>CM077503.1:40093227-41293227 GCA_039654745.1 Houttuynia cordata | reverse complement strand
CACGGCCAACCTCACGGGCTAATATGGAAAAAGGAAATAATATGTAGGCCCTACAGCATACACGTGAGATGGCCGTGAAAATAAAGCGGGAGAAGAAGCACTTTTCCCAAAAGAACAATTAAAAAGGAACACGTGTGAATGGAGGAAGGTGAGGAGCTGGGCGTTTGGTGGAGAAGCCAAGGTCTCCCACCACCACCTCCTCGCCGTCGCCCACCACTCTCCTCCGCCGAAGCAACCCCTAGGCCGCCTCTCCCTCTTCTCCCTTCCCTTATCAGAACAGCTTTCGGGTTTTTGAATCTTCTTCTGCCTGGCTGGTACGATTTCGGACAGCTCATAATCCATGTCTGTTTTTTTTGTCTTGTTTGGTGAGTATATGATTGATTTTGTTTATATATGGAGCTGGTAATTATTTATTGTAGTTTTTTTTTTCGTTTGAGGAATCACGGGGTTGATTCGTTCTTGTTTCTCACGAAGGGGTGAAGAAAAGTTTTTACTTAGATTCTTTTTTTTGTTTGAGTTTAATTGGGGTGGTTCGGGTTGATGCGTTCATGATTGGTTCTCTTATAGCCTTTTCTTAGTGTCGTTTGTGCGAATATTTTTTTAGGTTGTTTCTTTCTTTCTCTAATTCTGTTTGTCTATGTATACTATCAGAACTTGAATTTGGTTGAAGTCAACTATTCGATTTCTTCTTTAAAAGTAAATAAACAGATGAGAAAGATGTGTTTTTGCCCTTTGCGCAAGGTTTCTTTTTGTCGCTTATTATAGTAGCACAGTGTTTTCTTATTTAGTTTAATTTTGATTTAATGTTTTAGATGGTGAGTGAATCATAATTCATGACTTCTTTTATTTATATATAGATTTTTTATTATGGGTTTTAAAGCACATCCGGAAACTACATTTTGTTCTTTTCTATTTTTTTATCCTACTCTAGTATCTATATTCAGTCAAAATTTTGGACATTGATATTGGTACCTCCATGTCAAAATTTTAACTTGACGGAACGAGTGACCTGAAAAGACAAAGTTTTAGTAGGTAAATTTGATGGAGGGACATCTGACTTTCTATTTCTGAAGGGCGTTGACATCTTAGTGTCAATTTTGTTGATGCTTGGGAACTATAATTATACTTTGTTATGCAATACTACTGCAGATTGACTAGAATGAAAGAGGTTGGATCTTTTGCACTGCCAGGATATACTGCTGCAGATGGAATTCATATGAACTTCCTGTGTGGACCATGATCGCCAAACTATGCCGTCATTTACAGCAGTTGCATTAGACAATTTATTGGAACCAAAGGGCCAAAAGCACATTACTAAACCACCTACTCCTCCACAGAAGCTGGAGTTGGGAGGTTCTTCAAAGGGGAAGAACATCCGTCACGTGTCACCAATACTTTATGCAACTCCAGAAACAACCCCCTTACCAGATTCGCCGACTTCTCTTTCCCCTTCTCCGTATGTTATCAATCATAAGAGGCGAGCACCGCGTCTCCTGAAAAGCCAGTCTGAGAGTGATGTCACCCAATCTCATACATCCGGTGAGGAAGTAAGAGCTCCTGTAAGTAGTGACCTGGCTGTTAGTTTACATGAAGATGTCTCTGCCCCTCTCAAGGCATATTGCTCCCATGCAGAGGCCTCTGCCAATGGATTTACTGATGATAAAGCAGATTCAGGCATGGGATTGTCAGTTGTCAACAGCTCTGCAGAGCCATTGGTTGTGGATGTAGAGAAGGATGATGACTTTGATGATTTCTTTGAGCCTCAGGAGACAATGAGTGTTGCAAGCTTTTCAGAGAATGAGGGTATTGGTGCTGCAGAGGGGTCTTTAAAGCAGTCTTCGAATTATGGGGAGTTTTTTGATGCCTGTGGAGGTATAGATACTTTTTTCTTTTTGTATCTTACTTTGTATTATTTCTATGCTACTACTTCTTGAATGTGAATCCCTTTTGTGGATTAAAGAATTCGTAAATAGGATTTTCTAATCAGTCAAAATAAAAAGCAAATTTGTTTATACCATTGATCTAATTCTGATACCTGAAGTTTCTTATAGTATTTCATTTTTTATAAGAAATAGTGTCTTATAATTATGGGACTAGCATGTTGGTTCAATTGGTTGATTTTGGCTTGACTTGCAACATCATTCAACTAGTTGTTACAACTTAATATGACATAATTCCTTTTTGGTATTGTATGTTGCATTTTTTTCTTTCACTTATGAAGCATACTCAGCTGCCTTTTTAGTTTTTGCTCAGAAACAGCACTCCTTGATAATGGCCACCAGCTTTGTAATTCTCTTGCTTTTGTGTGCAAGCTCCTGTGGGAATTTCGATCCTATAATTTAAAAGTAAATGACGCATTATGAGTTTATTGATGCTGAAGATGATACATGACACACACTACAATTCACTTGTTTAGCAGCATGCGATATCTTCTATTGACTAATCTATACTTTGTTCTGCAGATCTTTCAAGTGATGGGAATATTTACTCTTGCAATGATATTGATTCTGAACTGCGTGAAATGAGATTGAATCTCTTTATGGAGATTGAGAAAAGAAAACAAGCTGAAGAAGCACTTACTAATATGCAGAATCAGTGGCAGAGAATTAGCCAGCAGTTAGCTCTTGTTGGCCTGACCCTACCTCCTACTCCAACATTTGCGATACAGAAAGATGGAGAAGCGATGGAAGCTATTGACCCTGCTGAAGATCTGTGCCGGCAAGTTCTTCTCACTAGGGTAGTTGCAACCGCCATTGGTAGGGGATCTGCTAGGGCTGAGGTTGAAGCTGAAATGGATTCTCAGATTGCTGCCAAAAACTTTGAGATCACTAGACTGGGTGACCGACTGCAGTACTGTGAGACTGTAAATCGAGAGATGTCACAAAGAAACCAGGAAATTGTTGGTAAGATGACCAATTCCACTTAACCCTCTGACCGATTGGCTTGTCTTCAGCTTGATAGTCACTAGAGACTAAGTTTTACAATGTTTTTTCATTCATCCAACAAGCTCTTCTATTTTTTTTCCTTCCTTTTTTTAATAGTAGTTTCTGATGATTAGAGTCCACTTATATGCAGAGATGGCTCGGAGGAACAGGCAGGGAAAGAAAAGAAGGCAAAGATGGGTATATAGTTCAATCGGCATTGCAGTTTTACTAGGCTCTGCAACTCTTGCTTGGTTTTATCTGCCAAGTAAGGCAAGTGAGAGCCTATCTAGGAATTCCTCTCTTCACCGCTGATGGGTATGATAGTAAAAATGATTAATGCTGGTAATCAACCCGATTATGTTTTTGTGCTCTTTGCATCTAATTGCACATTTAACAAATAATTCTTTTGCGGGTGCTCAGAACAGTAGAAAAGCATCATGCAATATATGTTTCGCTGCCTGATATATCTATGGTGGGAAGATTAAGAGTATTAATTTGTGTTCTAGAATTCGGTTTAGTGTGTTTACACTTTATGGGCTTCGTGATTCTACGCTTGTGGAGCTAAATTTTCAAGAGGAACATATGATGACAATAAGTTAGAGGTTGCGAGCCGAAAGTAAGTTGATCAGAAATTGAGAACTGTACGCACAATTCTAAGCCCAAGTTGTTGGAGCCCAACAGTGAAAACTCTAATGATATTCTGAAGTGAACAGTGATACTGGAGCTGGCTATTGGCTTGTTTGTGGAATACAATATTTGAGGATGACTTGAGCAGGCGAAGTTTGGCCCAGTGCTCTATTTTTAGCAGCTGTCTTGTGCAGTTATGCAGTGTGTAAGATTACTCTTTGTTATGAAATCCATCGGGGTAATAGTTCGATCAGCGCAATGCTTTTTATTGGATGAGGCGTTTGCGAGTCTTTGCACCTCTTCTGCCTCCCATTTTGAACATGTTTCGAGGGAAGGCAATGGGTCTGTACCTGCCAGTTTACAAGCAACACTGAGGAGAGGGACTGTCTGGTCTGGGGAGCCCCAATCTTGCAGGTGCCTGCGCGGTTGTTTGATGTCTCTCCTTTGTAGTTTTTTCAGTCTCTTCGCCTTCTCAACACAATAACAAAAGAAAAAGATAGTCTCTGTTATCATTTCGTTGGCCTTTTTAATTGCATGGCAAATTCAACCTTTGGTGGGCTGGTGGGATCTCTCCAGACTCTTAAGGTTGTCTGAGGTATCGCGATCAAATCCATTGGCGCATAATATGCGAGCGTGTATGCCTTAACTATCATTTTTCCAGTTCGGTTTTAGAACTTTGAATTCAATTAAGAATGTTATAAACCATGCTTAGTGGCATCATGGGGCAAGTGTGAAGGAATAGCCTACGCATGGAGAAGATATTAGGTGTGACTCAGTCCATGGACATGTGGTGCGCCTGTCCTGCAGTAAGTGGTAGGAGGTCTAAACGGTAACCTTTCCAAATATCACTTTAGGAACGATTGGGGATCACCATTGTATTTTAACATGGTGAGCCCAACAAATCTAGTGATACTAGTGTCAGCTTTTCCTCGAAAGTTTGATTGAATTTTTTTCCAATATTCACTTTATATGCAGGAAAACTAACAGCGTTACACTGAGGTGTTTCAGTTCAAAGTGAAAAAAATCTGAAATGAATAGTGAAAGTGAAACATCCAGTGTGGATGTTTTGCTTGGCCGTTTGGGGCGTGATTAAAAGCAAAACATCCAGATGGGAAAGTGAAACATCCAGATGGGATGTTTTGCTACACTGTAGCATCTGGATATTTTATATATCCAGCTGATACACCTCAGGAGGTGTTTCAGCTGGATGTAAAAATCCACATGGATGCTACAGTATATATCCAATATCCAGTCTGGATATTTTGCAATAATCACGCCCCAAACGGCCCCTTAATCACACCCCAAGCGGTCCCTTATTTGATTAATTTTTATCCAATATCCACTTTATATGCAGGAAAACTAACAGCGTTACACTGAATCCGCACACCAAATCCATACACCAGGTGGGGTGGTAGCTTTCGTTGGACAGTAAAAAAGTGGTCCGTGTTAGGCCCACAATGACTATCCAATAAAAACATCCCTTTATAAGCTTCAACCCTGCATGCCTCATCCGGGCTGTCATATTTTGATCTTGCGGTGCACATTAATACAGGCGGAAGGCGGGTTTATTCACCAGCTCGCCTACTCGATTATCATGTTCCATCTAATTTCAATCCAACAGCTGACAGACGTTTTCCTTTTTATGTTCATTGTACAATTTTCTATCTTTTTGAAATTACCCAATAAAAAAATGTGCTCAAAAACCACCTGGGTCCCACTCTTTAATACGGCCCATGGGCCATGAGGTGCTGAATGCCTGAAGCCCTGAATCCAAGATCCAGCTCACTCTCTCGTGTCCCCGAACTCCAATACTCCAGTTCCATACTCCCCCCTCTCCCCTGCTACTGTCCCTGCTTCTTCCCATTTGAGGCCAGCCGCCATTCGACGCCGTTGCCGGCGCTACCATCCCAGCTCTCAGCCTCAACAGGTATGCCTCAAGGCCCTTTTCTCTCTCCATCTCTTGTAAAAGACTCTACCCTTTCGTATTTCTTGCCATACTGTGCAAATCCAAAATCATGTATTCTTTGGTCCATTTATACCATTCTGGAAGTGCAAGATAGTTCCTTTCTTTTCTTTTGTTGCTTTATGAATATTTCTTTCTTCGTTGATATAAATTTTGAGTCTAGTCGATACGGGCATGGTGGTGATCATTTGGTATATCAATATCATGGTGTTGAGTTAGTGAAGGTTATTGATAGGATATTATAGGTAGGTGGCCTTTAACGCTTAGCCAACTTATGTTAATTCCTCGAGTATTCTGAACATATTAGTTGTGGGCAGGTTGGTTTGCTTCAAGTTTATAGTAGGCTTGTTGGCATGTAGTGACAAACTATAATCTTTAGACAGAATAGTAATAGCCAATAATATGATTAGGCACAACTATGCATCTCAGTGTGGGGCAAAAAGAATTTCGATGTTGTTCTCAGTTTACTGCTTCTGTGAGTTACGATGTGAGAATTGAAGGTGATACCTTTCTCTTTTCATTTCACTTATTTATAGATTTACATACCCTTAATTAAGGGATTACAATTATGTATTACAAGGTAAGTATTTGAATTAAATGGAAAGAATCTTTACAGTAATCAATTTGAGAAATTAAGGAGAAATTAGTGTGATTGAGATTTGATTGTCAATCATCTCAATCACGGGTGGATGATTTGTTCAAGTTACCATAATTAAGGAGAAATTAATGTGATTGAGCTTTGATTGTTAATCATCTCAATCACCGGTGGATGATTTGTTCAAGTTGCCATAATTAAGGAGAAATTAATGTGATTGAGCTTTGATTGTTAATCATCTCAATCGCTAGTGGATGATTTGTTCAAGTTGCCGGATGGATTTAGAAGCTTCAGCCAATCTGGTATCCGCACAGCCCCCTTCAAGCTCATAGGGAAGCTCGCGAAGCATGAGCTTGGACCAAAGAGTCGTGAAACGGGGGACTTGGCAGAGACTTCATGAAAATATCAGCCACTTGGTGAGTACCTGGAATGTGACGAACGTGGATTGACCCATTCAAAACATGCTCCCGAATGAAATGAACATCAAAATCGATGTGCTTAGTCCGGCTGTGGAAGACAGGATTACGAGCCATGTATATAGCGCTCATGTTGTCACAAAAAATTGAAGGGGCAGCTTTGACGGGAATTTGTAGGTGATGAAGAAGATGAGTTAGCCACAAGACCTCAGTGGTGGTGGTTGCAAGGGCACGGTATTCAGCTTCAGAACTCGATCTAGACATTGTGGGTTGTTTCTTGGCACCCCAAGAAATGAGGTTAGGGCCTAGATAGACAGCATAGCCTGCGGTTGAGCGACGGCTGTCTGGACAGCCAGCCCAATCCACATCTGAGAAGGCCCGTAGATGAAGATGAGGGAATCGTTGAAAGTGAAGCCCGTAAGAGAGTCTACCTTTGACATACCGAAATATCCGTTTGACCACCTCAAGATGAACTTGACATGGGGCATGCATGAATTGACATATATGATTGACCGCATAGGCAAGGTCCGGGCGGCTAAGAGTGAGGTATTGGAGACTTCCAACCATTTGTCGGTACAAGTTGGGGTCCGTGAGAGGTGGAGAGCCCTGAGTGGACAAGTGCAGACCAGCGGCGAGAGGGCTCTTGGCAGGCTTGAGGCCTGTGAGATGAAAGCGCTCCAAAAGTTGTAGAGCATAGTGGGCTTGAAGTAGGGTGAGTGGGGGTCCATGTCGTTGAAACTGCATGCCAAGAAAAAGGTTAAGAGGTCCAAGATCCTTCATGTGGAATGCCTTGGAGAGGCGAGTGACAAGACTACGGAGGAGATCCGTGGAGGTGCCCGTCAAGATGATGTCGTCGACATAAATGAGTAATATGATAGTGCGACCAAGTGAATAAAGATGTATCAAAGGGGCAACCGACGAAGCCAAGACTAAGGAGAAATGTGGTGAATTTCGTGAACCACACACGAGGTGCCTGCTTGAGGCCATATAGGTCCCTATGAAGTCGGCACACATGGGACGAGCGAGATGAGTCAATGAAGCCCGGGGGCTGCTGTAAGTAGACCTCTTCCATGAGATCACCATGGAGAAACGCATTTTTCACGTCAAGTTGGCGAAGTGGCCAATTGCAAATGCATGCCCCATGTCAAGTTCATCTTGAGGCGGTCAAACGGATATTTCGGTATGTCAAGGATACACTCTCTTACGGGTTTTACTTTCAACGATTCCCTCATCTTCATCTACGAGCCTTCTCAGATGCGGATTGGGCCGGCTGTTCGGACAGCCGTCGCTCAACCACGGGCTATGCTGTCTATCTATGCCCCAACCTCATTTCTTAGGGTGCCAAGAAACAACCCATAGTGTCTAGATCGAGTTCTGAAGCTGAATGCCGTTCCCTTGCAACCACCACCACTGAGGTCTTGTGGCTAACTCATCTTCTTCATTACCTACAAATTCCCATCAAAGCTCCCCCTTCAATTTTTTGTGACAACATGAGCATTATATACATGGCTCGTAATCCTATCTTCCATAGCCGGACTAAGCACATCGATATTGATGTTCATTTCATTCGGGAGCATGTTTTGAATGGGTCCATCCACGTTTGTCACATTCTAGGTACTCACCAAGTGGTTGATATTTTTACGAAGTCTCTGCCAAGTCCCCGCTTCACTACTCTTCAGTCCAAGCTCATGCTTCGCGAGCTCCCCTATGAGCTTGAGGGGGACTGTGCGGATAACAGATTGGCTGAAGCTTCTAAATCCATCCGGCAACTTGAACAAATCATCCACTAGTGATTGAGATGATTAACAATCAAAGCTCAATCGCATTAATTTCTCCTTAATTATGGCAACTTGAACAAATCATCCACCGGTGATTGAGATGATTGACAATCAAAGCTCAATCACATTAATTTCTCCTTAATTATGGCAACTTGAATAAATCATCCACCAGTGATTGAGATGATTGACAATCAAATCTCAATCACACTAATTTCTCAAATTGATTACTGTAAAGATTCTTTTTATTTAATTCAAATACTTACCTTGTAATACATGATTGTAATCCCTTAATTAAGGGTACGTAACTCTATAAATAAGTGAAATGAAAAGAGAAAGGTATCACCTTCAATTCTCAGAATTGTGTTATATGTTTATTTCCTCGCTTTTCATGCTTCGGACTGCTTTTGTGCATGTCTTCTCTTAAATATATCATTCGTTTAAAGCTGAATTTTAATCTTTTGTATACTGCTGACTCTATTTCTTCCTTAATACATGTATTATGGAGCATATTAATCATGGAGCAGTTAAATTTGGTTGCTTAAGTTATGGAGTACCCCTGCTTGTCTTGTTGTCTAGGCATTCATTTAAGATCATTAGATGCAGACCCTTGTCATTTCTTACAAGCTAACAGGAGGCCCAGCCTTTATGGAAACAATTGTTTGGAAATGTTGTACTCTCTCCGTCCTATTTTAGATGCTCCATATGGACAATTTAAGTGAATTTTTAACCTCTTCCTCCGCCCATTAGTTGGGTTTTCGACAACCCAATAAAAATCAACATTTTTTAAGATGGAGCATCTAAAGCAAGACGGAGGGAGTATCCCTCATGCTATGATAAGCGTAAAAATATCTTTAAAATAATGTACTTTTGTTGCTAACAAAGATAAATTGTACTTTAAATTGGGGTAAGTTGAAATTAACCTCCATGACCTATTGGAAAAAAGTCACATAGCCACCATGTTTTTAGAGCCTAAGGGTCTTTTTTTTCGACAAGAAGAACCTAATGGTCTTAGTTCAATGAGAAAATTGTTCTCAGTTGGGAATCCCATGATGAAAGTGTTGGAGATGAAAAGACTGTTTGTGCTAGGCGCATGTATAAATTTTGCCATTTTGTTATGTTTGAAGCCCCTTTGTCTTAACACCTATTTTAATGGTAACTCACTTGAAAGTATTGTCAACTAACATATAGGCGGGGTTAAATACATTTTAGCTTTAAGTTATTCCTTCATAATCATAATCAAGTAGCGCCTTTTCCCAACTATTTGGGGTCGGCGACACGGATGTTACTCCTCCATTCAGGCCTATTTTGGGCTACCTCTTTTGTAAGAGATAGTAAAGTCAAATATTTTTTTATTAACTACATCCAAGTTCTCTTAGGTCTCCCTCTCCCTCTTTTAGCATCGATTACATGCATCACTTATAATCTTCTCACAGGGGCATCTATTGGTCTTCTTTGCATATGCCCATACCAACACAACCTACATTCCCTCAGCTTCTCCCCTAAAGGAGCTACTCCTAGACTCTCACGAATATATTCATTTCTAATCCTATCTCACCTAGTTATCCCACTCATCCACTTTAACATTCTCATTTCGGCTATATTCAACTTATCTATATGACTTCTCTTTGGTGCTCAGCACTCCACTCCATAGAGTATTGTAGGCCTAATGGCTGTCCTATAGAACTTGCCTTTAAGCCTTTTTGGAACACGCCTATCACATAACATTCCCGAGGATGCCCTCCACTTTACCCACCCCGCATTTATCCTATGCACCACATCACTATCAATATCCTCTTCTTTATGGATAATAGATCATAAGTAACAGAATTGATCACACCTTGGCTCTTCTTGCCCATCTATTTCAACTAAGGCTCTACCTATAGTTCTACCTTCCTTGAAATTAAATTCCATGCACTCTATCTTAGTCCTACTTATTTTAAAACCTTTTGATTCTAGAGCATCCCTCCACAATTCCAGTTTCACATTCAAACCTACGTTACTCTCATCAATTAAAGCTACATCATCTGCAAAAAGCATACACTAAGATATATTATCTTGTAAATGTCTAGTAAGTTCATCTATAACTAAAGCGAAAAGATAAGACTTAAGGCTGACCCTTGATGAAGATCTACTGTAACCGGAAACTCCTTGGTACCCCCCCCCCCCAAATAGTTCGTACACTAGTCACAACCCCCTCATATATATCATTTATGATATCTATGTAACCTCTTATGACACCCTTCTTCTTCAAAACATTCCAAATGAGCTCTCTCGGCACTCTGTCGTAGTTTTTTTCCAAATCTATGAAGGTCATATGAAGGTCTTGTGTTCTATCCTTGTACCTCTCTACTAACTGCCGTAATAAAAATATAGCGTTCTATCCTTGTACCTCTCTACTAATTGCCGTGATAAAAATATAGCTTATGTTGTTAACCTCTCCGGCATGAAACCAAATTGATTCTCCATTACTTTAGTTACTTTTCGCAAACGTCCTTCTATTAGTCTCTCCCATAATTTCATAGTATGTCCCATAACTTTTATATCTATATAGTTTGTACAACTTTGTATGTCCCCTTTATTTTTATACAAGGGTATGAGTGTACTTTTCTTCCACTCTTCTGGCATCCTCTTAGACTTCCAAATCTTGTTAAACAAATTAGTCAACCAAGTTAAGCCAACACCTCCTAGTGCACTCTGTCTTATTCTTTAATGAACATTATTCCTCTTCATTGAGGTTGATGGTCACTTTGTTTGTTTTGTACTCTTTCAAGGATGATAGGATAATTCTTTGAACTTTTGTTTCATTTGACAAATAGAGAAATAGTGAAAGAGAAAAGGAAAAAGATTGAAATTTTAGTGAATAAGATAAGAAGGGATTTTCTAAATTGGATGTTGTTTGATTGTAGTAGGAAAACAAGTCGGAAAGCATAGGAAGAGAAAATTGGGTGAGTGGAAGGCCCTCTTATTGTATGTTTGTGTGTGCACCGTGCATCTTACTTCACTTGCTGCAGTAAATCAGTCTATCAAAATGACAAAAGTATGTACCATGTTGAGAGTTTCAATTTTGCTTCACTTTGGAGAGTTCTTATCCTTTTTTGTCCTCTGATTATGACAGGATTGAAGCAAGGAATTGTTGAGCTCTTTTACTTTTCAACATGGCTGCTTTGGCTTCTCTGTCAAGACGAATCTCTCAATCTCTCATCCCTCTTTCAAGATATCAAGCTTTTTATAATTTTTCCAATGATGCCACAATCAACGATGAACAGTCTGAAAAAGAATGTGATGATGAAGCTTCCAAGCCGGACACAGAATCAAATTCAGATCTGAACATCCAGCCTCTCAATTTTGAGAAGCCTCTTGAAAATGGATTGGATCAGGGGGTTTACCAGGTATTTTTCGTATATTGGAACTATTTTAATGTATTTAAACCCCTGTTGGCTCTATATATACTGGGCATTCGTGTATGTGTCTGAAGCTTGACATTTCTTATTTTCATTTTTGTACGACTTTTCTTTTGATTTGGCAGGCTATTTTGGTTGGTCGAGCAGGTCAAGTTCCAGTGCAAAAAAGGTTGAAAAGTGGAAGAGTTGTAACTTTGTTTTCAGTGGGAACAGGTGGTATTCGGAACAATCGAAGGCCATTGGATGATGAAGACCCGAAGGAGTATGCCAACCGCTGCAATATTCAATGGCATCGAGTCTCTGTATATCCAGATATGTTAGGGAAGCTCGCAGAAAAAAACGTAAAACCTGGGTGAGTGAATCAGGCCTTCTAGTGCAAATATCTCTCTGTTCCTTCAGTATGTATTTTCATTCTACTAAACTTAAACGTTTTATGCAATCCTGAAATGACATTATAATATTCCATTTTTCTCATCCAAATTTAGAGTTCCTTTATGTCTTTAGTTGGTTTGTAAGTAGAAATTAGTTTGTGATATCTGTATTGGATATTGGGTCTGTAGAAGCTTGAATTTTGAGTTCAGGGCTTGATAAGTAGTTGGTTGGTAGTTCACTACTGTGAATGGGACCGATAATGGCATTTTCACTATGTCTTTTTTTTCTCCTGGATCCTTCTTCTTGACCTTTTATATTAAAACTGGTTTATTTGTGTACCCTGCTGACTAAAGCTCCTTTGTGTTGAAGCTTTCTGTAAACGATTATATAATTTTTTCGATTATGATTATGTATTTTGATGTGAAGCTTTCTGTATATTGAATTTCTGGTAACAGATCAGATAAAAAGACAATAGAAGTTCAACATTTACTATATTTGTTAGTGTCATTGAGTTTAAGTTTTCTTGGATGAGACACAAATGCTGTCAATTCCATCTTGAATCGATCCCTGATAATATGCTTTTTACTTCCATTGATGACGTTTCTTTCATAGTTAATCCAATTGTTTGTCTTAGCAATCAATTAACATGTGGAGGACAAAATGCTGTCAGTTGCATCTTGATTTTTCATATTATGCTTTTTGCTTTTGATGGTCATGTTTCTGTGATAGGTTTCCAATATTTTTTTCCCTTGACAGTCAATTATCTTAGGGAAAATTAGTTTGGATAGGGACTGGTTTTGTTTGGAATATTCGTGTGCGTTCTAGTGATGGCCTATACTGCTAAAAGTGCGAGATGTGAGTCTTATCATCTTATGATAGTCACATCATATTGACAGTAACATACTGTGCCATATGATAACAAGTTCCAAGTGATATGTTTGGATCATGTAGAAAATTATTTTGTCCAGTTCCTTTTCCATGTATGCTTTTTGAAGATTAGGAGATAAAAACTGCAGGGAGATTCTTTAGCGAAAGGGGAGGACAAACTGAACGGCAGTTTGTGTTGTCCAAGTTCAATTAAACCTTCAGGTTCAGCAGAATTTGATATTGCATTCTTCTTTAAAAAAAAAAAGAAGGAATTGATCTGCAGCCAGCATCCGACTTCGAGATGTAGAATAATTAGACGGGTAGTATTGTCTTATCAAGTATGACAAGGAAATTTAGAATTATAATCCTCTGCAGTCAGCTCTTAGAAACTTATGGCATTTCTTTTCGGCAATGTCAACAGGCAGAGTGATGTTCCCTGCAAGCAGTCTTAAAATCAATATCCTCTGCTCCTGGGGGAAACTTATTTTGCCCCTCCTTTTTAGACAATGTCATTAGCTAAAATGCTGTTCGCCGCATACAGCCAGTCTATATTGGCTTGCTTGATTGGCAGGGTTGAGATCAAGGTTGAGTGAATGAGGGACGCTGGTTTTAGGGCTTACAAAATATGAAGTTTATGTCTAATCTGTGAGCCTATTTTTGGTCTCCAATTATCCATGTAATCTCAAGATATATAATGTAGAGGGTCACAAAGATCTACTGAGTGAGGCCAGACATTATGGGTGCCTCTCCATTTTTCCAAGCCCTTTTGCACAAAAATGTTCGCGGTGAATGTCATTGAGAGTGCTAAGTGAATACTTATCTTATATAGCCTCTGTTGTGTCACTGTTTTAAATTTTTTCGAATATATTGTGTGCTTCACTTATTTTTTGTCGTGGTTTAGGTCTATTATGTACGTGGAAGGGAACTTGGAAACCAAAGTCTTTAGTGATCCAGTTACTGGTCTGGTTAGGCGTATAAGAGAAGTTGCTGTACGTCGCAATGGTATATGTTCTCTAAATCTTACTCATACAGTTTGTTTGATCTCCTCCTCCTACTCTTCCTCCTCCTTCACTATGTCCCTTTTTTTGCTTAACTAGAGGTGGCCTTACTGTCTTGAATACGGGCAGGCTTGAATAATTTTAATCCAATTTTATTGCAGGCCGTATTTTATTTCTCGGGAAAGGTGATGTGGAGGCATCAGACCAACAAGAGCTTAGGAAAATTGGCTACTATTGAAATCTAGATTGCGACATGAACTTTGGATGCAACAAGAGGAATTTTGTACTTGACATTAGTGTAAAACTTTTCTTTTCTCTTCTGGTGTTGATTCAAGTTTACTGTTGTAAACATGTCTAGGGTGGGCCATGGAGGGCAGTAGTTGAAACAACATTTTTTTTTTGGCTAGCATTCATCTTATTTCTCAATGGATTTTTCCTTCTTTTTTTTTGTCATGTGACTTGGATAGTGTTTTTTGCTTGGTCAATTTCAGTTCAGGTAAAAAATCAGTTATAGGGCTTCTCTGTGAATGTAAGACACACAGAGGGCGTCGAGATCCGAAAAGGAATTTCTGTCGGTCTGTTGAACAAATCAATAGCTTGAAAGCCACAATTGGGCAGTGTGTTTATTAGCTAAAAGAAGTTATAAGTCCCTCTTTGGTTGGAATGGTTAGTGAATTTCAAGCAGCTGTAGTGCGACTTTCTTTTCTACACAAAATTAAAAGCCCCAAGATCACAATTAGGCCAATAGGACATGAACCTGGGTAGGGTTATAGCATCTCCAATAGAACACTTCAAAAAGACCCATAAGAGAAGCTGTTCTCGCATATTTAACACAAGCTCTTGCATGTGTGAATTTTTGAAGAGAGTGCATTCCAATAGGCCACTTCAAAATTGATTATTGACGCCAAGGAATTTCGTATTGGATATCGATCGGCCTAAGAGACAAAATATTGGAGATATATCGAAGATATTTGTAAAAAATATTGGTGGTCAATAACTAATTTTTACCATATATTTACACAATCTAACGTCTAAAATAAGTTATACTAATTTAGATAAAGTATAGATTTTAAAATATACATAAAAATACATATTATGATGGGAAATAAAGGGGGAATTTGTTTTTGTTTTTCTTTTTTTAAAAAAAATTCTGAATTATTTTAAAAATGTTGTTTTTTTTAAATGGCTGCATTATTGTAAAAAAAAAACTGAAAAACGCTATTATGTCGTATCGTTTTATCGGGTGGGGCCAGATATTGACATATCGGCTCCTTGATTGACGCCAAACCTAAAAACTCATACTAAATGAATAAAAAGGAAAATGGCATATCCTTTTTCTTTTACCATTTACAACCTGCGCAATTATGCCATTTCTTTCCGTTATGGCTGCCAACTAGGATTTAACATACCCTATCGTAGATGCTTTAATAACAAAATATGGCAACTATATGAGTAGATTTTATTAATAATTACGTATAATTTTGTTTTTTGTTATTTAGATATTGCATATATTCGTGAAAGTTTATGGATAACTCTTTTAGAGTCTATTTCGTTACTGAAAAAAGAAAGAAAAAAAAATTATAATCTCAAAAAAATAAAAGATAAGAAAAGAAAAGAAATTATTTTTCCCTTCTTTTTTTTTTCTATGGTGTGTTTGGTTAGAGAGAAAAAAAAAACTACACGTCTAAAGAAGGATTTCCACTCTTTTCTAGGAGCTCTCTTCCACACACATTGCACTCTCAGGGACTCGTATGCCGACGGGCGATTGTGTATGCCAGTGCTCGCCCTCATAGGTGACGATCAGCATCGTTGGGTCGTCGAACGCTCGCTCGACGTGCTTCCTCGCCGGGCACCCCCTCACGCTGCTGCACTTGTAGTACCCCCGGACAAAAAAAAAGACCAATTCAGATAAACTCTTCTTATGGATTCTAATAAAATTGCAGCAAAATCTGGGAGAGATGATGGAACTTTACCTAGGATAAGGGGAACCCTTGATGGGCTTCTGGTCGTACTTCCTCCAGGAATACTCGTCGGCGGGGATATCGGCCACCTTTGAACTGTTAGCTGGCACTCTTATCGTTTTCTTCACTCGTGACTTCCTGCAAATCAGAAAATCCCAAAAAATTTAGTGTTCATCCAAAACCAGTTATTGAATTTGGTAATTCATTGACTACCGACCAGGGAGGCCGGCAAACCTCGGCTTCTTCCGCGAAACAACAGAAAAATGAGAAGTTCCAAGAAGATTGAGTAGATTTTTGTGTTGTTGAGGGATATCTTTTCTTGGAGCAATGGCAGCGGCCACGATGGGCGGAGAGTTTGCCGAAGGGGTCGCCGGAGTGGGCATGACCGTCACACTTCTTTAATGAGCCGGAAAGAGGCGGCTTTCCAGCGGAAACAGCCGGGACGCGTGGTGAAGACGGTGAGGGCCGAGGTGCCGTTCTCTTTTCTCGCTTTTTCCAATGGGTTTTTTCGAAGGTCTCACACGCCGTCACGTATTTTCCCGTTAACAAAACAGCCAAAAAAAAAAATATTTTAATTTTTCTTTTCTTTTTTCGCTAACCAAACACACGGGTAAAAAGTTGAGGAAATATAAGTTACGTTTATACGGACATATGCAAAAAAAATTAATAAATATTCTAAATAAAAGATTAAAAAATATCTATATAAATAATGTCAAAAGAGAAAAAAAAACTTAAAAAGAACTTAGATGGAATTAATAAAAAATTATATAATTTTATTCTCTTACAAAATGGTTGCACAAAATCAGTCTAAATGGAAGCGTAAAATCTATGTCGTCAACCTTAAATAGTAAAAAAAATATGTTATTTTTATGCTTATGATTCAGATATTGCATTGTTCACTCTTAAATACTGCATAGTTCACACTTACATATGACTAGATTGCCTACCTAAATGATATTTTTTATTTCTATAAGGATAATGATATTCTCATATCAGTTTTTTTACAACACTGATATATATATAATCACGTGGCTTGCAGTGAATAAAAAATAAATATAAAAATATCATTCTCTATTTATATTAGCTCCATTCACGACAAGATATCAGTGCTATAGGAAAATTAATGTAGAAATATTATTTTCCTTACCATAATCACGCAGAGAAGTTTCGAAAAGAGCTCAGCTAAAATTGTGTATTAAATAAATCATACACGCGTCAAATGCCTACCGCATGATCACAGTTATATTCTGCGTACACGACCAGGACTAAAGACTGGTCTGAATCAGCCGGCAACCCCTTAACCGCATATCTTCCTCATGTGGACAACTAAAAACCGTCCGATGCTTGTCAGATAGAGATTGGGCTAGAAGAAAGACCAGAGAGGTCAAGGGAGCTCTTCCCTCTCTCCATCTTCTTCCCGCGAGTTCTTGAATTTCTAGGGTTTGCTTTTGGGGGGGCGTCTGAATTTATCAAATTTTGATCTCTATTTTTTATCATCCTTGTCCCCCTGCAATGCCCTTCCACCTTTGCTGTTCTCGCCCGATCCAACAATTCTAGGGTTTTTTCGGGTGTTCTCGTTGTATAAAAACGCGAGGAGCAAAATTGGATTTTTGGTAGGGTTTGTCAATTTATTTTGTAATTCGTGTATTTCATTTTGAAATTCGTTGAATTTTAGTGGAATCTTCGATTTGGATCGATACCGGTGTGGGAATAAGTATTCGGTCATTATTCTTTGTTCTTTTGGCTGAAAAATAATGGAGAAGGAGCTGGTTGAGATATTTGAGGTGGCGAAGGCGGCGGCAGAGGCGGCTGGTGCTGGAAGTGCCGACGGGGCGGGGTCTGCGGCGTTGGTGGAGGAAGGCCGATGCGTCGACGCGCTTAAGAAGCTCCGGGACTTCCCAGTTACCATGAGTATTCTCGTCTCCACCCAGGTTGTTTTTTGTTTCCTCTATGCTTTACTATTTGGGTACTTGTTCATAATCGTAATGCCTTTTTTTTAAACAATTTGAGGTCGCCGCATGAATCTTACTCGTAGACTTTAGCGTAATTTTGTCTCAGTAGAAAAGAGATGATCTATCTTACGTTTGTTAGGATTAATAAAATACTTGGCCGTATGCAAGTAATCGTTTTGTTGCTGTAGTGTTCTTTTTACCCTTTAGCATTCGCGAAAGCTTATCTGCCTTGAGTCCACTTTGCTGTTGAAAACGTGAGAAACCATTGTTCTACTATATTTTTCTTCATTGCACACTAGTTGATTAGTCCCTCTGTCCTATGAAGCTCGTCCGGTCTTGGAAAAAGACAGATCCTCTACTACATGGCTGACTTTGCTCCATCAAGACCAAAAACGGGGGAAGAGGGAGGAAGCTCTGTTTTCTTTTTTTCGGGCCCTAGAGTCCAATAATTTTTACTCCCTCTGGGCACTAGGTCCATTTGAAAATCAACTGTATCTATTAAAAGTGCCCATAGGGAGTACTAATTTTGCAATGACGGAGGGAGTATGTATCAATGTACTTTGACCGAAACTTCTGTATATTCGGAATGTCAAATTGCAACCTTTTCGGTTTTCAATTTTGCTTTTCAGTATGTACCAAATATATATCTAGTTTTGATTAATACGAGTGTATGAATATTTTGTGGATTGGGAGTTAATACTTGCTAATGGAGATATTATCTATCTTATCTCTGTCCTTTTTAAACATATATACATATAATTGGTATTAATTTGCATGATTTCTTTCTAAGAGTTAAATTTCTCCTGTCGTTTTAAAACATTTGTTTTTTTGTACAACAAACATTTAGGGTTAATTTTTGGTAGACATTTCCTTTTGTATCTTCGTGTCTGTTTGTAAATCTTTTGATCTGTATGCAGCTAAAAGACAGTGAAATCACGGCTAGATTAAAACCAGGCACTATTGTAAATTCAAACTGGTTAAATGTTTGAGCTTGTTATTCTGTGTGAAGCTTATTGAGATGCTTTAGCAAGCTCTTATCTTTGTAGGGGAGGCTTGGCTTTATAGTGAACTAAAGTTAAGTTTCTAGATATTGTCACGAGGATCCTTTCACGTCTGACAACCTTAAAGATTTTGTATGCATAGTTAAGTTTGTTGTATAGTTTGTACTTGTCCTTTAGCACTTGTTATGGAAGCTTGGATGTTTTTTGATGAGTTTGATGTTAGGGTTAGGCATCCTTTAAAAAAGACATTCTTTTCTTTCAGGTTGGAAAGCGCCTGCGTGCTCTAACAAAACACCCTAGGCAGAAGATCCAGTTGTTAGCATCTGATGTATTTGACAAATGGAAGAATATAGTCATTGAAGAGACTTCAAAGAACAATAAGAAGATCAATAACTTGAGTTCGTCCATTTCACCAAGGGCTGAAGCCAAATCATCTGGAAAGGAAGGAGCTTTGAAGGCTGACAAGCGTCAAACTTCTGAAACTGTAAAAGTAGAGGAAACTTCACGTTCAGAAACTGTCAGGGTTGAAAAAGTTGTGAAGATGCAAAAGATCTCTAGGTCAGAATCAATTAAAATTGAGAACTCAAGTAAGGACGAGAGAGTTCCTGTTGAAACCATCCCCAAGGATGATTTTAAGCGGAAATCAGATCCTGTGGCTAAGAAGCCATTTGCATCCCCACCAAAGCTGTCAACAATGGTTAAATGTAATGACCCTATTAGAGACAAACTTCGGGAGCTTATTGCAGAGGCACTGAACAAGGTTTTTACCGAGGCCAGTGAAGACATTATTGAGGAAGTAAATGCTTGTGACCCCATACGTGTGGCTGTTACCGTGGAGTCTGTTTTCTTTGAGAAACTAGGACGTTCCAACGGGGCCCAGAAAGTCAAATACAGGTCTATAATGTTCAATCTCAAGGATGCTAACAATCCAGATCTCCGGAGAAGAGTACTTTTGGGAGAAATTAAGCCAGAGAGGCTCATCCAGATGACCCCCGAAGAGATGGCTAGTGATCAAAGGAAACGTGAAAATAATCAGATCAAAGAGAAGGCTTTACTTGATTGTGAGCGTGCGGGAGCTCCAAAAGCTACCACTGATCAGTTCAAGTGTGGCAGGTGTGGGCAGCGCAAGACTACATACTATCAGTTGCAGACTCGGAGTGCTGATGAACCGATGACAACATTTGTAACATGTGTAAACTGCAATAACCATTGGAAGTTCTGTTGATGCTTGTCATGATGGAAATACAATAAAACGTGCTTCTCTTCCTCTCTATGCATTTACCTTTTCATTTCCTTTATCAAGCGGTATGCCTAATAGTTGTTGATCTTTTGCTATTACTGTATATTGATCAGAACCATTGGATATTTTGTAGCTGTTGATTTCTGCCGTCCGCAGGAATGGAGTAGTTTGATTAGCTACATTGTAAGGTGAGCTATTTGTTCTCTCTATTTTAATTATGACAGATGTGTCAACATTTGCTATGTCGATGTCAAAAAGATTCTGGAAAAAGAAAACCTGAGATAGCTATAGTTTGGAATAGCAAATGTCAAAACCTGAGATAGCTATAGTTTGGAATAGCAAATGTCTTTGCTGGGCACGCTGGATGTATTGATGGTGTGGAATGCGGATGGCTTTTTAATCTGCCTTCTAGGTCCAAGGACTTTACCTGCATTTCTTTTTGTTTTTTTGAATCTTTAACCTGCATTTCCGAAGGACAATTGTGCAACGGTACCGGGACACTTAGGTCGCGTCAACGTACAAGGTGAAGAGGGAACTGGGCAGGCAAAAGAATAATTCAGTAGATACGGTATGCTACTATTAAAGGGTCGTTTGGGGCGTGATTATTGCAAAACATCCAGACTGGATTCTGGATAAAAACTGTAGCATCCAGGTGGATTTTTATATCCAGCTGAAACACGTCATGAGGTGTTTCAGCTGGATATATAAAATATCCAGATGCTACAGTGTAGCAAAACATCCCATCTATTGGCTTTTTTGTTTTTGTACAAATCCATCAGTTTGGACATCTTTATGTTACAAAGCCAATACACAATGGATACCTCGCAATGGTTTTCTACCTCCCCCGACTTGGCGAGTAAGCCCATGGCCTCTCCCGTCCGTCCCCTCCCCCCCCCCCCCTTTGGGCTCTGCGGCAATCAACTCCTCCCGGGCCATGCCAGAATCTCTCTCATGGGCAAGCCTCTTCAGAGGTGCCTTTGAGGTATCCAACTCATTCACTTTTTACCTGGAGTTGAAGGGTATGACATCTGTCAGAATTTCGCAAGAGTTTGTTGACAGAGAAGCACTACAATGGACAAACACCCTTGTTGGATATGCTATGGGGAAGCGTCTGTCCTTTGTGTGGTTCAAGGATTATGTTTTCAAGATTTGGAAGCCGGCTCGGTCATTTGACATGCAGTCCCTGGCGGGTGGGTTCTTTATGTTCAAATTCACTTCTTTGGAGGATTACGAGCAAATCTTGAACTCTATGTGGACTGTGGGTGGAAGGCCCCCTGATCTTGCGAAAATGGCACCCAGGCATGTGCCCGGTTCATGATCCGGTGAAATCTATCCCGATTTGGTGCGCTTTCTAGACCTTCTACCCTAGTACTTTGTAAAGGAAAGCCTGAGCATGGTGTCCAGTCTTGTGGGACACCCACCTGACATAGTTACAGCTGACCGATCTCGACTAGAGTATGCCAAAGCCTACATTGAAATCGACTTAGATTTCAAGTTTCCTTCCATTGTCCATGTTGCCACTCGTGACGGGTCCTTCTTCCCACAACCCATGGAGTATGAATGGAAGCCACGCATATGCTCCAAATGTAAGTGCTTTGACTACACCACCAGCACTTGTAAATCGAAAGAAGTTTGGATTGAGCACTTCGTCGCCCTGCACCGGCTGCTGAAGTCGGGGGAAACTCCAAGGTTTTGACAGGTTCAGAAGATGTTATGGCAGGCGCATGCACCGCTAAGCCCATCACAGCAAGCCCTACTACCAATTTAGTCACAAGTGATGGGATCAATGCGAAATCGAATCCAGGAATGGAGCCCTCCAAGACCTCCCTTGAGACCAACCTTATGACAGACAATCGACCCGAAGACATGAGGTCAGTACTAAAGAACTCACCTTCTTTGATTGGTCAGGTACCTTATATGTTTTTGGGTAAGCATGTAAGGGCTTATGATGGCTCGCCCTTATACCTCTCCACCACTCCTCCAGCTACTTTGGATTTGCCTGCGCATGGAGGCCCAAAACAGCTCGACCAACCCCTTTTATCCCATCACCCATGGAAGCCTTTGGGGGAGCTCTAGCGCAGACTCAACACTCGCAAGACTGGAATGCCCCTGGAAAGAGGGGGGTAAAACCCCTAACTAAGATAGTGCAGGAACAGGCTATGAATTCTTCCAACCCCTTCCATCCAATTCAGGATAGTGATGAGTCGACTTACGAAGCCTCATCTTCCTTGTCGACTACAGCAAGGAGAACCCAACTAGCTTGAGTGGTGGCTCAAAACAAAACTACCAAGCAACAGAAGGTGAAAAATAAAGTGTGGTGTCTGCCCCCAAACCCCAGTAAATGTTCATATGCAGCTGGAATATCCGTGGTTTGGGCCACGGTAGTAAGAGGTCAGCGGTGCTAGACCTTGTCAAAGATGAAGATGTGTTCCTGTTGGCGCTATGTGAAACCAAAATAAAGAAAAGACAGGTTGATCGAATCAGCAGAAAAGTTATTGCGGGTTGGGAATCTTTTAATAATTTGAATTCCGACAAATCGGGAAGGATCTTGGTTCTCTGGAATCCCAATGCCGCTATTGTTTATAAGGTGTAGGAGACATCTCAGACGCTTTATTGCTTTGTCATGTGCTCCTAAGGTGATTCATTTCACTTCACAGCTGTTTATGGTTCTAATGATGCCCAAGAGCATAAGAAGTTGTAGGCTACCCTTTGTAATTCAAACAACATAATAAATGGTCCTTGGATAGTGATGGGTGACTTCAATGCCATTTGTCATGAGTCAGAAAGAATGGGAAGAGGCACCGCTCCCCAAACTGACATTAGAGCTTTCAATGATTGTATCTCACAGGCTGGTTTACAGGAAATTCCTTCATCACTATCCTTCACATGGAGCAATAATCAATCGAGTAACAACCTTACTCTTGGTCGAATTGATAGAGCATTCGCTAACCCTGATTGGTTTATTAGACACCCCATCTCCAGACTCCACTGTCCTCCTCCAGGCATATCAGATCACAATCCTATCGTTTTTAGAATGCGTCAACCCTTTCCAAAAGGTCCGATACCATTCAATTTTTTTGACATGTGGAAGCAAGACGCAAGCATACGAGAGGTTTCTCCAAAGCTTGGGAGACGTCCATTCAAGGTCAGCCCATGTTCATATTTTATAAAAATTGCAGGCATGTAAAGAAGCTATCAAAAGGTGGAATAAAGATCGCTTTGGGGATATCAATGCAAGATATAAAGCAGTAGTTCTTGAACTTCAGGCCTTACAAACTGCACTGCAAAACTAGCCCTTTGATGACGATTTGAGGGAGAGTGTCTACTCGGCGCGACAAAAAGTATGCGAAGAGGATGGTAATAGAGAACAATTTTACCGTAAAAAATCAAGAGTTAAGTGGCTCCAAGAGGGAGACAGATGCTCCAAGTTTTTCCATGCCTTCGTCACTTCTCATAGTATTTAGAACACCATTCTGAGATATTTGATGATTTTGGCACTCTTTTAGAAGTCAAAGCAAAGTTGTTTTACAAGAAGCTATTCACTCCTACCACAACAACTTCTCAGGTAACACTCTCTTTTTCTCAAACCAAGCTGCTTTCTTGTCTAGTGATGTAGGTGATGAAGAGATTAGAGGGGCTGTATTCCAGGCGCCCAATGGAAAAGCACCAGGTTCGAATGGCTTTCAAAAAGAATTCTTTACTCACTTCTGGGATATCATTGGCTCGGACTTCCTACTGGCAATGCGAGACTTCTTTAAGAGAGTGTACATGCTCAAGGCCCTAAACCACACATTTCTAACTCTCATCCCCAAAAAGTTAAATTCAAAGACGTTTGAGGAATTCAGACCGATTGCCCTCTGCAACTTCATCTACAAAACCATCTCAAAAATTATGGCAAACAGGTTGGCGTTAGTGCTCCATAATCTGATCAGCCTCAATCAATCGACATTTGTAAAGGGGAGAATAATTGGTGAGAACATCTTGCTTGCCCATGAACTCGTCCGTAATATGCATCATCACAGGGGTCAGAATTGGCTCTGTGTAAAAGTCGATTTGGGGAAAGCTTATGATAAGGTGAGATGGGATTACATCTTCCATGGCCTGAAGGCTCTTGGTTTTGATAATATATGAATTCAATGGACCCATTAGTGTATATGCACCCTACCTTTCAGTGTCTTGATTAATGGGTCGAACTACAGACACTTTTCCAGTGCAAGTGGCCTTCGGCAAGGATGTTCGTTATCACCTCTCTTGTTCTTATTATGCGTGGAAGGACTGTCAGTTATGTTAAACCAGGCCTCAACGAACGGCAATCTCAAGGCACCAGACATCGAGGGAGGTCTTCCTATTTTGCATTTTTTTTTGCTGACGATGTTCTCTTGTTCTCTATGGAGGACATAAAATCGGCAGTGTGTATTTGGGACATTCTTTCATCTTTTGCAGATATGTTGGGTCTCCAGACAAACATTAGAAAGGGCTCTATCTTCTTCTCTGCAAGGTGCCAGCACAAGTCAACCATTCTAGAAATGCTCGGCTTCCAGGAAGGATGTTTTCCGATCACTTATTTAGGTATGCCTCTATTCTCTAAGCGTATCTCCTATTCAGCCTGCAAACCTCTTCTTGATAGGATCTCTGGCCGTGTCAATGGGTGAAAAACTGCATTCCTATCATATGCCGGGAGATTACAATTGATGAAATCGGTTATTGGTGGATTGAATGTCTACTGGACATCCTACTTTAAACTTCCCAAAAAAGTCTGCCATAAGGTGGAGAGCATCATGGCCACTTTCCCATGAAAATGTTCTACCTAATCCAATGGATTTTACAATATTTCTTGGCGAAAGCTTTGTCGTCCTCTGAAAGAAAGAGGTCTTGGGGTCAGACGCATCTAAGACATCAATAATGCAAATCTTGCCAAGCTCTTTTAGAGATGCATCACCTGTAAAGAGTCTCTCTAGTGTCTATGGGTCCATGGGGTGTATCTTAGCAATAACTCCATATGGATGGCTAGATCTCACAATTGTTCATATGCTTGGCAATCTATTCTTCAATTGCAAACTTTCATGCAAGAGAGATGTGTTTTCAAACATTGGAAATGGGTGCACAATAGGGATGCGTTTGGACCCATGGAGTGGCCAATTAACTCTTGCCTGGAAATTTGGCAACAAAACCGTTCTGGAGTTGGGATGTAATACA
Organism: Houttuynia cordata; assembly: GCA_039654745.1. NCBI lineage: Eukaryota > Viridiplantae > Streptophyta > Magnoliopsida > Piperales > Saururaceae > Houttuynia > Houttuynia cordata. The sequence continues at coordinate 41,267,936 of CM077503.1, read as the reverse complement.
AATGAATTAATTGCGGATTATCTTAATTCTGAAAAACTCCAAAATGAACAACTACTCTCAAGAAGATGTGATCTTGCCATCTCAAGAAGAGGCGATCTTGCCAAGATAGAAATCTTAGAGAAATTGCCGGTGCTTACTAAGTAGGAGGATTCACATGGGTGGCTTAATTAATTCGGAAAGCTTACATTTAAGATCATCTAAGATGCAAATAGAGTGAAATCTAGAAATGTGTTATGGCATGACCTCATATGGTTCAAACATCGGGTGAACCGTTACTCCTTTTGTGCCTGGATGGCACTCAACGAAGAGTTACTCACATCAGATAATCTGAAAAGAAGAGGGATCTTCTTAGTAAACAGGTGTGTTCTATGCAGGAAAAGTGAAGAATCAATCAGGCATCTAATGTTTGAATGCATATATGCTAAGGTGATTTGGCGTATATTCCTGCGTAAGTGCAATATTCATCATACCATTGGGGGGTGCTCTACGGAATTAGATTGGCTGATTTAATTTGTCAAAAACAACAAGCACACATGGCATATAATCCAAGCTGGTTTCAAAAGTTTTGTTATTATGTTATAGGAGGAGAGGAACAAGCGAATTTTCGAAGATAAAAAGTTTGAGACATATGTAGTGAGTCAAAACCTCATCCATATAGCAAATGAAAACTTTAATGCCTTCCAGCTCAAGGACATTTGTCTCACACATTACCCTTTCTTGCACACCTTTTGGGATGAGCAGAATCCTTGATCAAAGAGATCGTTGGGACCTAGAGATCCGATCAATCGACATTGCAATAGATCGGCTTCCTAGCAGCGATCGATTGACCCTTGTTGTTGACTCTGCCCTACCTGGTCTGGGTGAGTTGTTCCTTTGATGTGTATTTTATTTTTAAGGGGGTTGTTCATGCCCCTTGAGTTGAGGAGTTGTTGTAATCTTGAAATCTTTTGTACCCTCCCTTCTTTCGGTTAATATAATTTTTCAATTATCAAAAAAAAAATAATTACATAGATTACATACAAATCAGTTTCTGTTCCGAACCGTCTCTGTATCTGGTTAGTTAAAAAGATCTTAATGATAAATTAAATATAATTTTTTATTGAAAATGGGAGAAGAATATTTGAAGAAAAAAATAATAAAGAAAATGAGATAAGATTTAACAAAAAAGAGTCAAAACTTGATTTTATATTTACATAATTGTACACAGGTCAGTCTGTTATAATGGGTCAAGTTAATGCTATGAGTCGGACCATTAATTATGCAGGAAGGAAAAACCCGGAGATCACCGTAGCCAGCAGGAACTAAACTCCACTTCCAAAACTGAAATTCAGCCCTTTGCTTCCTGCCAGTAGAAGAAAAAAAAAGTGAGAGCAAAGGGCTTTTTTTCGTCTAGCCTCACTAATTTTCATCACCAACATCACATCACCATCAAAGAGAGCTTGCCACATCAGCAAGAGAAAAAGAAGAAATGACTGAAATCAAGAAAAAATTATAAATTTACCTAAATTTTATGAGCCCCGCTTATACATGGTAGATGGAGTTTAGTGATGAAATTTGGTGAGGAAAATATTTTTCATATTAGAATCACTCATGCAAGCAAAAAAAAGCAAAACAGGAGAGCTCAAAAGATCAGAGGTGATGGTCTCAGACATGTAATGCCTTTGTCCCCTCTAAAGTGAACAAGACACCAAGTTGTCTTGTAGAGTAGTCATATCTAGATATCCGTAATTTGAGTCAGAATCTTTTCACTAAATTCATTCGTATCATGAAGGAATCCATATAAATTCTAAAGATGGCACACACCAGATCTAAAGACTTGACTCTTATGAGATCCCCAGGTGAAATAATACATGCTTAGACTTAGATGCACGTTCAAATTCCTGTTCATATAGAAGCTGCATGTGCACATGCCATTAATAACAGAAAAACAAGATTTACCGCCAGTGAAAAAACTCCGTCAGCTGAAAAAAATTTGCTCCAGAACAAAGTTGGTGAAAGACTGAAAGTTAACTTGAAGCTCATCTCCTTTCGGCAGCCAAGGCTGCTGCAATAGCTAGAGGCAAATGCTTCAGGCTCCCACTTATCTCATTGAACTTTTCAGGAGTATTAGCAGGAGAAAAAAGAGGTGGATAAAAAACATTTTGGTCTAACCAAGTACAAGTTTCTCCACTTCGGGTCCCCAGGATTAAAATGGTTAAAGTTTAGTATTTTGAAGGGCCCCCCTATGGTCAATGATCATAGAGGCCGTAACATCCCCTTACCCGCCAGGTGAGAGATGACGAACCAGTTAGGGCAGTCAATGTGTGTGAAACCCTAGACTGGCCCAACCTTCTTCCCCATTCCCCCTTCCCCCTTCCTCCTTCTTTCCCATCTCACTTCTTCCTTCTGTATCCGCCATTGCCGCGAACTAAAAGACCTTTATCTGACCTTGAAGCCCTTACAACGAACACATATCTCAGCTTGAGAGCCTTAATCTCACTCTACTCATCGGATTTGAGATGGCGGACGTAACGTCAACAGTGGTAGACACCTCCAGTAGCAGCATTCCATGCATGCAAAGAGAAGACGAAGCTAGTGGATATACCGGCGTAACCCATACAATGGTTGTAGATGAAGCAAGTAGACATACCAACACAATTCATATGGCAAAAAAATTAAAAGTAAGCAAGAAAACTATTATTTTTAAGTATTTTTCTTTTCATTTGGTCATTGCTTTAATGTCTAAATAGCAATAACCAATCGAATAGCTTAAGTTATGAACTATAAAATAGGTTGTGATAATGTATAGATATATTATGATGATGAAGTTATGATTTGTAAAATAAGTAGTGGTTATGTAGATAGGTTGTGGATGTTTATTACTTTCAGCAGGGATAAATGTTGTGATGCATTGTGTGAACCTTTAATAACATTTCTACAACGAGAATCTCCCAAAGAAACATTAGAACCCAAAATCAGTAAAACACTTACATTCAGCAGAGGAGCTGAGTTTAAGAAGCAGAAAATAGCTATAACTTACAAAACCTACACAAGCGAAATCTGATGTGGTACTGACAGTTTCTCTTAGGGGTACGAAAAGCAAAATTTTTACATAATCTAAGTTGGAAGCTTCCATTTCATTCTCCGCCGCTGTGCCTCTCATAAGGATTCACGAGGCCATCACTATTGTCCTTCTATGGCCATGAAGGGCTTGCCGGAGCTTCTCGTACCCGTCCCGGTAATGCTCAATTGAGAAGCAAAGCTGCCTAATGGCCTCTCTTTTTCCTTCTGCATGATCAGCTATCAGGGCCCTCTGTCTTTCCACCTCCTCTTCAAGATCTTTCACTCTTCCACCTAGCACTTGCACTGCTTGCTTCGCGTCTTCAGAGTCTTTTATGACCTTCATTTGCTCAATGTGCAGTTGCAGAAGATGCACATCCATCTGCTTAATTTGATCATTTCGTGAATTTACCTCAGCCTTAAGTGATTGCACCTTGGCGGAGAGCTCATCTTTCTCTGCCACAAGGATATCGTAAGAATGCTTAGATGCATCAAAATTCTTGTGCAATTCTTCAAGCTGTCTACCTTTCTCTGCATTTTCAGTTTTAAGTTTTTCCGATTCCAAATCTGTTCCACACTTTTCTGTCTTGCAACGTTTGATCTCATCTTCTAGACATGAGAACTTGGATTCAAGTATCTTGTATGATTCTAACAAACCAGAAATCTCGCCTTTCAATTGAAGTTTCTCCTGTGCAGATTCCACCGTTGCTTGAGAGATTGCCGTTTTCAAATCTGCTATAATCTTCTCACGATCTGAAATCTTAGCTTCAAATTCATCAATGCGTTCGTGCAGATTTAATACCTGTTTCTTCTCTAGTTCAAGCTCCAATTCCTTAGACTCCATTAATCCATGAAACTCTGACTCAATTCGTGACTTCTCATGGGAGGAGTCCTCTTTCAAGACAGCAATCTCCACTTTCAAAAGTTCAATAGTATGTTCCCTGTCTGAAACTTCTATCTGTAGGGCTTGGATTTGCTCTTGTAGTTCTTTTGCCCTCTGTCTCTCCAAATCAAGCTTGGCCTCAACCATGTTGTTTCCATTATAAGAAGATTCAACCTCTTGTTGAACTGAGTCCTTCTGTTTAAGTTCAACCTTCAATCTTGCCACCTCCTCTTCTGAAGCACATAGCTTCTCTTTTACCACAGAAAATTCTTCCTTTAAATTAGGGATACTTGACCCAAGTTCCACATGGTTGCCATTTTGAGTGTATTTCATTCCCTCTTCATATGCCTGCAACTTCTCTCTCAAGATATAGACCTCATTCTCTAGTTCACTTACTCTCTGGTGATGCACATCACCGTTCCCATTTTGTCTTATGCTTGAAAAAAGGTTCTTTGAGGTTGCATCATCAGATTCAGAATCAGATTCGGATGATGAGGACGATCCATCACTTCCTTTGTGTGAGTGAACTGAGCCAAGGAACACATCAAAGCCAGCAGCACGGTGACCTTGCTTAGGATGGGGTGCTTTTTGTTCAGGCGAGGGCGAAGAGAATGGCGACTCAGAACTAAAGTCAGATCCACTACCAGAGCCTTGTGTCTGTAGCTTAGAGGGAATATTTTTACGCAATTCTCCAGTTACGTTGTCATAGCGCTCTGCCAGTGAACGGTACATGCGGTAAAAATCTTCCACACGAGAGATAAGCTCTGGCCGCTTTTGATAATACATTTCAGCCTTCTTTGCAAACGAGTCACCATCTCCTTCAATCAGTTTCAGCATTTGTTTGACAGCATGGTCCATCTCTGCATTGCATGGAAAGTTTAGTTTCTTTCAGCTAAGTACATCCTTCTTCTTTGTTTGTTTTCAAGATTTGTATAAAATACTTCACAATTTTCTAGAAGGGAAATGATATTTGTACAGCAGATTCCTACACATTTTCCATACACAGCTGATGTGTATGTAAATGAGTGGGTGAATTGATATGACCCCACATCAGTTCACTCACTCATTTCCATACACATCAGCTGTGTATGGAAATGTATAGGAATCTGCTGTAGGGTTATCACTGCCCTTTCTAGAAATATACCTTGCACACTTGCTTGCTCAATTTTATAATATCAAAGAAAAAATAATTCAGCATAATTTTGTTTATAGATAGAGAACTTGTAATGTGTGCTTGCCACTTCAGATCCAAAAGATAACAATCACAATTCACACAACCAATAGGTATACTATAAACCCCTTGCTTTATTAAACCCCGAGGAAGAATGCATACTTTTGCATTTTAATAGCTGGTGAGGATAATACCCCGTAATTTTCCAAAAAACTCATTTTCTGAAAGATGAGATATCACATTTCCCCTTTATAGAAGTGAAAGGTCTAGCTCCCCTGTAAAATCAGATTTAAACGAATATTCTGATTGACTCATGTTGCTAATTAAGCATGCCTATGATACAACACTAGAAGAGGATGTCTCAGTATTTTCTAAATTAGCATCTTACCTTCGAGATTTTCTGCAAGCCATTTAGAGTTTTTGGGACTAATATGACTGTCCCACCACCAGGAATGAGATCGTTTAGATATAGTTCTCTTCATTTTCCAATCTGACAGATGCTGAGCTTACCAGAGCCTCAGTAACACAGATTACACTGCAAGTATATGTTATCTATCAGTAACGGGGAAAGATAAAGCAAAGTAATGATATATTTAAGGAATTAAAATAACGGATCTTCAACTTATACAATAATGTCTACATTTTAAAAAGTAAAAATCAAAACCAATACATACTAATCCAAAAGCAATGAGAAAAATGTTTCAAAATTTGGAAGAAAGGTATTCTAATGAAGCACAGGACCGGTGAGCCACTAGATGGAATAATAATCTCAATAAAGCATGATCAATTGCGGAGACTTTTGCAATATGTTTAACGGAATTTAAACCATGATTAAGAAAGTGGTTGACTAAGTTGATCCCCATGAGGATAAAAAAGAAAAAAAGTCGAGGGCCATGCCCTCCAAAAATCTAATCCATCAGCCCAGTGTTGCAGGTCAACACCTATACCTCCTCAAAATAATGTAAAAATATCTCTAATCATAGCATAACAGCGAAATGTAGTTCTTTGAAAATGGAAAAAGAATCGGGGTGTAAAATGGAGAGATAAATGTATAAAGGCATTTGTCTTGGAAGCTGAACATTAACCCTGAAAATAAAGATAAAACATAGCTTTGAGTTGTATATGAAGTTGGCACTCCCCATAACACAAAATCTGAATGTTTATACTCGCTGGGAACTGACTCAGGATACAATTGGTTTCTGGGTTCAGCAAATGCAACCAAGATGCACACAGATTCAAACTGGAATCAAATGGAACCTCAAATTAACATCCAAAGACAAAATTTTGATCAGCCACAGATTCCAAACCATAATGCAGAAATGTTATTCATCAACCCAAAAACCAGACAAGGATAGCTTAAAAAGACGTCCATTTTTGTAAACAAATCCATACCAAAAGTTCAGTCTTTTCCTAAAAAAATCAAGCACTTTTCCATAAAGGCTAAAGCCACCAACAAATGACTAAAATCAAAGAAACTGTGAGAAAGTTTAGTACAAAATTTTTGTAAAGCCTATCGGATTAAAAACGAACGCAACCTAACCAACGAACCAACAAATCCAACGGAAAAACCAACACTTTAGAAGACAAACAAGAAGGGCAACTAACAAAAATACTTACGAGAAGGCTGTTCAAGCTCAAATCGGAAACAAGAACCGGCGACTGGAGCGACAAAGAGAAAGAGGAGAGATGGGATCTGGCTTGGTGGGAACAAGATTCCGACGAAATTCACTCACGAAAATGGAAATGTAGAGCAGATCAGAGTCACTGGAGTTTAAGATTGCAGCATAAGTGAAGTGACCATAGTAGCCCTGGGGGTGTAGGATGGATGTTAGTGGCTTGTCCAAGGATTTTCCAAAATGGTCTCGTCTAGAGCAATTATATTTTTCTTTGACAATTTTGATAATTACATGCTACCTAGAAATTAGCATAGTATTAAGTAAATACGCTGTAAATATCTTTTGCTAAATGCTCAATCTGTATGAAAGATTAATTGTGTGTCATGAGAGAGAGAGAAAGAGAGGGTGGGGGATAGAATTTACCAAATGTTGAATTTAGTAATGTTAGACGGCTTAAAAGCGGTTTTCATACTTAGGCAGTGGTAAGTAGTCATAAGATTATATTTTTTGATAAGTACGCGTTGGAAATTTAGAGGTTTTCAATACTGGATTTGGTTTTAGCTCGACAACGGCTACTGGGCAAACCCATAATACAGCAATCACCTATCACTGAGCATTCAATTTGTACTTGGTTAGTTTGCTCACATGAAGCATGAATGCATGTATGAGCTGAAGTGTCAAACCAAAATAGAAGAATAGCCGTGATAGATGGTGCAAAATGCATTTTTCTTCTTGTTCAGTGTACTTTTCATGTGACAAGTAATCCTAAAGCAAAAACGCTTTTCATGTGAAGTTATTCACGCTATCATCTATTCAACCGCGAGACTTTAATATAAGTCATCTTCTTTTATTTTTCTTGCTAAAAATTGGTCAATGAAGTGATAATCGAAGGAAAAGGACTCGAATGCCATTTAAGAGGTTGAAAAGGATCAATTCAGTACATTCAAAATGCTTGATTGCACGCAGCAAGTCACGTTTTCCCCGCCATTTACTGGTGTTTACGTAATATCAGCCAACATTCAGGGTGCATTTCGCAGAGCCACCACTTCCGCGCCTTTGGGAATTGCGCCCACAAAGACCCCACCCATTCCCGCGCGTTGCGACGCGTGGGCCCGCGGCCGTCTTGTCGCGACTCGCCCGACAGCTCATGCTGCAGGCGGGAAACCCGCGCCATTTATTTCAAAGTTTTTTAAATTTCAAAATTGAAATGAAAGAATAAGTCAAGAAGTGGGCCCCACTCCGAGAGGTCGGCGGCTTGTTTTTAAAACATCCCGTCGCTCCGATCCGATCACTTTTAATTGAGACGGTCACATAATTCATCAATTTTATTGAGAGGTGGAATCCCCGGAAAAGCCTGGGCTTCTTCATTGTGGAGGCCACTCAATATCGACCTAGAATTACTATGGAGCGGCCGAGGAAATAATATTATCTAATTTTAGTACATTATTTTTATTAATTATCTTAATTAAAAGTGACCGGAGGAAGTAATTCGGCTCCAGCCCTCTCCCAAGGAGGCGGCGGCGGCGAGCTGATTGGGATGGGCTTGGGACAGGTGGGTGACTGACGAAATAAGAGGATGACTAATATAATAGGCTGATCTCATTAATAGGCCCACTCTCATCTCCTCTTTATTACATTCAGAGGCTGATTGCGTTAGACGGCTAGCCCACTTTCCCTTTTTTAATGACAGTAGGCCCACCTGTACAACAACGTGAAATCTCCGGACCATAAATATCATTCTATACGGCATACGCCATGCTTCATACCATGTGGTGTGGAACTGGAGATTGGAGAGTGGTCCTCACTTGCCTTTCGTCTACAAAGTTCCTAAGCTTCTTGTTAGAGTGGGGCCCTTTCTTGTTGCCCAGATGGCCTTCAGGAGCAGCAGGCCGTGACCGATCTATTGAATAATGCGAAGGCTTTTGAGATGAAATTGATTGATTGCAATGACTCAGTCCAAAGTGAGTGTAGAGTGAACAAAGCTGAAACGGACCACCACCAAACTCTCATCTCCTTTGTGGCAGCCATCCGTGTATTTTCAGATTGGGGGATAACCAACATCTGTGGCCTAGGGGGCGTGGGGTGGCCAAACCGTGTGGTGGTGATTGGTGAACTCTCCATCCTTTGTCAACTTTGAGACTTCATTCGACATTCACAAGCAAAGAGACTCATATGCAGAACCCTTGGGCATGCAATAGATCAATGCAATTGTGAGAGCATGAGGGCTGTCAAGAGCATGGGCTTTAACATAGGCAAGCTTCAGATCAGCCCACTATTGATGGGTATTGAAGTGTCTGGGCCTTGTTTATGAATGAGGTCCAACCATCGATGAAATAAATAGAGCTGTTTGGTGGCCATTTTCCATCCTCATTTAAGGCCATTTAAGGTGAACATTTTTTGGAATGCAGTTCCATCATTTAAGCTAAGAGTGATCTTAGCCTACAAATGACCCTTCGTAAACAACCCTTTAGTCTTCAAAGATACTTTTTGCCGAGAAAGCATCATAAATGGCCTTGAAAATCATGCCAATTTTAAAAAAGCTTAATTGACCTTTAAAACTGCATTTAATACTAAATGGCATTAAAAACTTGCTTTCTTGTAATCGTTTCACGCTACACATTTTGAGGCTGCTTCAGCTCACGAAGGAAAAAGCAAAGCATTTACCCCATAAAGGGTTTCCATACAGGCCCCCGAAGGATGTGATCTCGAGACTTCAACTTCGCACCCACGAACAGATGAGGCACACAAGAGACACCTTTGCAAATCTTTGATCTATTTTAGATACATTGCACGCATTTTCAGCAATAAAGCTGTACAAAATAACAAATATCAACAAACCACCTTAAAGTTGAAGAGCAGAAAGTTATGGTGGCTGGCACAAGAAAAGTATCACATGCAACTCAGTGACCTGCAGTCGGGTTCGTTAAAAGTTCTAGAGCTTGCTTCAGAAAATCGACAGCCACAGTCACATCATCAAAAGCTAAAGCTCCAACAGCAAATTTTGCCGCTTTATGTGCTTCAGAAATCTTTTCCGCTGGTGGCTTATAATTGATATCATAGCTAAAAGTAAAGGCATCTTGGGAAGATCTTCCTGGGTCGGTCTCACTCACTCCACTAGTATTGTATGGGGGTGTCACAGGATAATTTGATACTTCAGGACCCGGATGTTGTTGCGAGTAGGCACCATTAGAGCCTTGATAACGAGAAGGGTAATTTCCTGAGGTTGCTGGTAAAGTGCTTTCATTGAAGGTAGGGTAAGACTGGAAATTGGCATAATTGTATGGCACAGAATCAACACCGCTTGAAGTATAGTTATCAACGTGGCTTGAAGGATAGTTATGGTCCCGTGAATGGTCCTGTGAATAAACATTGGTGTGTTGATAAGGGTGATGATATGCAGAGTTTTCTGGTCTGTTGGCAGGTGGAGGCGGAGCAGGAGGTGACTGGAAATCATGGGTAGGGTAGTCAGACGAAGGATAAGGTGAAGTGGGAGCATAAGAAGAAGGCTGATGGGTATAAATATCATCAACAGGTCGAGATGATGCATCAACTCTTGGCTGGCTCCCTGCAAAGCTTTCACTCCTTCCTATGCTTTCATTCCGACCAAGATCCTGAAAAAGTATGTGGAGCTTACATACTGTTTTGTAGCTTGGCAAACAGTTTTCTGCAAAATATTGAATATGACAGACTTACAGATGTGGCTGCAGGTGAATTTGACATATCCTTCTCACCACCCGGTGAAGATGGAGCATAAGAAGGCTGATGTGTATAAATATCATCAACAGGTCGAGATGATGCATCAACTCTTGGCTGGCTCCCTGCAAAGCTTTCACTCCTTCCTATGCTTTCATTCTGACCAAGATCCTGAAAAAGCGTGTGCAGCTTACATACTGTTTTGTAGCTTGACATAAACAGTTTTCTGCAAAATATTGAATATGACAGACTTACATATGTGGCTGCAGGTGAATTTGACATATCCTTCTCACCACCCGGTGGACCTGGCTCAGGCTTCCTCCCTTCCTTTAAAGCTTTCCTAATATCCGCAGCTTTCCAAACAGCATATTTCTGTTTTTGTTCTAGCTGCCAAAAGTGAAAGATGGTGCATCAAAAATTATATTATCGATAAATTAGTCAATCGCACCTGAACTTTCTCCTCATTATACAAGAAACTTCCATAAACATTAAAACTTGCAAGAGTTTTCTCATATACAGGAGATACCAAACTTACATCAGGCTGTAGTTCACCAAACTGATTAACAATCTCAAAAAAAATACTTGCCGCATAGAAAGTTTTAGCCGTATTCCTGTAAAAAGAACCCAAACTTAGCCATATGCAAGACAATGGAATTCCAGATAAACAAATACGGCATACAGGTCAGCTCGTCCAGCTCGGTCCTGCTTGTCGGCTTTAGCAAAAACATTTGAGGCGAATCCTTCCAGATACATGCTATCCTCACTTCCCAACTTTAGGGACTTCTTGTCCTAGAAAGAATTAAATTCATCACATATGTGAGCTCAGTGCCAAGCGTAAACATCCCTCCCGAAGGAGAGCTTCAGCTATTCAATGTTCTCCTAATTTTGACAGAATGGCATTTAAGACAAAACTACAAGAACCCAACACCATATAAAAACGAAATGAAAAAAAACCTATTTTATCTTAATTTGAAAGTCAAGCAAGGTAATTTACTTATATTTCTTATCTCCCTTAAAATAAATGCAGTAAAAGAAACTGAAAGATTTGAAGTTTGATCTGCAAAATTAAATACCTTGAGACAAATTCTTTGAAACAGATAGTGAAAATTCCCTTTAACCAAAAATTTTGTAGAGGAAGAGAGAGAGGGAGAGAAAGAGATTCCACAATTTCTAAAGGACAGTCATGTTGGAAATACATAACGGTGTGAAACAGTCCAAACTTCAACCTTCCCCGACCCCAAAGCACACACAAATTAGAAAACGTAAGTCCCGACAAGCACACAAAGCACGCACGCACACACACACACAAATCAAGAGACATAGTCCTGCCAAGCCCCACTAGACGAAGATTTAATTCCTTTTAAGAGGTAAATGTCGTAATGGGAGTTAATTGTTCACATTTACATAGCAAACCACAATGTATTGTAACTATATTCTATATAAGAATAAAAAAGATGGACAAAAAGAGTTAGTGCTGTCAAAACCTTTTGCCATCCTACCTAGTATGCCATTTGTACATTTAACTTTCATTTCCCTTCAAATTAATCTGGTGATAGTTATTGCCAAAGCCAAAGATGTCAAAAAGCTCAATTTTTTTGGTGGAACCCAGGATGGTACGTGAATCAACCTTCGATGTTCTTGGTTCTTGGAATCAAAATGAATCTATAGATAGAATCCATCTCTATGCATTATTGTTTAAGGAGGGATGACTTTGATAAATGCAGTAAGATATATCTGTATCGTTGAATAGAGAAGTCTAGATTACATAAAGTAAAAATTGACCATTATATAGAGATCAGATCTCCTAATAGTGAGTACCAAAACAGGAAATTACTTGAACATAAAGAAATAAATAAGAATTATCTAAACAACTGCTCTAACAGACTTAATCTGCAGTCATATGTTATGCTGATTTTCATAAAATGAGTGGTGAAATCTTAGTAATGTGTAATTATGACAACATACTCTCCTAAATGATTCAGTATGCCAAGCATTACATTCCAGCATATGGCAATCAATTGATCACTCCAGCAGTGATAATCAGTGTCCTGCTATTCCAATTTACTTTTCCACTACAGTCAACTATGCAAGAAACAGCGTGCCCATGCATTTAGCTCATATTTATACACAAGAATGTGTTAAAAGTTCGAACTGAATAAATGGCCCCACACTGACCATCATGTAATCCGCTTTTTAGACATCACTTGTCACTTAAACAAGTGAGCCATCAATTTCACCGTTTTCTAAACTCAGGGTTACAATGCCTCCTCTTATTTCATAACTCTCATCCTTTTATATAGGTTCCAGTTCTAATCAATTTTAGTTTTTTTTTCTCAATTCAATGCTCATAAGTAACTCTCTATTCCTGTTTTGGAAGTGTGTTCTGAAATATCACTGGTCCTTGAAATTGCAAAGAAAACTTATGGTCAGCACTCCCTTCAATTATGACATAAGAGGAAGATAAAAAAAATGTTACTGACTTCAATTTCCAGCATAAAAGCAGAGATTACAGGAGGTTCAGAGAAATAATTAAAAAGGCAACACATTTGAAGAAGGGTTTTCTCCAGCAATTTGAAGACGGCAGAAGAAGCCATTTATGTATCCACAACTATGAGCTTGAGGTAAGAGATCGTGACCACAGGGTCCACGACTCAGTCAACAGCATTTATCTCGCGGCACACAATACACACATTCAGCCAATACCATTCCGGACATAGTCCAAATGGTATTGATTGCTCATATGAGTTTAAGCATGTTATTCATTGTCTCTTCTCAATAGGTGCTGAAAGGAAATTTCTCAGTTCCTAACTATTCTGACACAGTTTACGATCGTAAGCGTATGTTTACCAAAGAGTCACCAACTTACTCAGAGCTTGAAAAAAATTGAAGAGAATGTATTACTAAAGAACCAATTTATAGCAGTTGCTCGCGGACTAAAGTATCAAACTAAACCGTGTGGATGTCATATACAACCTAAGGGTCTTAGACTCTGAAACCATAGACCATATCAATATCCACAGGAAATAACTAAAAAAGAATTCAATGACACTATATCTACTTAGAGAAAGACCAAGAAGAAGCTTTTAATAAGCCCAAGGAAATAAAGTCTGAAAATTTTCCATTGTTCGGGAAAACACAAAAATAGAGGTAGCCAAAGCATTCATCCACAAAAAATTCATAGTTCGAAAAAGCTGAAACTTTTTACACGAAAAAAATGGAGTAAGGAAGGACAAGTTGGGACCTTTTCGAGCTGGTTCATGAGGGAGACGAGGAGGGCGTTGGTGGTTTTGGTCCGCTCCTTGGCCGGAATCTTCAGCCCCCGCTCCATCGCATACAATCGACCTGCCAAACAAGCAGAAATCGGCATTGGCAGGAGACGAACAAAATCTTAAATTTGTAAAAAAACAACCAAAAAAGGTCCAATTTAAACATGATCGGGAAAGATCGCAAGTTGATAAAAGGTAATCGGAGAGCATGGGAATGCAATATGACGACGAGAGATGAAATTTTACAGTAGTAGGCGACGAGGGGTTCGTGCTTCTGCAACTCGTCGGCCCTCTGAAGGTACGGCAGGAGCAGCTTCGCCGGCTCGCTGTCGCTACCCATCTTGACTCACCGGCGCCGGCAACCACCTGATTCGATCGAGCGATACGACGGGAAAGAAGGCGGCTTGAATTGTAATTTGATGCAGAAGATGGAGATGGAAGAAAAGAGTTCCGGACGAATTTCAATTCCGCCCTGACTTCCACCTTAAGGAATCCAAAAAACAGCCCACTTTTATGTTTTTATTTCTTCGATATCCAACGAGTCGAAACAGCGACTCGAGAAACAGCCCACTTTGTAGTCCAGAGTTTCAGACTTCCAGAGCTCGCTGTCTCACAAGAGTCGAGACTCTCATAAACGGCCCATGGGCCAGGAGTGATGATGTGGTAAGTGGTATTGTGATGCTGGTAATGGTGCTGGTAATGAAAGTTGGTCAGGCTAGACATGTGATATACTGGGATCTATAGGAGACCGACGGTGCAGAAGGAAACCATGAGTACTTTTGGCCATGTGTCAAAGCTCATTAAGAAGGTCGAAGAAAAGATCATCTCTCTTGATAAGAGAGGCAATGAAGAGGACGGAGGAAATTAAAAGGGCCTCCGGGAAGATTTAGATAAGCTAATGACGAGAGGGAGGAGATTACGTGGAGGCAAAGGGAAAAAGCATTATAGCTCTATGAAGGGGATGGAAATACAATATTTTTTCATGGCGAAGCCGGAATCAAATTGATGGGATAGAGGACTTGGAAGGTCATTGGTTACTAGAAGAGGAAGAAGTTGAAGTCCACATATTGGGGCCTTTTCCCTGGAGGGGATTGGTGGATTGTTGGGTGACAGAGGAAATGAATGAAGACTTTATTGGAGAATTTTACTAGCGAGGAAGTGCACTGTACTCTAACTCAAATGAACCCAAGCAAGTCCCTGGGTCGATCAGATGGTATGCCGGCGAGTATCTACCAAAAGTATTGGAGTGTGGTAGGAGAGGATGTAGTCAAGGCGGTGCTTGAATGTCTTAAATGTCTTGAGACCAAAAGGCTTCCGGAATCTTAACCATACTCATGTGGTGTTGATTCCAAAAGTTGGTAGTCCTAAAAAATTTACTGAGCATAAGCCTTTAGTCCTTGCAATGCGTTTTACAAGATTGTGACAAAAGTACTCCCTAATAGGCTCAAGAGGATGCTTTTCCGAGATTCAAAGTGCTTTTGTTCTAGGGAGGTTGATAGCGGACATCATAATGGTCGCTTTTGAAACTCTACATTCTATGTCCTTGAAGAAGGGAAGTGTCCTGGGGCATATGGCTATTAAGTTGGACATGAGTAAAACTTATGATCGGGTGGAGTGGGCATTCCAACTTAGGACCTTCGTTTTAATTGATCAACGAATCAGTTAATGATCAGCATTGAGGAACATATTTAGAACCTGCTCAAGATCAACATATACTTCTTTCGTCCAAATGAATTGGTTCAATGTAACCAGTAGCATTCACATCTCAGAAAATTTTCTCTCTGCAAGTCAACAAGTGTTAAAATTTTCAACCTTCTTGTATGTTTCTTTAACCAGCTCGAGCTACAAGGGACAATGTAGCATAAAACATATCTCCTTCCTAGTTTTCACATACAAACTCCCCGTAAAAGCTTGTCATTCCCAGCAAACAATATGTTGAATTCTATAATTCCCAGCCAACCATGAGTTCAAACGTATAATTCTATCCACCTTTCACCTGGTTATCTCAAAGACAAGCATTTGAGCCCAGACTCCAAAAATAAACCAATAATAATTCATAAAGAGCAAGATGATATAGTTTGAAATTCCGATACGAGTATCTGGTTTACAATGGCCAGTTTATAATCCTCCCACCAGTTTTATCCTAACAACATTCTGAAAACAGGACAATAACATAAAGATATTGTTTATACAATAAAAATTTACTCGCCAGGATATGTCAAAAAATTCCCTCTGTTAAGCTTACATAAAGGCTTCAAAAGATTTCCTTTGACCATTCATCTATAGCCCCAACTAACAACAGATAACACAGTTTAATTCTCATAATACACTGGATTAAAATTCCACTATTCTGCATGATCAGAAACTAACTTTCTACTCATATACGGGAGAAAAAACAAAAAAGAAAACGATGATTCATATTTCATTAGCAAAATACACAAATTTCTCTTTCTACCTACAAGTGTCGAGTTTTGTTCCTCCAAAATGTCCTTTACCTGGTTACATATTGGATTTCCACGTGTTCCCTCAACCATTCAAGCACTTTTGCCCCTTCCAAGATTTCTTGTACCTACATAAATGAAGAATTTTTCACCAACGAAAGAAAAATTATATAGATGATTCAACAAAGAACATATTATTAATATATATAAGCTGCCTAGAGGATAACCACCATACCCGCTCTTTGACACGCTCCTCATCATATTCTTGTTTATGCTGCTTAAATTCAGCCACTGAGTTTTCAACCTCCTTGACTAGCTCTTCTGTGGAATACTGCAAGAAAATGCAAACATAGAAGTGAGACATAAGCTCTCCACAAGAATAAAAATCTGCCCCTTGTAACTAAAAAGGACTTAAGAATTCCACAATTTATAGCATGTACACCAGACGGATGCAGGCAGTACAAAAAACTGGTTGCTTTGGCATTTCATGATGCAGAAACAAACTATGCTTCGAAAACAAAGACAGCTAATAATTAGTGAACATTGCTAAATGCCAAGACAACTAGGTGTGAAGGATCAAAGTAAAATGAGCCACCCATATATTCATCCTGGGAGTAGAAAATACTTGAAACTTATTAAATTTGACATTGACCTCTAAATTTTCGCATTTGAATATCTCTCCAACTGCAATCATCTGTTTAATTATGTTTGTAATATTCTCCCTTTGGTGATCCAAATATTCATTTACTGATTTCTGACTTGAAAGAGAAGCCAGCTGCTCCTCACTTAGCTTTGTGCTCGCCTGTAAAAAAGGCAGATATGAACTTACTGGAGAGAAGAGAAAACTTTCATAATTAAAATTGCATTTTTACCTGAAGCTCTAATAGTTTGGCTCCATAGAGTTGCCTGCCTTGCTCCTCAAATAAAGATTGAGGAATGTCAACTTCAATCATCTGATAGATGACAAAAAACATAAAGAAGAAAGCAATTTCAAAATACATATCAGTACCTCAGTACGGAGAATCACTGTTGAACAAAAGTAGGTAGTATCATCATACTTAAAGCATACATGTTTCTGAATATTAAATTGTATATTTACTACCCCAGTGAGATACAGTTGATAATGACAAAATTAGCCATTTTGACAGTCAAGAAAAATTTGATCGATGTACATACTTCAAAGTTCAAACCATGTAAGCGCTATCAAGACAAAGTACAGTCAGGGCAAGGTTTACATTCTGCAGCCAACATGACTCGGAGGGTTGAAGTCTGATTGACAATAGGATCATGATGATGCAGTTTCTTGGAGATTCAAATTTTGGGTAACTAGCGCGGAGGTTAGGGCTTAGGAAGAGGAAGGTGAAAGGCATGAGGATGAAAGAACGATAAATAGGAGCAAGAGAAGGCAAGATGTGTGTCACAGAGAGAGAGAGAGTGAGAGATTAGCCGAGGAACTTTCTTCTTACCAAGTTACAGTGTCTCTAGCCAATGGCTTTCCAAATCATGCTAATGGCAATATAATTTTCTTTGAAAGCAATCACTCGTACATTATGACTCTAGACTGGCCACAGAATGTCAGTGCATTTTGGAAAACCAAATGTTAATACTAAGTCTGAACGGAGGGAATACTACTTCAACAGATAATAAAAGTACCTCATCAACACTTGGCATACACTATAATCAACATTAAAACTAAATGTTGAAATAACAATGACTATACAAATGACAGAACCAAGTTATTTAAAGCTGATCTTAAAGGTGAATTTTTTCATGTTGCTTTAAGAACATGGTTTTTTAAGCATCATTCAATACTAGATTTATGCTTACACGATAGTTACCTTGCACAACTGATCCAAAATTGCATTATCAGTTGCTTGTTCTCTTGCTGTCTGTTCAAAATCTCTACATCTTTGAAGGATTGCTTCTTTAACCTTTTTGAGATTCAAATTCAACGAGTTAGAGAGAACGAGAGAGATAGTGAGAGAAAGAGAGAGAATGAGAGAGTAAGAGAGACCTCATTTAGGGTATTGCACCCTGGAAGAAGTTTATCAGCAAGAGAGTCATCCAACTCCGGTAAATCTCTAAAGAAAAGTTCTTTACATTCAACCTTGAAACAAGGAAGTCTAATCATATAAATATTCAAACATACAACTCAAAACTTGGTATGGTTTTCTAAAAAATCATTAATACAAATCCATAATTGCAAACTGAGAATACTGCATAAAATCAAGAGGACGGTTTACATGAGATCGTTCTCATATAAGGAGCATGAGGCTAATCTTTTGGGCCGTTAGATTCTGATCCGAGGGTGGATATCAAATCAGTGGGTAGGTGAGTGTGTCAAACCAGTGGTTAGGTAAATTCTTGTAGCTGTTTATAGCCGTTAGATGAAGATCCAACGGCTACAAATTAAATTGGCCTCATATAAGCTATATGAGAGCGATCTCATTTAAACTTTTCCCTAAAATCAATGAAATGCCATTTTTAACTAAAGAAATGAAAAAAAAATCGAGTCCAACAATATCACCACAATCCACTGGTTGGCCCCCAGTACCAGCACCAACACTCATAAAAAAGAAAAGAAATACATATAGATTTTCAAATATCTAGCAAATAGAAGAGAAAAAGCTTCAGAAGAATTATAACAAAAGAAAAACTGACTGTGAACAGAGCATGGACTCCACGGAGGTTTTCTTGCTTCCATGATTCTGGAAATACAAGTGGGAATGATTTTGTTTCACCTTGCCGAATTCCAATGATCGAATCAAGGAATCCTGGTAGAAGATTATCTCCTTCTTCTGTATCTAGGTGAAAACCTGAAAGATCAACCACCTATAAGCTAAATCTGAGGGTAAAAAATGATATAAAACTAGTTGAACCGTTCAGATTTTTGCTTATCCTGCAGTATAGTACACCACTTTGTACAATATCAGTATATTTTTGTTTCCTTTAGCTTTTCAGAAAGAGCAAAAGACAGACTAAGCAATGAGAAAATTAATCCTCAATAGAAAATATTAGATCCAGATACTGAAATAGAGAGATCAACTTTCTCGAGCTGTAAGCAAACATGTATTAGATGTAAATCAAATTGTAAATTTGCAGCTTATATATTGCTGTAGCAACAGGTTTGAAATATAATCTTCTTTGAAATCAATCTATAAGGCACAACCAAAGATATAGGAACGCTGTAATTGGACAAGTAGATCATGTGGGTGGAGTTATGAATAAAATCCACGTGTACATTGACGATGATACGAATGCCTAACCTTTACTCTCTGCAGTTGGAATTTTCTCCCCGCTAGAATTATCTTCATTGATAGTTGTTGCAAAAATGTCAAGGACTGCAACATCACCAAGCTGTAAGCCTCTGTCTGTTATAATTTTCATGGAACCTAAAGATTTGTGACGGCGTCTTAGCTCTGATTCCGATGTCATTTCAGCACTTATATCATTGTCTATCTCAACAACCACCTTCAGGTTCTTGTATCCATCCTCAGTTGCCCATTTAATTTCGGGAACCACATCAACCACAACATCATAGCTGTCCATAGAACAAAAAATATGAGAAAAGATGCAGATAAAAATTATGGCTACAGAATTAAAAAAAAATCTCGCAGTCTGCTCACATGTAAAACGAATAATATATTTTATTGAAAGTCTGGCAAAACAGGTATTGCGACTTGGATTAGACAAAAAGAAACCACCAGGACTTGGACCTGGGAAATAGACTCATATTCCTTACACGTTTGCACCAGGGCAAGGTATGCTTAGAGATAACCTTAGAGGACTCTCTGCTGACACATTATTTAGAGAGTCAAATTCAGGGAAAATGGTGTGGCTGGAACATTCTACTGCAATGACCAAATTGTATTGCAAAGAATCGAACTATCATTTATATCCAATAAATTTCTCTCCAATAATTTTCGAGAATCTGAAGTATCATCTACTTTTATGTTTATAAAAAAATTCCCATCAATTTGCCATTTCACCGCTTTTTATGACACCTTGTCTGACCAGTAAAAAATGAGGTTTATATCAGTATGCTGAGAATTGATCTTGGGATATAACATTGGAAAATACACATGTATGCACATAGTAAGCAGCTAGTTATTATCCTGTCATTCTTCTTGTCACTGTAAGAGAAACAGCATCTTACGCAACTATAATTTTCACACTTCCTGGATCAGGTTCAAATCCAGGCATCATTGTAAGAGGGCTGATTTTTTTTACCTTTAAGAGTTAAAAATAAACCTTGAGGAGCTTATGTAAGTTTATACCTGAGGAAATCTTGAGGTGAAAATGTTTCATCCATCTCAGAAAATTTTGTCAAAATACGTACAGAATCTTTCAAAGTCTTTCCTGTAACCTAAGCAAATAAGACTAGTCAAATCAATCGAAAAAAAAGAGAGACTTGTCAAACAAGCTGTCGCTAGCAGCTGAAACTATAGTGATAGGTAAACAAAGAAGCTCTATTTCCAAATGATACTGGTTGATAAAATATTGCATGCTTATGGTTATGATAATCACAATTCCTCTTCGTCTATAAGAATCAAATATTTCAGTATAATAATAGATTAACTCACACATAATAGTTTCAAACTCTAAGCAAAGGAATTAGGAAGATAATAAATGCAATTCCTTGACAATGTACAGAGTGTATTATCATTTCCTTAGCAAGATCTAAAATGTTATTGTATGATGTTGTAAATGTTCAAATGAATTTCCTTAATTTAATATTCCAACAGTGTCAGCAGCCTGAATATATGGTCTCTCGTCAATTTCGAAGTGGAGGCACAGAAAACAAATAGAAGAAAACTATTATTTCTACTCACAATAAATTCATTAGGTAAATATAAGCATTCAGCAAACACATAGAAACATGTAAAAACAAACAGATAAGAGTTATTGCACTTACTCAACTATGCTATACGCAAACATAATAATTCTACAAATCTACAACCGAATCAATATCATACATTGCAGCACATGCAAGAAAAATGATGTAGCTAACAATGTTAGATAAGTAACATTGCAATAAAATCTGGTGATTGATATATGGAAAAAATAAAATAAAATTAAGGTTGATGTTTTTCCAGTTTGGCTTACATACCGAAGCCATTGCATGCGGAAGGGTCCTCTTCAAGACAGATTCAATTGTAGCTTGTTGTACATGTTTTTTTCCGACAAAATTAACAAGAATATTCTCTGGTATTTGCTTTCCTGGCCGGAATCCAGGGACCTGAGTTATGTAAATTATAGAGGTCAAAGCAGCTATTCACAACTACCAGACATATTGTTATCCACATTCAACAACACAATCCCAATCTGTACCTTTAACTGTTTCGTGATTTCCTTTAAGACTCTTCTATAACAATCCTGGCACACTAGAGGGGGAACTTGAACACTTAACCTAACCTGCGATGCATATTGGCAAAAAAGTTCCCCATTCAGTGCATCAACACATATTTCAGCAAGAAAGCCAATTCAGCGAATATCCCAAAACTCGCCGTTAAAAGTTGAGAACAAAACAACCCAGTTACTAGTATTATCCACACTGATCACAAGCTAAGTAACAGGCTAACAGCTAGATATGTACTTTTGTCAATATACAAACAGCTAATATAGTTGTTTTGCATATACTTGGGATATATGCAAAAGCAAACATTATCCAATGGATTGAGACAAGCAAAGAACTATCCGGGCTTTCAGAGTAATACTCACTCTGGAGTGCGGCTCTTTTGTTTCGATAACTTCAATGTCGGCGGGGAGTGGGTCAAGCTCCACATCCTCTTCATCGACAGCAGAGACACTGGAAGCGGCGGCAGCGGGAACAGGGGCGAGGGCCGAGAAGGGTCGCCTTTGGTGGCAGAGAGAGTGGAGGCGGAAAGAGGATACGGAGGAGCGGGTGGAATGTCGTCGGGTGGGGATGGGGATGAGAAGGGAGAGAGAGGGAGGAGTTGATGGAAGAGGGCGGAGGAGGTGGGTGGTTGACAAGCTCCCGACCTCCATTGCTCTCGTGCTTCGGCTACGGAGCGAAGCAAGGAAGCTGAAGAGTCCAACAGAGGATAGGCCTGGTTTCCATATATCAGTTTGTCGTGAATTGACAAAAATACGCTCCTCCGGGCCGTAGCCGTAGGAGTATCTCTATTGATAACGAAATTTAAATAAATTTCGTTTGCATAAAACCTTTTTTTTTATAAGAAAGGAAGTAGACGAAATCGAAGGTATCCAAAATGCAGATTACTTCTGCATGGTTATCATAGCTACACCATAACTATGCGTCAACATAATGTTCTTTTCTGTAGCATAGAAAAATAGAGCAATATTTGTTATTACACTTGTAACTTTTGGTGCAATTGAACGTTTGGATAAGCTTTTATCGAAAGTAAAAGAACGTTTGGATAGGCAGGAACTCCCCTATGTGTTGTGAGGACAGGCAGCTTAACTGGTAATTGCCTAACACATTTGTCTGCCTAGCCACAAGATTTTCATGCCTTCTAACTGACTCTACTGTTTTTTTTTTTATACTTTTTGTTTAGCAACAGCAAATCCACTGCGCTTGTTTTTTAGAATGAGTAGTAGTTCACCACCCCCCTGGGTTAGCCAGCCCACCCCTCTTATGTACAGACAGTAGGCATCCACCGTTCGAAATAAAGAAACGGACAGTGGACGGCCATGTACGGGGTGGGGTGGCGAGTCTGGTGACCGGTGAACTACTCATATTTTTTTATTTTTTAAGTTTTCAGTCGAATGAAAAAATTCTTTCAATCGAATCGAGTGATATTTTTTTGGGGAATTTATATAAAAAATCATGAAAAAATAAAAATTTACCAAAATGTGGCACTGTAGCAAATATTTACCGAAATGGTGTTCTGACAAGCCACGCAGGCGCCCGCGTGGCGTGGGCGCTTGCGTGGCTTTTTTTTTTAAAATTAACCCAAAAGGCGTCAAAGGCGTCGGTTGAACTGACGCCTGTTCAGAGGCGTCGGTTCAACCGACGCCTTTCACTGCCTTAACGAAATTTGTCCCATTTTAAACAGGCCGTCACTTCAACGATGCATATCTTTCTCATTTTTTATCCGTTTTTGCCCATTTTTTTTTCATTCTTCCTTATTTTTAGTGCTCTTTCTAGTCATTATGATATCATGAAGATATTGAGCCATCGCATACTATTTATCGTAGTTTTTGTAGTATTTTTTTCGATAAATGGTATATGATGGCTCAACATCTTTGTGATATCATGATGATCAGAAAGAGCACTAAAAATAAGGAAAAATGAAAAAAAAATGAACAAAAACGGATTAAAAATGAGAAAGATATGCATTGTTGAATTTTGTCCCACTAAAATAGCTCAAAACAAGAGGCGTCCGTTGAACGGACGCCTTTGACTACCTTAACGAAATTCGTCCCATTTTAAACAGGCCGTCACTTCAACGATACATATCTTTCTCATTTTTGATCCGTTTTTACCCATTTTTTTTCATTCTTCCTTATTTTTAGTGCTCTTTCTGATCATCATGATATCACAAAGATGTTGAGCCATCATATACCATTTATCGAAAAAAATACCACAAAAACTACGATAAATAGTATGCGATGGCTCAACATCTTCATGATATCATAATGACTAGAAAGAGCACTAAAAATAAGGAAGAATGAAAAAAAAATGAGAAAAAACGGATAAAAAATGAGAAAGATATGCATCGTTGAAGTGACGGCCTGTTTAAAATGGGACAAATTTCGTTAAGGCAGTGAAAGGCGTCGGTTGAACCGACGCCTCTGAACAGGCGTCAGTTCAACCGACGCCTTTCTTCTTAACCCGTAAAATGTGGCACTGTAGCAAATATTTACCGAAATGGTGTTCTGACAAGCCACGCAAGCGCCCACGCCAGGCGGGCGCCTGCGTGGCTTGTCAGAACACCATTTCGGTAAATATTTGCTACAGTGCCACATTTTGGTAAAAATTTTTTTTTTCATGATTTTTTATATAAATTCCCCTATTTTTTTCTATAAATTGAATCAAGTTATTAGCTCAAGAATTTTTTTTTTTTTAAAAAAGAGAAGAGAATACGGCAAGTTTGCACATGATGTAGTCATCTGTCTTCTAGGAAAAGGGTAATCATGTCTTTTTAAGCCCTGATAAAAATTTGGGATCGGCTCCTGCCCTGGTTCTGCTTCTTCTGCACCTGGTTGGAAGGAATCAGCGGTTGTGAGGAGGAGGGGTTGGGTCTGGTGGCCGGGCTCTGCTGGAAAGCCCTTTCCTTTTTCCGGCCGCCTTTTCTTTCTCCCTTTGAAATCCAAGCAGATTTCCGCCCTCGATCTTCCACCTGGTATTCCCTTTTTTCATCACCTGATTTAGCTCGATTTGTCGCTGCTTTGGTTTTATACAATTTTGGATTATGGTTCTGTTTTTGGAGAAATTGCGGTTTCCGATTCGTATATATCAAATATGAAATCATGGGTTGGCTGTCCGATCGATTTCCTATGGCAGCTTGGGGAAGCTTGCGACTTTCCTGTGTTTCGGAGGTGCTAAGTTGTGGATCCGTAGTGATTATGTATGCTGTGATGATGCCTGATTATATGAAACTGTTTGTTAGCTCGAGTTTGGGGTTTTTGTTGGATTAGATCTGGAAAGTTTAGTTTGGTTAAATATATATAAGTAGGACGCCTTCTGGAATTGGAATATGGAATATTAAATGTTTTGTACAGATAATGTTGGCTTGTGATTTGTGTTGATAGCTGCCACTTTCTTTCAGTCGATGTAAAGTATTCAAACTTTTGTGTTGTACTCTGCAGCAAGAGTCCATGGCGTCAAAGCGGATATTAAAGGAACTGAAGGACCTCCAAAAGGATCCTCCTACCTCATGCAGTGCTGGTATGTGTGTATTGCAGAACTTATGCTGCATCCCTTCTCTCTTTTTTACATTGCAGATATTAGATATCAAATTTCAGATTAGATATATGTTTTCTCATGGCATGTCTGTTCTCCTATTTGCTAGCTCTTTACTTTGTTTTGCTGAGCCGATATATATGTGTTGTGTTGAATGGGTTATATGTCCATTCTCTTATGTGGCGCTTTTTCAGTTTTAGTCAAATATATAAGTTTAGTACCCGATCTAAATATTTAGTGCCCTTTGAGTTTGGCAGGGTCGCAATTTTTAGTACATCATGACGCCTTCTTTCTTCTGGTTGTCATTAAGGGTGGGGCAGCAGAGTCCCCTTGAAGCAGCCCGTCTTCCATGGCCAATTAATATTCTCTGTTCACCACTTCTGTCTTGTGTCCTCCATGGCTGTATTTGAACGTTGTAGTGTTTAAATGGTTGTTCTTTTAAATTATTAAAGAAGAGTTACATTGAATTTGATCTCAAATTTGATTTATTTTGTAAAATATAAATTGTTGCTTGTATTGATGTTAGTGATTCTATGGCTGTTTGTGTAGGTCCTGTTGCCGAGGACATGTTTCACTGGCAAGCAACTATTATGGGTCCTCCAGACAGTCCTTATGCAGGTGGAGTATTCCTGGTCACCATCCACTTTCCTCCAGACTATCCTTTCAAACCTCCAAAGGTATTGTCCGTGTTCAGCATGTTTTTAATGCAAGTTTGACACTGTTTGCTACTATCTCCGGACCCTATCTAATTTGTTTTATGAACTTTCTTTTTTTGTTACTATCTCCCAAGCCTATCAATTTTTTTTAAATGAAAGTTCTTGGTATTGACAAATAGTGTTATGTGCAAGTATGAAAGAAAGGAATATGAAAGTGATTTACAGAAAGAGAAGTGAATGCTCTCTTTAACTGCAATAAATAAAAAATTGTTATCTCAAACAGGCCAAAAAAGATGACCATGAAGTTTAGAGAATTTATATGTATTAGTTTATCATCGTCCTTCGTAGCCATTTCCTTCTTATTTCATTTGTATGGAACTGGCTAAATTGTTTCTGCTTCATTACTTGGCTTTAATAAAAAAAATTAAATTATCTGTCGTCTTCCTTGGTTGATCATCATCATCAACACAATATCCCATTATTTGCCATTGGCCCTATCATAAATCGTTTTTACAGAGAAGTAGTATATTGCGAAATCTATTCTTGCTGAGTCCTTGGAAATCATTATGGGTCACCCTCTTTTATAGTAGGAGCCTCCGTAATATATATATATATATATATATATATATATATATATATGTAGGGAAAAGTTTAAATGAGATCGCTCTCATATTGCTTATATGAGGCCACTTTGAATCGTAGCCATTGGATCTTGATCTGATGGCTATAAATATCCATAATGATCTCACCTACTCTTTGATGTGACATACTCACCTACCCACTAATTTGATATCTACCCTCAAATCGGAATCTAATGGCAATAAAGATTGACCTCATGCTCCTTATATGAGAACGATCTCATGTAAACTGTATGTATATATATTGTCATATCTTGTTGTAAAATGCTGTTTGTGCTGTTTCTTGGCTGTGAAGAAAGATACCTTCTTAGAGATTTATCTGAGAGGACAATGATCACTGCCAATTCCTGACAAACTATTTCTACATACACAATGTAAAAAGCTACCTGTTGTGTTATCCAGAATCCGGAATTTGAGTAAAATGGGTTCATGTAGAAGTCGCTTGCTTTAAGGGGTTACGCAAGAATTTTTTTTAGTGTACCCCTAGATACACTCTTTCTATCATTTACATGCACACAGAAGGGTATACAATGTCTTTGCTTGAAATTTTTTGTGCTTGTTTGAGTTTGCTTGGCTTCTTTTTGCATAAGAAGAGATCCAGGTTTATTAAGGCATTGTGTGCCCCAAATGGTTTCTAACAGTGAATAGATATTATAGGTTGCTTTTAGGACCAAGGTGTTCCATCCAAATATCAATAGCAATGGGAGTATCTGCTTGGATATTCTTAAGGAGCAATGGAGTCCAGCACTTACAATCTCAAAGGTATGCTTAACTTACTTTTAATTCCGTAGTTTGTTGCTTAAATCCCGGATCTTTGGCAGCTTTTATTGTTGTGAATGAGTCTTGAAACATTAGGTATGGTTTTTAGCAATATGATATAAGATTCCAAACATATTCACGAGGAGCTGCAATGTGATGGTATTTTCTTCCACTCTCTTCCACATCTTTCTTTGTAAACCTTCTAGTTCTCCGGAACCTCATAGTAGGGAATCCTTGTCACTTTTTTATCTCCGTATTAGAAATAGGGAATAGTTTAAATGAGACCAGTCTCATATTGCTTATATGAACCCAGTTTAACTCATAGCCATTGGATTGAAATCCAACGGTGCTCCAGATGACAATATGTCTGCCTCCTATATTTAGGAGCACCATGGGATAGAAATCCAGCAGCCAAAAACCCCTCATATGAGACCAGTCTCACATAATTGGGTCTCTTAAACTTTATGCAATGGAGCTTCTGCTTGAAAAAGACTCACGAAATTGGCAAGTGGATTATTTGCACTTAGTCCGTATTATCTTAATTTGGTTGTTATTTAGGAAGTCGTGGATGTTATTTTTTAAGTTATTAGTTGATGCGTGTACTTGCTGATTTTGCCCCATTCTGGTGATGAGGCATGGGATGACTTTAATATAGAAATTGTAAGTGTAGTTATTCTGTTTTTATTGGGTACATGTACGTGTAGCTATTCAATTGTGTTGAAGTGGATAAATTAAAGCTAAACCTGCAGGTTGCACGCTGCGCGAATGTAGAACGAAGTAGTTGTGTGGTCCTGTCGTTATGGTGTATGTTGAAGTAGTTGTACCTTTGGTTTCTTCAACTCGAGATTTTGTGTGTCAAATCTCTGTTGATAAATTATGGCCATTCATGATTGGCCAAAAAATGGAGGCAGTTATCAGGCTCGTGTTGTTATCATTCAAGTAGTTGTGTGGTTAAATTTCTACTTTGTCTTGTTGTTGGGGTCGTGAAATGATCTTTTCACCCCCTCAACATTTCTTGGAAATTGTGAGCTTGCATAGATGATCTTTTAGTACGCTTCATATCATGGAGATTAATTTTTTTGGCCTTTTGTGTTAATGATGTTAAGCGAGAGGCCTTGACAAGCAATTCTGATGATCACATTTCCATTGCAAGAAATATTTGTGAGAAGCGTTTGTAATATTACGTGATCCATATTGTGGATTTCTCAAGTTCTTTGACAAGCAATAGTTGTGTGACAAGCGTTTGTTATGTTACTCAAATCTATATCGTTGGAAATTTGAAGTAACAATTTTTGGTTTTATAGATTGGCTGAATCTGTTTTGAAATTCCAAATAACAAACTCTTACTTCTTTGTATTTCAGGTTCTTCTATCCATATGCTCTCTATTGACTGACCCAAACCCTGATGACCCACTTGTGCCAGAAATTGCTCACATGTACAAAACCGACAGGAACAAGTATGAGACTACTGCCCGGAGCTGGACACAGAAATATGCCATGGGCTGACCCTCAAGGGCGGCTTGCCCTCTGGTTTTGATGTAGATAACTTTGATTTGATGTTATTTTCCAGCGGAAGGGAAGGTTATCTTATCATATCTAAGAGGGGTCGAGCAAACAGTGGAATTCTGTGAAAAATATTTGAACTTTTGTGGAATCTCCTTTACAGAACATGTGTGGATTGATTGTTATAACAGAAAACCTGTTGCGGTACCATTGGAATGTTGCTTGTTTGCTTTGTACCTTGTTAATTTTCCGTTGAGAAATGCATTGGTTGGAAGCTCTTCACCCACGTAGTTGTCGCATATTTCTTGGTTTTCTATTGTTTTGTTTCATGGTTACAGTGCCGTTATCCTGTATACTCAGTTCTTGCGAGTTTAGAGTCTTTAGACAGACGGATCTTAGTTCTTCTATTCGTGTCTTTTTTGGCTAAATTGCTCAAAGAAGTTGATAACCCATGCACAAGACACCTGGTGTTCTAAACTTCTAAGACACCCTTATTACCTGTGCGCAGTGCATGTGAACAGTGCCATCACCCATTGGTGATGAGCACACTGTTCCTCCTACGCAGCGTGTAGTCAATAATTTTCCTTGCCTGGGTCGAGACTCAAACTAATTACATGAGAGACTGAAGACCAACGCATTTGGGGTTCTTCTATTCATGACTTTTTTTTATTTTTATTTTTGATAATGAGTGCTGTCGACTGTCGTAGAGCACCATATCCTGCTGTCAGTGCTTAAATATTTGCCCCAACTTCATTCCTGCATGGGGGGTTATCAGTGGTGGGGCACAAAGCCTTCGTGGCATGCCCGATGTTCTTACATGGAGCACAAAAAAGAAAACTTCCACAATGCCCAATATTGCCGCATTCAGCCACTCATCCAAGAAAAGAATCGTTTCTCTTACTCCGCGTTTCAAAGAATCAGAATTCCGCGAGAATCCGAATTGATATTTTCCAACTTCCGAGTTCCGACATTCATTGGAAGGAAGACAAGGGCAATAACGTCCTTTTTCAAGCCCTAATAAAATGGGGAAGGAGGGCAATCCCCATTTCTTCTTCTGGAATTTCGAGGAAAAATTGGGGGATTCAGAAGGTAGGGGTTTTGGTGGTGGCCGGGCTCTGCTCGAAAGCCCTGCCCTTTTCCGGCCGCCATCTCTTTCTTCTTCTGAAATCAAAGTAGATTCCCGCCCTCGATCTTCCACCTGGTATTCCCTTTTTTCCGTCACCTGGTTTAGCTGATTTAGCACGATTTGTAGCTGCTCTGCTTTTATTCTACTCTGCAAAATCACAACATTGGAAAATCGTACTATTTTGTGGGATTTAGAATTCAGTTTTCGGTTCGTTTAGATCAAATGTGCACTCATTGATTGGCTGTTCGATCGTTTTCCTATGGCAGTAAGCTTGCGGTACTACCGTGTTGTGGCTGTGAATTCATCGTGTATCTGTAGTGATAATGCTTGATTGGATGATACTTTGTTCACTCGAGTTTGGGATTTTCGTTGGATTCGATCTGGGAAAGTAGAATCTTTCTGAAGTAGGATTGCCTTCTTTGATTGAACTTGGGATTATAATAGCTTGTGTTATGTGGTGTTAGTTGCTACTTTCTTTTGGTCGATTTGAAGTTATCGGTTTTCATTTTTATGATCTTTTTGTACTTTGTATCCAGTCTATGGCGTCAAAGCGGATATTAAAGGAACTTAAGGACCTTCAAAAGGACCCTCCTACCTCTTGCAGTGCTGGTATGTCTTAGTAATTAAACTTTTGTATCTCTTCTCTTTTTGTAAATTTCAGATTAGATATATGTTGTTCTCATGGCAAATCTGTTATACTCTTTGCTAGCTATTTACATTGATTTGTTAAGCCGTTCTCTGTTGTGCTGATGGGTTATTTGTCCATTCCCTTTCGTTGCACAGATTTTAGATTTATGGGGTGTTTTGTTATAAATGGGGTCAAGTATAAGTTTAGTTAATGGGCTATATGTTTGTGCTCTTTGAGCATGGATGGATCACAGACTCACAATTAACATACACCTTCTTTCTTCTAGTTATCATTTCGAATGACATTTGGTGGAGCACCAAGGTCCCCTCGAAATAGCTCGTCTTCCACGACCAATTAATTTTTTCTGTTCACAACTTATTTTTTGTATGCGGATTTTCTCATATTTCATGGACATGTTGCTAGTTTGGAGTGTTCCTGGTCAAGGCTGTATAGGAAGTATTTTGTTTTACCCTACCAGTACCATGATTGTTGTATCATCCACCCAACCATTTAGCGTGGACAACATGGTTCCTTCTCGTTTCATTATTCTGTTAGATAGTGTTTTTAATCTTCTTACTACTTATTCTGTGTCCTTGTCCACCTTCCTTTCTTACTCGATGGATCCTGAATAAGCTTTATTTGAACATTTTCCCTAGCTGGCATTTCCCTCCCAAAAAAAAGATAAGAGTTGCATTGAAATTTGTTATGCAAATTGAATTTTTTTTAAAAGATTACTGCTTGTATTGAAATTGGTCATTCTATGCTTGTTTGCATAGGTCCTGTTGCCGAGGATATGTTTCACTGGCAAGCAACTATTATGGGTCCTCCAGACAGCCCTTATGCAGGGGGAGTATTCCTTGTCACTATCCACTTTCCTCCAGATTATCCTTTTAAGCCCCCAAAGGTGTTGTCCATACTCAGCATGCTTTAAATGCAAGTTTGACATTTTATGTTACTATTTTGTATAACATATGTAATTTTTTTATGTGTGCTATTTTACTTAAATGCTACCTAGTGTTTATATACAAATGAAATGAAAGAAAGGGATTAAAAAAGGTATTTATGGAAAGAAAAGAGAATGCACGCTCTATTTGCAGTTGATTAAAATTTGTAAACTCAAGGAGGCAGAAAAGGTAATTGTGAGGTTTAGAGAATTCATTTGTCTTAATTTATCTTCGTCATCCCAAAACAGTTTCCATCTTATTTCACTTGTATGGGATTGGCTACACAGTTTCTGCTTCATCTCTTGGCCTTTATATCTGCGGTCTTCCTCAATTGATCCTCATCATGAACATGTCGTACCATTCTGCCATGAGCTCTTAAGTCATAATATTGCCGTGTCTCTTCTTGCTAGTTCCTTGCAAGTCATTGTGGTTCACCTTTTTTATTATATTAGGGACCTCTGTAATCCATTGATTGTCAAATGTTGTCACAAATGCTGATTGTAATGATTCTTGGGTGTAAAGAAAGATATCTTCTTGGGGATTTAATTGAGTGGACCAATCCAAAGGGCCATTGCTAATTACTGACAAACTATTCCTACATAAACCCCAAGAAGATGGCAGAATGGACCTCTGTAATCCATTGATTCACAAATGCTGATTGTAATGATTCTTGGGTGTAAAGAAAGATATCTTCTTGGGGATTTAATTGAGTGGACCAATCCAAAGGGCCATTGCTAATTACTGACAAACTATTCCTACACAAACAATCTAAAAAGCCTCGAGGAATTCTGTTGAATCTGCTTATGTAGAAGTCACTTGCTCCAAGGGGTTCATGAGCAATTTTTCACTGTACTTCTAGATACTGTTTTTTCTATCATTTACATACACAGACATGGGCATACAAGGTTATTGTTCAAAATTTATTGCACACCAATCCTTGTTTGAGTGTGTTTTTTCTTTTTGCGTAAGAAGAGGGCAAGATTTAATGCTTAAGACATGATGTGTCCCATATTATTTTAACAGTAAGTAGATACTTTATAGGTTGCATTTAGGACCAAGGTATTTCATCCAAACATCAATAGCAATGGGAGTATCTGCTTAGATATTCTTAAAGAGCAATGGAGTCCGGCACTTACAATCTCAAAGGTATTCTCAACCTACTTTCACTTCCGAATTTTGTTGTTTAAATCCCTAAATAGGGCAAGATGATATATTGTTCCAACATATTTACACTAGCAACTGCAATTTGATGATATTTCCTTCCACTCTCGTCCGTGTCTTTTCTGTAGACCTCTTGGAACTTATAGTGGGAACATGAGTTTGATATATTGGTACTAGTATTATGAAATGGAGTTTCAGTGCTGCAAATAAAGATTCCCAAGAAGTTGCCAACTGGACTGACATTTACGTCAGCATTTTTTTTAATATGTTATTTAGAATCCTAAGATGTCCATTTCAAAGTTTTAGTTTATGCGCGTCTTTGTTGCAATGCAATCTAGTGGTGAGGCAGAGTGTTACACCCCAAATTTGGTAGCAAGATTGGAGTGTATAATTTTGATGTTGAAGACTTAAGCATTCACACTATTATAATACAAGAATGTGATGACAACCAAATAGGATAGACTATCTGTAAATAAATCCAGAATGAATAATAATAACCTGAGGTGTTATGTCGGTCCAACGCCTTATTACATCAATTCTAAAAATGAACAGAAAGTCTAAATAACTATGCTATGAACGTCTTTGCCACTATGCTCTAAACCGCTACCCTCTATTTTGTATCTGCTATGGAACTTGCATCAAAAGGAGGCATTAGTATTCCTAGAAATACTTAGTAGAACATAAAATCACAATAGAAATGAAGCAGGAGAATCAATGGTGTTGCAAGAGGATAAAACACGAATAACATAAGAGTCAAATGCAGTAACATGACTGCTAACAAGATATAGATCAACTAATAGAGACTTCAGCTCTAGCGCCGAGAATAATAACATCCTAGGCGAAATGATCGAACTTCCTAACATGAAACACACAGAACTATATAGTCAGCTTAGCCCATATGCCTCTAGAGGGTCTAAAAAGACCCTGCCACTGGTCTAGAGACGTGGGTATCATCGGTGTTCATGGACACAATGGTAAGAGATTTAATAGGCCTTCAATGATGCCTAACAACCTAGTTATGTGCGCAGGGTGCCTTGAAAGGGCTAGGAATGACCTCCCTGGGAAGGACCTCCCATAATCACGGAGACCTCACGGGTCTAAGTCACGGTCATGACTTTGCGGTGAGCATCGAATAGAAGAGAATATATGACAAATATTTATAGAACTCTTTATGAAAGTTCTCACCTAAAATTTTGTCTGTACGCAGACCAATACTGCAGATACTTCCTAGTTAACTTAAGTAACAAGGAAATGAAATTAACACCCATGCAAAGGGAGGTAAGACGATAACTCAAACAAGCTAATATTCAAGCAGAGATCAAGAACGAATGCTAATTTCTGAGGAAAACAACTTCTAGGTAACGATGAAACCTAATTCCATAACACTAGCCAACCCTAAATAAGGATGAAATCTCAGAAGATTTGAATGCATAATCCTAAGGAAACACATGCAATTGAATAGGTAAAAACCCTAAAGGAAGACCAAAGGTGATGCTGTATATCAAATAATGTTGCAAGGACACGAATCCAGATTTGATATACATTGGAAAAGCAAGGAAGACAGAACGGTGAAGGTCATGGCTTTGAATATAATAATATCAGGTATAACAAGGTGTCTCATGTCGGGGTGCGAAAATTATAGTTTGCTGAAATAATATAATACAAGGCTCAGATAGGTATTTGGAAACTGATTGCAGAAATAAGCTTCAACCGCTTATGTAATATATCAATAGGGCATAAGTACAGTCAAACCTTAGAATTCAGTAGGAATAGGTAATATATAGCTGATCTGGAAGACACATCAAAGGCTTTGACAATTCTCTTACAAATGTACTGAGAATTCATGATTTTTGCAGACAGAGCGATGGATGAAATCAACCCTTAGGAATTGTAGCAACTATTGTCGGACAATAAATATGAAGTCTAAGTAAGAATACAGCAAGAGAAGACTCACAGTTTTTGGGTTTTTCACATATTTCAAAAGCATGCAAACAATCAGACACAGTAGGTGACCTCAGCCAGAAAAACTGCATACGCTCTAACTACACGCTGGATTTTCACTAAGCATAAACAATTCAAACAGAAGGCTCTAGATAGATACACAGGAGTATAGAGTCCTAAAGGATCAAGCTTTCAGCAATTCAAAACAAAGAGTAATGACACGAATAGTCGACTCAAGCGAACAGAGAACTACAAAACTGTGAAAGTGTCTGATGGGGTATTGTGTAAAAGCGTCCTACTTGGAGTCGACCGTTGAAATCCCTCGCTTCTGCTTCTCGTCTTCCGTCCCACACTCCTTCATCGTCGCTTAGGCTGGACCGGTAGGGAGAGAGAAAAGAGAGAGAGAAGAGAGATTTGAGAGAAAGAATTTGCGTCGAGCGTGAGTGACAAGAAAAGAGGGGCTGGCATGCTCCTTTTATAGAGCTGGCCTGACTCCCATTCCTAGTGGAGTTAGGATCCTGGTCAACTATGCCTATGTTGATCCATTCCTAATCCAACTCTAGCCGCTCCTAAAGCTATGCTATACAATCTAGTTTTAAGCCTTTTCCTCCACTGTCTAATAGGAAACACTGCCAGATCGGTTTCCTAGTAAAAAAAATTATACTATAGATTCTTAGAGACGTTACACACAGTAACTTATATAAGAACAAAATTGGAAATCTAAATATTTAATTATCGAAGTGCTTGAGTTAAAGCACACTGATTGAACACAAAATAATACTGATTTAGTGGTTGTGGTATTGTCATTATGGTGGATGCTGAAGTAACTCTGCTTTCCACAACATGAAGTTTACTGTTTGGTGATTGTCAATCTCTGTTAAATTAGTCATGGCCATTTAAGAGTACCCCAAAAAATACAGATGAGAGCTGTTACGAGGTTTTTGTTTTTATCATTCGAAATAGTCGTGAGGCTAAATTTGTACCTCCTCTTGTCGTTGGGGTCGGGGTCAGGTATATTTGTGGAGCTGCCAGGATCTGTTGGAAATTGTGGGCTTGCATAGTTGAGCTTTTAGAACGTTTCCTTTTCAGAGATGAAGTTTTTGGCTTTTTGTGCTAGTGGTGTCACTAAGCGAGAGACTTTGACAAGCAATGCTAATCTCATTTTCGTGGTAAGAAGATCTGTATGACTAGTGTTTGTAAAATGATTGAATTTGTATAATTGGAAATATCAAGTAACAGATGTTTGTGCCTAGTCTTTGTATTTTGACTGGACATGTTTAAAAATCTAAATAACAAAAAACTCTTGCTTCTCTGTATTTCAGGTTCTTTTATCCATATGCTCTCTATTGACCGATCCAAACCCTGATGACCCACTTGTCCCAGAAATTGCTCACATGTACAAAACCGACAGGAACAAGTATGAGACTACGGCCCGGAGCTGGACTCAGAAATACGCCATGGGCTGATCCTTAAAGGGAGTGGCTGGCCCTCTGATTTAATTGTAGATAACCTTGGTTTAATGTTATTTTCCAGCAGAAAGGCAGGTTATTGTCTTATTTTGTCTGAGGGATGGAGCAGAGTAATGCTATAAATATCAAAATATCTGAACTTAGGATATCTGCCCTGGAATTTTATTTCCAGAACTTGTGGGGATGACTTGTTATAATGAAAATCCTGTTGTGGTGCTATTGGAATGTTGTTGGTTTCCTGTGTGTAGCTTGTTAATTTTTTAGTAAGAAATTATTTGGTTGGAAGCTCTTCACCTACATAATACTGAATTTGTCTCTTTCAGCTTTGTTCTTCATTGTCCTTCCCCTACTGATTAGTAGAATTATGGTATTTGGATGAGTCTGAATGTTTATGTTGCCTTTTGTCTGGGCCACTCATTCTATTCGAATTAGTGTTTGAATGCTCTTTATTTTTTTGCGGACTATTGAATTCACAGAACTTTTAACATTTCTATTTCTGACGTATTGCATAGTGAAAATTTTCAATGTACACCTCGGTATCAAATATATGTAAATATATAATTCTATTTTTTTGATAATATTGTAAATATACATTGCTTAACAATTACGCCCTCTATAGAAGAAAAGAAATTTTCTGTTCCATGTTAAGTGTCCTACTTAGTTTTTCAGAATGACCAAATGTTAGTTCATTTTTAAAAGCCAAATAAAACACTATATGAGGCTATGCGCATTTGTACGGGGAATATGACATCTTAATAATTCTATCAATAATTGTAACAAACATGTGAGCACCGAGTAGTACACTGCAAATAAGCATGCAAAAGTGGGCCTTGGCGGCTGTGACGAACTGATGTAGACAATTATGGGCCTGATCGGCCGCCTTGACAATATATTTCTTGTGGTACAGAGTTATCCATTGAGTAGTGATAACCCTACATCAGATTCCTACATATTTCCATGCACAGCTGAATGAGTGTGCACATCAGTTCACCTACTCATTTGAGCAGTGATAACCTTACAGCAGATTGCTACACATTTTTCATACACAGCTGCTCATTTCCATACACATCAGCTGTGTATGAAAAATGTGTAGCAATCTGCTGTACAAATATCATTTCCCTACTCATTTCCATACACATCCTGTGTATAGAAATGTGTAAAAAATCTGATGTACAAATATCATTTCCCTTATCCATATGAAGGGGTGGGGAAGCTGCAGCGTGCAAAGGGGAAGCAACGAGGAGAAACTGGTTTGGAGTTGTTCAGGAGACTTCTTATTTTATTGCCGTGCAGAATCCTCGGCAGATGCGTTCAGATGTTGATGTTCCAATGGCTCAGCCCTAAGTAACCTATTATGTATATTATGTATATGTAGGATTATAATGTCAATTATATGATACCGTTGTCCTGCGCAGAAGCTTTGGAACTGAGTAAACTTCAGAGAAGCAGTAGTAATAAGTTTACTTTTGTGTGTTAGAAATTAGAAAGTTCAATTTAAAGTCTTCCACTTAGTGGGAAGGCTGGGACCCATTCTCCACCCTTGCAAGCTCACAGGAGTATTTGTTTGTCTTTATTTTTTGGCTAAAGAAAATCATAGTGGAGAGGATATCTTTGCTTGATGTATGCTCATGTAGGAACCATGCTGGCCCACAAGCCATTTTCCATCAGCAGATAGGAGAAACAAAAGCAAAAGTTAATTCTCACACTTCAAGCAATCTTTGATCACGTTGAAAGATAAATAATCCTGACATACGCGCTTCGAATTTACTTCCATAAGAGATTTGGAGAAAAAAATATCGTGCACAAATTCATTACTCTTTTTGAGCTCCATAATGTCTGAATTGAACATAGCACGAACAGATACAGTGACGAATAATCCCTTTTTTCGTTATAATGAGGGATGTCCAACTGATTGGAAGGGGCAGGGCGACCGGCTGCTTAGAGCACCTAATCCGACTTCCAATGTCCTCAGGCATGTACAAAGCCCAATAATCTTCTGCACTAGGTAAATCAACAGAGTGGGGGTTCAAACTCAAGATCTCTACTTGGGAGGCCTCGACTGGCCATCAATATTCACTTAGTTTAGTTAACATGCTGACATTTCTCTTCTAATCTAACATCCTTTTACCTTTCTTTTATTTTCAAGTAAAATGGGATGCCGGCAAAAAATCACAATAGGAATTCAACAGCCATGTTTCTTCTAGTCCAGTTTGGTTTCTAGAGTGGAGAATCGTGTTAATTAGGGGAAGAGATAGATGCTGGCTGGCCGGCCACCCTGTCCCTTACATTCCATACCAGTGACCCAAGGGCCAAGAGACAAATATTATTACTTTTCATTCAGTACATTATTGTACCACATTCGCCCCTATCCAAGTTAGGTAAGTGCTCCTGTAAAAAAACAGAAGAAATTAGGTAAAAGTTGTTGAATAGTAGGATACAATAATCAAGCTGGCCAGGGCCATGAGTCCAGCCAGGCTCAGGTCCGTACATCTTGTGTTGATTCTCGTGCCCCTCGTGACAAATTGTAAACGCTAAACTCTCAGCCCACCCTGTTTCTGCAGTCTCCACCAACCTCAACAACTCAGCTCAGCCTGTGTGCGTCTGTGCCACTTGCCCAGAACCCACCAGAGTAATCCCACTCCAACAGACAACTACAGTGGTGTAAAATCTATGAAAAATGGACATGCCGAAACCTAATTGTCAGTAAACTGGAAGAGAATTTCTGAACGGGAATTTAGAGTTCTCACACCTTATGGAAATGCTATGGGCCCTACTTCATTTCATTTCACCACGTTAGCACGTGAAGTTGGCGGTGATAAAAAAAAACGGGAGGAATAACCTTATTCTTCTCAGAAAGGAGGTGAGGAAGGTATCAGATATCTACCACTCTTGAAGGTCAATGGTCCATCCTTTTATAATTCATCCTATCATGAATTTAGATCAAGGATTAATAAACCCGAGGCCCAAGTCATTTGAAAATTATCGTTAAAAAATCCTTTGAAAATTTTTGTATGGGATTTGGAAGCTTTTTTTATGCGTACGGGATTTGAAAGCTGCATGCAAAAAAGGGTAAGGAGTGTAGAAAGAGGAGAAAAATGACCATGTGTGTCTCATGACCACGGGTGCATTTGGCAACATGGATTTAGACTTTGTGATTTTAAGAATCAATTGATTTGTCTAAATCCTGCGTTTGACAACTCCTTTTTGAGTAAGATTTAATTATTTCAAAAATCTCACCCCATAATGATGTAATTTTGATTATAATTTAAAAAGGGGTTGCCCAAAATGGCAGGCTCAACCCTGTTATTTGCCAAATCACACAAGATTTTTTCAATGACGTGAGAATCACACCTCCAAATCCAAACCCTAATACCTTTCTATTTCTTGCAAAAGTGAGGAAGGTATTAGGAAAATATTTAACTTTTATATATTTTGCTCTATCTTCCCATTTAATGAAAAAAAATTATTCTACTTTACTCTTCCCATATGTCTACATATTAAAGTTCTGTTAATAATTACTTTATGGAGGGAAGAAGCAAAGAATGGATAGAGAGTTTGGATATATTACAAGAATGCCTATTCTTAAGTGGTTCATTTTGGATAAGTCATGTGACTTTTCAGTGGGACCCATAGCCCAATAAAACAAGGATTTTTCAAAATCCACGAATGGAAGGAGTACATAACAAACAAGTTTATAATGAAAGAAAGAGTCATATTTACATGCACCTGAGTGCATTTGCACTATGCGGCAAGCTGGTTTTTTTAATCCGCCATCGGATCACAATCCAAGAGTGCACGATGAGCCTCCTCCACTCATGTTTTAATATGCGTTGTGGCTCATATTTATTTTTTCCCAAAAATGATATGGGTTGCCATATTGACAAAGGATGACTATTTTTTCATACAGAATTAAATTTTATATGGGATGATGATATCATCATATAAGTCTTAAATTTATTATTAGAGGAGGAGGAGGAGGAAGCTTGATTGACAAGCAAAGAAGCATTTCCAGACTTTTGGCGCATGCGATTCTGTTCACACTTTTTTACTCTCTACTAGCACCCACGTGTTGGACTAGGAGTCTGGGTCACCATCCAAATCACCGTCCTTCGAAGTAGTCCCACTTTTTGCTTCATTTCCAAGCCAACATCAACATTTGTTTTATCTTCTTCCCAGCATGAACAGTCTTCACATACATGCAGTCATGCCGAGATTGATTTCACTGACAACATATAATTTGGATGCAATTGCAAACATTGCATAAACAAACAATATGGAAACAATTGATTTGAGCAACAAGAGCCCCTTGGGTGGCAAACGGAGGACTCTCTGAGTCGTCGGGATGTGGAACCAGAAGTTTCAAGCCTTGTTCCTTACTTGCCTAGGGCAGTATCTAGGTTACAAACTAGCTAGCTATGGAACAGCATCGAAATATATATTGTAACCCGGGGGATACGCTTGGACCAATTTGCCCAGTCAAGACAGTTATCGATTTGCTACTAAAAATCTCTCAGCTTACAGCTTACTGGAGGTCTTTTTCAACAAATTAAGTAAAATCAGTATGTTTAAGTTCAAAGACGTAAATACCCATTCACGAGTTATTGATCAACTGTTTGTAACTAGTCAGTGCCGTTACAATGAAATGTAAAGTGAGGGTTACAATTTACGAGGAGTAATTCTGTACGTTAAAAGGTAAGTGACAGATTTAAAAAAGGGTCAGTGGGCATAAAATGGCTGGAAAGTTGGCAGACAAGGACAGCAATCTACTGAAAATTCATCCACGGACAGATTTCGAATCACTAAATCACTGGTAGATAAATAAGTATGAGGGGCCGTTTGGGGCGTGATTAAAAGCAAAACATCCAGATGGGATGTTTTGCTATACTGTAGCATCGGGATGTTTTATATATCCAGCTGAGGTGTTTCAGCTGGATGTAAAAATCCACATGGATGCTACAGTAAATATCCAATATCCAGTCTGGATATTTTGCAATAATTACGCCCCAAACGACCCCTGAATCATCATCGTTATTAGATCTTGATTCAATAGTTCAAAATTAATTGGGCTCATGCAAGCTATACGAGGACGATCTTATTTAAATTTTTTCCTTAATAAATTATAAATTAATACAAAATTTCATCGAAATTTATGATTAGTAAATTATTATAAACTAATACATTAGCTTGTTGCCTGACGAAAGGAAATTACATGACTCGCAGGGCACCGAGCATGTTTTTCCATAACGAGGCCCCCGTTACCAACGGAACGGACATCCCCGTTATTACACTATGCTACCAAGCTCTTGTGGTAATTTCACAAGTCAAAGAAAAAAGTCTATAAACAGCTCGGCTCGTTTTCCGCACGCAGCTCATAACAAAGACAACCAACCATTTCCCATTTTACCCATCTCTATTTATAAATACCCCCTTTCCCCACCCTCTCCTCCCGCTCCTCGTCACACTTTCTCTCTGCAAAATCACAAAGAAATCCTTCTGCGAATCCAGAGATACCTTCGCGAAGGAAACCAAACCAAACTCCATTTTTTTTCCCATCTGTGAAGGCCACAGCTCTACTATGAGTAGTCACCGTGACATCGCCCTGGCTGTTTCTCTTAAGCTCTGAGTATCCAAGTGCCGACGACGGAGTCTCTGTTTACCATGCCCCTAAACCTTCACTTCTCTACTTTCTGCGGTTTCCGCCGACTGATCCGATGAATCCTGTCATCTCTTGCCGTTTCCAGAGAACCCGTGGGCGTGTCAAGGTCTCTGAGCACGTGCAGACCACATGCAAATCGGTCTGCGTTGGCCAACGCCGGCGATCGGAATCCTCCCCGGTGAGGAAGGTTGTTCGGGTCCTTGTCACCGATGAAGATGCTACTGACTCGTCCAGCGATGATGAAGAGGAATCCTCGGTCCGCCGCGTCAAGCGTCACGTCAACAGAATCGACATCCACCTCGTCCCGGCCGTCGGCAAGCGACAAAAGGTGAAGAGGCGGCTACTAACAGAGACGACCTGTGCGGAGCCAGGGGTGTCTTGCCCAAGGCGGTTTGTTGGTGTGAGGCGGCGGCCGTGGGGACGGTTCGCGGCTGAGATCCGGGACCCGGAGCAGGGGAAGCGAGTCTGGCTGGGAACTTACGACACGGCCGAGGAGGCGGCGTCCGTATACGACCGCGCGGCGGTGAGGCTGAGGGGCCCCGAAGCCATTACAAACTTCCCGTCGTCGTCTATGATGAAGGTGTCTGCCAAGATGGAGAGTAACCGGAGCGGCAACGAGGCTTGTTTGCCGAATATCTCGTCCCCGACTTCCGTGCTTGGTTATGTTGACTTTGAGATGCCGTTTGATGACTTTGGCGCAGTCGACGCCTTTGGCCTGAGCTGTATCGACTTTCCGGTGGCGCTTCCGGAGCCAGACTGGTGGCCGGAGAGGCACGGGGGCTGGGTAGGGGAGGAGGCGCTGGCGGAGTTCAGTTTCAACCCGGAAGAGTTCGTTAATTTATGAAATTACTAGATTGCCACTACAGGGTGGAGGACTGTAGTAGAGCGGAAAAGGGAAAGGAGTATTTGTCGCCAATTTTGTAATTTTCTTTTTGTTTTTGGGTAGGTATTTATTTTTTAATTATCAATTTGAGAAAGAGGGAGGAAAAGAAGGGAGAGGAAAAGGTGTGTCTTTGTTGGTGTATATGCCTAAGCTGAATATATAGCTTTTTTTATTTTTTCCGTTTATCGGTATTTAGGTCTTAGTATGGATTTCTGCACTGGAATAAAAAATACCAGGTTTGTTCTGATTTACATGCTCCATATTGATGGTGAAAACCCATAAATGAGAATGTAAAGGTCTACAATCCACGACCATATGGTCTATTTAAAACAGGACAGAGGGGGCATAAAATAATAACATAATAATGAAAAACTTTGGGAAAGATTTTTCTCAAGGGAAACGAGGAGGGTGAACGTCAGCTGGTGAAGTGGACAAATGGTGACATGCGGGACCCTGCAAGCTAAATGTGGCCAAGGAATGCAGGGATTTATCATTCTTTCTGAGTTGGATTTCTTTGAGATGTGTTCATTGACTATTATCAGTGGTAGTATGTGTTCATGCGGGTCCCAACACTTTCCCCGATTCAAGAGACAGATTGTACGAGAGAGAGATAGATGTGGACAAATGATTGATAGTGGATTAGGCCCAAGGCAATAGAGCAATTATTTCAAAGTCCTCGATCCTCGTGGATGGATTTCAGGTCTCTTGGACTCCCTTCGTGTGAATTTTTTTTGTGTTTTTACTGCACCAAGGCTTGTACAGAAAAATAATAGACACAGGAGCCGATTGGGGCGTAATAAAATGTAAAATATCCTCACGGGATGTTTCACTTTTATTATAATATTTAATTTTTTTTATTTTCACACGTCCTATAATATTTAATTTTTTTTCATTTTTACAAAGGTGTATTAGTTGAAAGTGAAAAAAATATGAAAAATAAAAACAGCCGTTTGGGGCATGATTAAGGGGCCATGTGGGGCGTGATTAAAAATAAAACATCTACTGTAGCATCCATGTTTTGCTACACTATAGCATTTTTGTTTTTTTTCCTATCCAGACGTGTTTCAGCTAAACAGAGAAAAAAATATGGATACTGTAGTGGATCTGGAAAATTAAATTCACTGTGAATATTTATTTATATTCACGCCCCAAAACGGCCCCTAAAAGCAAAACATCTACCGTGTATGTTTTACTTTTTTTACGCCCCAAACTGCCCCTAAAGAGTAAAGAGGAAAATGGCGTAGGGTATCAATGAAGCCTGTCTGTTTTTAAAAGTGAGTTAAATTACTCTTTAAATATTATAAAAAA
The DNA here is from genome assembly GCA_039654745.1 of Houttuynia cordata. Lineage (NCBI taxonomy): Eukaryota > Viridiplantae > Streptophyta > Magnoliopsida > Piperales > Saururaceae > Houttuynia > Houttuynia cordata. The sequence goes on along the minus strand of CM077503.1, from coordinate 41,224,265 downwards.
TAACAGAAATTGCCGAATATCTCTTGGTTATGGGCCTTTGGGCCCAAACTAACTTTGGGTTGGGCTGGACGACGATGTGATTAATGCCCCTTACGCCATTTTCACTTTTTCTCTCTAGTGTCTATTGTTTCTATGTAAGAAATTTTCATTTAAAAATAGCTGTTGAGTTTGAGCCTTGAGCTGCTAAACCACAAAATCTAATATTGAAATCATAGGCCAGTCATGCATGATGGCAAGGTTCAACACTTTCAAGACAACGACCAAGAATGCTGTAATTTGTCTACGATCCTCTTCAACGGCTTCCTCCACTCTACGAAAGATGGAAGGGGATACCTAAGATGGAGAGGATAGGATCAACATTAAATGACAGGTATTGGAATTCTTTGTCTATAAGCTCATAAGTTGTAACCACAACCTGAGCAATGAAGGCCTAACAAGTTGTAACTATATATATGGCTGAAATATGAGAGTGTACTGGTGAAGTAACAACATTTGTTTGTTGCATCCTGGGTGATTTGGCATCATGACAACATGTCTGCTGACTGCTCAGCTCAGCTTCCAGGGCGGTTGTACTGCGGCTGCTCCTGTCACTAAGGCGTTGTTCGGATGACCTTAATTATACAGAAAAGTTATTTACCCACAAATTGATTTCAATTCACCATTTTTGTGTATGGTGGCAAATATTTTTTTGACATTGCTGCCTCTCATCTCTCTCTCCCTTTTTGGACAAAAAATTTGTCTTGCCAGTAAAAAAAAACATCTCTCCGTGAATATGTCAAAGTGAATGCATGGTTGTAGTGGCTGCAAGAAGCAGACGGATCTTGTTCGACCTTCCGCATTGCATAGAGACTCGAGAAGTGGTAATCTAAAGGTAAATGAATGGATTAAATGAGGGTGTAAAAAAAGGGCTAAATGAGCAACAAACTCCAATTTTAGCAATTATACGTGTTTATGACAATTTATGCTAACACTTGATTAGGATTGCACTACACCCGGATCTGACCTACGTGAAAGGAATGAACCTGCTATAATTCCTAGTATGGGTTGGTTCTTGGGATCTTGGATTCAGTTCAGGTATCCCCGCTCCTATCCCCCAGGTATCCTTAAGCCCGAGCGTCAAGGTTAATTTACATGAGTAAGGAGGATTTGTGTGAAATACACCTCAAATGCTCGAGAAACACTGAATGCACAAGTGGGGAGCTTTTTACGTCTGACCTGGCGCCAAACACGGGTTTCTCATATTATCCGGAATCACTTTCTTCCTTCCATATGACCCGGAAAGTACCCAAAATGCCCTTAGGTTTAGGTATAAGGCACCCACTCTTTGGTTTTCCATATTACCCGGAAAGGGAGCGACTACCCGGAGAAGCTGCCGTTAGTCAGAGAAGAAGGCGTTCCGTCCGGAGGAAATCTGTCGCGTCGGAGGACGATGACTATCTCAATATTGAGGGTGATGGTGGTTGGGATTGGGGTACCTATTCTGCACAGGCCGGTCCTTCAAAACATTGTGAAGAGGAGACGATGTTGACCGGAAGTTTGCAAGCAGAAGACTACGAGGCACAACTTACCTTAGGGGCTAGATTCGAAAGCGTCAAGCAGTTCAAGATGGTTCTAACTGATCTGGCAATCAAGAGGAAGTTCATGTTCAAAGTAGCGGATGAGAACAAGGACACATTCGCTGCAACGTGCAAGGTTTCGGGGTGCAAGTGGTACATACGAGCATCGAACAGACTTGATGGAGTCAGCGTAACAAGGAGGGAAGAACGGCATACATGTGACACTTCTCTAAGTTCGAAAGATCATCCATTGGCTTCTCACCTCTGGATTGCGAGGAAGTGTCATGACCTCCATAAGGATTCAAACTCCATAAAAATCTCAAATATCCAACAATACATTGAGAAGCATTGGGGCGTCACAGTCAACTATAAAAGGGCATGGAGGGCGAAAGAGGAATTGATCCGATTGATCGATGGCAACCCTGAAGACGCATATCGTATTTTGCCACATTACGGAAGGGAATTAGAGCGGTCTAACGCAGGTACACATGTGCTCATAGAAAGATCAGCTGATATACCTGATATCCCAATTGAGTTAGCCGGCTACGACTTCAGACATGTGTTTTGGATGTTCGGCCCGGTCGCAAGAGCATTCCGAAGAACACTGAGACCGTTGCTCACGCTTGATGGAACATTCCTAAAAGGAAAGTACCCTGGAGTATTATTGGTTGCTACAGCAATAGACGGCAATCAACAATTAATGTGTCTTGCATATGCAATTGTGGATAAAGAGAATATCAAAACGTGGTAAGTTTAGAAGCAGGAAAGACGACTATTCTAAGAGTCGTGTTTTTGACGACACGACTGGGAACACATTCGTGTCGTCGAAAACACGACTACTCATACAGTCGTGTTTTGCTTATAGACGACCTTGTAACAACCTGAAGCATTCTGTGTTTAATATGCTTGTCTCACACTTGTACAGGACGTGGTTCCTCACCTTACTTAAATGTTTTCTCTTTACGGATCCCCCGGCATCCCTGGACACTATTGTCTCTGATAGACAAAAGGACCTTCTGAGAGCGGTCGCCGATGTCTTTCCCGAGGCTCACCATGGGTTTTGCTTACGGCATATGGCCGCAAATATGCTTAATACTTGGAAGGATAAGTACCTGAAGGAACTTCTATTCCGAGCTGCAAAATGCTTCAGGAGACCAGAATTTGATGCAACGATGGAGAAGATGAAGGAACACAATGAGGCGGCCTGGAAATATGTTGACAATATTCCGAAAACACATTGGGCGAACGTAGAATATCCGGGTAAAAGGTACGGCACTCTCACGTCGAACGTGTCAGAAAGTGTAAATAATATGCTTCTAAAGGCAAGGTTTTGGCCAATAACTCGGTTGATCGAGCAAACGCGGGCGACCACAAGCGTCCATTTTCAGAGACGCCGAATAGAAGCGGATGGCCTACCGACTCCGTTAACAAAATATGCACAGAATCATATCAATCAAATGAGGAATCAGAGTGCTGGAACAGTTCGAGTTCAACCGCTATCATTACGGCAGTTTGAAGTGACATCTTTATACCATTAGGTAAGCATACATTCGTTTTCTATAAGATACGACTATAACAAAGTCGTGTCGATGAATACACGACTACGCATACAGTTGTGTCGTCTCATGCACGACTAGTCATACAGTCGTGTCTTCGACGACACGAGTATTCTTGGAAGACACTGATGTTGTTCATGTTGTCTTATCAGGATGTTGTTGACCTTACGAATAGAACATGCACATGCGGCTTCTTCCAGAGCATGGGACTTCCATGCAAGCACGCCATGGCATGTATTGATGAGAGGAGTCTGGAAGCGGTAGAATATTGTGAGAAGTGGTACTGCGCAAGTACGTACCGCAGCACGTACGAAGAAGTAGTGTTCCCTACTTTAGACAGAAGTCAGTGGGGAAATTACAGGGTTTTATTTAAATGCGAACCGCCAAGGCTTGAAGCTCCAAAGAAGGGCAGGAGAAAGACAAAGAGAATTGAGTCAAAGCCCGATCCACCTGCAAGGCCACGTTCGAAATGTGGGAATTGTCGTGAAGTTGGTCACAACCGTACAAAGTGCACTAACAGCCCGGTTCCGAAAGAAAATCGGACGCGCAGGAAACGAACACTTCCGCAACATGGCAAAATGACTACGAACGAGACATCGCATGTACGCCGCTCCGGCTTACCTCAATCCCCACCATTCTTCACTTTGGATGTAGTCAAATTCTTGTATAGCGCATATTAACTTCTACCGAAATTAACATCTATACTGTCGTGTATTGTGAAACACGAGTATATATAAAGTCGTGTTGCATTAGAGACGATTATATACGTAATCGTGTTGTATCAGAGACGATTATATGCGTAGTCGTTTTCCATCAGAGACGATTATATACGTAGACTGTTGTATGAAGGCCGTATTCACATTAATACTTGCGATATTTTGTCTACATCTGGTATGAGTCAAAAAAAAGAATTGGAATTATGTGAAAGAGAACTGTACAACAAGGTGTCAAAAATGAAATCGAATTATTTGAAAGAGTACGGTATTTACAGCAAATGAACTTTGTACATTAAAATAATGTGAATAAAATGAATTTCAATTTATTCTTTATCCGGAAGCCACATAAAACCCGCAACTGTGACGGCATCTTTTGTGCCTTGTCCGGAATCGTCGTCAAACTCGCTGTTAATAACCCCCCGAATCAAGGTTGAAGCGATGACTGGTCGCCACAGTCGTGTGATTGGGCCGCACACTTTTTCATCGCTCCCGGTTGACAACACGTCTTCAGCGCCGGTCGCGCATTATATGTTCTCTTCACTGGTCGGTCCATCGGAGCCTTCCTTTTCCTGCCCCTCTGATTTCGCTGCCGAGGTGCCAAGACAAAATCATGATCCTCCTCCTCTTCCGATGGTATTTCCTCCATAGACTCATCTCTTTTTTTATCCATCTGCAAGGAGTGAGGTATAGTGGTCAGTAGAAAAGTCTCCTCAGTGCAACAGGAAAATATAAAAGTCGTGTCATCGCAGACACGACTAAATACAAAGTCGTGTTTACTACAGACACGACTTTATAGTTCATAGTAAAAATTAAAAATTCAAATGTCGGACCTTATGAAACTAAAATTAGTAAGGATAGTTATAACTTACCGCAGTTTAGTCGTCTGTATGTGTGTATTTCCTCGCAGGTGCCTTTCACAGTCTTCCTCGCCGTCAACCAAAGCTCAATCCGGTCAATCCGCCTGTTGCATGCAGGCGGAGGGAGCCGCGGGGGTCTTCAGAAGGTTGAAGATCAGAAATCCCGACGGATGCGCTTCAAATCGCCGCCTTTGTCCACTCTCCCTCAGTCGTGTCGTGGAAATCCAGCAGGGGGGCAGCTCGATATCGAGATGGGGGACGCGAATAGGCTCGAACTCGTCCGTGTATTCCGTCGGTTGAATCGCCGCTCCAACTCGCCGGTCGCCGGTGACGTCGCCGATGTATATCGCCGGAGAACTTCACCCTTTTTTCGTGTTGTACACAACACGCCTCTTCGCACAGTGTTAGCACGAAAAGATAGAAGAAAGGGCATTTTGGGTACTTCAAGTCCAGATTCCGGGTCATATGAGATTTCACGGGAAAAACCTGGTAATATGGGAATATTAAATTTGGCGCCAGGTAATATGGAAAAAACTCACAAGTGGGAGAGGGAAATTAGTAATTTTGCATATGTTCTCACATATGTAGGGGTGTTCGGAATCGGTGAGGAGGGTTGTTCGGGTCCTTGTCACCGACGAAGATGCCACTGACTCGTCCAGCGACGATGAAGAGGAATCCTCGGTCCGCCGCGTCAAGCGTCACGTCAACCGAATCGATATCCACCTCGTCCCGGCCGTCGGCAAGCGACAAAAGGTGAAGAGGCGGCTAGTAACAGAGACGACCTGTGCGGAGCCAGGGATGTCTTGCCCGAGGCGGTTTGTTGGTGTGAGGCGGCGGCCGTGGGGACGGTTCGCGGCTGAGATCCGTGACCCGGAGCAGGGGAAGCGAGTCTGGCTGGGAACTTACGACACGGCCGAGGAGGCGGCGTCCGTATACGACCGCGCGGCGGTGAGGCTGAGGGGCCCCGAAGCCATTACAAACTTCCCATCGTCGTCTATGATGAAGGTGTCTGCCAAGATGGAGAGTAACCGGAGCGGCAACGAGACTTGTTTGCCGAATATCTCGTCCCCGACTTCCGTGCTTGGTTATGTTGACTTTGAGATGCCGTTTGATGACTTTGGCGCAGTCGACGCCTTTGGCCTGAGCTGTATCGACTTTCCGGTGGCGCTTCCGGAGCCAGACTGGTGGCCGGAGAGGCACGGGGGCTGGGTAGGGGAGGAGGCGCTGGCGGAGTTCAGTTTCAACCCGGAAGAGTTCGTTAATTTATGAAATTACTAGATTGCCACTACAGGGTGGAGGACTGTAGTAGAGCGGAAAAGGGAAAGGAGTATTTGTCGCCAATTTTGTAATTTTCTTTTTGTTTTTGGGTAGGTATTTATTTTTTAATTATCAATTTGAGAAAGAGGGAGGAAAAGAAGGGAGAGGAAAAGGTGTGTCTTTGTTGGTGTATATGCCTAAGCTGAATATATTGCTTTTTTATTTTTTCCGTTTATCGGTATTTAGGTCTTAGTATGGATTTCTGCACTGGAATAAAAAATACCAGGTTTGTTCTGATTTACATGCTCCATATTGATGGTGAAAACCCATAAATGAGAATGTAAAGGTCTACAATCCACGACCATATGGTCTATTTAAAACAGGACAGAGGGGGCATAAAATAATAACATAATAATGAAAAACTTTGGGAAAGATTTTTCTCAAGGGAAACGAGGAGGGTGAACGTCAGCTGGTGAAGTGGACAAATGGTGACATGCGGGACCCTGCAAGCTAAATGTGGCCAAGGAATGCAGGGATTTATCATTCTTTCTGAGTTGGATTTCTTTGAGATGTGTTCATTGACTATTATCAGTGGTAGTATGTGTTCATGCGGGTCCCAACACTTTCCCCGATTCAAGAGACAGATTGTACGAGAGAGAGATAGATGTGGACAAATGATTGATAGTGGATTAGGCCCAAGGCAATAGAGCAATTATTTCAAAGTCCTCGATCCTCGTGGATGGATTTCAGGTCTCTTGGACTCCCTTCGTGTGAATTTTTTTTGTGTTTTTACTGCACCAAGGCTTGTACAGAAAAATAATAGACACAGGAGCCGATTGGGGCGTAATAAAATGTAAAATATCCTCACGGGATGTTTCACTTTTATTATAATATTTAATTTTTTTATTTTCACACGTCCTATAATATTTAATTTTTTTTTCATTTTTACAAAGGTGTATTAGCTGAAAGTGAAAAAAATATGAAAAATAAAAACAGCTGTTTGGGGCATGATTAAGGGGCCATATAGGGCGTGATTAAAAATAAAACATCTACTGTAGCATCCATGTTTTGCTACATTATAGCATTTTTGTTTTTTTCCTATCCAGACGTGTTTCAGCTAAACAGAGAAAAAAATATGGATACTGTAGTGGATCTGGAAAATTAAATTCACTGTGAATATTTATTTATATTCACGCCCCAAAACGGCCCCTAAAAACAAAACATCTACCGTGGATGTTTTGCTTTTTTTACGCCCCAAACTGCCCCTAAAGAGTAAAGAGGAAAATGGCGTAGGGTATCAATGAAGCCTGTCTGTTTTTAAAAGTGCGTTAAATTACTCTTTAAATATTATAAAAAAATAACAGAAATTGCCGAATATCTCTTGGTTATGGGCCTTTGGGCCCAAACTAACTTTGGGTTGGGCTGGACGACGATGTGATTAATGCCCCTTACGCCATTTTCACTTTTTCTCTCTAGTGTCTATTATTTCTATGTAAGAAATTTTCATTTAAAAATAGCTGTTGAGTTTGAGCCTTGAGCTGCTAAACCACAAAATCTAATATTGAAATCATAGGCCAGTCATGCATGATGGCAAGGTTCAACACTTTCAAGACAACGACCAAGAATGCTGTAATTTGTCTACGATCCTCTTCAACGGCTTCCTCCACTCTACGAAAGATGGAAGGGGATACCTAAGATGGAGAGGATAGGATCAACATTAAATGACAGGTATTGGAATTCTTTGTCTATAAGCTCATAAGTTGTAACCACAACCTGAGCAATGAAGGCCTAACAAGTTGTAACTATATATATGGCTGAAATATGAGAGTGTACTGGTGAAGTAACAACATTTGTTTGTTGCATCCTGGGTGATTTGGCATCATGACAACATGTCTGCTGACTGCTCAGCTCAGCTTCCAGGGCGGTTGTACTGCGGCTGCTCCTGTCACTAAGGCGTTGTTCGGATGACCTTAATTATACAGAAAAGTTATTTACCCACAAATTGATTTCAATTCACCATTTTTGTGTATGGTGGCAAATATTTTTTTGACATTGCTGCCTCTCATCTCTCTCTCCCTTTTTGGACAAAAAATTTGTCTTGCCAGTAAAAAAAAACATCTCTCCGTGAATATGTCAAAGTGAATGCATGGTTGTAGTCGCTGCAAGAAGCAGACGGATCTTGTTCGACCTTCCGCATTGCATAGAGACTCGAGAAGTGGTAATCTAAAGGTAAATGAATGGATTAAATGAGGGTGTAAAAAAAGGGCTAAATGAGCAACAAACTCCAATTTTAGCAATTATACGTGTTTATGACAATTTATGTTAACACTTGATTAGGATTGCACTACACCCGGATCTGACCTACGTGAAAGGAATGAACCTGCTATAATTCCTAGTATGGGTTGGTTCTTGGGATCTTGGATTCAGTTCAGGTATCCCCGCTCCTATCCCCCAGGCATCCTTAAGCCTGAGCGTCAAGGTTAATTTACATGAGTCAGGAGGATTTGTGTGAAATACACCTCAAATGCTTGAGAAACAGTGAATGCACAAGTGGGAGAGGGAAATTAGTAATTTTGCATATGTTCTCACATATGTAGGGGTGTATTTCTTGTTTGATGAGCTACAAGAGTGCATTTCAGTGTTTCCAAAGGAGTTGAGGTGTATTTCGGCCAAATCCTTGTTAATCAATAAGTTGGGTCAAACCCCTAGAGTCTCGTCCTCTTCTTGGGCCCACATGATGTGACGACCTTAAAATTTGTAAAAAAAAATTTTGCTTTGGTCAACCTAAACTAAGAATTGGTTGGATTTAGAATATTTTATGTGCTGATGGGATGAGTTTACGTGGAGTTGTCATGTTTTCTTAATTGAAGTAAGTTTAGGAGAAGTGTAACTTGATAGGGTAACCTAGACTAATATCCTTTTAAACTAAGAGTCTAGCCGACTAGCCTAACGCTAGAGATATGCTAGCGCCAGGGTTAGGTGCGTAAGGTAAGTCTGACGCGAAAGTTGAGATGCATGGGAGTGGATTGACCCAAATCTTTCGAGATATAATTTTAGTTGGAGTAGGATTAGGGGATAATTAGATAGACGATGGAAAAAGAAACCTGCCAAGTCAAGATTGCTATTGGATGCCACGAATTAAATTGAGAGAATCTTTTTGTTATCAATTTATCTAACTTAGGATCAACCCGATTTAGAAAGGGAAACTTGGTTTCCATTTGGAGTAGGACTCCAATTAAGAGAGGGTGCCACCTATATATTATTGCTGGTTGGCCCTAGCCTTTTCTTTTGCATGACTGATCTGTCTCTCACTAAAATTCTCTCTCAAACTCTCCTCTCTCTCTCTCTCTCTCGTGCCTCCATACTTTTTGGCCGACATGAGGAAGCAACAAGGAGGGGTGGGATACAGGTGAAATCAAACACAAGACGAGAAATTTCAACAATAATTGAGGTAGGATGATATTACGCAGTTTCTTCTAAGGTCTTGTTATATACAACACCTTTATTTTTTTGCGTTTGAAGTCAGATAGAACAATATTCCTACTCATGTTGCGTTGAACTATATTCTTGAATGTGCTATTGAAAGTTGCTGAAATTTTTGTGTGTTCATTATTTGTATTGAATATTGATAAAAATCTTGATTTGCATATTATTTCTTTGTTGCTGCCATCTTTACATACTCAACCTTGCTATCCAATCTTAATTGTCCTAAAACATGAAGTAATTAGCTATCTATGGAAGTAATGATTATTGTAAATGCCTAGGGTTTGATTGAATATTATCCATTAATTGTATTGTCGACCAAACCCTTAAGTACTATGTGCCATCTAATGACCATGTTAATTACTTGTTCTTTAAGTCAGAGCACTATCAAAGTATTGTATGAGACCCATAATTAAGCCACACAGTCAATCTCGGTTCAGATTGTTATTCTTGGTTAAACTGTTTCCTACACTGACATACAGGACGAAATAACTCATAAGTAATTCTAAAAAATCATAAAAAAATATCACTATTATGTTATGCTTTAGACACACATGGCTATCACCAATAATTTTCTCATGTCTAGAAATCGTATGAACTATCTTCGAGTGTCGTGTCATTCCAACTCTTCTGTTTTGGACAAAATTCTGTTTTTCTTGAATACGACTATTTTAGATAATATTGTAAACTAGTATTGTCAACCAACAACAATGCAATAAGACTCACTAAATACATTAATTAGGCTATGCCGAGATGTCTCTAATTAATTGTATGTGCCATATGAGAGACTGTTGTAGAAAGAAGGTTATATAATTGTTGGTGGTTTCATTAAAACTCGAGCCGAACACTATAAAGCCTTCATAGAGTATCATGTACTATTCCAACTGCTTGAAAGACATTACTTATAAAATCATCATATTAAAGAGTCTTTAAAGTATTGCAACTCTCTTAAGGTCAAGATATATAACAATCCATGTATTTTTCTCAAGGGTTCTTATTCAATTTCAATTACATGTAATGTATCATTGTTTATTGAATGCTTATGTTTGTTCTATCCGTTACCAAGTTGGTTACAAAAGTCAGTATTCGCAGGGATTGTTGCAATATATCTGTTTTGCATAATAATTGTCGAGTCAGTTTCTGCAGGGATTGTTGCGATATCTCTATTTTGCATATTAATTGCTCGAGTAAATTTTCACAGGGACCTTGCAAGACCCATATTTGTGGAAATCATAGTATGCTAAAAAAACCATGATTAAACATTGATCTTGAGTCTTTGCACATCGTGTCCATGAACATCGATGGGGCCCTCGCCCTAGATACATGGTGACCAGGTAAATTGACCATTTGTGAGTGGTAATGATCTTAAAGCAGAAATTGAATCCCTCCTATAGATGTTTATGGAGTTTGATTAATTCGTTCAAATGATTGAGTTTTCTTACATTTATGATGAATCATTTCTGGGTAATTTCTGTGGAATACTTATGCATCTTACTATGCAGGTTTAGCTATAATACCGCATGAAGGAATAGCTAGATTGAGTAGCTTGACGTGAAGAAGTTCGTAGTTTGATGCTAAATTATAGTTTCTGTAACATCCGAAAAATTAGTAAGTATCTTAAAACTGAAATTTGACCCTCTTAATGATTGATTTGACCGTGTGGTGCTTTGTTTAAATTAAATTTGGTGAGAAGAGCTTTCCAACGACACCAATTTTGTGTGATTTGGAGTTCGGAGTAAAAAGATATGGGAAATTGAATAAACACGATCGATCGCGCTAAAAACGATCGATCGGCTTATGGAACACGATCGATCGGCTTCGATCGGCTACGATCGGCGCCATCGCGCAGTTTGTAAACAGCGCAGGACGATCGATCGCCGTATTGCACGATCGATCGCCAGTTGCGGTTTGGCAAATTCTAACCTAATTTTGAGGCGGATTTGATTGGGAAAGATGTCATATCCTAACTAGACTTGTATTGCACGTTCCTAGGGTGATTTAGGGACTCCCCCATTGGTGGAAAGTGCCCAAGATATGGTAGAATTGATTGGGCAAAGATCTTGTAAAGACTCTATATAAACCCATAGAGTCTAGGCTTGTGCTTTTGAAAACTAAACCCTAGAATGTCCAGAGGCTTTCCCCTCTCCTTCCCACGTTCATCCCTCTCTTAGAAGACCTCTTCTAGTGGGAATTGCTCAAGAGCTTGGATCGGGAGCTTTGAAGGAAGCGGAGGAGACGAACATCGCGTAGAAAGGCGACGTCTTTTGGTGATAAAGAGTAGGATGGTTTTTCCCTCTCTTCTTATTCTTTTCTCACATTATATGATGAGTATTCTTACTGATTTCCTTGGAGTATTGCTTTGAATCTTGCGGGATTAATGAATTATGTCTTGTTTTCCATGTGTATTGCGATACATGCATATATGCCTTCATGCTTCATGTCTAGATGGTAAATCAAATCAAAGTTGGATGCTTTATTAATTTTACAGAAGATAAAAGTTCTGATATTGCTTTGATTATGATGTCTAATGATTGAGTCTTATGCCTTAATGATCGTTTTGCTTAAATTGACTTAATTGAAAGATATTATGGTCTAAGATTGTGTTATATGGGGAGAAACATGATAAAAAGGGAATCTTTTGGTAATTCTAGTTAATTCCAGGATCTGTAATTGATCTAGGAGGGGAGTACTATCATCTATCATGAGTATATTATCATCTATAAGTGGTTCGGAATAAGAATATTAAAGTTTAATCATGTGTTTCACTTTCGGCCAGAACTGTTTCTGCACGGACAGTCGTCAGTAAATAATTCATAACTAATTCATATGATATCAGAAAACTATAAAACCGGTGGGGTTAGAAACTAGACCCACAAGGGTACTCTCAGTAAAAAATTCAGAAGCTAAACTTAACTTTACAGTGTCTGGGAGCCGCCGGAAGGGGACTGTTGTGCATAAGACAGTGAGCAGAATCTAAGTGAAAATACTAAGTACTTAAGTAAAACCACTTAATAAGATGTGAAGATGGTATGACGTGCTAGTAACTAATACTAGACTATATCCTTATGATTATCACAGTAAGGTTGGGTTATGGTTAATATGATAAATGGGGTAATACCTATGTTAAGAAAACCGTAATCGTGTATTTGAAGATAAAGCGTTTGTGTCGGTTTGAGGTTCCATTTGGAATCCAAATCATCTGGAATTCATTAATACCTTGTCTCTGATTTATATATTTCAATAAGACCTATATGAATTTCCATCTAGGGCTGAGCATGAATGTATGTATGGATTGTGTTATTCTCTTTGTGTGACGTTTCTACTTATACTCCGTATGAGAGTCTATTCCGGTGATTGATACCTTATGTGGTTAGAGCGTTGCGGCCTCTATTTCTTTGAATTATTATTCATCATGATTATTTGATTGATTCCTCCACTAGAGGTCTTGCGGGACTTCTCCGGAAGTGGATTCATAGTATGCTCACATTATGCCATTGCTTGATCTTGCGGGGTCACTAATATTTGTGGTACTGCGGTTCCATACTGCCCAAAAAGAGGCAACATACGTACGTTAGATTGTTGACATTACGGAAGGTCTTCAATCTCCGCCCATCGTGTCCGTAAGCACTGGTGGGGCCAGCATCCTAGACGCATGGCAGGGTTCCAAAAAGAGGACCCCTAGGGTGGTTCTGGTATAGTCACTTGCGGGTGATCGGTTCAGCGAGCAGAAATTGTACTCCTTTCACTTTTAATGTCTGGAGCTTTTTAATATGATTATCATTCCCTCCTTACTCATATGTGTAGTAGGAGCCTTATTGTTGTTTTCCCTACTTGCGGGTTGGAATTATTATTGACTAACCTTTCAGGTGTATAAATCCTTGGTTTAGTCCAGATGTTGCGGCATCTTCATAAACCTTTGTTATTCTTATCCTATTCATATTGTTTGTCCTAATTCAGTGGGTTTTTACATCCTACTGAGTGTTGCTATGAAATACTCATGCATCCTCTGATGCAGGCGCAAATGGAATTTGAGATCAGGAAGTTGCAGTAATGAAGCGGTCGCAAGAGCCGTGAAGACTTAGAGTTTATATTATTTGCTTTGCTTATTTGATGCTTATGACATTTAATGGCAATTGTGTGCCATAGATTTATAGGTTTATTTGATTTGACTTTCTTAAATGGATTATTATAAGTATTATTAAGTAAATTTCCATTCCATAGTATTCATTAATGTTTGTATTTGTATTGCACTGATTATGGGCATGACCGATTACACATCCTTTTGAGATGATCGTAATTGGTGGTGAAATCGACTGTTCGGTCTCGCGCCCGAGATTCTCTACCTCCAAATGTATATCATTGATTGGCTTCCGCACTCCGATCGAGGTATGGGATTTCGGGGCGTGACAGTTTCCTTTAATGATATTGTAATAAATGACATTTGAGAAAATAATTACAAGTTATTATTTGTTATTCAATATGTATTTTTCATTTATAAATAACCCATCTATTGGAAGTTTGTCATGTCACGCCCCGAAATCCCATACCTCGATCGGAGTACGAAAGCCAATCAATGAGATACATTTCGAGGTAGAGAATCCCGGGCACGCGACCGAACAGTTGATTTTCCAACCGATTACAATCATCTCAAAAGGACGTGTAACCGATTATGCCCGCAATTAGTGTAATACAATAATAGACATCAATGAATACTATGAAATGAATTTACTTAATAATAATAATCCATTTAAGAAAGTCAATAAAATAAAGGGCAGTGATAACCCTACATCAGATTCCTACACATTTCCATACACAGCTGATGTGTATGGAAATGAGTGGGTGACCTGATGTGGGGTGATGTGGGGTCATATCAGTTCACCCACTCATTTCCATACACATCAGTTGTGTATGGAAAATGTGTAGGAATTTGTTGTACAAATATCATTTCCCTAAAATAAACCTATAAGTCTATGGCACACAATTGCCAATAATGTCATAAGCATCAATAAAAAACAAAGCAAATAACTAAATTATTTTTAAACTCTTCTCGGCGCCTGCAATCCGCCATTCCACTATTGCACTTCCTGATCTCACTTTTCATTAGCGCCTGCATCAGAGGATGCATGAGTATTTCATAGAAACACTCAGTTGGATGTAAAAACCCACTGAATAAAAAAAACAAGCAGTATGAAGAGAATAAGAATAACAAGGTTATAGACATTCCACAACATCTGAACTTAACCGAGGTCTATACGCCTGCAAGGTTAATCAACAACAATTCCAACTCGCAAGTATAGGAAAAGATCAATAAGGCTCCTACTACACATATGAGTAGGGAGAGAATAACAATCATATCAAAGGCTCCAAACATCTAAAGTGAAAGGAGTTACAATTTTTGCTCGCTAACCTGGTCGCTCGCAAGTGACTAAAATAATATACCAGAACCACCCTAGGGGTCCTCTCTGTGGAACCCTGCCATGAGTCTAGGATGCGGGCCCCACCAGTGTTTACGGACACGATGGGCGCAGACTGAGGACCTTCCGTAATGTCGACAATCTAACGTACGTATAGTGCCTCCCTTCGGGCAGTATGGAATCGCAATTTCATAATTATAAGTGACCTCGCAAGATCTGGCAATGGCTTAATTGAGCATACTATGAAACCACCATGGGGAGAGTCTCGCAAGGTCTCCAGTGGAAGAAACAATCATGTAATCAATATGAGCAATATCTCAAAAGAATATATGTCATGACACTCTAAGATCATAAGGTATTTCTTACCAGAATAGACTCTCTTATGGAGTATGGATAGAAGTATCAAAGTATTTGATCAACACATAACTCACTCATTGGAGTAGCATAGAATCACACATACCTTTCATGCTCAGCCCTAGATAGGAATTCCTCATACGCATTAGAGTTTTATAATACTAATATCAGAGATAGGAAATCAAAGAATTCTTAGATGATTTGAATTCCAAATAGAATATCAAACCGACATCAACGCTTTTAAAATAGATAGTTATGAATCTTCTGGACAAAGAATTATCCCTCCTAATTAGATTACTTCTAACCCAATTCTTACTATGATATTCCATAAGTATATAGTTCGATTACTGGTATTGACATATTAATCATTAGCATATCATATTACATGATATTATTTGTATACTTAGTAATTTCTCTCAGATTCCGCTCACTGCCTCCTGCACAACAGTCCTCTTCTGACGGCTACTGTGCTATGTACAATAAGATTTAACCCCTGATATTTTTGCTGATAATACCTTCGGGAGTCTAGTTTCTAACCCCACTGATTTTATATTTTTCCAATTTTATTTGAATTAGTTATAAATTGTTACTACCGACTGTCAACACAGAAACAGTTCTGGCCGAGATTAAGAATCTTAATTAAACTTGATTATCTTATTTAACAACACATTATAAATGATAATACATCTTTAACAGACTATATACTCCCCTCCTAGACCAATTACACAAACTAGGATTATATGGAATTACTAAAGTTCACTCCTTTCTTGTGTTCTTCTATATATAACATAGTTTGTGATCATTAATACACCCCAAACAAGGCAATTAATGTAAGATACACCTTAAAGTCACAAATTCAACGTGGATCATCATCAACCAAACAATATCAGAACTTCTAGTCTCTGGAAAATTGATAAAGCATTAAACTTTATGTACAAATTCCCATCTAGAAGTGAAACATGAATGCACATATGATTTATGATGCACTACGCATAGAAATAATGACACAATTCATCTCACAAGAATCCAAACAATATCAAAGGTGCTGAATCAAAACACTTGTCAAAAGCATATAATCAGAAGAGAGAAGAAGGAAAAACCATCCTACTTAATCCTCCAAAGATTTCGCCTTTCTATGCGTTACTCGTCTCTTCCACTTCTTCTAAAGCTCCCGCTCCAAGCTCTCGTAAACTCCCACAAGAACAAGCCTCCAAGGAGATGGGTGAACGTGGGAAGGAGAGGGGGAAAGATCTCTGGACGTTCTAGGGTTAGCACAAGCCAATTCTCCAGTGTTTATATAGAGTTGGGAGAGAATCTATTCTTAAACTAATCTTCCAAATCATGGACACTTTCAACCAATGAGAAAGCTTCACAATCCTTCTAGATACGTGCAAAACAAGTCCAATTGGGATTTGGTATCATTCCTAAGCAAATCCACACCAAAAACATACTAGAAATTGCAAAACCGCAACCGGCGATCGATCGGCTATACAGCAATCGATCGTCGTATGCACTGTTTTTTACTACCGTGTTACAGCCGATCGATCGCTATTACTGCCGATCGATCGCTTTACGCGAAGCAAAACATTCAAAAATCACAGTAAATACGATCGATCGTTTTGATAAGGCGTCGATCGGTTCAGCCTGCCGATCGATCAGATCTTATGGCGATCGATCGCAGTCACGTGCAAACAAAATTCAAATTCTCATATCTTTTTACTATGAACTCCAAATCGCGCATAATAGGTGGCGTTGGAAAACTCTTCTCACCAACTTTAATTTGCATAAGGTAGAACACGACCAAATCAATCGTTAAGAGGGTCAAATTTTGGTTTTAAAATACTTACTAATTTTTTGGGTGTTAAATGTCATTTTACACATCTTATTATGTTTGTGTGAATGACAGTGCAATTCCCTATGATGCCTTTAAGTATTCAACATGTTTAAAAAGATATTCACTCCGATAAGAGCTAAATCTTTGGTGCATGAAATATAATTAGGAGGGAAGATATACTTAGAGATTGAGACATTCTTTAGTACTCCAGGAGTAGGGCCTCCAATAAAAAATACAACCCAACCAAACTGGCTAGAACCGCCCAAGATTGACATGGGTCAGGTCAGGTCTATCTTGGGTAGGGTTGTTCTAGGAAATAAATACACGTATGTTTCTCGAGTCGGGTCAGGTTCAGTACATGAAATCCAAGATACAATGAGAGTAAATCCCATGTGGTATTTACCAGGAATACTGAATAGTTTCTCTAAATTGACCTTGACCTTTCTTAATTGACCAGCTCCTTCCAAAGGAATGCCGCTTAAGGCTCCGTTTGGTAGCCCAAAAAGGAGCTGGATTCTTAGAATCCACTTCTTTTGGGAAATCTCGAGAAGATTTTCGAAAAGAATTCACTTCAACATCTTCTGGTGGTAAAATATGTAATTTCAACAAAAAGCCCTTTGCTGTAATTTCAATGAAAAGTCAAGGGCTTTTTGTTTAAATTAACCCTTTTACCACCGAAATAAGAATGAATTCTTTTGACAAATGTCCTCAAAAAAAGCTGAATCTTCTTTTAAGTCCAACCAAACTGGGCTTAAATTTCACTCCCTCTAGACATTTTTAATTAAGATAATTAGAAAAAAAAATATATTTCAAAATTAGATGATACTATTTCGTAACTATTATCCGGCCGGGTGGTCATCAACAACAACACTTGGCAGAGAGCCTAGGCCGACGTGTCCGCTCGTTCGAAAAAATTAGGCTTTTACAGTGGACCCTACTGTGTGATGGTCTCAATTAAAAGTGAGTATATGGAGTAAGTCGTTGGTGGCTGGTTGGTCATTTGATCGGAAGCGCGTCTCTCGGCCTCCTTTCCATGCCCACTCGCTTCTGTGGTCTTAGAAGAACGGAATTCCAGGGAAGAGAGAGCACTCGTGCGCTTCAGAGAAAAAAAGAAGACAAAACCCATTATTTCGGAATTTGCCTCGTACTCGTACGGTCCCCTGGCGTTCAGTTGCTTCCGGAAATTCGGGGTCGGAATTTCCTAGGCGCAATTCCTACGCCTTCACCATCTTCACCTTCAGGTCATTCAGCTTTTTTTTTTTTCTGATAAATTTTCGTATTTCCGGGCTAGATTTTTGGCTAGAAATTATGCCTTTTGTCTTAATTTTTATATGTTTATAAATCAATTTCCTTTTTTTTTGTGTGTTTGCTATCGTGATCTGAATGCGCGCCTTGATCCGAAAGTGATGTAACAGTGTATATTGCTTTTAACAGGAAGCCTAGGTTTTTCTTGTAACTAGATGCTGTAATGCGGTCTCAGATCGTGATAAATTTTGGATCAAAATGTATAAGATGGTTCTTAAGATGGGATGTTTTGTGTAGTCTTGTAGGAGGTAAATTTGTGACGTTGGCAGCGTTTTTTTTTTGGCACGAAAGTTGTCAGCGTTTAGTGCTGCTAATTATATTGTTGAAATCACTGTTTAAAATGTGGAAAGTAAAAGGCCCCAAATTGTAATTAAAGAGATGAACAGAGGATAGCCAAATAGCCCTTGGGGATGATTTAATTTAACTAATTGCTGGTCTAAAAGGAATTTTCTTTAAGTTGAATGTCAATTTAATACTGTTTGGATTTGTTTTTTCTAGTTAAGTCCAAGAACTATATCTCCATTCTCAAACAAAAAGAAGTATATCTTTGGCAGATGTACACCTGTGGTCATTCTCAAACAAAAAGAAGTATATCTATGGCAGATGTACACCTGTGGCTTAATTTATTAACAACAAGATTCCTTTCCAAATATGTTTCTTTCCATTTCAGAAATAGATGTAAACGGACTGGTGATGGCAATGCTTGTATACTCTCCCTCAGTCCCGCATAAATTGTCTGAATTGTAAATCCAAAATGATAAAAATCTTTTATTTTGGATATCTAATCCAGACAATTAATGTTAGATGGAGGGAGTATTTATAGCGGAGATGACTTCCTTAGTTCTTGACTGCATCGTGGATAAGTATTTGTCTGCACTCCTTTTGTTTGACTTGTACTTTACTTCTTTACTTCAGGCCTGAAATCATCCTAGCAGTTCAGTATAGTAATTTAAACTCCGATGGGCGGTTGTTGTAGTCAGGTATGAGAAAAAGGTTTTTTTTCTCATTAAGAGATGAAGTGGTATTTTAAGCTTAATGTGTCTGCATGTCTTGCTCTTCTTTACTTTATTAATGAAATTGACTAGCATAAAAGAAGATATAGATGTAGCATTCACATGTAGAACGTTGATGCTCCCTTGGTCCAGTTAATTTGAGCAGGTTTTGAGGCAATGCACCTTGACCTTTTAGAGAGGAGAGCAAATCATTAACTTTATGTAGCGTCTGTTGTTTAGAGTATGTCTTTGTAGGAAACCAATCATTTGGATGCAAGACTGACCCAGAGACATTTTGATTACAATAATTTCTTCTAAGATAGACAATATAAATGAGTTCAAGTACACTTCTTTCTCCAGCCACAAAATATCTTCATTATCTGTGTAACTTTCTTAATAGGGGACTCACGATGATGACCCAGAGGACAAGATAGAATATCCTGGTGGAAATGTCCATATTATAAATAGCAGATTTGACTGGGATGTGAAGATATCTGAAGCCAATAAAGTGGGCAAGATTGTAAGTGCTTTAAGTTTTTCTTTCCCAATTTCTACATCATATTAGAAGCATAGTAAGATTTGGCACTCAGAGATCCTGTATTTGTATAAAATATGAGATTTGGTTGAAGATGACTATAATTTTGTTGTGATGTATTGTGACATCTCAAATATCTTCAATTGTTTGTTTTTGGGAGTCCTGGTTTTGTTAATACTGGAACAATTGGAAGCTTAAATTATCTGGATAATCTAGATTTCCAAATTGTTTCATGCATGCGTGTTGTTTTTCTTTGTGCAAATTGTGTCGTAATCCTTAGACATTTTATTGAAAGATGTGAAATCTCGATAACAAAGAAAAAAGTGTAACTTCTGGTGTTCTTTATGGCCCAGACTATGGTGGGTATGCAATGAACCCATTGAGCCTGACCACGCACAGTGAGCACCAAACCCCATCACCATAGTACATAGGGTGATAATGAATGAAGTACAAAGAAATGTTTATGTACCATTTCCTATGTCCTATTATCATGGGGGGTTGGTCCTGGTGACGGTGCACTAGAATATTTTTCTTATGCAATTATCTCATTTTGTTGGTTGTCAATGTAATTAACTCTTTTCTTTTACACCCCTCCTCTCCCTCTTCTCTCTCTCTTTCTCTCTCTCTCCAGGTTGTCGTGAATTTTAGTGCTTCATGGTGCGGTCCTTGTCGAATAATGGCACCCATTTATGCAGACCTCTCCAAGAAATTTCCATCTCTTTGCTTTGTATCAGTAGATGTGGATGAGCTACCAGTAAATATTTCTCTTCCTCTTGGTGTCCTATTCTTATTGTCTTATAATTAGTCTTCGTTTGACATCTTTTTTTATCTAGCTCCGCCACTAGCAAGGATCTGTGTAGCAAGATTATGGCCTCTTGCTGATTGATTGGGCAAGAGTAATTAGTTCATTTTAAAAGTCAAATTGGACACTTAAATATGAGACAGAGGAAGTGAGGGAGTGTTGTTTAGCTGATAGCTAATGCTGATGTTGTCTGCAATGCAGGAGTTTAGTTCGACATGGGACATACGCGCCACACCAACCTTCTTTTTCCTCAGAGATGGAGAACAGCTTGATCATCTGGTGGGGGCCAACAAAACCGAGCTTGAGAAAAAAGTGATTGGATTTGCTGAATCCTTGTCTCAAGCCCATCAAAGATCGACTACTTTGTAAATCATGCTGCAATGGATGATCGTGTTTAGTGTCTTATATTGTGATTACATGTTGCAAAATGCCCGTTTGCCCAGGTCGTCTTTTGAGTGCAAAATCACGTTCTTCTTGTATTGGACGTGTTCTTAAGAGGAAGTTTGTGTTCTTTATTGTGCATTAGTCAGCATAGAGTAAATAAAATAAGATCGACTCAGATATCCAGCACGGCAGAACCTGTTCCAAGAGTCGCCGTGGCCATGGCAGCCATGGTGATCTGCCAAGGCCTTTAGTGATGGCCAGGCCAGATCTGGCCAGGCTCTGGCCATTATGAATGGGGCCGTGGCGGAAGCAAGGGAGGGGAGGCAGGGAGGAGTAGGAAGGGGGAATAAAAGGATGTGAGTGCTAGTAGGACAAGAAATAAAACTGGGGTGTTGAAAACTCTCAATTTATGTAAAATCTTGATACACATTTTATTAAAACATGTAATACACATAAACGTTGGCTAACATAGAAACTCAATATTGATATCTCACTCCTACAAACATAATCATAATCAAGTAATATTTTTTTTTAACTATTTGGGGTTGGCAACATAAATCTTACTCCATTCAGGCCTGTTTTGGGCATCTTTTTTTAAGAGATAGTAAAGTCAAATAATTTTTTTATTAATTTCATCTAAGTTCCCTTAAGCTTCCCTCTCCCTCTTTTGACATCATTTACATGCATTATTTATAATCTTCTCACATGTGCATCTATTGGTCTTCTTTACATATGCTCATACTAACACAACCTACATTCCTTTAGCTTCTCTCTAAAAGAATTACCCTTAAACTTTCACGTATAATTTCATTTTTAATCATATCTCTCTCCTACAATAGTAAATCAAAATTGTACACATCCTGGGGCTGTTCAGGATGCCATTTGATGTTTGTAGGGAAGGAAAAGTTTTTTATTTTCATTTGATAATTGAAGCATGGGTTTTGAGGATTCAAAAGGGAGACATGAATGATGGAAGGGTAATTATGGTTATTCGTCATAAGATTCCCATTTAAAAACCCATTTGACAACTGAGGACATTCACCTGGAGAATGAAAATGACCATAATGATCTTTCACCTACTAAATGTAAATGAGAATGTAAATAGCCTCCCAAACACTTTTTGGTGGGAAATGATAGGAAATGAAGTGGAAAATGGCCTCCCAAACAGCCCCTTAGTCAGTGGCAAAACTTCTCATCTTTGCCTCCTTAATCCTCTTTGATATTTTTAGTCATTATAATGCAAAGATTGCTAGTATGTGAAATAACGATTGGAGTGAACTTATTAGAGAGCTCACAGACAAAACTCATTCCGTCTAACCTAGTATGTAACAAGTATTACCCACACTTAGTCTTTATGACAAGCAGCTATTATCAAGTTCTATTGTAACCTGCTCATCTTTCCATTTGTGGAAGAAACCAGCAGATGCTAGACAACATCATTCTTCTTCTAACCTATATGGTGAACGCACAAATTTATTGCTCCCTCCGACCAAAAGTACATGTCTGGATTAGATAGCCAAAGGCCCAAAATGACCTAAAATCAGGTCATTTTTTGTTATCTAATCCAGACAGGTAATTTGGAAGGAGGGAGTAATAAGAAGGCCATTAGAAGCACTTGAAGAGGGACGAAACAAAGTCAGTAATATGAAAACAGTCAATCTTTAATAACTCCAAAATATTGATGAACAACTTGGAAATAAGACAACTATACAAGATATGCAAAAACATATCCACATATTTTGGTTTCATATCATAACAATATTACAACAGGACGTCATTCATAGAATTGTCCTACGTCGCTGCTTTTCGGCAAAGAAATAGCTGATCTTTTGCTAGGCATCTCATATTGCCTCTTTCTTCTCTCCTGTAATGATTAAAAGTTTGAAACATCCATGAGGGGCTTCTTGACGTTATCATCACAAGTTTCTGAGTACTAAACAGCTATGTAGATAGTCACCGCTTCCATTACATGAGGACTAATCCTCGTCCTCGTGATCCTGCATGCATGCTGCCCCTGCTTTCCTTCGAGTCTATCGAGCAACAGAAAACCAGTTTTTCCCATGCCCAAGAGGACCCGCTATGATCCCAAAATTGCACCCACGGGATCTCCTTCAATATCCGAGGTTTACCTGTGTGGCAGCAGAGCTTAAACGAGGAAAGTTTTTTGGATATGCATGGTTACCCCGAGCAGTATAGCTCTAGAAGGAAACTACTCCCTCCGGTCACTTTTGGAGGGAGTACAAATCAGGAAAGTGCAAACTCCAGTCAAAGAGGGCAATGCTTATCACGAATATGCTATACTCTATCAAATTGGGGTTACCAGGCAACTAGTTTCCTATTTATGGTTCTGCAGTCTTAATTTGGAAAGTATTTGCCAAGTTATGCCTACTTCAGGTAGAATTACGTGCTCTATTATATTCATGACAAGCTCTCCTCCCTTCCACCATTACGCAATCTCTTGTTAGTTCTTCCATTGGCAAGTAGCTAGCAGTAAGTTTCTTCCGAGGCAACCATGACGAAGTGCTGCACTGTAGATGGCTCACCATGTCTCTTTTGCAACCCCTACGAGGCTTTTTGGTCGTGTCCTATCCTAACTCCAGTGGACACAGTAGTCTTCAACTATCAGCTTCACTATGCTCCACAGAGATTGTTCACTGATTACGATGATGAAGAGTCTGTAGGATCTAATACTCTTGACCAGGAAGATGATCTTGATTGCTGGTTGGAGGTACAAAGTTGTTATGCATATTATGATGTTCAAATTAATGTTTTATTTTCTCTTTCTTGTATACAATTATTAAAGATGTGATGTTGATGTTGTATTGGGCTTTCTTGCAGATTCTTCCCTCTGAAGATGATCGCGATGATGAAGAATCTATAGGATCCAATACCCTAGACCAGGAAGATGATCTTGAGTACTGGTTGGAGGTAATAAAGTTGTTATCCATATTATAATGTTCGAATTAATGTTTTATTTTCCCTTTCTTATATACAATTATTAAGCATGTGGTATTGATGTTGTATTCGGCTTTCTTGCAGATTCTTCCGTCTGAAGATAAGTTAATATGCATGGAGGATTTCATCATCCCGGATTATGACAAAAAGAAGACTGAAGGAACAAAGGTGGAAAAGATGGAGAAAGATCGAGAGAGTGATTCTTGCACCAATATTCACTTTAATAATTGGTTGGAGGTAATAAACTTGTTACGCATATTATAATATTCAAATTGTTGTTCTATTTTCCCTTTTTCGTATACACTAATTAAGCATGTGATATTGACATTGTATTGGGCTTGCTCTTAGATCCTTCCGTCTGAAGATGAGTTAATATGCATGGAGGATTTCATCATCCCGGATTATGTTATCAAGGAGACTTCACAAGGAAGCAAGGTGGAAAAGGTGATCAGGAGAGTGTCTACCACCAATAGGTAACTAAGCTCTCCATGGTGATCTCATTGCTTTTCAATTTACTCTATTAGTAGAAACTTATTATTTATTCTTGATCGTGATCCATGCCTTTCGTCTCAATTTAGGTAGAGTCAGTTGATGCATATGACGAATAGGTCAATACTAAACACGGCTTGAAGTTGAACAGTAAGAAAAGGAGGAAAGCACAAAAGATGCTTTTGGCAGTGCAAAAAGCAAAGAATGAGCAAAAGGAAGACATTCATGTATCTGATTGTAACTGAGCATTAACTTTGGTGTTATTTCCTAATGGCGCTAAAAGAGCTTGTTAGTAGTATTTCCTATTTTTAGGTAACTAGTTTTGTATAGATTGTTGAACAGTGAGCAGTTGCAGAGACTCTAGATTGTTATCTTACTGTGTAAATATTTATGGGTGATGAAATGTATCCATATGCCTTTCCATTCCTACCTAATGATGCACTAGTTCCTTACGAAGAAGTTTTTTGTACTTGTTATTTACAGACAATCGGCCAAACTCGTCCAAATTTTAAGGAATTTATAGCAGAAATATATTGGTTTTCCGTATCTTACAATATCTTCGTGCCAAAAATATATGGTACAATCTATCTTGTAATTTTCTTAGTTAAATAAATCATTCAATTGATTCAGCATGGCTGCCGGTGTAAGCAAAATTTCCTTTTCGATACTATATTATCGTTAATACAATTATGAACAATACTACGAAACTGAATTGTAACATACAAACACCCAGGCCAATAATCGAAATCTGATCATAGTAATAATAAAGTGGGTGATAGATGTGATTTACATTCCTAAATAATTATTCAAATTTTGCACCCTTTATCTCCTAGGACAAAGATTCATCTTCATTTTATAATATGCCATAAAAAAAATGCTCGCTCGTCATTGACTTATTTAGTCATGCAGCATGGTCAGGTTAACATTTTCTGCTGAGATACGAAGCTACGAGTGGAGAGCTCTAAAAATCTTCTCATCTACTCCTATAGATGCTAGAACTCTGAAAGAAATGCTACAAAATTTATGAAACAAACGTAATCTGGCATTTTGAGGAAAATTTTCACCCATGAAACGGGAAATTCCACCATGAGCTTATGGGAGTTCAATAACCATGCAATGCCAACGTATGCGTCACATGCTATTATAAGCACTTATTATTCTATCATATCCCACATTGTGTAGCTCGTGTTACAAGTCCCTACAACTCATTTAGATAAACTGACTCTATGTAACGCCTGATTAGTTATCTTTTCACTTCGATATACTTTTAAGACCATCCGCTGTGCACTGCTGTAAAGCCTTAACAAAATCAAGAAAAGTTTGGGTCCATCACCAGCTAAGTTCCACCCTCATCGTGCTTCAACCACGTAAATATTTCCTCTGTTTTCATTGAGCTCAATGTAATTGAGAAATCCATCAATTTTCACCATCTAAATTGCACATTATACGACAATCCGACGATATCCAGCACATTTATGACCTTGAATCTACTCTTAGTTTTGAAAATACATTTTCTATTATGTGAAAGATTACTTTTGCATCGGGTTAATTTGCTCATTGAAGGTGACAGATTCAGTGATAGCTACAGGTCAAACGGCTCTACATTTTAAAAATGCCAAAAAGGCTTACTCTGGCATTGTGAATCTGTGACAGTACAAATTTTTCTCTTAATAGCAATCATTCAGTTACCGATAAAAGAAAGGAAAATAAGAGTCAAATATTCGAAAGCTAGCTTTACAAAGGTGTCGCCTGCATTACGCACAGCTCCTGCCTGATCATTCAAAACACAGCAAATGCTGATTCCTGGTCCCTTAGAAGCCCCAATCCACATCTTATTTGTACATTAACCTGGCAAACCTCATTTTCGATTTTGTATATTCCTGTAATTATACAAATTCTGGCATACCTATCTAGCAAAAGGCCACAAAACAACGCACGAAAGCTGCAAAGCAATTCATAGTTGGTAAAATGTTGTGGTTACATTTTTGCATATCAGACACTTTTGATTATATATGTTTACAGAATCATATTCTAAGACCACTTTGTTGCAAATATATAAACGGCCCACCTAAACCAGATTAAGAAATACATGTAATTCCCGATGGTGGGTTTTCAAGCCCTTTTGATCTTCGAGAAAGTTCCTGTTTCGGAAAAATAGGTACTCTGAATGCCACTCCCAAGCTGGTGGGCATGTGCCTGCGGATTTGTTAGTTCAATGCCCTGGAAGAAAGCAGAGTTTGTCAGGTAAACGAAGCACTAATTATAAGTTTAGATCATGAACAGAACCAGTTCATCTGCATGGGAAAGCTCATCAACAAAGTATTCAATAGCCAACATGTATCACGAGTGTCACCTAAAACACTTTTGTATTTCGCCCTAAAAAAAAGCAACAGCAAATCGGTTCTAACTTCAAAAATATTGGGCCAAAAGTTGTCCCAAGACAGTACGAATCTTATTTCAAGAGTAAAAGAAGCAGACATGAAAAAATATCATCGGTGCAGTATACATATAAAATTCCACAGAAAAAATTCTACATTTTTTGCTTGCAGCTATAGTTATTTAGCAGTCTACAACTGCTCAGCACACTCTAATATTAAAGCAGTCTTATCATCTTAAATGGGAAGTGCAACATGGGAAAAAAGAGCTAAAAGCTACAGAAAGGAAAGCCTCAACATACAGATAAACTAAAAGTCTTTGTTTATGGAAGTTAATGTAATCAGTAGCCTAGAACACAATCTAGCTTATACAGTTGCAAAAGTGAGGTTCACCTGCACAGGTGTAAATGCCAAGCTTGAAGTCAACCCCGAAGTGGCACCACTGCTTCCATACTGCTTTTCCTTGAACCTAATTTGTTACAATGAGATACGG
Source organism: Houttuynia cordata (assembly GCA_039654745.1). Taxonomy (NCBI): domain Eukaryota; kingdom Viridiplantae; phylum Streptophyta; class Magnoliopsida; order Piperales; family Saururaceae; genus Houttuynia; species Houttuynia cordata. Next base: position 41,196,908 of record CM077503.1, on the reverse strand, counting down.
ACAATCGATAAGGAAATGTATCAAAGGATGAATGATAACAAGACAAAAAAAAAGAAATAAGGGCAATGAACAAGCGGACAACTGTCATGCTTAAAGACAGGGATAACGTGGTAACTAAACAAGAATGCCCACCGTTTTGCTACTTTGGCGGCAAGTTTACTCTGAACAACAGATACCCGCAACTTCCCACTCCCCGCCTGCCCAAGCATACCATAACCTTCACCAAGTCCATCTCCTGTCCCGGCAAAAAAGGTAAATAGTGAGGCTCAAGCATAAGCCGTAGTTATAAGAAACATCAGAGATTGTCACAAAGCATGAATACTAGTCCCAGGCTCATGCATCTTACATGCAAATCAATTACATAATTACCCATTAGTATCAAATGGTTTGTGCAAAAATATTCTTCTAAGACCAACAGAATAAATAGTAACCACCAATAAAGCTCGTTACAGCAAAATCACAGATGTCATTCTGCCCGCTATTGACAATGTTAACCAAACTCCCCCGGAGTAGTTATCATAGCAGTACTAATTTTTATCGCAAGACAGGCCATCATATTGGAAAGATGGCCGGTTTTGTTAGACCATTGGTTGGACTCCTTTATACCAAATTTAATCACATATACAACTCGTTTAATGTTGCATGCAAACAGTCAATGGTCCACATATATTTCCCTTCTAACAACTTATACATTCTTGAAAACAAACAACCTACAGAATTGTCTTGACGCAATTACAAGTTTGGTTTGTCATAACCCAGGTTTAATCGAGATTTGGGACCAGTGGATAAATCCTGTTTTCTGACTGAGCTGCTTGTCTAATAAAAAAAAATCCCGCCTTCAGGCTCAATGAGACTATAAACAAATCTGGTCACATTTTGAAAACACTGGTTGATACCACCACTTGATTGTTAATGTAGTATGAATCACATGACATACTAATATCTCTACGATAACAGACATATTTTTATACAGAAAGACCAGATTGAGATGCATGGAACACACTGAAAATTACTCAACTTTTCAAATCAAATGAGATTAAACCTTCAAAGTCGAATGAAATTAATCAATTAATCGTTAGACTCACTACATATGCACACGCCAAATATGGTATTTTTCATAAGCTTTCAGGTAACAAACATATTGAGGTACGCTACAAGTACTATGATACATTGAAAATTGTAATGCAACATCCTTCATGCTCTGCCTTTATCTTCCAGTAAGTCAATAATGGTGAAGATACCAATACGCTTTACACAAAGAACATTATCTTTGCATTACATTAATTGCCATACTTCTAAATGATCAATATATAAATGTTATTACCTAATGAGCTCTCTTCAGGAACACCAAATTGCATTCTGTTGGCCAACTTCCTCATATCCGTAATTGCATACCTGTAGAAAACAAAACCAACGGCATTAAATGAAAACCAACTAGCATCAATATCCTAAAATATGTGCACTCCAAAACAACAATGGCATATAGTGATAATTGACATCAACATACAAAATTTTTCTAAACTGAATCATGCTCAAATTCATATATTTACTGACCATAACATTATAAGGAAGAGACCACTCCTTTGGGAGAACGGTAAGGATTTCATTTTTCCTAAATGAAACCAAAAAGATGACTGCAGTTTCTCTTCTAGTTATAGTCCCAGATATAATTTGCTCCACTTATCTTCTAATCCCAAAACTCGTCAACAGGATGGAGAGCAAGGAATTCCGTATCGGATTTCGGTAAAATATCGGTCGGCCTAAGAGATAAAATTTCGGAGATATTTCGGAGATATTTGTAAAAAAATTTCGGTAGTTAAAAATTAATTTTTATCATATATTTTCACAAAAAATGAGTTATATTAATTTAGATAAAGCATAGATTTCAAAATATGCATAAAAATGCATATTAGGATTAGAAACAAGGGAAAAGTTGTTATTTTTTCCCTTTTTTTTAAAAAAAAAAAATTTTTTTTCCAAATTTTTTTTTTTGAAAATGTTTTTTTTTTTTGAAATAGCGAAATTTCGGCGAAATTTCGCCGATATTATAAATTTTTTAGAAAACGATATTTTACCATTTCGATTTCTCGGGTGGGGCCCGAAATCGATATATCGGCGAAATTTCGGCCGATATAGAATTCCTTGATGGAGAGACAGGAGGCAAGACAGAGTTAAAAAAAGGATGAGTTGGCATTCTATCTTATACTCCTTCTGGTCACTTTTAATTGAGACCATCACATAATTGGTCAATATAATTGAGATGCGGGGTCCACAATAAAAGCCTAGGCTTTCCGAGCAATCAAGTGCCTTTCATCACGGATGTCTCTCAACCTCAACCTTGACCTAGGGTCTCTGCCGGGCATCCGTCGTCACTGTCTCGGGCCTAATTTTCAGAATAATTAGGGAACGGTATCATCTAATTTTGGCACGCATATTTTTATAATTGTCTTGATTAAAGTGTCCAGAGGGAGTACATAATATACTCCGCAATCACAACTAAGATAGGATTGCACTATTCACAACATCAGACTAGTCTCAGTCAACAGTAACAAATGTCACACTCACATGTCATGCAAGACTTGGCAATTATTTATAAATCAAAGCCACCGTGTGTACCATTCTAATATAACTTACTATGACAAGAACAAACATTTACCTTTCCTTCATTTTTCGCAGCCTACGTCCACCTCTTTTCTTTTTAGGCTCTGAATCTGGAACAGGAAGAGGCTTTGGCTGCTTTGCTGGAGGCGGCTCTTGCCACTTGTCAATTTTTTTACGAATTTCCTCTCTCAAATCTCTCCCAGTCTTCCCTGTGGAATCACCTCTAGTGGAATCCACCCGTGCAGCTAGTGTAGACTTTGCAGCCAACAACCGGCAAGCCCTCATCCTAAGTGAAGGAGGTGTGCTTTGAAAAAGATCTGTTTGCTCCAAATATCCCACACGGAATTGTGAGCTTGCGGTAGAAAATCCAGCCAAATTTTTCTTTTTTGTACCTAGAAGCTGAACATTGCAAGCTGGCATCTTAGCCAGAGATGAAAGGCCACCGGCAGTCCCCATCAGTTTTGCAGCAACTGCAGTTCCAACTATAGCAGAAAGGTTCGGCGCAATCTGACCCATTCTGCTTTCCACAAAATCTAATACTTTCTTCTTAGCAAAATCAAGATCAAGAGCTCGGTCACAGGCATCGATAACCTTTCTAAGACTTTCTTCAGGAAGAGGCCTTCCCGCTGTAGTAGAGGCTGTCACTGAGACAACCATAATGATTGCTGAGGGTAAAAGACCTTCAAGGTCTACAAGGGTTAAATCTGTTTCATTTCCAATTCTTTTGACAACTCGAGCATAATCAATTGGGTGATTAACCAAGGAATGAAGTTCAGGAAACTTTAAGCGGTAGTTGTCCCGAATAAAATTGTGAATTACAGCAATCTCATTCTCAATATCAACTGATAAGGCATTGCAGTCAACTATTAGTTGGTATTCAGGATCATCCTCCAAGACAACTCCCTGGTTTGAATTATCAGACCCTTTTTCAAGTGCTGCTTCAACTTTCTGAAATTTAATAGCAGAAAACTTATTAGCTTAATTAAATACCTAAATTAACCTCTGGAAAATCAGAGTAACAAATGAAAAGATAAAGCTTTACATACTTGCACAGTGTCAATGTACCGTTGTGTTCTCTGCAGCTTTGAAACACTATCCAAATCATCGTAATTCAGAGCTTCAATGTCCGCTACTTCATCATCAATATCGTCTTCCATTTTCTCAAATTCCTCTGCTCCATCATCCTATCATTTCCAATAAAAAGCAAGTTTTACTACCAAATATAAAAGGATAACTACATGTGACTTATGTGTACCAAAGAAAAACTACATGTAACTAATGAAAACACGATGAAGATGCAAAAAAGAGTTCTAAATAACAACTCATGATTTCAGGTAGATAAGTTCATACTAGAGTGAGAAAAATCACTAATTTATCATACAAAGAGATGGAGTACTCACAGTATGTTCCTCATCGCCAGATAATTCTTCAAGGTCAGCCAAAAAAGTATCATTCAGTGTGGCCTAAAAAGAAAACCAATCAAAACAAGTTCAATATCAACTAGAATTAGCTAAAACATTAAGGAAAAAACCCACAAATAAATTGCTTTAGCAGTAGCAATTACAGGTATGCTAACAATCACATACAATTGCAATAAATAACTCCACGAACAGAAGGAATATATAATTTACAGTAAGAACAACGTATAAAGGTAAACCTAAATCAAATCACGATTCACATTGTCAAACATGAAGTCATCAGACAAGCAAACCAACCATTTTCCACTGCAGCTAGCGGTAATTTCAGACAATCGGAGAGAGGAAAGAGAGAGACGACTATGACGGCGGTGGCGGTGGCGCCGGCAACGAGCGTTCGTGGGGTGACGGAGTGAGAAAGAGAGGGTCAAGGACCCGAGGGAAAAAGATATCGGTTCTCTCGAACCGGATCGACCTATATTTTGGTCTGCTCGGGTCGAATAGACCAATAGAACTTTATGCAAATGCATGTGCAAGGTGAAGCTTGAAATTTTGTGAGCCCTCCATGCCAATAGATCCAACTTATTTTCATATGTAGTCTCTATTATTTGGACAGAAGTAGTATATAATGGGAGATTTTTAGCATTTGTGTAAGCAATTCAGACATCGATTAAGAAAGTTACAACCCAACGTTCCAAGTTGAGCTTCTCAAACAACTCGGCATTTGTGCAAGCAGATTTGCAATAAGAAACCAAATCTTTCACAATTAAATATGCCAAATAGTTATCCACCATAACTAGAAACCAACAATCGTCCATCATTCGACATGCATGTGAGTGGCCAAATATGTTTCTTGGATTGTTTCTTAACCACCTGAATAAAGTCTTTCATGGAGAAGAAATAAAGGACCAACAGAGCTTGTGAGAATGGTAGTAATAAGAGTATCTCCAACCGAGATGTTATTCCTGCCGCATTAGCTGCAATAGTCATAAATGAAGGGCCACTATAAGATTACTATCCTCCAACCGAAGCTTTGTTTGTGACATGGAAATAAACTGGGTTGGGACTTCATATATAAAATCTCTACTGTTGAGAGTTTATTATTATTATTTAATTTTATTGTCAATTAAAGTGGAAAGGAAAAAGTTTAAATGAGGCTTATCTCATGCAGCTTGCTTGAGCCCAAATAATCTCAAGCCGTTGGATCTTGATCCAACGGTTACAATAGTGGATGGTAATTCAAATATTTGCCATCGGATCAAAAGTCGATGGCTCAAGATGACTTGGCTCATGTAAGCTGCATGAGACAAGTGTCATGTAAACCGGACTCAAGTGGAAAATATTACCAAAACTCGTGAGGGAATAGACCCCTACCCAGATTGGGTCAATTCAAACGATCCAACGGTTACAATAGTGGATGGTAATTCAAATATTTGCCATCGGATCAAAAGTCGATGGCTCAAGATGACTTGGCTCATATAAGCTGCATGAGACAAGTGTCATGTAAACCGGACTCAAGTGGAAAATATTACCAAAACTCGTGAGGGAATAGACCCCTACCCAGATTGGGTCAATTCGAACCGACCTTAAACCAAGCCGACCATATCGCTACGGGTTGAAGATGTAAATGCGGTCCGATATGACCAAACCGAATAAACCCTAATCCGGACCAGTAAGGTCGAGTTGGGTCGGTTTACCGGCAGTATAAAATCTTGCTTGTTCCTCCGTCGTCCTCATATATTTGTCCAATTCTTGACCATTCCCGTCGGCGCCACACACCTTCAACTCAGCTTCTCCTGCGCTTTCCCATCGATTCCCAGAAAGGGTCTTCGCTCAATTGATTTCATTGTGCCCAGTCTCTCAGGTATATTTCCTCGTGCCTTTATCATTTATGTGCTGTTCTCATTACTGGTTTGGATTTGGCATGTTTTGCTGCTTGCTGTGGAAATGGGGTGTTATTCCGGTGTAAAAAGTTTGGATTTTTATGGCTGGATTGTTGGCAACGCTGAATTTGGCGAATTGGGTGCGGGGTTTTCGCTGCCCATTGTTGTTGTACTTTTCGATCTTTTTCAATGAAATTAGACAAGTTTTCGTTACTTGGATTTGGGGTTTTGTTGTCCTTTTGGGTCTGTTTAGATGAAATTTGGCAAGTTTCCGCTGGTGAAATTTAGAGTTTTGTTGTACTTTTGATTCTGTTTCACTGAGGTTGTACTAGTTTTCCGAATTGTCCATTTGGACATGTTTCATTGAAATTTGACAAGTATCCAGTGATTGAATTAAGGGATAGTTAAATTGGTTCTGTTTTTTCAGATTCAGGGTTTATTGGGCTCGCAAACAAACATGGCAGAAGAAACGCCTCCGATAGATGTGAAGGAAGAGGCTGTGGATGTGAGTCTCCTCCTTTTTAAGTTGGTCGCGCTTTGTGAATACTGGAAATAGTAGAAAAAAGAAAATAAATGTTGAGAGGATGTGCTTACTCAGCTTACAATCCTTTCACGTATGCGTTGATTGAGTATTTTTTTGGTTTATTTGATATGCAGCTCGCACCATTTGATCCTACGAAAAAGAAGAAAAAGAAAAAGGTTGTGATTCAGGAGCCGGCAGATGATGCCGTAGATCAACTCGCTGAAAAGACAGAAAACTTGTCAGGTTTGTATTTTCTTTGGTGTTCTATTAAGAAAGTGTTCTTCCTGATCTGCCGTATATCAACTCGCTGAAAAGACAGAAAACTTGTCAGGCTTGTATTTTCTTTGGTGTTCTATTAAGAAAGTGTTCTTCCCGTTACTAATTGCATCTAGTTGTTTTTGCAGTTTCTGATGGGCTTGAGTCTAGTTTTTCTGGCACGAAGAAGAAGAAGAAAAAGCAAGTAAGTTGGAAGGGAAGTGGATTTGTATATCCTTTTATACACGTGGCCAAACATATCAAGATAACGTTTCTTTGTTTCTGTTTATGATTTAGGTTGATATCGATTCGTTCAAGGATGAGAATACAGATGCTGGAAATTCTTTTGATGGTGTGAAATCATACAATCAAAAGTTCATAGTGTTGGAGTTGAATTTTAGTACAGAATTGTATTATTGCATTGTTACCCTGCAGTAACATGAATCTTGTTTCGTCTGCAGATCAAATAGGGGAGGAGGAAGAGGGAGAGGGTATAATCTTGCATCAATATCCTTGGGAAGGCAGTAGTAAAGATTATAAGTATGAGGAGGTGTGCTTTTTCTATCTGTATGCTAGGCAACATTTCAATCTTTCTACTATCGGTTGTGTGGATAGGAGGTTTGTTTACTTGAGTCACGTTTATTCAGTATATTTATGGCTAGTGATTTGCAATAAGGTAATAACTTTAGCTGATGTTTGTTATGTATCGACTGCAGTTACTGGGTAGGGTTTTCAATATATTGCGTGAGAACAATCCTGAGCTTGCTGGAGATAGGCGGAGAACAGTGATGAGGCCTCCGCAAGTTCTCAGAGAAGGAACTAAAAAGACAGTTTTTGTGAATTTCATGGATCTCTGCAAGACTTATGAATTAATTCTCTTAGCATAATAACCGCTCTGCTTTTTATATGTCAAAGATGCATATTTTTTCTTTTACTGACAATGAAGATGAACTGATCTTTGTTACTTTTATATATGCATTGTTCTATGCAACTGTACCTAAAGGAGCTTACGCAGGAAGTCTAAGAATGCTTAATACGCAAAATATTTAATCATTACTAAATTTAGACTGTTTTTGGACAGATATCATACTTAATTTTAATGTTGCAGATTTCCTATGTGTAACCATATGAGGATAATTTGAAAGCTTATACCTTATTGACAGTTAATTATTACACATTGATATTGAATTTTTTTCTTAAGACATTTTGAGGGTCGACTTAAGAGTTTAGCTTTAGTTTTTTACTTGGATAAATTTCAGCTTTGAGAAACTGTACTAGGTCATTGTTTGTGAATGACTGAAGGAATAAAAACCTGTAGTAATTGATTAGTTTTTGTGGAGACAAAAGCATTCCTATGCTTTAACTGTTCGCATTTTTAATTATGTTTTGGCTTGACATATGCATGAAAATGTCTAAGATGTTCGTTTTCTCTTTATTTTCAATTGATAAGGTATTATCTCCTTAAGTCATTGCATCAACACATAAGACTTGTTAGGGTGTTTAACAATTATCTGTCATCATGAAAAAAATATTGTATTGAGTTCTCGAAGTAATTTTTGGGTTGTAAAAAATTTTTAGCCAGCCATTTTCTACAGAAAATTGGTACAACTTGCCTGTTGTTTTTCTATTGTGCTTGTTATTTGAGTTCTCGAATAAATTGTTCTGAAAGGAGATGGGGAAAGTAATTTTTTATTTACAATCAAATAATGAGAAAGTGCATCGTATTTATAGGAGAGCAGAATATAGGTAGAAACCTCTTTCCTCACCAAAAGTTGGTATTCGGTGTATAACTCTGCTGGTGATGTATGTATCTGTCTTAATGGGGATGAGATTTTTATATCTTGTTGTGATAAAGTTTCTGTTACACTTGCAGCATGCATAGACAGCCAGAACATGTAATGAACTTCTTACTTGCTGAAATGGGAACAAATGGATCCCTTGATGGGCAACAAAGATTAGTTGTGAAGGGAAGATTTGCTCCAAAAAATTTTGAGGGGATCTTGCGAAGATATGTCAGTAAGTTACTACTTCCCGTTTCTAAAAATGCTCCGATACAATGAAATTAGTTTAAATTAAGTTGGTCCTGTTGAATTGATCTTCAATGCTTTTTAAGGGCAAGGACGTCATGAGACGTCAGATTTTATAAAATTAAGCTCTTAAATATTTTACAATTCTCTGAGACCTATATAACTATGTTTATGTTTTCTGTTCATCTTCAGATGAATATGTCATTTGCTCTGGCTGCAAAAGTCCGGACACCATATTATCGAAGGAGAATCGCCTCTTCTTTTTGCGCTGTGAGAAGGTAATTTACAGATTTTTTTTTGCTTTCTCAAGGAAGTTTTTGGCAGTTGGTAGATTGGCAGTTATAGCATAACGTCAATAACTTAAAAGATCTGCAAATTTTTTCCACCATTGTTTGATTGCATGTGATACGATCATGCAGTTTTTCTGAAACCTCCTGCATAAAATTCCCTTTTTTTGGATATTAGGACATAGTTACTGGATGAAGGGGCTATTAATTATTTTCTCTCCGCTCGATTCTTTTTTGTGGGGCTAAATCTGGACTATTTTTTGCTTGAAAACTACAAACTTGTGCATACACCATCCAGTTTACTTGTTTCATCTATGGAAGCCAAAAATCGTTCTCATCCATGGTGTAGGGACTGGGTAGTTCCAAATGTTTGGCACTTTCTATACTTCGTGGGTGCAACATCAACAAATTTGCTTATGCATACACCATCCAGATTACTTGTTTCATCTATGGAAGCAAAAAATTGTTCTCATTCATGGTGTAGGCTGTTTTTTTTTTTACTTTTTCTCAAGCAAGTCTATTGACAGTTGTTAAGCATAACCTTGATTACTTAAAGGAGGCCTGTGACGATCTGCAAATTTTTGCCTACATTGTTTGATTGCGTAAGTGATATGATCATGCAGTTTTTCTGAGTCCTTCTGTGTAAAATTCCCTTTTTTTGGATATTAGGACATGGTTACAGGATGAAGGAGCTATTGATTGTTTTCTCTCCGCTTGATTTTTTTGGGGGGGCTAAATTTGGACTATTTTTTGCTTGAAAACTACAGACTCGTGCATACACCATCCAGTTTACTTGTTTCATCTACGGAAGCCGAAAATTGTTCTCATCTATGGTGTAGGGGCTGGGTAGTTCCAAATGTTTGGCACTTTCTACACTTCGTGGGTGCAACATCAACAAATTTGCTTATGCATACTCCATCCAGATTACTTGTTTCATCTATGGAAGCAAAAAATTGTTCCCATTCATGGTGTAGGGCTGTTTTTTTTCTTTAACTTTTTCTCAAGGACGACTATTGACACTTGTTACAGCATAACCTTGATTGCTTAAAGGAGGCCTGTGATGATCTGCAAATTTTTGCCTACATTGTTTGATTGCATAAGTGATAATATATGCAGTTTTTCTGAGACCTCCTGCGTAAAATTCCCTTTTTTAGGATATTAGGACATAGTTACAGGATGAAGGGGCTATTGATTATTTTCTCTCCGCTTGATTCTTTTTGGGGGGCTAAATCTGGACTATTTTTTGCTTGAAAACTACAAACTTGTGCATACACCATCCAGTTTACTTGCTTCATCTATGGAAGCCAGAAATTGTTCTCATCCATGGTGTAGGGACTGGTCGTTCCAAGTGTTTGGCACTTTCTATACTTCGTGGGTGCAACATCAACAAATTTGCTTATGCATACACCATCCAGATTACTTGTTCCATCTATGGAAGCAAAAAATTGTTCTCACTCATGGTGTAGGGCTGTTTTTTGTTTTAACTTTTTCTCAAGCAAGTCTATTGACAGTTGTTAAGCATAACCTTGATTACTTAAAGGAGGCCTGTGATGGATGATCTGCAAATTTTTGCCTACATTGTTTGATTGCATAAGTGATAAGAGCATGCAGTTTTTCTGAGACCTCCTGCATGAAATTCCCTTTTTTTGGATATTAGGACATAGTTACGGGATGAAGGGGCTATTGATTATTTTCTCTCCGCTTGATTCTTTTTGGGGGGCTAAATCTGGACTATTTTTTGCTTGAAAACTACAAACATGTGCATACACTATCCACTTTACTTGTTTCATCTATGGAAGCAAAAAATTGTTCTCATTCATGTAGGGCTGTTTTTTTTTTAACCTTTTCTCAAGCAAGTCTATTGACAGTTGGTCGCTTGGCAGTTACAGCATAACATTAATTACTTAAAGGAGGCCTGTGATGATCTGCAAATTTTTGCCTACATTGTTTGATTGCATAAGTGATAAGATCATGCAGTTTTTCTGAGTCCTCCTGAATATAATACAATTCACTTTTGGAAATTATGACATAGTTCTCTCCGCTTGAATCCTTTTTCTGATGATGAACCTGGACTGTTTTGTGGCTTGTAGTTATCAAGCGTGTGCATACACCATCTAGTTTACTTATTTTACCAATGGAAACAAAAAATTGTTTTTATTCATGGTCTACTGGGTCGTTCTTGTGAATGATGATGTTTCTAAGTTTTGGATTATTTGTTCTTTTTCCTTGTAGTGTGGTTCATCGCGGTCAGTTGCACCTATCAAGACTGGATTTGTTGCACTGGTTGGACGACGCAAAGCGGGAACTTAAACAACTAAATTTGGTTGGAGATCAAAATTACTGATGGAAGCTGCAAAGATTTTTTTTTTGGAATCTGGTGTTTTATTTTAATGTAATTTTTTGCGGTGATTAGATGTGAGTTGCGGATGTCTTGTTAATGAGAAAGTCAAAAAAAAAAATTGTTTGGTGTGTCTGTCTCGCATCTGCTATGTTCTTCTAAGTAATGTGTTAGATGGGCAGTTTAAAATGACTGTAAAACAAGCATCGATTAAAATGCTTTTGGCAGCTTGTTTTAAAAGTTGAGCTTTCCAGCCAGCTAACATTAGCGCAGCAAATCAATTTGCAGGAGTCCTGCATGTTTTTAGCTCAATGTGCCGATCAACTTAGGGAAAAATTATGTTGTTTACTAATGTAATTGAGAAAAAAGATGATGGCAGCAGGATGAGTTCTCTGTGGCTCTCTTTTTTCCCTCCTTTTTGAAGCCTTCTATAATATTATTACTCGGTTCCATATTAGTTGTCACGTTTGAGGAAATGCAATATCTAAGGAAGCTATGAGAAAGATAATATGAATTAAGGCAATTAACATAGAACAAGTTTGTTTACAAATTCCAACAATTATTAGGTGACGGAGCCCCGGAGGCTGTATATAGCAACTTGAACATAGTGCCCTAAAGTAAAGGGCAGTGATAACCCTACAGCAGATTCCTACACATTTCCATACACAGCTGATGTGTATGGAAATGAGTGGATGAACACATCAGTATGGAAAATGTGTAGAAATCTGCTGTACAAATATCGCTTCCCTAAAGTAAAAGCCCTGCCAGTATGCGCAACGCTCACTCGAGCATGGGCCGTTGGATTTCAACGCTCGTTGATACAGGGGGCATGGAGATTTACCATAACCAGTATTTCAAGTGCAGGTTGACACTCGTCTGCCACGATGTACATTAACCTTTTCCGAAAATACCAGACATAGTAGTTATCAAAAAAACAAAAATGTCCTCTTTGGTTTTTTAGCAACTTGGACTTTGACACTTCACCGTTTCTAAGGGCATGTCAATGAACTGAGTGCCATATGTGGACCTGTCTCTAACCTTTTATGATCCTAATTGGGAGACACTGTGATTATGATTATGCGGAGAGAGAGGGAGTAAATTATAGCAATAAGGTAGAGGATATGAAAAATAATGGCATTTGGGCAGCATAGTGTCATAGCTTTACATTATCTTACAATCAACGTTACATATTTATAGAAAGAGTCCGGTTATACAAGACAGGTCTCACAAGCCATCAGATTTAGACCCAATGACTGATGTCAAATCAGTGGGCAGGTGAGTGTGAATCACCACCTGCCCCTACCCCCTGCTAGATCAAGATTACTTGGGCTCATGCAAGCTACGCAAGACCAATCTCTTTTAAACTTTTCCCTGAATATCAGTTTTGATTTTAATTATAAAAAATAAACTTTTCCCTTATAGAAACACCATAAAATTCAAATTCAAATTCAATTTGTAATCTTGACCAAAAGATGCGTATAGGTTTAAATTTCTTTTTTTTTTCAAAACAGAAATCCCTAACTCTGCCTTTGGAGATGTTGCAAGGAAAAGTGGCCAGCAAAAAGGACCACACTGCTCTTCCTTACAAGGACTCAAATATATATTTTCCATCATTAAAATAAGTGGTGGCAAAATAAAATCAGAATCTCCATATGGCGAGGCATAGTTTGACAAAGTGTAAATGCAAAGATCTTATGGAAAAATATTAAGAACATGTATGGAAACGAGCAGGATCCCTTTATTTCTATGGAGAAGTCAGCTGCTGATGGATCATTATCTGACTTCCAGGCTTTATACGTTCAAGTAGCTTAAGCCCATATAAAACAGCATATGTATCAACAGAGATAACTAGCAAATAGACCCTTGCATCCTCTCACAAATTGAGAGTTACGGTAACGAAAATCCAAGCTGCAAGTGTTGTAACAAGAGTGATGATGATTCCACTTCCACGCAGAGTTCTTGCACTGCTGACATAAGTGATGCCTGTGAAACCTGCAAATGCCAATATTGTGAAAGAGGTACAAGAACAATATGATGATACCAGCCCCCCAATGAGGTTTCAGTTGGCTATCAATGATCTTATGGTTACTTTGTAAGCGTGACTGAGTTTATAAAAGATAAAAACAGTATGATGCGTAATTGGGGAAGTCACAAGCAATGCTATTATACCTTTAGAACAGCCGTCATTTATGGTGTTAGTGACATCGGAGACTGTGGATCTTGTCCTGAATATGAAGTCACGTTTCACCGAAGAAAGGCATGTAAGCACACCCCTGGCATGGTTTGGGCAGGTGGAATTACAGAAGGACGAGGTCTCGCTCTTCTGAATCGTCAACCCAGACTCGGTCAACTGAAACTTTGCTGGACAATTGGGAATTATCTGAAACACTCAGTTTAAGTTGATCAGCTCTTAACACAACAAGATAGTAAGAATAGAACAAAGGTGTGAAGACAATAACACTTACATTCTGCAGGCATTCATAAGCGCTTCTCCACTGCATAAAAGGGCTTAAGTTGACATTTGTAGTAGGGTCTGTCATTTGATTTAATCGCCATAAAAAATATGTTAGAGAAACAAGAAAGTAATATGTTTAATTGATCTAAATGTTTCCCTAGCAAAAAATATTATTCATTTATGTATGTATTTGAACATTTGATAACCTGGAGAGATGTGGCAGTTAAGTTTGATATATGCACTTATGTTTTGCAACAAGTACCTTCATACAGAAGGATATGTTTGCGAAAACTCAACATCAACAGTTAGGCTTGGTAGCAATTTTATCAGCATGATCGATTTTGTTTGCCACTTTTTTTTTTAATTAAAGCTAGAACGGCAACCTGATACAGGAGCTTATGGTCTCATAACATTTGTGACATTGGGCACATACAATCGAGTCAATGAACTGTAAAAGAGAAGTTGTTTAATCTGATAAGAGTTAGTAAACATGCAAACAAGAGTTCTACTTAACTATGGCAAGGGTGGTTCATTTCTACAGAAATGCAATCTAAATGACAATTTTTTTTTTGTGCTAGGGACTCAAGACACAACTAGACTTAATTTGCTAAGTGTCTGTGGATGTCTGTAGGACAGTAGAAGTAAGGCCAGAAATTTATTGCTCAAGGATCCAGACCTTTGTAAGCCTTGATGCGACCAATTAGAAGAAAAACCACCAGAAAGCTCCAGAGAAGCACTCCCCTTGTAGCCATCATCTAAACGTTTTGACCAATGTAAAAGGTGACTTTAATTTGAGTAGTCCGGACAAGCATTTTGAAGCCAAACGTCAAATAAATACCCTATCGGAGAGAACAGGTTCACAGAAACATTGTAGCATGAAGCAGAGTAACTTGGGAACATGAGCATATCCTTAGAATATTTGCTGCTAAAATCGGAGCATCCTAAGTAACAACATGCATTCCAAAATGTTATTCGGACATACCTAAAAGCTCATGGTGCTAAAAACAAAGGAGCTTAATCTTATAATTAACTACATTTTTTCATACCTCAGTTTTAGCTACAAGATGGATAACAATGATTTGTTTAGTACTTGACCATTTATTTGGCTGTCCTATGTGATGCTTATGGTTTGACTTCAACTGTTGAGGTGCCTAATTATCTTCTAGGCACAATCTGTCAAATAAAAAATAGTACCAATGATAATCTCTAATATATTAATATTTCCTCCGAAACATATTAATAGCTGCATTTGGAAAAAATCCCATACTAAAAGCTCCATTTGCCTCAATTTGGGTACTTACAAAAACATCTCACAAGCTTCTTACAAATTACAACTCATCTTTCAGATAAAAGGCTGGTAGATGAAGTGTAAGAAGCTTGTGAGATGCTTTTTTAAGTGCCCAGCCAGGCTTTCATCATTCTCTTATCTGTGGGCCACATCTGTGAAAACTCAGGTCCATCCAGCTGAAAAAAAGCTGGTTATAGATTTTTGGGATAATCCACTAACTAGCTAAAACACCTCATGAATGGGACGAAGGAGTAACAACAACGATGATGTTTATGATTATCACATATAACAAAAATAGTAGTAATAATAACAACAATATTAGTGCTATCTTGTATATCGGGTTACTTCTAGCCCTTTTTTGTTGAACCTAATCTCAACCGAATCTCATTTCGTAGTTTTTTCTAAGTTATGAACAGGCAATGAAATGCATTAGCAAGGCTATGGTTCTTCGATCTGATAAACCTATAATGATGAAGTTAAACAGATGTTCGTAATTGTTTTATCATATGTTAAACTCATGTTAACATGATCTAAAAAAATGTCATGTCCAGGATTATGGTGATCAAACTATAGGGCCCCTTAATCAACAGGGTGTTAATGGGATGGCCACGACACGCTTAAGGAAGGGGAGGCCTGAACTCACCCCCACAACCCCCCACTCTATGTGACTACCTACTTGGGACTATGTCCTGATTTACCCCATGCGTATGATGGGTAGGTGTAAGGAACCTCATCTTGAACCGGTTTATTTTAATATTAATTATCGGTTATAGTGTGGTTTAAGCGTTTTTTGATTTAATTTAGTGGTTTTCGAAAATAAATGGTGTTTATAAAGGTTTTAACCAAAACCAACTTCACAATCATGAGTTTTAAGTGATTTTGGATCAAACTTGAATTTTTGGAATTTTTCTAATTTTTCCCCAATTTTTTGAAAAATTATAGTTTGGAGGGACCCATGTGGGCCCCACCGACCAAATTAGGTTTTTGTAACCAAAGTGCCCCAGACATCAAAGGAAGATACTATAAAAAATTTTAGAATTTTTTGGACCTAATTTTGGATTAAATTGCCAAATTTTCCAATTTTAGTCAAAAACTCTATTTCTACCCCACATTTTACTTAGGTTTACCCCAACCCTTTTTTTTATAAAAGGAAAGTGCTGTGTCATTTCTCAAATTAGGAATAGGCTTGGCCAGAAGATTTGGAGCTTATTCCCCATTAGCCCAAAAAGGAAAAGATTAGAGGTAAGTTTGTTTAATCTTTGTTTCTTCTTAGGTTTTCTTGAAAAACCCTTCTTAATCTTGACTTCCTTCATTATTTTAACCTATTTTGAAAGTATAAAATCACTGTTTTACCTCTCTTTTTCAAGCCCTAATCTTCAAAATCTTATTTTTATGCTTCCAAAGCTTTATATTTAGGGTTTACTTTTGATTTTCAAAGCTAAATCGAGATTAGTTGTGTATTAACATAGAATCATATTTTTTGGAAGGTGTTGGAGAAGGTTGAAGGTTCATTCTCAACAAAAAGGTAATGGGTTCTTCAATCTCAGCTTTGGGATGAAAAAAAGTTTGTTTTCATGATTTTATTTAAATGGGATATGCTTGATAGCACTCTAATAGTGGGTTTAATAAATGCTAATTTCTTGCCTTTATTCCTTAGGGTTTTATCTTAGAATGGTATGAATTAGTATTTTAGAAGTATAAAATCACTGTTTTACCTCTCTTTTCCAAGCCCTAATCCTCAAAATCTTATTTTTATGCTTCCAAAGCTTTATATTTAGGGTTTACTTTTGATTTTCAAAGCTAAATCGAGATTAGTTGTGTATTAACATAGAATCATGTTTTTTGGAAGGTGTTGGAGGAGGTTGAAGGTTCATTCTCAACAAAAAGATAATGGGTTCTTCAATCTCAGCTTTGGGATGAAAAAAGGTTTGTTTTCATGATTTTATTTGAATGAGATATGCTTGATAGTACTCTAATAGTGGGTTTAATAAATATTAATTTCTTGCCTTTATTCTTTAGGGTTTTATCTTAGAATGGTATGAATTAGTGTTTTGGAAGGTTTGATGGCTTTTTAGAGTGTTTGAGACCGTGTATGAAGCTTTCAAGTAGTGTTAATGGAGTCTCAGTTTCGGGATTTTCAAAAAGAAAAAGACGCAAAGCGATCAATCACGCTTGATTGGCCAATCGATCGGCTAGCGATCGATCGTGCTATTTTGTCCGATCGATCGGCTGTTCGAAATTTTAAAAATTACGCAATTTTCATTGTTTTACTCTATTTAATGATTATGGGAGATGTGTTTGTTGAAAATAGGCTACTGGAGGTATGAAATTAGTGATGAAGATTTAGGGTTTATGTTAAGTGGTGTATGTAATATTGTATTATATATTGATAATGATGCATGTTGATATTGACTTATGTTGTGATGGAATTCTTGTGATTAAAGCATATTTCTAGCAAAGATATTATATGGTAGTTGATGAGATGTGTTCTCTTATATCGAATATGGTTTATTGAGAATTGATGTGATTATGCTTTGACTTAATGTATAGAAATGAATCATGCTTTTGTGAGTGAGTCTTCGACATCACATGGTTGGAATTAAGTTTTATGGTGAAATTTGCGTTGATTTCAGTTGGGAATCGTGGTTTTGAATGCGCTTAAGTATGCGTATATTGTCCTATGAGTTTATGTCAAAGCATTGATCATGTGAATAGAATGTGCATGAATACACACACATGTGGGAGTCCATTATGAAATTGTAGTTGATTTATACCATGATTATGATGTATGAGGGGATGGATTGGGAGTATGTCCATGTGTTGGAACTCACGTAGGTATTGCTCACGAATGTATCATGATATCATGCATCATGTATCGGACTTCATGAATGAAGTTTTCTTGTTGTTTTAACCGGAATTAATCGATTGTATGCAATAATTTAGATTGTGTTCCAAATTAATCGGTCGGTGAATTAATTGAAACTTAGTTGGTCCGAAAGGACATGTTTTCGATTTAGATCCTATGTGGAACAGATATACTCCCTAGGGTTGAGTCTAGTACATTGAGATATATGGGGGGATGAGTTGTGTACTTGCTTTGCGGATGAGATCACTGAGATTGTCATCTGGACTTAAGCATCCAAAGTGGTACGCTTCATGCACCAGCTACCATATGTTCTAGGGTTCCCTGTGTGGGAATTCAGGCTCTCCCCCACCGCAAGAGATGTCCCTGGGTGAACACACCTGCTCTAGGTTGTTTGTGTAAGAATCGGACATCCTTAACCAGGATCATCCAGGGCGAGCAGCTTTAGGGGCCTACAACCCTGACCTTTCTTACATTTCCCATGTGGAAACCAGCCCATGATACGCCTTCATGGCCTTGACTGTGTCCCGATACGCGTTCGTGGCCTTGATTGTATTCTGCCTATGTGACGATGACTGTGTTTACTCTTTGATGGAGGCATTCACCATTTGTGTTGATACATGTGTATTGTGACTATTATGCATGATTGTACCATGTGTTGGATAAATTTATTATGCAGGATTATGTGTTATAAATGCATGACCATAAAGTATGTGACTGAGACATTATTATGCAAGATTATGTGTTATGAATGCATGATCAGAAAGTATGTAGATGAGACATTATTATGCAGGATTATGTGTTATGAATGTCTGATCAAAAAGTATGTGGATGAAATATTGTTATGCAGGATTATGATATTTGAATAGATGATCAGAGCATGGTGTGTCATGTTGATTATGGATCTATTTTGCTATGTGGTGATGCCGTTATGAACCCTGATTATCGCCAATTGTATTAAAACCATTACTCCTCTTTCCTTGTTTTATTTTGGGGCTGCGTGGCATGAACGTAGATGGATAGGATCCCCTGTATGAGGAACGATCGGGGAGAACATGGGATTAGGCGTGGAGAGCTCTGGACTATATCTTGTTATATTTTTTTTTGGCTTTACCCTGTTTGAGTATGGTACATTGTGTATGTTGGCACTTGTTACCGAATTGTGCTTATCTTATGTGTTTAGACCTATTCTAGACTTTGTTGCCGAGCCCTGTGTGTTAGCTCAGGATTATTAGTATGCGGATTTAAGACTTGTAGATTTATTTAGAGTTAAACTCCACTTTTATTCTACTTATTTACTCTTGCTCAAAGTAGTTGCGTAACTCTGTTAGATGGACCACCCGTATGTGGGGCATAAGTCTTCTGCTATCTCTTTTATACCATCGCCCCCGTGCGCTGGTCCGACTCTTGGACTGGGTTCGGCTTGTGTCGGGCAATGCCGGGGCGTGACAGTACATCTTGTGCATGCTCAAGGGGATTGGCCAAGGGCTAATAGTACTCTAAGAGGCCAATTGCCTTACCCCTCCTAGTCAGGTCCTAAGGACTTGTAAAATCGTCATTATTAAAAAAAATTTAAGGCCCTTTAAATTTTTGGTTTTACAAGTGTATGGGCGGTAGTGGTGATTGTAAATTAATTTGTACGAAAAAAGATAATTCTGTAAACTACTGTGTTAGGCTTTGAAGTGCCATAGTTTTGTACTTTTGCGATCTATCACTCTTATCGTGATCTCCAACATCGATGATCCCTTGTAGGGTTTGACGTCGATTGCACGTCCAATTATTGGAATGGGCTTCTCAACTAAAACAGAAGAAAATGTGCATTAGAAAACAACTTGGTTTCAATATTGAAATATTTATGCAATTCCTCTTAATCAATTGAAAACTAAAGTCTATCCAACTAGTTAATAAAAACGATCAGTAGCATAAGAAAAGATAGAAAACGTTTTGCCTTTTCTATTTTGAAGAAAATACGTACAGAAACTTCAAATAATAGTTTTACAATGGGGAGTTTTTTCCATATTACCTAGCCAATGTGCTTGGAATGCCATATTACTTAGCTTTTCTAGGCTCATGCCATATAACTTAGTTTTGGGACCTGATCTTCCTATTTTACCCTTCATAAATTCTAATCCTTAAACCCTTCATGTTTTACTAGCCCTGAGCCGCGCCCCATTTCACACAAGCTTCCCCCGCAGTGATAATACGGCAAGAAAGTTCCTTGTCGGGGGCAGAGGCTTGCTGATGGAGAGATGGCGTTGTATGGCAGACAAAATTTTTTTTGGCAACTTTCTCGGGCAAACGACCTTTTTACCGGCAAACAAGCAAAAGAAGCTCGCCAACACGGCCCAAGAGTCTCCATTCTATATTTCAATTATTTTTTTGCGTTCAACAACTCAAAATTATTATTTTTTTATTCACATATTCTGGGAATGAAGAAAGTTAAAATTTTGCGCCGATAAGTACTTCTCGCTGAGTGGTGAACTACTCTTTATAAATTTGTCATCTCTACAAGAAGGTGCCTTAAGGAATTTAAGATATCCTCATTGGGAGAAAGAGGAAAAAAATATAAAAGAACACAAAAAATGGGCGAAAACGAATCAGAAATAAGGGAGATATGATGAGATATTGTGTTATTGTTATGTTCCAACTATTAGTCTAATTACTTAGCTAGTATTGTATTAATGGCCTTCAGCCCAAGTAGAGGGAATAGCCCAGGGGTTAGCCCAGGCCCACTGCATGGGAAGTATATGTAAAGAGCTTAGGCTCTCTAGTTTGGATTATTGAGAATCATTTACCCTAATCTAATCTTCTTCTTCTTGCTTCACCCCCATCGTCCTCCTCTGCTTCAGCCGCCATTAGGCCAGCAGAGGAATCCTAACCTATCTCTTCTCCTTCTCTTCCTCAACTGCCAACTCTTTGTTTCCTTATCTACTCTTCAATATCACGACCCCCTCTTCTTGCTGAAGAGTTGGGTCATATCATTGATATCAGAGCACCGATCTTTGGAATCGCGAGAACCAGACGCTATGGCCTGGAGCAACCAGCGCTCAGAGGCAGATTCCCAGGCAGCATCCGTACCAGCCATGCAAGGGGATCCCCATATTGAGGCGCCGCCCCCTCCTTCCCGAGAGGATACTCTTCGCGAGATAGTGGAGCGCCAAGATCAATTTCTCCAAGCCTTTCTACAGCAATCTCAGAAGGATAAGGCGAGCCAGGATCAAATTCTTCAAGTCATTCTGCAAAACCAGCAACAATACCAAAAAGACATGACCATGTTTCCTGAGTCCTTCGATCGCTTATCTATCTCCATGGCAGCACCTCTTCCTACAGGTCGGCCAGACAAAGGGGTTCTGCCGCCGCCTCTGAGTGACCCTTTTGCACGTGGCACTCCTATGCCAGGCCGGCACCAGGATCAGCACACTACCTTCTTTGGCTTGCAGACGGCAAACACTGACCACCATTCCATGGGTGTTGGGGTATCTGGTCTACATGGTGTTCGCCATAATGCTACGTCGACGGCCTTTGCCCAGACCCAGGCCGGCCGGGGTTCAGGAGATGACAATCATGATGGGGATTGGGAACACAATCAGGCTGAATCCAGTTGGATGAACCAAGGACACTCGTGCGACCAGCGCCACGGCCCCAGGCCAGTAGCGGAGACGAGGCTAGCACGGTTTCAGTTTCCCAAGTATTCAGGAGAGGACAACCCGGTGGACTGGTTGTATCAGGCTGAAAAATTCTTTCGTTACCAGGACACTCAAGCCGATGATGACAAATTGACGGTAACTTCCTTTCATCTTCATGGAGATGCCTTGATTTGGTACCAATACTTCGAGAAAGAACACATTGGTCATTCTTGGCTACCATTCACTCGGGAACTGTGTATTCAATTCGGCCCTACGGAGTATGCCGACTTTAATGAACTCATCAGTTCTTTGCGGCAGACAGCCACCGTGAGGGCCTATCAAATGGAATTCATGCGCATCGCCAATCGTCTCCCATATTGGACGCAGGAAGCTCTGGTGGGCAAGTTCATGCATGGTCTGAAGCTGGAAATCTCTGACGCCATTCGTCATTACCCTCACACATCTATGGCGGAAGTGATTAAACATGCAAGAATTGTGGAGGAATGCCTCACTCGCCAACGGCGATCCTGGAAGCCCCCCTCAAGAACACCCTTGCCGGCACCCACTCAGGTATTACCGGCTGGTTCTCAGGCTCCACCAGTATCGCAACCAGCCATCCGCCGGTTGACCCAGGCCCAAATGGAGGAACGTCGCTCCAAAGGCCTCTGCTTCAATTGTGATGAACGATTTGTACCGGGTCATCGTTGCAAGACTCGCGCCCTTCTTGCCTTGGAAGGCATATGGGACGAGGGCCCTCAGGATGACGGAGAAGGTGGAATTTCCCCTGACAGTCCCCCTGAGATATCTTTTCATGCTTTTTCGGGGGCGTACATGCCTCAGACTATGCGCATCCAAGGCACTCTCAAGAAACAACAGGTATCAGTTCTGATCGATTCTGGTAGTACTCATAACTTTATCAATGACAAAGTGGCCATGCGACTGGGATGTGCGCTGCAAGCCTCATCCCCCTTTGATGTCCGGATTGGGGATGGATCGAACCTTCGCAGCGCTGGCATGTGTCTGCGAGTGGAGTTGATTATACAAGGTCACGCCTTCCTCTTGGACCTTTATTTATTGCCTACATAGGGGGCTGATGTGGTACTAGGCGTGCAGTGGCTCCGTGATCTCGGAGATGTGGTTTGGAATTTCAACGCTATGACGATGCAATTTAACATCGGCGGCCATTCTGTACGGCTGTCGGGTGGTCTTCCAGGTACTCTCCATTCTATGTTCTCGGTGGACTCATTATCACATGGTACTCCTCAAGGTTTTTTCTTGCAACTACTATCATCGGAGGGCACTACTCCTGCGGAGCCCCCCCCCTAGACTTGGCCGCCCTCCTTTCGGGTTTTGAGGACCTCTTCTACGAACCATCAGGGTTGCCACCCCCACGGTCACATGACCACCATATTCCTATCACTCCAGGGGCTGCACCGGCCAATGTGCGTCCGTACAGGTATCCCCATATTCAAAAAGCTGAGATCGAAAAACTGGTCAAAGATATGTTATTGACGGGGATAATCAGGCCGAGCTCTAGTTCCTATTCCTCGCCTGTTCTGTTGGTCAGGAAAAAGGACGGCACCTGGTGTTTTTGTGTGGACTACAGGGCTCTCAATGCGATCACTCTTAAAGATAAATACCCCATTCCCGTCATTGAGGAATTGCTGGATGAACTAGCGCATGCGCGGGTCTTTTCTAAACTTGACTTGTGTGCGGGTTACCATCAAATTCGCATGCATCCGGAGGACATCCACAAAACAGCTTTCCGCACACATGACGGCCACTTTGAGTTCATGGTTATGCCATTCGGTCTCACGAATGCCCCTGCCACATTCCAAGGGCTTATGAATGATATATTTCGGGAGTTCTTGCGATGGTTTGTTCTGGTCTTCTTTGACGATATTCTCATCTATAGTGCCTCCTGGGAACAACATCTTGAGCATCTTCGTTCCGTCTTTGAGGTACTTCGCCACCATTCCTTATTTATTAAACGGTCCAAGTGTTCGTTTCGGTGTTCTCAGGTTGACTATCTAGGCCATGTCATATCGAATGGGCATGTATCTACCGATCCATCCAAGGTGGAGGCTATGCTGAATTGGCCCATTCCGACTTCACTTAAGGGGCTCAGGGGATTCTTGGGCTTAACCGGCTACTATCGCCGCTTTGTGGTGAACTATGGCTCTCTTGCCGCTCCCTTGACCAGCCTTCTCAAACAGGGCGCCTTCGTTTGGTCGGATATTGCCCAGCAGGCCTTTGACACTTTAAAGGCTACTATGTGCAAGGCCCCTGTTTTGACCCTTTCTGATTTTACTCGGCCTTTCGTGGTGGAAACTGACACATCTGGCCACGGCCTTGGCGCCGTATTGCTTCAGGATGGCCATCCCATAGCTTTTTGGAGCAAAGCCTTATCAGGTCGGTCCGTGGCACTATCAGCTTATGAGAAGGAAATGTTGGCCATTGTACACGCGGAGACAAAATGGAGGCCGTATTTGTTGGGGCGTCATTTTATTATTAGAACGGATCATCAACCGCTTAAATATTTCTTGGATAAGAGAATTGCCACTCCTGCACAACAGCGTTGGGTGACGAAATTATTGGGTTATGATTATGAGCTGGTTTATAAACGAGGCTCCGAGAACACCGTGGCTGATGCTCTCTCTCGCCAATTTGAACCGGCCTCTTCTCTCAGTATGTCTAGCCCAACTTTTCCTTTCATTGCCAAATTACAGGCTTCATATCAGGACGATCCCGTGGCGGTGACTCTCTTGGCTCGGCTTCGGGCCAACAATTCGGATGATCCATCGTTTGTTATGAAGAATGATCTTATTTATTGGAAGAATCGGTTATGGGTCCCTCATTGTGATCTCATTCATCATACTATCTTGAATCATTTTCACTCCACCCCGACGGCGGGACATGAAGGCTCTTTTAGGACATACAAAAGGGTCTCTCAGTGTTTTTTATGGCGCGGTATTAAACGCGCCGTTCAGAAATTTGTGGCTGCATGTGATGTCTGTCAACGTGCCAAATCCTCTACTATTACTCCCTCCGGACTTTTGCAATCGCTACCTATTCCGGATCAGATTTGGGAGGATGTCTCTATGGATTTCATTGAAGCCCTTCCGGTTGTGCAAGGTAAATCTATGATCATGGTGGTGATTGATCGGCTCTCTAAATATGCTCATTTTTCAGCCTTGGGGCATCCGTATACAGCCAAGACCGTTGCTGAGCTATATGTCAGAGATGTGGCTAAATTGCACGGGATGCCTCGTACTATTGTGTCGGATAGAGACAGAGTGTTTATATCACAGTTTTGGCAGGAATTTTTCACCCTTCAAGGTTCTCGCTTACTCATGAGTTTGGCATATCACCCACAAACGGATGGCCAAACGGAAGTTGTTAACCGTTGTTTGGAACAGTATCTCCGTTGTTTCGCAGGTGAAAATCCTCGGTGCTGGCTTCAGTTTCTTCCTTGGGAGGAATGGTCTTACAATACCGCCTACCATACTTCTACCGGATTTTCTCCGTTTCAGGTTGTTTATGGCCGGCTACCCCCTACCTTACTTCATTATGTGCCGCAGCGTGCGTCGGTCAGTGAAGTTGACTATCTCTTGCAGACTCGCGATGATATTTTGCGGCAGTTAAAAGGGAATTTGGCCTTGGCTCAAAACCGTATGAAGCAAATTTATGACAAGCACCATTCTGACCGTGAATTTCATGTTGGTGACTGGGTCTATGTCAGCTTTATTCTAGCACGCCAATCTTCATTGTATCAGCCGGCTAGTGTCAAATTGGCTCATCGGTTTCATGGGCCTTATCAGGATACAGCACGCATCGGCCCCGTTGCTTATCGCCTGCAACTTCCAGATGATTCTACAGTCCATCCGGTTTTTCACGTCTCACGCCTATGTCGTGTTGTGGGTGATCCCTCTCGTTTGGTCCCTACTCCTCCTCCTCCATCCATACCAGCTGACTTACCATTAGTACCGGCTTCGGTCGTGGATTCTCGCCGAGTGCGTCGTTCTGGCCGCATTATCACAGAGGTTCTCATTGCGTGGCAAGACCGACCGCTAGAGGATGCTTCTTGGCTTCATGAGGATGAGTTTTTGGCCCAAGGGTTGGAAGCCTTGAGGTCAAGGCTAGCAGCGGAGCGTAGTGGAATGTTATGTTTCAACTATTAGTCTAATTACTTAGCTAGTATTGTATTAATGGCCTTCGGCCCAGTTTAGGGGAGTAGCCCAGTATTTCTGACGTCTGGCCTCTGGCCCATTCATATTTGACGTCATGTAATAAGGCCTCTGGCCCAAGTAGAGGGAATAGCCCAGGGGTTAGCCCAGGCCCACTGCGTGGGAAGTATATGTAAAGAGCTTAGGCTCTCTAGTTTGGATTATTGAGAATCATTTACCCTAATCTAATCTTCTTCTTCTTGCTTCACCCCCATCGTCCTCCTCTGCTTCAGCCACCATTAGGCCAGCAGAGGAATCCTAACCTATCTCTTCTCCTTCTCTTCCTCAACTGCCAACTCTTTTTTTCCTTATCTACTCTTCCATATCATGACCCCCTCTTCTTGCTGAAGAGTTGGGTCATATCAGTTATCGAGGACACGAAAGCAGTGCTATCATGTATTCGAAAACACGTGTTTACAGTCGTGTCATCCATAACACGATATTTTTATAAGTCCATCGTTAAGTTGTCTTTCCCGCATTGTAGAGATGAAGTTTACTAGCAGCTAAGAAAAGAATGTAGAGAACTTTATCCGGCAATTACGTGAGGAAGTTGAAGAGTAACCAGGGCAAACATTTTTATTCTCAGACGCTCCTCATAGTGGAATTAATGAATGACCTACTCCAAAGACATTTTAAAATCAATGGAGCTAAACAATAGAAGTTGTCCTAGATCAAGGATGCACCCTTCCAAAAGAATTCCTTCAACTACGAAATCTTAGTAATGATGTATGCAGCTCAATTGGCATCAGGGATAGAACAACTAATGTTTGATCAGACGGCCATAACAACGATTTATCAACCTGTAATAACTGTGATTTTGTTCCAGGGTAAAATTGAGAAGAAATTTGACGACGACTTTCATTGATTAGGTGACACAACTCGGTGTCTAATACTTGTAATTCAAAATAAACAATACAAATTATAAAATGCACGTTTAAATTTCTTGTATTCTGTTCATATACACGTTTTTTATACATACAATACATTTGTAAGAAATACCAATCAATCCTTTTTTTATTAGTCATGTGCTTGAACACACAGGATACAAGTATACCGCCTGTATTTGGGGGATTATATCTTGGAGGATACGACTCACTGTCTGTTAGTTGTAATTCAAAATACACTATACAAATTGTAAAATGCATGCTTAAATTTTTTTATTCTGTTTATATAAATATTTTTCATATACACAATACATTTGTAAGAAATACCAGTTAACACATTTTTTATTAGTCGTGTGCTTGAACACACAGGATACAAGTGTATTGTGTCTGTATTTGAGGGATCGTGTGTAAGGACCCTAACTTTTGAACCGGTTTATTTTAATATTAGTCATTGGTTAATTGTGCAGTTTAAGTGATTTCCGATTTAACTCGGTTATTTTCGAAAATAAATGAGTTTATAAAGGTTTTAATCAAAACTGATTTCACAATCATGAATGTCAAGTGATTTTTTATCAAACCTGCATTTTTGAAGTTTTCAAAATTTTCACTAATTTTCGGAAAATTAGGGTTTCATGGGACCCCAGCGGGCCCCGCCACTGAAATTAGGTTTTTATGACCAAAATGCCCCAGACATTAAAGAAAGTCATTATAAAAATTTTTAAAATTTTTTGGACTTAATTTTGGATTAAAATAGCCAAATTTTCCAATTTTAACCAAAAACCTTATTTTCACCCCATATTTTACTTAGGGTTACCCCAACTTTTTCTATAAAAGTAAAGTGTTGTGCCCGTTCCTAATTTGGAAAACAGGCTTGGCTGAGAGATTAGGAGCCTCTTTCCCCATTGCTTGATAAGGATGGGATTAAAGGTATTTAGCTTAATCTTTACTCATTTTCTTTAAAGTTTTCTTAATCATTTCTTAATCTTGACTTATTCTTTGTTTTAATCCATTTTGAAAGCATAAAAACTACTGTTTTATACTTCCTTATTGAGCCTAATCTTCAAAATCATGTGTTTAGGTTTTTGAAAGCCTTAGATCTAAGGTTTAACATTTGGTTTTCAAAGCTTAATAATGATTAGTAAAGTATTAATATAAAATCGTCTTTTTGGAAGGTGTTGGAGATAATTGAAGGTTCGTTCTAATCAAGTCAAGGTAATGGGTTATTCAATCTCAGCTTTGGGTAGTGAATGGTTTATTTTAATAGTTTTTACTTAAATGGGTGTTCTTGTTTAAGGCTCTAATGGTGGGTTTAATAAATGCTAATCTTTTGCTATGATTTCTTGGGGTTTCTTTCATCTTAGAATGATATGTGGATATGTTCTCGAATGTTTGATGGCATTTTGTTAATGTTTGAGGCATGTATTAAGCTTTCAAGATGTGTTAATGGAGTCTCGGTTTTTGAAATTTTGAAAATGGAAGAGATGACCCGCGATCATCTTCTCGGTTTTGATTTGCAGCCCGATATTCAAATAGTCATAATTTTTTACTCCGAACTCCGAATTATGCGTGATTGGTGGCGTTGAAAAGCTGACTTCTTGAAATTTAATATGAACTTTGAATCAATCTAATCTGAGATCTGTGCACGAAGTTATGAAGATTCAAATATTAGAGTTACTTTTTATCTCCTTATTGTATCTTACTTTTGTTTTTTTTCTTTTTACAAAAAAATAAAAATTACATTAAAGTACTACTAATTCTAATCAAACATCAACATAAACATAGGTTAAAGGATATATAGAATGTATAATTCATGTGTAGGTCATATAGCTTATGAGTAATTGAGGTGATCATGTTATGTTTTATTGTATGGTAAAAGAGCATGCTTGTAGGAGTAAGCCTTCAACTCTACATTGATGGATTTAAACTTGATGATAGAAATTGCTTTGATTTCAGTTAGAATCATTATTTTGAAAGGTATTTAAGCATGCAAATATTGCTTAATGAGTTTATGTCGAAGCATTAATCATATGATTAGAATATGCATGAGTATACACACACATGGGAATCTATTATGAAATTTTAGTTGATTATGCTTTGATTATGATGCATGAGGGGATGGATTGGGAGCACGTTCCATGTGTTGGAACACACGTAGGATTTCTCACGGATGTATCATGATAGCATGCATCATGTATCGGACTTCATGGATAAAGTTTTATCATTGTTTAAACGGAATTGATCGATTGTCTGCAGCGTGTGAGATTGTATGCCGGATTAATCGATCGATGGATTAATCGAAACTTGGTTGGTTCGAAAGGACATGTTTTCGATTTCGTTCCCTCCTGGAACAAGTTCACTCCCTGGGTTGAGTTTGATTGAGATACGTGGGGGCAAGGGATGGACTCGCCTTGTGGAATTGAGAGGTCAAAAACTGGACACTGAGCACCCGAGTGGTAGGCTCTTGTGCACCAGCTACCACGTGTTCTAGTTTCTCAGGATGAGATTCGGGCTCTCCCCTACCGCATGAGACTGCCCAGGGCGAACACACCTGCTCTAGTTTCTCTATTTGAGATTCGGGCATCCTTGGCCAGGATTGACCACCCCCTTTGTTCCAGTGGTAGGAACCGGACCATGATATACCTTCGTGGCCTAGATTGTGTCCCGCCTTCATGGCAGATTGTGTTACTCCTTGATGGAGGCATTCACCATTATGATGATATATGCTTATTGCGATGTTATGCATGATTGTACTATGTTTTTTGTTACAATAGACATGCAGGGTGAATTTATGAGATATGATTGCATGATTGTACCATGTTTTGGTTACAGTAGACATGCAGGGTGAATTTAAGAGATATGATTGCATGATTGTACCATGTTTTGGTTATAATAAACATGCAGGGTGAATTTATGAGATATGAATGCATGATTGTACCATGTGTTGGCTACTTCGGACATGCAAGGTAAATTTATGAGATATGAATGCCTAATCAAGATGGAAGCATGAGAATGAGATATCTTTATGCAGGATTATGTGGTATGAATGCATGATGTGGAAGTATGTGAATGAGATATGGTTATACAGGTTTATGTGTTATACATGCATGACTAGATAAGGAGATAATCATGTTGATTATGGATCTGTTGCTATGTTATAATGCCATGTGATTTCTAGTTATTGTCATTTATGTAAAACTATTATTGAGTTTTATACTCACCCCTCTTTCTTTGTTTTGTCTTGGGGCTGCGTGGTGTGACACGCAGATGGACAGGATCCTCTCTTTAAGGAGTGTTTGTAGAGAGAGAGCAGGTTTAGGCGTGGATGCCTTGGACTTGATCCAGTTTATCCTCTGAGTTATTATGTTGATGTATGTTGTGACTTGTGAGTTAATACATTTTGAACCTTTGTTATTCGAGCCCGGTGTGTTGGTTCATGTTTGTAGTTGTGAGTTTAATGACTTGTCGACTTATTTTGAGTTAAGCTCTACCTTTATTCCTCTTATTTATTCTTGCTCAAAATCATTTGCGTAACTCTGTTAGTGAGACCGCCCGTATGAGGGGCATAAGTCTTCCACTATATCTCCTTAACGGCGCCCCCGTGTGCTGGTTCGACTCTTGGACCGTATTCTGTTTGGATCGGGCGTGACATCGTGTCTTGGAGGACACGACTTTTCTCGTAATGTGTCCTCACTGACACAATGGCACTACCCAAATACACGATAGCAGTGTTATTGTGTATTTAAATACACACTTCATTGGCATACTTCAAGGAATCATATCTCTCTCATTACACGACTCACTTGTTGGTTACTTAAAAATTTTAATACACAATACAAATTGCAAAACGAACGTTTAAATTTCTTATGTTCTGTTTTCATATACACAATACATTTTTAAGAAATGTTGGTCAACACGTTTTTTATTAATCGTGTGCTTGAACACACAGGATACAAGTGTATAAAGGATCGTGTCTTGGAGGACACGTCTTTTCTTGTATCATGTCCTCAATGACTATCGCGTATTTAAATACATGATTTAAGGGCAACATTCAATCTCGTCATATCTCCCTCATTTTTTATCATTCTTTTTATATTCTTCTATATTTTTTCTCAACGTTCTCTCTACGATGATATCTTAAATTCATTATGGGGATAACAAATTTACAAAGAGTAGTTCGCCACCCAGCCATAAGAACTTATCAGTGCAAAATTTCAACTTTCTTTGTTCCTGAACGTGTAAATTAAAAAAATACAATGATTCTAAGTTGTCGCACCACTTCCGCAATATAATGGGGAGGTTGTAAAAGTGCATCTTCAGACCGCATTGGCAAGCTTCGCAGGTAAAAGAAGTCGTCTAGCACGAAAAAGCTGCCGAAAATATGTGTCTACCACACAATATTATCTCTCCACCGACAAGCTTCTATCTCCGACGAAAAACTTCCTCATCGTATGATCAATGTGGGGGAAGCTTGTGTGAAATGGAGCACGGCTTAGGGCGAGTAAAACATGAAATATTTAGGGTTGGGAGGGAGGGCAAAATGGGAAGAATGGGTCCCAAAACTAGGTTATATGGTATGAGCCCAAAAAAAATAGGTAATATGGCATTTCGGGCTCATTGGCAAGGTAATATGGAAAACTTTCTACAATGGGCGTTGAAGTTCGTACGCAGTCTTCTGCACTAGGAGTTTACATAGCAAATTTCCGACGCATAAAAGATTTACAGAATACAGCAACTGTCCCAAGACTACGAGTGTTCACCAAAATCAGAAGTTGCTTTACCTTGCTCCATTTGTGATTTTCCAGAACATTTAAACTATGATGTTAAGGGAAAAAATGAGACAAGATCATTCATCTGCTGGATCCCAAATTGAAACACTGTTATATCTGAGTGAGCTTCCAGGATATACATTCCACAGAGATAAATATAAGTAGAAACAAATACAAAGAGATCCAAGAGTACCCACATCCTACCAGCGAATCACAATGCCGTCTCTCAAAAAATGAGCCGATCACCATATGTGGCTCCGTGTTTTTCCTTCTTATTTTTGTTTTTCTTTGTCTTGAAGAAATGGTGTTGCGTGCACCAATAAATATAATATTCTCAAGTGTGGCTGGTATTCCCCATGAATACAAAAAGGAAAGATCAAGGAACTTGCTATCTGATAATTTCTAAAGCTGCTGCGATATGAGAGCAAATCATCTAAAAGTAGCAATACTAACCTCCAAGCGCCATAGTGTGTAGGAGAGAACCTTACATTCTGCACTCTATCAAAGACAATGTGTCAGTAAATATCATGTGGTATTTGTGCTGGCAGAACAGTTGCAGCAGGAAAACAAGGATGTTGCGCTTGACATACAAATGAGTAAAAACGGGTTTAGAATACCAAATGAACAGAGAAATAACAAGACTTTAACTAATGGTGCTTGGCTAAGCTCACTATATCACATATGATGAAGAAATATCACTGAATTTTCAATTTGACGTGTCCTAATTTGAAGAACAGCCCTCGACTCTTTAATCAAGCTCAAGTATAGCTAAGATAGAAAAGCCCGAGCATGTTTCAGCATTCGTGTCTTTTTTTGGATAGGTAACACATACATACTCACTATATGCAACAATGGGACTCGATCCTGAAGGCTGAACCTCACCCATAACCGGGAGAGATCCCACCAGCCAACCAAAGGCCGTATTGGCACTCAGGTCAAGCATGCAAGGGAACCCCAAGATTGTTTGCAGATGAATAGAGCAAACTCAAGAAAACAACCACTAGAGAAAAATGCTAGAACAGACAAAAAAAGCACAAACTCACGGTTCAAAATGGTGAGAAGTGTATTATCTGGAATACCTTTATTTTGAAAATGTTAGTTTTGAAAGAGCAGCAGCGGCCTGGTCACCTCCAAACAAGAAATAAGGATGCCTTAAGGCAGCAGCAGCTGATAAACGCCCCTTCCGGAGAGACCCTCTCTCAGAAATTAGCTTCGTGGCTAAATCCCAACCTCTGCCAGAATCTAGATCCAGTAGACTTAAATCCGGCCTTGTCCGAGTTTTCTCCCTCCATCTTTTCAAGTTGTATCCAACCGTTTTAAGTTCTGAATTAAAGTTTTTCAAGCCAGCTGTAGACCTCAACGATGGAACTGCCATTTGCAAGAGAGTGATCCCAGCAGAGTACATATCAAAAAGATCTGGACTGTTGAGCTGAAATTAGAAATATTTACCAGGGTAAGAAAAGAGTCGATATATTGACTCATTATAGTATTGCGTGCATTGACTCACTAATATACAAATACACTTGAAGATATTGGTAAGACGATGAGAATGTCTATCTAACTTGTTTTCTCCGATCAGGTTATGACAAGTATACACATCCATAGATTGTTTGGGTAGAATTTCCTGCTATGGGAATGACAAAGTGGTTGTCCTAATATAGCTACTACGCTACTTCAACAGAATATGCCTTTGAATTATGTAGATATGAAGATGGACAGACTAAGATTGTGAATGATTTACAGTTGGGTTGATTACATACAAAGAAATAATAAAACTTAATTTTTTTATAAATTACCTGCCACAGGATTGGAGAAAGAATAGCTGCAATAGGCTCTGGTGGAGGAGAAGGTGTTTCTTCAGGGAGAACATACAATTCCGGGGGGCAGTAGTCCGGATCCAGCAAGGTCCGATTAGGTATATAATTTTTGCCAATTCGAAGATCAGTCGCTGCCCCAAAGTCAATGAGCTTAATCTGCCCCTTCTTAGTCACAACCAAGTTGGCAGGTTTGACATCTCGATGCACAATGCCAGTGTCATGGATCTTCTTCAGTGAGGTAATTATCTGTCTCATTATTTGCTTAATGATTAACGCATTTCGTTCAAGTGAATTAAACCCTTTTAAAACTCGGCCAAACATGACATATTCTAAGTTCAAAGGGAAGTCTCTCTCTTTCATGTAATCAGCCAGGTCCCGATCTCCCTACAGTAGGGCACTTGTGAGGATTAGTCACAATATGTGAACAAAATAGGCTATACGCAGAAATTGAAGTGACAACTGTAACCTGTAACAGTCACTGATTAGTTATGACTACACACCTCAAATTTCCAAACCAACCATTTCCCACCCTTTGTAAATTCTGAAAGTGTTCTATCAGCAACGAAGGTTCCAAGGAATTCAGCACAAGTTTCTGGAGCAGCTCTGGAGAGCCTGTAGTTAAACCACTCCTCAAATTCACCACATTCTTCAGCCCCATTTATTCCAACTTTTACCTATATTTTTCAGGAAAGGAAAACACCACTATGTAAGTGGATTTAATCCAGTGGCAGATGAAAGAGTTCAAAAAGGTTCTTTGAATCAATTTAGGTCATTTTGAGTTTCTTTTCCAGATGCTTCCAATCAATCTACGCCAATGTTAGCAGTCAATAAAGCAGAACTCAAAAAGATATGAAGATCACTGCAACAAAATTTTCGGATTATAGGAGATATTTTGATAATCCAAAAACAGTTTCCAGGAATGTATATCAGCTCTTAATGTGAAAATTGCATCAACTCACCAGATTAAGAACTTAATCAACTCACCGGATTTCTGAGTTACCTTTTTAAGAATCACTTTCTTTTTGAACCTCTCATCCAACTGCAACCTTCTTCCTGTTCTCCTCACACTCTTTTCTACATTCACATCCTTGGGAACAACGGCACCCGAATACACAACCCCGAACGAACCTTCTCCCAGCCTGCTACCCACGACAAAATCACTCATCTTCAAGCTCCTCCGGCCGGACAAGCTGTCCAGACCAAGCTGCAGCGGCGCAAGAAGGTAAGCATCAATAGCACCCATGAGCACCCCAGGCCCTTGCAGTCAAGTATATCCAGCTCAGCCCAGCAAGCACCACAATCTCCCATCTCTCGACAGCGGGCAACTGCGCAACAACCTGCGACAACCCAGATGGAAGAGATGAGAGTAATGCCACCGGGTCGTCCAAGGGGAGTGTATAACCGAATATCTCTGCAGAGAGAACAGTGAAGATGGAGGAGCGGTGAGAGGGGAATTTCGTCAAACGCCTTGTGGGAAGGAAAAAGTGGGGGGAAGAGATGGGTCTGGAGGAAGAAGGGCGGCAGGGGAATGGGAAGGAGGTGGCAGGGGGAGTGAGTGGAGAAGCAGCAGCCATTGGGATGGGGTGGAAGTGGAAGGGAGAGGAGGGAAGGGAAGGGAGTTGGTTGGCTTCAGTTGGACTCCAAGTGGGTGTGTCAGCAGAGGCTAGCTTTCAACCACGCGTAAGCCCAAACAAAATAGATTTCTCTACCATGACTGGCCATCCAACCTAGTCCTATTTGTTTCAAACAGGACTAGGTTGGGACTCAATTGTTCATATCCTTATTTTTTCTTTTTGTTCTCTAATTGTTCATCCTTCTTCTGAATATCACAATTACGCATCAGAGCATTAAATGTGTCAACATTCCTAAAATCCCATGTCAATTGAAACACTATCGCAATAGAATGAAAAAAAATGAATGGAGGCAATCCAAGTGGCATCATAATCCCACTGGCGGTTCAATGTGATTTGAAACGCATTTAGAACCAAAAGACCCCTCCAAAAGTTACAGAAAGTATATCCATATGGCGCTCAAATTAACTACACAGATGCTCCTAAGCAGGAGCATACAAATACAAAGGTCCTAAGATTAAGCGTATACAATTCCTTCTCCTTCCAAAATCAGTTGCTATTGCTTCCACGAAATGACAGCCTTCGCAACTGTGAGAGCCAAGACTCTGATCCTTTGGGAGTACTTGCTCTGCTTGAGTCATGAGCATCCACTTCAGGGTTGCGCCAAAACTTGATCACATGAAGGCTTTCTTCTTCCGTTGACCTCTGCACCACAATTCGGGACAAGTAGCCTTTCTCCCTCATCACATGACAAATCTGTGATGGCTTGTTAGCTGTAAGGGTCACCATATAGAGCCAACCCTTACTTGAAAGGAGCTCATCAACGATAGGTAAGATTCGATCTATCACAGTCCTACCATTCTCACCTCCGGCCCAAGCAGCAGTGATGCCTTCACATCCAACTTCGTATTCGGGAGTAGGAACATATGGTGGATTCACAACCACGATATCCACTAGGTGCGCCAGGCGCTTCAGCAGACTTGATGCAATATCTGTGCAGATCACCTCGGCATGGACACCATGAGAGTCTAGTGTTTTCTGAGTAATTTCCACTGCGTGGGGATTAATGTCAGTGGCGAAATAGTGGGCACCAGAGCAATCATGTCCAAGCATGATTGCTAATGAAGTGATTACATATCCACTCCCGCATCCAATTTCCAAGCATATTTTGGGCTGGTGGTCAATTATGTTTGTGCGATCTGCAAGAAGTGCATCGACTAGTGCAAATGAATCATCACAGGGTTCATATACCTCTGGATGGCCACTGACTAGTCGAATTTGAGCAATCCGAGGGGAAATCTTAGATCCAATGTGCTGAGATAAAACGCATACAGAATAAGATCAGAAAATTATATCGCAGTCAAAAACAAGTTAGTTACAGCTCTTCAAATCACCAGTTGAATTCAAATTCGCCAGATAAAATAGATGGCTATTTACCTGCGGTCTCATCCACCCTTCTGCTTCTTTTGTTCTGATGGAGGATATGGAAGAATTCGAAGATACAAGTTCCACATTGTGGTCCATGATTATTCTTCAACATTCATCAAGTCTGCAACAAGAGTGCAGCAAAAAGTTACAACTCAATAAAAAGTTGTCTGCACTCATGAATACAATCAAGTGCAGGACTTCCAAAAGAAGAAACAAACACAAATAGATAACATTTTCTCCTCATGGTCCAGGGTGAAAGACCATGTGTTTAGCTCTCCCAATCACCAAAGGGTATAAGTACGTGACCCTCAATCACTGGAAAAGGTATAAGCCAACCACCTTGGTGACGTAGTGTCGCCTGAGCTTGACGTCTTATAGACTCGAGAATGGATACCATTGTCTGAAATACTCATACGGTAGCTAGGTAATTGGATTGACATATCATTTCCCTTACTAGTAGTTGCAGTATATTCTGCAATGGAAATATCATCATCCGCTTCTTAAAATTTCCATCGAAGCCATTACAAATTTCACACAAGGAAACAATCAAAACTCTTTGAATTTCACATAAAATCGCGACCAATATCTATCATACTGGATGCATAAGGGCAGCATAATTTCAAGACGAAACTCTTGAAAAAGCTCATGATTTCCTAGTGAGCAGTTCATGAAAAACAACCATTTTATTGTTTCTACATACAGGACCACTACCCCAAGATATATCAAATTCATCTCTAGGAAAAATCACGAGCCTAACAAAAATGGCGAAACCCTCAGGCATCTCTCTTCACGTAATTATCGATCTAAATATCTAGAAAAATCCATGCTTTTACTAAAAAAAACGGCTAGCCATGGAAAAAAAGGCGGTAAAATAAGATGATAAAAAAGTTATAAAAAAGAACACTCACAATGATTCATATGATTATCAAACAAAACTGTCAAGAGAAACATACATCCTACACTGCCCTTATCGCCCACAGAAATCCCAATCCCGATATATATTAACTGAAAAATTCCCTCCAAGAGGTTTACATATTTCCATAAAAAATTGGCACCCCATGTCGTGGATAACAACTTTTACCCGCTGATAAAGCAGTCAATCGCAGAGTTCCGAAGAGACCAGATAAGAGAAAACAAGCGGCAATGACCAGGCGGCGGAGGCGGTGTCGGTGGCGGCTGGGATTCCGCGGCGGCGATGGGAGCGGCGGAGCGGGAAGATAGAGAGGGTCGGGGCCGGAATAACACAAATTTTAAGGGCTTGCTTTTCCATTGTCCTTTATAGAAGCGGCTTGCCCTACTGGGCCGACCCGGAGGACACGTGAACCCGCCCGGTTTTCATTGATAAAACTCACATGTAATAAACCGGTCGGGAGGTTGCATGTACAAGACCCGAGGCTCCCGCCTCAACCTTCGGCTTTCAGCGCGCCATTCACTCTCGCTTCGATTTCACGCTCGCTCTTTCTTTGCAAAACACTCGCATTTTTCTTTCAATTGATTTTTGTGTATTTATGGAGTTGAATCTGATCTACTAAGGCGCGGTTAGTTTTATTTGGAGGTAAGAATTTTTGCGTATTTTTTCTCCATTTTTCTTGTCTGGTTTTGTGGTAGATTAGATCGGACTCTAATTGATCAGAAGATTTACATCGGTTTCTGACATTTCTAGATCTGGAAACTGATCGTGTTGTGTTTTTTACGATTTGGGTTTCCCGGAGATAGGTTCCCCTATAGATATCTGAATTGGCAATGTTTGTAGGCGCTTGTCCGAAAAGATATGATGTTCTCCAAAATTTGAGGAATAGATTCGAATTTTGGAGTTTTGGTTTCTCTCATACATAGGGGAACTGTATCTTGTGCTATATATATTATATAGAATCTTATGTAGAGTATACTATTGACTTCTGTGAAAAAGAATAACTGAATCAGGTTGTAAAGTTTCGGGAGCCTTGCCGATTTTGAAATGTTCAGTGAGGCGGGTTCTGGGTGGATTCAATGTCTGTCCAGTGGTCTAGTGTAAAATTTAGCTGTTAATTCCAATTTAATATGTATTAAACCAATTCATATTAGATACAACTGATGTTGATGTCTAGTTCTTTTCACGGATACACTATATATTACAAAATATTTGGCACAAAACATGCTAGAGACTATAGTGCACCAAATTTGTTGATAAAAAGGCGCTTCATAATTATTGTTCTGATAAAAAG
This sequence comes from Houttuynia cordata, assembly GCA_039654745.1. Lineage (NCBI taxonomy): Eukaryota > Viridiplantae > Streptophyta > Magnoliopsida > Piperales > Saururaceae > Houttuynia > Houttuynia cordata. The sequence goes on along the minus strand of CM077503.1, from coordinate 41,158,451 downwards.
GCGCCTTATTTGCCCACAAATAAATTAGCCTTTTTTATTTTTTATTTTATTTTGTCATCAGTATTGTTGGCTGTTGATATGTATTGCTAGGTTTTTTTAATCCATTATATATCATTCATGAATGATTTTATGTTTTTATTGGTTTCAAATTTAGGAGCTTAAGAGCTGACAGCAAGTGGGACAATAGAACTTTTGGTTTAAGTAGTATTAGTTGGATCTTGAGACCCACTAATTTGAGCGATTATGGAGGATGAGAAAAAGAAGAAGAGAAACAAGAAGAAGAAAAATAAACAGACTAAACTGACTGAAGATGTGACAATTGCTTCTGAAGACACCACATCTCAAGAGCACAACCATGAAAATGTCCCTGCTCAGAATCACTGCATTGACAATGATTCAACTCCAACATTGGATGGAAAATCAAGAATGATAGATGTCGAGGGTGCTAGTTCAACTGTGAGTTACCAAGCTCAGTGGATTTCCTTACGGATTCAATTTAATCTTATTATATGAAAGTCATTTGTTCCTATGTGAGCTTACTTTATTTCTCTGCTAATTGCGTTTTGCTTTTTGTACATTTAGTTATACATGAAAATTACATGAGTGCCCTATAAAGTTAGATTGTTAGATGGAAATCCTGATTCTCGTCTCTCCATACTTGTGTAAGATTTTAGTAATTTGAGTATTGTGGAATTAGGAAATTTGTAATTTGAAAACCTTTGATGCTCAGTCCTCTCTCCTTGCAGAAAGCATGTTCAATTCTTTGAGTTAGACCTTAATTCCTTTAATATATGACAGTTACATGCCAAATTTGATTAGGAACCTATGTCAATAAGAGGAAGACTAAAAAATTTGTTATATACCATAATATAATGACAGATATTCTCTTTGTAGTGTTTTTATGCTCCATACAATTCAATATTCTATAAATCCTCTCTTTTTGCAGATTGCGCTCGAGAAAGAAGTTATGCGATTAGAAGCAGAAAAGTGTTCTTGGCTTCAAAAAGAGGTAGCTTTCACTGTTTTAAATTTTACTAATTATATTCTTATCAAGGGGATGATATTGTTGACTTCTTAGTGTTGGCTTTCCAGAAACACTTGGAAGAAGAAATAGAAAAAGCCAAAAAGGACAAGCATTTGTGGAGTATAAAAGAGGTGATGTTTCTATATTACAACAATATTGTATGTGTTTTAAAGAATTCTTTGTTCTATTCGTAAGAGGTAGCTTTCACTGTTATAAATTTTACTAATTATATTTTTATCAAGGGGAAAATATTGCTGACTTCTTAATGTTGTCTTTCAGAAACACTTGGAGGAAGAAATAGAAAAATCCAAAAAGGACAAGCATTTTTGGTTTATAAAAGAGGTGATGTTTCTATATTACATCAATACTATGTGTTTCAAAGAATTCTTTGTTCTATTCTTTAAAATACAAATTGGCTGATCTACAGGCTAGCTTAAAGGAGAAAATTGTGCAGTTGGAGAATGAAAAGAGCAATTGTTTTTTGAAGGAGGTATCTCTGCTTATCTTTTGTATATGTATGTTTGATTTCATGCACACACCAGTTTTATGGTTGCATTCATCTATTGACATTATTTACACTATGAGGCCCCCTTTTTCCGTTTTTTCTCTTAAATATGGGTGGATCTTGTTTCATACTGTAAATCCCTGATATGTGCAGACCAGCTTAGAGGACAGCATCAAATGCTTACAAAGTGAAAAGAAATCGTGGATGGAAAAGGAGGTACACTTGTCTTTAGTTATAGGGCCAGTTGTAATTTAAAATTCCAGTGTTTACAGATAGCCGTATGTTTGCTGCCATTTTGGTGTAGCGTGTACATGATTTGTGATCATTGTCCTTTATAATACTATTAGTTAGGGAAGTAGAAGTTCTGGCATTTAATTTGAAAACCTACAGGCTAGCTTGGAAGCTAGAATCAAACAACTACGAACTGAGTTGGAGGCTTTGATCATGAAAGAGGTAATTCGTCCATTATTTTTGTGCATATTATGTTTTCGACGATTGAAATGATGTTTCTATGATATGCTCGTGAAGGGCATAATAGGAATATTCTGATATTTTAAGGGGCGACAAACTCACAATGCATAAATGCTTTGAAACTAGCATGTACTAATATTGTGGAAGTATTCCCAGCTTACAGCCAACAATATCAAGTTCTCACTGGAAGCGTAGATGATTACCTAACTGCAAAGATTTGTTTTCTTGCCCAGTGTATATAATCATGACTATGATGGTTTTTTTCTTAGTGCAGACTTCAGCTCTAGAAACAATAGTAAATCTGAAAAACATAAATGAAGGGCTCCAAATTCAGGTATTAGATTTGAGTTGATACCATTGTTTATTCAAACAGTTTGATAGCATTCAGATTTCAGGTTCCTTTTGAGTAAATTTTGTCTGGATTGACAATACTCTTTCTCCTTTTTATTTGCCCAGTGTCTGAAAACCTAATTTTTTCTCTTATGATTTAGTTGATTAACTTCAAGAGATATGAGATTTAGGCCTTTTTTTCTTATTTTTGGCCATATAACTTGTTTCAAAACAAGTTGAGGTAGTTACTGCATAGAACCTAGAATCACTATTTTCGATACAGAATTTAAATAAAAAATACTTCGTCCATCCCATATTAACAGCTACATTTGGAAAAAATGTGTCCCATAGTACCTGCTACATTTGTTTCAATTTAAGTGGCTGAGTATTATAAAAAAAGCTTGTGAGATGCTTTCTCCAAGCTTTAGCTATTCTCTTAGCTGTGGCTGTTCTTTCCAGAGAGCGTGTGGCTCTGATACCGTGTGAATTGGGAAAACTAATCTTCTGTTTCCATTGAGTGTCCAATACATACATGGTTGTTACCATGGGAATAGGTAACGGCGTAGCTATACATGTTTAGTTAGCATGATTGTAGATAACATTCAATCAAATAATAAAATAGAAAGATACACTAGCTGTAGACAAATTCAAATTCAAACGTCAATATCCAATACATATAGAGGGGTGCACACCCTGGAGGGGAGTGGATATGTTAATTGGTTTTGTGGATATCTTTGCATAAACGTTTGGATACACCACGATGTGGGCACCACAGGTCACATGCCTTACAGTCGGACCTCTTTAAGTGACAACCTTACACTACTCTTTGATCAACTTCACATATCCACTTCCCTTCTCAATTATTCCAATTCTGTAGATGTTCACATATTATCTCAATATCCTTCTGACAGAGGGAGTATAGCAGTTTTAGTTTCAGTTAAATATGGTCCAAAGGTCTGCTATATTTTCATAAATTATGTTTTTGTGTATGTTAAGTTCATAAATTTTGTGATGATTTTGTATTAAATGAATTTTTTGCTCATTATTTCTTAAACAAGTACTCCCTCTGTCCTGAAATACCTGCCACATCCTAAAAAAGTGGTTAAAAGGGAGTATTAGATAACTGAGATGGGAAGGTGAAAGAGCTTGAAATGCTAATCTCTTGTTAATTTACTTTTTTAACCACTTTTTTCTGAAGTTCATTGCTTTTGTGAGAATCCAAATTAAATGAGCTTCGTGCTTAATATTTTCTGATATAAGTACTGAAATAACAAAACTGGCAGGTGAAAGAGTTGGAAGAATCACGAATAAGTTGTTTGAAGGAAAATCAGCATCTTATGGACAGCATTTCTCATATGGAACATAAGAATCAACCCCTTGAGAGGGGAATCAATGTTTCTTCAGATATCAAAGAGGTTACGTTGCATTATAGTTTAAACTCTATGCATGTCTTCTCTATATGTTCACATATTATCTGAGTGAGTTGTTGGGGTTTTGAGTCAGTCCTTCATATCACTTGATGGGAAATTTCCAGTGGGTAATTGATCATAATGTTTGCATATGATCGATTTAGGTGTCTACAATTTTATTATGTTATAATATGTTTGTAGAGTTGAATATCTTAAAACCGCTTGTAGCAGCCCATTTGGGCTCCGTGCCATTAATGCGGTATGACACTACTCTACCAATATCAGCTTCATAAGAATTTTGGGTTCTGTATGCCAGTGAAACATAAAAGTAAATTCGATTATCATTCCCATCAAAAGATAATTGTGATCATCATTATTCTATATATGTAATGGCCTAGATAGAATTGCAACTTGTGCAATTCACGTCAAGTAATAATTTTTACAACTGTGCTATTTGAGTCTGTAAAATGGTCTCCTCCTTGTGCCCATTATAATGATTGTGCAAACTTTTGAAAATTATATTTACGTGGTTGCAGGTTGATAGGAGGGATTGCTGCTTATTGATAAATTTTTTTATTGTCTAATTCAGGATGCCTCTAAAGATGAAGATCCAGACAGTGTGATAGAGTCTGCCCGTGTGCTAGTGGAGAAGCTGGTCATTGAGAATGCTGAGCTCGTTGAGAAGGTAAATAATAAGACGTATTCTTTTGTTATATTACTCACTGATCTCATGTTCTACTAAGTGCTGAGGCATTTTTGACTTGTTTCATAAATTCATTAGCTTAGGCACTAGTTTCCACTACAAATGTACGTTAATATTTGAACTTATTTCAAAGAGAATAAGTGCACATGATTGAGTTTCACAATCTGCTATATAATGAAACACAGTGCAAGTCAATTAAGCACAGTATTCTGACAAATAGAACACCATGTATTTAAATTTAGCATTGGAAGGGCATGCTTCGAATGGTTACAATTCTCGAATCTAAAACGAATCAGATTTAGGCTGTATGGATAGCTGTGAAGAAAGATTACTTATGAAAGAAGGTTTTATTGTCAGACACAAAAGACATATGGGAAGTATATATTGTCCTGTTTCATACTCCCTGCACGCACTTTTAATAGATACAGTTGTTTTTCAAATGAACTGTATCTATTAGAAGTGCCCAGAGGGAGAATATTGTTTTTCATAGTAATTCGTGAATGGAGTAAAAATGCTAATTCTCAAAATATTAATTTCTTTTAAATATGGACAATTAATATGGGATGCAGGGAGTAGCATTTTCTCTTGTGATATAACGAACAGAGTATTTGCAAGTTGAAATTAATGCACTATGGTTTCATTTAGGTGAATGAATTGTGTGTCAAGCTTAATCGTCTACGCACATCGGGAGAGCAAACTCCAGTTTTTGGGCTTGACCCTGCTGTGGTTATGCCAACCACCGAACCTTCCTTTGTAGTATCTCATTCTATCTCAGAACCTGACAAGATGGATTCTGTTGCTACTATACCTACTATGAATAGTACTATTAGAATTGGCAATGGGGATCTGAAAACCTTTGTTGAAGAAGCAGTTCAACCTGGAGAATCTTATAATGGTTTTGGTAGTGGGGAAATTGTGCCAGTGCCTCTTGAATATGATGAGGCTCAACAGCTTGAGGCAGGAATGGCAAAGAGTGGTGAAGATGGTGGGGTTCCACTTACTGATGCTCCACTCATTGGTGCTCCATTTCGACTTATTTCATTTGTGGCCAAATATGTTAGCGGGGCTGATTTAGTTGAGAAGAGTGGTTAAACTCTGCCACATGGTCCAGTGCAAGTCCACATGTTCATGATTATTTGTTCATTCTTTAAACTATATGGGTCAAAATGGGTTCTGTTACCAGACCCATGCAATGAGAGAGTTACAAGAGCATCGGATGTATTAACCTAAAATAATATGATCTAGTGGGAAATTAACTTAATGAATGTATCTGATCTTTCTATAGCCAGAAGGCTTTCTTAGATCTTTTTGCTCCAATATTTTGACATTGACAAACATTGTGTACCAGTTGAAATGTTAACACAGTTTTTTATGATAGAAAGGATTGATAATGCAATTTAGACTTTGTACTTTCCCGTTTGCTTTTCTAAATCTGAGTTTTTATATATATATACCTAAATCTGGGTTCTTGGTGTAATGGAGGTTTCAGCTCTTTTCCAGGAGCAATATTGGGTGTACTTCCTCTGCATACTTATCCTTTCTCAGCAGTCTGTCGGTTTATGATCACCTGGCTTCACAAAAAGCCATGTTGAACTATCATCAAGAAGTCAAATGCACCTCCTCTTTTTTGGAGTAAAAGCACCCTTGAAAGGGTGAGTCAATTCACAACCTGTATCCCAAAGAAAATGATGAAGACACTAAAGGAAAACAGTTCTAAATGCCAACACAATTTTGGCGAAAAACAATTATTGAACCATCTCTATGAATCACATGCCCCTGCAAGCCTTCCATTACCATTATTCATGGTGTTGGCACATTTAAATCCTTGGACTTGTCCTCAGACGAGGGCCGGTTATCCGATTCTGATTGCCGGATCTCTTCTATCATCCTTACCACCTCTTCCATCTTTGGCCGTAGGTCAGGCACCTTGGCCACACATGACATTGCAAGTTGGAGCATCTGAACCATCTCTTCTTCAATATTCTGGTATCTCATCAGCTCTGTATCAAACACCTCTGCCGTCCATTCTTCGCGAACTACTGACTGGACCCACCTGGGGAGGTCTGCAATATCGTCACGGCCTGGAGACTGAAGTGGAGCCTTTCCTGTTAGCATCTCCAGCAAGAGGACACCAAAGCTGTAAACATCAGACTTCTGAGTGGGTTTTTTCGTTTCTAGGACTTCCGGGGCACGGTATCCGGCTGCTCTTGGAGGAGTGGCAGGGAAGTTCATGAGAGGTGTTAAGCCGAAGTCAGAGACAGATGCGTCAAGCTCAGAGGTGAGTAGCACATTAGAGGATTTGATGTTGCCATGCGCAAATTTGGCCCCTGCGGCCGAGTGAATGTGAACCAAGCCTTGTGCGGTTCCAAGGGCGATCTTTATTCGGGTGTCCCAGTCTAGTGGCGTTCTTCCAGCATCCTCCCTGTTACCTTTAGCCCAAAATCGAAGAAGGAAGACTCATTACTTCACAATTGAGATAGGGAATTCTCCAAAAAAAAAGGTGCTACCAAGAACTACTAATTAGGTATAGCGAAAAAAAAGAACTACTAATTAGATATATAGAAGTGACATGGAGCCTTTATAGTGTTTAGAGATCAAACTAACATAGGTAAACGTTTGACATGTAAGATATGATTACAACAAAGTTTTAGGAGTCAGCAGTTTATCTTTTTGGGAAACAAAGGTTTTGTATGCTATCTCTTTTCAAACTAGCATTCCGGGGAAAATAACTCAACAATCCAACAATATAGGGGGAGATTGCGAGCTACAAAAGATCGTAAAGTAAACAAACAAATTTATGGACAACTTAAAATAGGAAGGGAATGCGCACTGTCAAATGGACAAATAGGAAGAAAATGTGCGGATGAAAAATTGGTAGGAACAATTGCCAAGTTTGTCCTGAACTCTCATGCTAAAAGATGAAAAATTAAGAAAGAAGATGACATACCATGCAAGTGTGCATTCAAGCTGCCACTTGAGACGTAATCATAGACCAGGAGCTTCTCATCTTTGGAATAGTAATAAGCCCTGAGAGGCACAACATTTGGATTCTGGCCTACCCTTCCTAAAATCTCCATCTGCTGTTCAAACTCCCTTTTTCCCACCACGACCTCCTTCAACCTCTTAACTACGACCGTGATCCCTTCCTCTAGAACAGCTTTATATGCAGTCCCATAACTGCCTTTCCCGAGCACTTCAGCTGAAGCCCTTAACAAGTCTTCCAAGTCAAAATTATAAGAACAACCCTCAAAGAAAACTAGCTTGTTCTTCTCTGCCTCCCGAACCCCACTTCCAAACTCTTCCTTTGGCTTCTCACTCCTTCCTCCACTAACACTCTTCCCCTTCAGAACACCTCCACTTTCACTGTCCTTTTTCTTTAAACAGCAATGCAAGAGGATTAGCACCACTAAAAACAGTAACACTGCCCCACCAACAGCAATTCCAATTATTTCAGCAGTGCTTAGCTTCTTCTTAGAGCCCCCCTTGTTGGCAGGATTGCTCGGTGAGACCGGAGAGGAGGGAACAAGAGGAGGAGGGGAAGGGATTGGAAAACACTGAATTAAAGGAAGGCCACACAAGAACTTGTTGCCAACAAATGAAGAATCAGGAAAGTCTTGGAGAGAAGATGGAATTGTGCCATTTAGTTGATTATAGCTCACATTTAGATGCTTCAGCTTAGGGAGTTGGAAGTCAGGGATGGTGCCAGAGAGAGAGTTATTCTGAAGGTTCAGGCCAGTAAGTTGTGTTAGATTCTGGAAGCTTGGTGGTATTTGCCCTGTAAAGGAGTTTTCAGAGAGGTCAATGACATTGAGGCTGGGAGAGAAAGAAGAGGGGAGATTTCCAGAGAGGTTGTTGCGTTGAAGGTATAGGAGACGGAGTGCAGGGAGCGTAGAGATGTCTGGTGGAAGGCTCCCACTGAGACGATTTGACCGAAGGCTAAGTATTTGAAGAGAATCAAGCTTTCCAAGCGTTCTTGGTGGAATTGGACCAGCTAGGGCAATGCCTGGGAGTCGGACAGCAATCACATTGGTTTGGTTGTCATTGCATGTGATGCCAACCCAAGGAGGGGAGCAGACAGGCAATGAAGCATTCCAGTTGAGTCTTCGACCATGGGGAACTTTAGATACGAAGTCAAGAAGAGCTTGCCTATCAGATTGCAAGTCCGCAGTAGCAGGAGGAAGGATTAATAAGAGAAGAAGAAAGGCAAGGGAAGGGTAAGAGAGATTGGATTGCTTCATGTTACTGTGAGTGAAGACTCCCTGTTGGTGTCCTGATGTATTGAAAAAGACATGGATCAGGACATCGACAAATGCGATCAGCAGCAATTGAGTTGCGTTAATATAATAGTCAAGTATCAAGTAGCTCATTTTCCCAACAGCTGCATTAATATAATGCAGCAGAAAAATTCATGACAGAATATGTGTCGTTGAAGTTATTAATTGAAGTAAAGAAATACAAATAGATATTACTTCTGTCCTGACAATCAACTAGACCTCCTAACACTCCACTTCAGGAAAGTTGTCGCATATTAGCTATTAGTCTATCAGCAAGGGGCCATCTCCTAATATACATTATGAAAATTATGAAAATGTGCGATCTCTTTTCCTAATAACTCCCTCAAAAGTAAGATTCCTGATTGAAGAAAAGAGGATAAGACTACCTTTAAAGGAGAGCAGAAATAATTCCTAAAGGTTCTTGTACTAGACATGGCTAACATGCAACAACAACCATATGCTTCTCTCAAACATAACTGTGACGTCGACATATGAACCAAAGGGATTACTTTTTGCCTTTTTTTTCCCCTGCTATTGTTAACTAGTTTACATACAACTTTAAGTTTAAGTGGTTAACACACGTCGCTGATTACTTTTTCGTATCAACCTGTAAACTCAAAGCAACATAACAGTAGAAGAGTCAAAAAATAGGAGTGTGGAAGGAACGAAAGCTGCAAACTGGATGCAGTTTTCGAAACACCATCATAAATCACTCTACTAGTGAAACTGAATTACTAAATCAGCTAAACCACCAGGAAAGAAGAGACATTTAGGTCGTCTTTTCCTAACGCAAGAGAACAGTGGATAATAAAATTATAAAAGCAAAACATGGGAGAAATCATACAATCAGCAAATGGCTGCGTTTTACTACTATACAAATAACGGCAGAAGAAAGCAATTTGCAAAAGTCAGAGCAAAGCAAAGCATAAGCATTTCTGAAAGAAGAATTTCTTTACTAATAAAGATTTGTAAAGAATCCCATGTGACTTCTAATAAAGATTTGGACTTTAAAGGTAACTCAACGTGGGCCGGGGAGCCAGTAGTGCTACAAGAAGAAGGAGACAATTGGAGACGTTAAAATGAGAGATGGCCCCCACAGGAGTCAATATTGAGACACCCACTGGCACGGGTTGCTCGCGGTGTCTCCTCAGCTGTGAAGCATGGACCACCACCCTCTCCACCAGCTAATCCCAAGTACAAGACAAAGCCATGGCAGGAAGATGATTGCAAAGCCAAACAGAAAGTAATTACAGAACGCATGGGCCATGGCCATTCCTTACTGGGCAAACCTCCCATTAAAGACCTGTATTTAATCAACTCTATAATAGCTTAATGGTATTAAATCTTAATTAAGATGTGCCAAGTTAACCATCTAACGGTCACCTGCCATAATTAACACCGCATAGCGCACATTAGACAGCTCCCCCGTTAGCTTAAAAGTCCCGTTTTATATGAACTGCAGCTCACGCCTGTTGGCGTGTGCGTTACGGCACGGGCTGTCGGATTTCGATCCAGCAGCAATGGGGACGGCGACCATTTAGCTTGGAAGGGAATCAGAGGAGGGAGTAAATGGCTGGTCAGAAGAAGACGGAGATGGAACGCACATGGACAAGGCGGAGGAGTGAGGGACCAGCTGAGAATGCACCAACACTCTTAACTGTCCTCAAAGAAACTGGTAACTGATGCTGCATCTGACTTTTGAGGAAACTAGATGAGAGGCGCATTTAAGAGAGTTGGTGCATTCTCAGCTGGTCCCTCACTCCTTCCCCACATGTAGCAGCAGAAGAGTGGGGAGGAAAGAGGGAGAGAAGCTAGATGAAACAAAGGCTAGGTTGATGTTCAATATCAAATCTGCCATGGAAATTAGAAGAAGAAAAAGCTCACCTGGTTTAGATTGGAGCTCCGGGGTCATGCCCTGAATTGGGTTAATTAGCGTTGGAATCTGATTATCACCCATTCGAAATTACATTGAAACTCCTGCAGTGAAAGCATGAGTGAGAGCTAGAATTTCAGAAATAATAAAAAAAGATGTCTAGTGGAAGCTGAAAATGAACAAAGGAACCTGCATTGTCAAGGATTACGACCGTCAAGCATGGTTCTTGAGAATGACATGAAAAGTGAGGCGTGCCAAAAAGTATTGAGTATCTGTGTCTAGCAAGAAACCAAATACTTAATATAATGTAGAAAAAAAGTCAAAACAAAATTTCAGAAGTTGCAAAGCTCCAAGGCAAAAAAGTTTCAAATTTTATGCAATTACGACTTGAGTTTCAGCTTGTGTTCACTGCTCCTACGTTCAATCAGAGTAAAACAAATTTTGGCAATGCAAAACCCGCATTACAAGGAACAAAAAAAGAAATTTAAACTCAAAATAGAGTGGATTACGAAAAAACAAATGAGTTTCATTCCTTCCAATAAACCTGTGAAAACTCATGTGAAAAAACCTATGAAAACATCCAAATACAGAGAAACTTGTTTTTTTTTTTTTTTTTTTTAAAAAAAAAAGAAGAGCTCGAACTGCGGAAATGTACAGCGCTAGATCCACCATACTGCTACAGTACCTTTCAGCTTCGAGACCAGTGCTCCGTGAACTCCGACTTCCAGACGAAAACTCAATGCCGCTCCCTCTACAGCTCCGGAACCTCTCGCAGCTACTGAATCAAAACGAAGCAGCTGCAAGATGACATCTTCGTCCCCTTTCTTTTGATACTAGACCAAGAAAGCCACAGAAAGTCAGAAGTGCGTATGCCAACTCAGTGTCACGACATTTTCCATGCGAATTACTTCTTCAAATCAGCCGCCATTGGAGCTCGAAACGGAGCTCCATTTGCCAAACTCAAAACGAAATTAAGAAAAATAATCATTTGATTATTAGTTTTTTTTTTTGAGAAAAAACAGTGACGGGATTCTGCTCTGGACGGAGGAAGAAATGGCCGATTTTAATGACAAAACTGCAGAAGAAGAGCGAGCTGAACTGGTTGTAACTAATGCCTCCCATTTTCTAGTAAACTACAAAAACGCCATCCACGATCGCCACTCGAATCACAGGCCGTCGATCTGTGCTCCAAAACTGAGCATGATGATTGAATTTGACCATCCAGTAAATTTTCTTTGAAATTCATCATAATGGAGGGCTAAATGAGTTGTAATTTTTGATGGACATCTGTTTCCCTGAAGGCCGAACCCTAATCATTACATGGATTTCTTTGTAATATAGGCATAAGTATAAATGAATTGTTTGATTAGATTAATTGTTGATGTCAAAGCAATGGTCAATGCTAGATCTAGTTGATGTAAATCTAGGGAGGGAATGACATTAAAGTTTCTGCATATTCCCTCCTCCTGGGAAGGTGTGACCATGTTTGTTAGGGGTTTGGCAGGGCATATTTGCGTTGTTTAATTCCTCAAGTTTTTGGTTGTATTGAGTTGAAGGCCTAGAAGTTAGAAGCTTGTAAGTTGGATCACATGGCAGCAATTTGCTTTCTAACAAACGTTCAGAAATATTTAATTTTTGTTTGTTTTTTGCTGTTAATATTTAAATTATCTTGCCTCCAACAAACTTTAGTAGAAAAATGCATGGTTAGCTAGAAATGGATTGTGACAGCTCATTTAGTTCAATATTAAATCAAAATTTTCCTATATATTGTCCCTACCCTATGTCATCACATTGTCATTGTTCTGGCTTAATCCAGAACAGTTTCTTTTCCTACATTTTACATAGAAAAAAAAAGGTACAAAAGGCACTCTTCTTTGACACTAAACTACTAAAGCCTACATAGTTTAGAATTCCAGTAGTACTATTAAAGGAGTAAATTTATGGGATTTGTAAATTATAAAGATGAGCATGTCAATCAAAGACTCAAAACTGATTGGGAACAACATCATTATTGAATAAATATATAGAGGAAGGAGCACAGCTTTGCAGGCTGGAAGAACTATTCTATGCGTTCATGAGTTGTTACAAGTTTTCTTTGGTAAGGTCTCAGAAGCTTGGGAGGCAAAGCACATGGCGTTAAAACCGTTCTTACAGCTATTTAAGAACAAACAATCCCAAGTCTGCACCAACTTGCTCAAAACAAAAATTAGCAAATGTGTAGTTGGCGCATGCCTGAGACCCACACCAATGGATCATCGAAATAAAAAACACTAATAATCATCATGCTTAGTTACCTTCTTTTCATATACCTTAAAAATGGTCAATGCTTTTATATAGAGAAGAAGATATATCATTCTCCTCTCATGAACTTACAAACAAAGGTAACCTGATGGGTAGTACTCCTTCCATGAACTTACAAACAAAGGTACCTGATGGGTAGTAGGTTTTGGTACGCGCGCATATTGACTATTTGCATTATATTTCCCAAAACAATAAGGTGAACTGTTTCTTTCTTTTTCTGCTAAAAAATAAGGTGTACCTTATATGGGTAGGTCAAAGAAATGTCATTCACATCCTCCTTGAGTAAAGTCATCCAGCCAAAATAAAAAAGAGTTAAAGTCATTCAAGGGCTAAAATAGTGTCTAATTTAGCCGAGCATAATGTTGGCAGTTCAAGTTAACCTGGTTTAGAGTTTATAGTGATATATATTTGCATTAGAAAACACGAGTATATATACAGTGATATTACAATTTGGTGCGTGGAACTCGAAGAAATACATGTACCTGGATTGACTGGGGACCAAGCGAGAGCCATGCAACCTGCCTCCTAACCCACCGCAGCTAGTTTATTGAATGAGAGTATGAGACAACCTCAAATGAGGGTAAGAGTATAGGCCCTAGTGGGTAAATAATTGACCTGAAAAATGAGTCCTAGTGGGTAAATAATTGCCTCAAATGGGGGCAATTTCTGACATTTCAGAGTCCAGAGGATGTCAGGAAGGAAAATTATTGGCTACGCGCCGCGCAGGGGGAACAGTGTGCTCATCACCAATGGGTGATGGGCACCTCTCCCCTGCTTGTAATGATTGCCCCAAAGGGACCCACAAGCAGGGAGACGTGCTCATCACCCATTGGTGATGAGCACACTGTTACCATGCGCGGCGCGCAGGTAATAACTTCTCAGGAAGGAATGAGCGCTATTCCTCCCGCTTATTTACCACGGGGCCCACAGCATTTTATGAGTGGCTCGTGGGTTGGCGGTAGTAAATAAGCGGGAGAAAAGCATTTTTCTTCTTACACCTTGCATTGAGGGTCTTGATTGGATAGGTGCAATGCCTACATGGCATGCCCGGCGCATTCAATAATGTCTCCTGCTACACGGGGGCCATCAGGTATTCAGGTTCCAAAGAGATCGCTTTTAAAAAGGCTCAGATGAGATACTTTTGGTTCCCAATACACCATCGTCTTTTTAAAAAATGGACTCCAATCACCAATGGATAGCCACGATCCTTTATGTCAGCTGGTATGCCCATTTTTTCTAACAAAATTTTTTTATTCAACGCCCCACCCAGAGTCCCAGTACTGCATCTGTACTCTGTAGCCATCTGGGGCAAGGGTGAGAGACCAGCATTTTTGCTAGAGGAGAAAAGAGGAGAGAGGGGGAAAGCTTCTCTCTCCTTTTAGGATTTTTCGAAACTTCTGAGTTGCAAATCAAAAAGGGGAATCCATCCCGGATGCCATTTGATCTGCTAGTTTATCGTTCTTTCTATGAGAAATGCCTCCGATCACTCGCGCTTAGGACAACTCCTCAAGGCAGCTAGCATTCCAGCACGACAACCTTACTAGGTAATTTTCAATCCATTTCCGTCCAGCATGAGGAAGGTAAGCCTTTGTCTATCCAAACGCCACCTTAAGTGTGTTGTAAACTATTGGGCGAATTCAGTTCCCTCAATGGGAGAACGTTTATGGCTTAGTCTCCCTCTTTTTTCTCAATGTCTTGAGAGAGGATTACATTGGCTATTGCTCCATCAACTTAAATCAAATGAAATGGTAAACCCTTCTTTAAAAAATTAGAAGGACCCTAAACCAGTGGCGTCCTTTTAATGGTCACCACACGACAAACAATTGGTTGGATCCGTTGACCTTGACATTCAACCAGGAGTAACGGAAGAAAAACCAGCAAACCTCATAGTGAAAAAATCAAACCAATTCAGCGTCTATATTATTTTGTCTTGAGCGCTAACGAATTGGCCAATTGAGTGGCGAACTTGTTGTCCACATGTGTTTTAAATATCCTCGTTCGCAATTTTTTTTATCGGAAATCGATAATCTCATGAAGGAAATGTTAAGAATACCCAACTCCACGAAACATACATTCACATTATACATGACGTTTCAAGTATTTAAGCTAAAGACAAATACTTATAAGTTTGATCCGTTCAAGTACCGTGTAACCAAAAACTGAGTTCCAAAAAACAAATGCAATGGGCATAACATGCCCATGCCAGTTGCTTTCCAAGTTCTGAAGATCAGAAATTTGAAGTATACAGTATACACATGGCTCTACTTTTCTTTTCATAAGTTTCACAACTCTCCTATAAACAGTGTCAAGCTGACTGGAGAAAAAAACCAAATAAATCCTATAATCAGCTGTGCTCTCCTCCAAACAAAACTTTCAAGCTAGAGCCTGATGAATAAACAAATATGTAAAGCAACAATTACAACAGAAAAAGGGTGATTCCCAATTAAACCCAGGCATCACATTCTTCTCCAAAAGCAATTCTGACAACATTTGTCAGACTAAGATTCAAATTGAGCAAATGCCTGGGGGATGGCCTCATTGTATTCCTATATATGAGCACCCATGAATCAATCACATATAAGATACCTCGAATTCTTCTAGCAAAGAATTGACTGCACTTCCCGCTTTTGAATGTACAGGTTTGATCTCTGCTCACCACCAAAATGGAAAAAAAAGAGGTGTAACCATTCAAGAGTCATCACCACTAGAAGAAAACTTATAGAAGTTTGCTAGTACGCCTTGGTCCTCCTGGAAACAATTTCATGATCCATCCTAATACCCTCTCCACCACCTATCGCAAACAGAAGACAAACCCAATAAAAATTGCGAAAAAATGTCCTAAACATGCATACCATAGCTTTTTTTTATGCTGCAAAACTGCAGCAAAATCCGTTTTTATAGATGCAGAGATGACAAACTGAAAGCAAAGAATAGGTACCTCATCCCCCTCATCCGGGTAAGGTATGTTATCCTGCATAACGTGGGCATCTACTGATTTTGCCAAAATGTTCTCACTTGCCATACGCTGAGCAGTCAAAAGCTCTAATCTTTGGGTTTGAACTTCCAACTTTTGTGATACATCTTTGTTCAACGCCTTCAAGCATCAAAATGACAATATAAATTTGAAGGAAGAGGAAGAAACAACTCTTTTAAAGAAAAGAAAAGCAATGAAACTTAAAGATTGTTTATCCCAATTGATGTAGCAGTTAGCAATCATAAACATTCTATATAATGTGTTCTGCCTTCACTGATTAAGAAGTCTCATAAGGATAAAGTGACTGCATAGTGCTCACCTTAAGCTCAGTGCATGCAGATGATTCAACTGCCAAGGCTCTCAACAACTCTTCCTTCTCTAATGCCAGCTGTAAGCATTCCATGAGACATGAATTTTTGTTAATAAAAGTAAACAGAATGCCAATGAAATACAACAGAAGTTATCAGTTTTTTCAATTTATGCTTTCTTCTACTACCAGATACTATCAGAGGGCAGAGTAACAGAATTCAGAAAAACATGAAACGAGTCATCTACCTCAGCTATCAAAGAGTCAATGTTGCCAATTGTTCTCAGCTGATCAGGAGGAATAACAGTGGAAGTATCCGCAACATAAGATTCAGAACTTTCATGCGGAAAAGGCATGCTAAAAACATTGCTTGACTGGATAGAAGAGAAGTGATGTTCACCAACAGGGTGAAATGATGGGTCTAAAATGCTGGATTCCGCATTTGAAACTTCAACATCTGAGAAAAATCACAAAAGATAATCTCAAAAGTTAAAAGTAACCCCAAAAGATTCCTTTATTTGTTAGCAAATTAAAGCCAAATGCCCCACAGAAGGTTCTGCATAAGTGATTGACTCGTCCCATGCATACCCTAACATAAGAGTAGCAACTACTCTAACAGAGGTGCATACAGGCCACGCAGAGCCAAGCTTATTGACTCAACCTTATCTACACTGCAAAATATTGTGTGAGCTCAACTGCTTTTGGGAGTAAAAGTTTGTCCAGCAGCTTTACGTTTCCAAAGCTTAAATTTATCTTAGACAGGACTTTTTTTATGTGACTGACTCAAATTCAAGTTTGGCCCGACCATTTCCTCTCTTCGAAAAGGAAAAAAGAAATTACTTAAACTTATCAGAGATGAATGGTCGGACCCACTATGAACTATAGAGAACTCCCTTTTAACATGATATATAGCATATACTCCCTTCAGTCTTGATGTTATACCCATGTGCCTAATTGCACCTCACGAGTGCCCAACCGAGATGTTACAGCTTCACACCAAAGCAAATTCATTGTCATCAAGCCAAGTTATAGCTCGATCTGAGCATGGCGAAAATTGAACAGATAACAAGATGAGACAACTAAAGCTAATAGAGACAACAAGTTCTACGGATACCACTCATCTCTAACACAGGAAATACATATTTGCCTACATTTACAGCAAAAAAGAGCATAAAGCAATCATACCTAAGTCCAGTGTGGAAGTTGAAATGTCTTTAGTAACAACAGGAGGCTTGCTCTTGTCAATAACACTCCCACTAGAAGATGCCTTCCGTAGCTTGGACTGCAACATTTTTTTCTCTAGTAAAGCAAGGAAAATATTAGCACTTATGCAAAAAGGATTTTAATTGAAGAATAAAAGAAAGAAGATTTACCAGGTTATTTAGCTTCATTAGTCTAAACAAGTAGCTAAAAGAAAAACATAAGGCAGTGAGAACTTGCCTTCTTGCAAAGCATCAATTGTGGCCTGCAGTTCTCTATGCTCTTTCTCAAGACTAGACATTTTTCGCCTGCATTGATAATAAAAGGAATTTTTTTATTCCATACAACAAAATGAGGCACCTATTATCTAAACTAGAACTCCATTGGCTGATACTCCCTCTGTCCCACAATAAGTATCCTGTTTACTTACTCAAAATGAACAAAAATAGGAGATACAAAAGGACATTTATTGTGGTATAAAGGGAGTAATTAAGTTATACCCAAGTATTTCAATCCGTTTGTTATAAATAGTGGAAACATAAAGAAAAAAATCAATACATGACCATTAAGAGGTCACCTCTTCTCACCAAGTCCTGCAACCTAAATGTACCTGCTTTGTTTTCATTTTTCTTCTACTTTGGGATCTTTCCCACTAATTTCTGAAGCTCATTCTTAATATTCTCACCATGAAGAGGTAGAATCAACAAAAAATGTTTTGACCCTATTAATGTTACTATTGTTGAACCATCGAATTTCGAGTAATCCGTGAAGTTGAATATGACAAACCTAAAGAGGAAGAACATACTTGTACGAGTTAACTTCAGCCGTTACATTCTCCAACTCCCTCTCCAACTTAAGCTCATTTGACCTCAGTCTGAGGGCCTGAAATAAAATATAATCCAGATCAAACAGCATAATCATCCACATCGAAATGATGTGCAGAAAAGAAATCACATTCATGTAACACACAAAATACCCGATTCAACGGAGTTAAAAATAAAAACAATGAATTTTTTTAACATAAAATATGATTTATACACTAACATGTTCTTAGTTGTAGAATACTTAAGACAATATCAACTAAAAATTAAACTGAAGAGCAAGGCAATTACGCGCAACTTTTCTCTTTTAACCAAAACAATATCCACAATTAGCAATAGAGCCCTATATTTGCATCAGCCTGCTAGATGGCCAAAAGATCACTTCTACTATGTAAAAAATCATATTCATGGCGCCCCCCATCAAAGAAAAAAGAGTAATGTTGTCTTTTCTCCCAAAGAAAAATCGGAAGGAACATGTATTGCAATTCTTCCATTCTATGTACCAACTCAAACCACTAGCTTAAGAATATATAACTCCAAATTACAACAATAAGTAATTTTCATAACCAACAAGCAAGCAGTACAACTCCTTGACAGAGTTTCCAGGGTTAAAAAAGGTTTGATGTTGCAAAATGGGCATAAAATAAGAGCATTGAAAGTTATGATGGATGACACACAACAAATTGTTGCCTTATTGTACAAAACAAGTACCTTTTCTTCTAAGCCAATAACCTCAGAAGCCAATATATTTGCGCGTTCATCAGCCGCATTACATTCTAATTGTACGTTTGCATACTCCATTTTCACAGCCTCAAGTACAGCCTGTTACCATAGCAAACATATCAATCAAGAATGAAACATTTAACTCTTAACAAACATCAGGTCCAGAGACACAGAGAGAGAGACGGAGGGAGGGAGGGAGGGAGGGAGAGAGAGAGAGAGAGAGCAGAGGAGAGTAGTGCACAGAAGAAGCTAAAGGCATGATGGAACAAACAAGACGAAACATCAATTCTTTAAAGTCATATATACATAAGCTAGATAAGTTTCAAGCATGCAAAAGAGGCAAGTAAAGTGAACCATACAGATAAAAAGAATTGCCTTCGGAAATCAACAAAAAAAAAAAGCTCAACAACAGATTAAGAGGGCTAATAATGCCATAACGTGTAATTTATTCGCACCAATAAATATTAGTTTGCATGCACAAAATCCTAAATCATCAATTAAGAGAGAAGGGATTACCAGTTGATCCTTAATTTTCTCCTGTAACCTTTCCATATCTGATTTTAGTTGGTTAACGACTGTCCCCTGACATATAAACAAAACCATAATACAAATTATACTTGCAGAATGACTGCATACAGGAAACTTTAACAATGAAATTCTGCAATTGTTAATCCTGCAGAAGTAACGTAAAAAAAACACTACCTGCTGATTAAAGCTATCACTAAGAGAAGAATTCTCAGCAGCTAATGACTCTGCTAAAGTACGTGCTGCCTCAAGAGATCTCTGTAAAGAGAACTTCTCTTGTGTCAAATCTTCAATATGCTGCAAAATAGAAATTATAAAATGTGAAAATATGGTAACAAGAAAGAAATAGACATCAAATTTTAAAACTAGAAGCATTAAGTACACCAAGCCAGCTTGACTCAAGATATAGAAGGCTCAATCGTCTTCTTACTTTGCACATGCTTCTCATATAAATAAGTGTAACTTAATTGATAATTATAATCATAATCAAGTAGCGCCTTTTCCCAGCAGTTTAAGGTCGGTGACGTGGAACTTATGCTTCCATTGTAGCCTGTTTTGTATCAACTCTTTTTGTAACAGATAGTAAAGACATATCTTTTTTTATCAACTCCATCCTAGTTCTCTTAGATCTCCTCTCCCTTTTTTGGCATCATTTATATCCATCCCTTCTAATCTTCTCACAGGAGCATCCTCTTTGCATGTGCCCATACCAAAACAATCTAAACTCCCTAAGCTTCTCCCCTAAAGGTGCTATCCCTAAGTTCTCATGTATATACACATTTTTTATCCTATCTCCTAGTTGTCCCACACATTCACCTTAGCCTTCTCCTTTATCTATATCACTTTTCTTTGGAGCCAAACACTCTGCTCCATATAGTATTACAAGTCTAATAGTTGTCCTATAGAACTTGCCTTTAAGCCTATTTAGAACGCTATCACACAAAACTCCTGATGCTGCCCTCCACTTTACCCATCCCATATTTATCCTATACACTACATCACGATCAATATCTCCTTCTTTGTGGATAATAGATCCTAAATAACGGATTTGCCCACACCTTGGCATTCCATGCCCATCTATTTCAACTACCTATAATTCTACCTCCTTAAAATTGAATTGCACAAACTCTATCTTAGGCCAACTTATTTTAGAACCTTTTGATTCTAGAGCTTCTCTCACTAATTCTAGTTTATACTTAAACATATTTTAGTCTTATCAACTAAAACTACATCATCTGCAAAAAAAACAGGCACCAAGGTACACTATCTTGTATATGTCTACTTATCTCATCGACAACTAAAGTAAAAAGATAAGGGCTTAAGGGTGGCCCTTAATGTAGACCTTATGTGATTGAAAACTCCTTGGTTTCCAAATTGTTTGGACGCTACTCACTACCTCATCATACATATTTTTTATTATGTTATGTATACTTATAAATTCCTTCTTTAAAAAACTCATAATGAGCTCTCTAGGCACACTATCCCTATACCTCATCGGCTTTTTCCAAATTGATTTTCTATTACCTTAGTTTACTTTCCACGAACATCTTACTAATCTCTCACAACTTCATAGTATGACTCATAAGTTTTATACTCTTATAGTTTGTACAACTTTGGATGTCCCATTATTTTTTATATATGAGGGTATAAGGTACTTCTCCTCCACTCCTATGGCATCCTCTTTTGATTTCCAAACATTGTTTAACAACCTAGTCAGCCAAGTCAAGGCAACACCCCCAAGAGCCTTCCATACTTCAATGGAGATTCCATCAGGTCTTAGAGTTTTACCTTTCCTCGTCTTCCTTAAGGCAACTCCTACCTACTCTACGGAGAGTCTCCTAAAATAGGTTATATCTTTAATAGGACTAGACCCAATATCCATGCCACTACCATAATCTTCATTCAATATATACTCAAAATAACCTCACCATCTCTCCTTAATTTCCTCATCTTTCACTAAAACCCTTTGATCTTCACTCTTAATGCACCTAACTTGATCTAAGTCTCTAGTTCTATTATCGCTTAACTTAGCTATATGTCCCTCTCCTCCTCCATTCCTAACCTATTATACAAGTCATCATAAATCGAGAAAAACAAGCTGAACAACAACAGACCGAGTTCAGCTCATCAAGATAAGCCGGACTTAGCCTTAAATCAAGACAAGCTCAAGCCAGACAAAACTCAATATGACTGGGATCATTACGGCCTCTAGTAAATACACATCTTCTGGACGTAATAGAATCAAATTACTTGAAATCTACCACGACAAAACTGTATTGTCAGGCAGACCATTGCAACATTTTACTAGTCACCATAACGAACAGTCTAATGACTAACAGTTAATACAATGTCTTAAACTAAAAACATGCTTTACCCTACAGTAGTAGTAGTAATAGTTGTAGTAATAGCAGCAGAAGAAGAAGACACCTCACATGAGCAAAATATATTCACCTGTTCTAAAGCTGAAAAGTCTTCATCTCTGTTTGGCACAGGAACATCATACTTGAAAGGAAAATTGTCTTCCTTGATGGAACTGAAAATGTTTACAAATGGCTTTTCTGTTTTAAGATGATCTGGTGGGTCCATTCTAGCCAAAGGTTCCACACCACCATTCTCTACAAAAGACCGCCGGGAAGCTAACGAAGGTGGATTTTCATAGTAGTCCCCAGAATTTCCAAAAGGGGAAGCTTTCTCATCTCTTTCAGCTTCGCGGTTCAAAAAATGTGAAGAAGTTGATGCTTTAGGCTGTGAATCCAAAAAAGATGGACGAGATCGCCGAGCTTCAATCTCAGAAGCCAGTGACGTACTTTGCTTAAATGAGCTTCCAACATTTGCACTAGAATCAGAGAAGAAACCTCCAGAATTTCTATGTGGTGCAGTTTCTACGTTAGACTGAATATCAACATCACTGCTGAGCTTCTTCTCTCTCATTTCAGATAGCCAACCACTGTTGAAGTAGATTTTCATGTCACTTCCCAAATCTTTTCTTGGTACGATGTCACTTTCCAAATCTTGATCTGTAGCTGTTGATGCACTTTTTGTCGAATTTGAAACTAACTGTGTAGTATCTGTCAAAATGTGTCAATACATTTTGCATTAACCTAAAAAACTAATTCAACAGCTAAATCAATATTATAGAATAAAACTGTACCTCCATATGAAGCTGTTGAGGCTTGATTGGATAAATAATTTGGGATGTCTACATCATGCTGCAAATTACTACTAGGATCGAGAAAACTGTGAGTGAAAGGAGCAGAAGAACCATAATCCTTTTTTACATATCCACTGGAAGAAATGCCATTGTCTTCAAGCTGATGCTCATGAAAAGAATAAAAACCAGATTGACGATTATCTTCTGATAAATCTGAGTACTCCCGAACCAGATCAGGTGGTGATGCTGATCTCGTGCCATGTGCTTCAGTGTCAGCTTCAGTATACTTACTTACTTCACAAGAATTTGTATCCTTCCAGCTACCATTGTAACCATTATCTAATCTATGGGTATATAAACCTTCATTCGATTTAGATTCAGATGGTCGATTCGGTATCGAGTAACTACTACTATTGTTATATTTGTCGGACACATTAGCAACTGAAGAATTTACTGTCACATGTGAAGAATCGGGATGGAAGTTATGTACTGAAGCAAATGGACTGTTGTCGAATGAGAAGCTGGGCCTCGACGATTCGATATCATTAGCACTATCTAGATTACGTATGTTCTCTTTCTCACTCTCTAACAGTGATTTCTCATGCTGGCTGATAGCATCAGATTGTGATGGAGCAGCCACTGCTGCCTTCTTTGCCTTTGCTTCTGCCTTCTTCTTTCGAAACTCCTCCAGCTAAACACAATGAAGACAAAAGATCAGCTTTACTCAAATTGCTGTATACAAAAAGCAACAAAATTCACATATCACCAAGCTTCAAACCCAAATCACGGCATTAGCTAATACCTGCCTTATCTAATTAAATCCCAGAATCACATTCAAACACAATTCACAGATGCAGATGAAACCATCAAACCGTATATAAATTATGTCAACATAATTTTAAAGATTAATAAAATGCCAATATAAACAAATAATGGATGAAAAAAAATCGAATCTTTATGAATTGAAGCATACCCGGCGCTTTCCGGCTTCTAGATGCCCTTGCTTCTTTGAATTCTGCACAGACGCCATGCATAAAAATCCCAACTTTCTCCGCAACGCAGCCTATTAATTCCCCCTCACTCCATAAAACTTTCTCCATATAAACATTATACAAACACCAACAAATGATCGATCTAATTCAAATAAACAGAAGTGCAGAGAAGAGCCTTCAATTGGACTCGAGACTGCGGTGGTCCGAGTTCGGGCCGGGCAGCTACTGCTGACGGAGATCGCCCGACCCAGCGGCGGCGAAATCGGGAGCTTCGGCGAGGATAGGGGCTTCCTTCTCCAATTTGGAGCAGATCTGGGACTGGCTTCCTTCTCCAGTTGGGATTTGGGAATCGCCTACTTCCTCCTTGCTCGTTCATTCCTCCATTATTTTGATTTTCCCCAAATTTTTTTGGCAGCTTCGAGTTTTAGGAGCGCTAGTCGCGGCGATCGTTATGAAGCCGGCGACGCTCGTTTCACCAACGGACATGCTTTGGTAAGTTTATTGCAACGTATCTTTCGGAAATTTTTATTTTGAAATTTAAATTTCAACTTGTCTTAAAAACTAAATCTCAATTTATGACCACCAATTTTTTTTTCTTTTGCAATCGGATATGCTTGAGACCCGCCTCTTAGAGCACTATATCCCGTCGCAAGTCTCTTTGGGTGTGGACAAAGCCAGATATAAGATTCATAAGGTGCCACCAGAGTGACGGTTCTAACTCGAGATCTTTTGCTTCTTGGAACATAGCCTCATAAACAGTAAAATTTCACCAACTATGAGATTAAGGGTCCGTTTGGTTGTAACTTCTGTGAGTAGAAGAAGCAGAATCTAGGGTATTCTGCTTCTTAGATTTTAGCTTTGAAGTCAAGTGCGTTTGGTTGGACAAAAGGAAAATTTTGCTTTCTTGTGAGTAGTCTGTTTGGTAACATATGCAGAAAGTAGATTTTAAACTCTTAAGTTACAAAACTACCCCTCGTGCCTTGAGCTTGCTTATGTCTTGACCGTTTTTTTTGGCTTTTGATTTCTCAAACCTTCTTTTGAACTGATTGAAGCATGACTAGATCTTGTCTTGCATAGTTTTTTTTTCCTTTTTGTTTTTCTTGTACCAAGAAGAAAAAACGAATCCAACAGTGGTCTGCTAGAATGTGGTTTTGCTGGGTCTTGCCTAGACTTGCTTTAGCCAAATAAAGGATGGGGTCCAGCTGATTTCTAATTCGACTTGTCTTCTTTGCCCATGGTTTTTGACATCGTAATCCAAAAGCAATATTGTGCCATTAAGGCATTAACAATATATATAATGAACTTATATAGCAGGCACATACACTGAATTATAGCAACAGTTCAGGACATGTTTTGCAGGAATCACCAGGCTCAAATTTTAACTTTTCTGCGAAAAATAAAAATGAAAGACGCTTACACAGTGCCCTGATAAAAACAAGAAATAAGTTGCCTTTACAATTGGGACTGAAGATAAAACTTTTGATGTAAGCCAAACATTTTACCCTGAAACCATTCAAATGTAGCATGTGGGAGGGAGAGATGGACCTTAAACTAACAGCAGTTTAAGATCTTTTCCCAATTTGTTATTAGGCAGTATGACCAGTACTATCAACTATGGCAAAAAGAAAATGGATCTAGTAACCTTTTCCTACGTTTACCTGCATTTCTTTTGCAGCTGGTAAGCATAAGGTGCCGCCTTATCCATAAAAAAAAGACAAAAACACAAGAGCCTTATCATTGAGGCAACCATTGATCAATTACTATATGTAAAACACTATCACACTATTCAGAACTTTTTTTGTATATCTTACAGCATGTTTCGCCTGTGGTAGCACAAGAAACCATCAGAGAAACATTCATAGCCTATTCTCAACATCACAGATGATCTAGGATTCTGAACAACATACACATAATTGAAATTATAGTCCAGAAACTGAACGACTGCTTACCACCAATCCTCATAGAACTATTAGTGTCGCTAATCCCAACTAAAAACCAACAATCCCCTATTGAGGGGTCAAGAAATGTGACCATACCATACCCGTCAAATTCACAGCTCTGTGAGTTTTGTTTCCGAACCTCATAATAACTGTTAAATGCATAAGAAATATTTCTTTTTGCCCCGATTGCGTTGCATGATCCACCATAGAGTAGGGTGGTACAATTTGCTACACTACAAGCCAACCTTATATGATTGGTCACTCCTGATAAATCTTTAGATGGATTAGCTGTACGCCACCTTGAAGGCAAATATTGCACATCCTTAGCATTACTTAATGGTCTACCAGAACCAAGTGATTGGGAAGATACTTGACTTATCCATCAAATGAGAATATTCCACAGTGACGTTCAAAGCTCCCTGGTAGTATACTCTTTCTGGCTCATTGCCAACTGCTACAGACCTGTGAAGATCATCATTACATATCGTTAATGGCAAGGCATAGATAACACTTGCAGGGCACCCTAATAAGAAGCGAGAAATATTTTCATCCTAAAATATACAGACCTTGTGTAGACAGAGTAGTGATGAAATACACATAAGTTGACTAACTAATAATTCATGCAAATATGTTCTTTAACTTATTTACTTTTTGTAAAATTCATGTTCCCTTCCGCAAAAAGAAAATGATATTGCGTGCTAAATAATGAACTCAATCTGAACTCTGAATGTCAGGATATAGACCTGATACCCGGTCAAATGCTCCACAGTGCCAAGTGATTGGGATCTAAGAGATCCAAATTTCTAGTTAAAGATTGCTTGATGCATTGATCATGGTTGATAGGCATATTCCTTTGGTTTTGTATTTTGTAAATACAGATGTAACATAGATGTATGGGGCGTGTAAATCTGAACACCTAGAATCTCCTAGGTTACTCTATGTCACCTTACTTTAAGTTTGGCCTTTGTACTCTATAGAAGCAATAAATAGAAGGCATACTTCAGTTGCATGGGAAAAACCTGCAAGCCACAACAAAGAACTAGCTTATAGCACTCAATCTGCATCTTTCAGACAGTTCAGCTTGATTAAGTTTTGCACGCCAGATATGCCTATTAGTGCGAGGAGAAGTGTTTGACAAAACAAATTTGACATACTCAAACTGAATATATACAGATACAAATTTTCACCAACTCCTACCTCTGAAATCAGCACATCAGATTCATGAGCAATCAATCAAGATTCAGGAAGAAAATGTGGAACTTTTGACCCCTTGTAGCCTGCTTTCCTCTGTATGTCTACATCAACTATCAATGGCCTTCTAATCAAGAAGAAGAAGTAGAAGAAGAACCCACCTCAGAAGTCAGCAAATCGATCAAAGAAGTATAACCAGAAAGCACCCATCTCAGAGTTTCCCTCTTTTCCACCATAAAAATTGAATATTTTTCTTACTTCCTCTGTTCTAGAGCTTCGGTAGTCTGGCATGAGCTGAGAGATCTTGCCTTCTTCCCCAGCGGGCATCCCCTGATCCGTCACTCTCAGCCAAACACACACAGCAATGAAGCTGAGCACCATCCTAAGGAACCCGCTGGCGAGCCCGACGATGGCCAGGATGGAGAGCCCCCTGTTCTTGGCCGGCGGCAGAGGGTACCCATAGAGGCCTGTGGTTGGCGATTATCGGAGACGTCAAAGGTGGTGAGACGGGTGAGGAGACCGAACTGTCGGGGGCAAAATGAGACATCATCCCCCCGAAAGTGACTTCTCGGCTAAAATCTCCTGGTGAGGAGATTCTACAAGAAGTCGACTTTCCCCAGAATTTTGGGCGGAAAGTCGACTTCTCTACATAAGATGATTCTTCCGCAGTAGCGCTACCAAACGCACTACTGCGGAAAGTGGCTGATTTTGCGAAAATCTAGCCCGGAAAGCACCAACCAAACGGGGCCTAAGAGTAGTCTTCCACAGTTAAAAAAATACTCTATCATATATCAACTTAAGTTTGAATTTTTATAATAATAATCATAATCAAGGAGCACAATTTTTCAACTATTTGAAGTCGGTGACATGGATCTTATGCCTTTATTTATGCTTGTTTTATGTCAACTATTTTGTAAGAGATAATAAAGTCATATGATTTTTTATTAACTCCATCCAAATTCTCTTGGGCCTCTATCTCCTTATTTTGACATTATTTTCATGCATTTCTTCTAATATTTTCACAGGAGCATCTAAATATGCATTGGGTTTACAAAGGCCCTAAATATGTTGATCGTCCAAACTGAGTCCGGATCCTCTGGTGAAGCTTCACCAGCGAGGCCGCTGGTGAAGCTTTACCAGCCGTCGATCGTACGGAATCGACGGCGCACACGGATATGATGTGCGCTCAGCCAAAAGCGTGTCTTTTGGCCGAGCGCACGAGGAAACCGTGTGCGCCGTCGATTCCTTATGATCGACGGCTGGTGAAGCTTCACCAGCGAGATCCGGTTCCGTCCAAACTAATTGTAACAGACAAGAAAAGTTACTGCCTTAAGGTTCATTTGGATAGACAATCCTATCAAATTTGTCTTACAAGCAATTTGGATTGTCCACTGTGGATTTGCTTCATTTGTTCTCTTTCTGTCTTTATTATAATAATGACAAGTATTTTAAACATTTATTACACGTGGACAACACAAATATTTTAGTACCTTTCATACTCTTGGACAAATCCATGATTGTTCTCATGTTCATGATTGTCAACAATATGCCCCACAATCTTGAATTGTCAAACAATTCTAATTATTAAGCAATCCATATTACTAAACGGAGTTTTATAGAATCCGAGACAAGTTGGCAACAATCTGCCAACAATCCAAGCAGATTGTCTATCCAAACACCACCTTATTATGTAGATTTTTTTATATAGTTTTAAAAATATTCTTTAAATAATATATTATATATGGAATAATGGACCTTACATAATTTTCATGTTTTTGTTTATCTAAGATTAGTTTTTTTTCCTTGTAAGTTTTTTTTGTGGCGTACATACTTGTAAGTTTCTTCATCAAATAAGAAATATATATTTTTTTACGTTTAAAAAAGGTACCCGAGAAGTATTTCATCAATAAAAAAACCCCATCATTGGGCCCCACTCCCACCCCCAATCAGCGGTTTTGCAATGACGAAGTAGCTTGGTGACGTTTTTTTTTTTAAGGCGAGACTAACATTACTCATCAAATAATCGTGTTAGCACTAGCGTGTGCGCTAATGAATATGGGATTTGGCAGCTGGTGAAACGTCATTTTACAAGTTAGTTACATCTCTTTAAAAGGAAGCTTATGGAAGCTGAAGTTAGCAGCTTCAACTATAAAATAGTTAAAGCCAGCTTCTCTCTGAAGCTGAATATACTTTCGATGTTGATTCAGAAGTTGCAGCAAAGAAGAAAAAGATGAATCGAGCGTCAGCCTGGATTCTGGATCACCGGGGCTTCATAGCCAATTCCCCAACCAAACGATATTCGCGATGAAGCCGGCTAATCAGGCCTGAAGCTCCGCCAGAAAAATTAGAGTCGCATGACCAATCCAATCTCTAAAATAGTCACAATAAAAAACCATATTTTGTTGGAGGCAGCATATTGAAACACGATTTTTTTCACCCTAGTATTTTTGAAGAGAACCTTACAATTAGCAACTGGAATCTACATATTGGATTTACTGTCTTTTAATATGATCCTAAAGGATTCCGAAAAATATTGAAATCCCATGACCAGTCTTACCATGAGGAACTGGAATCTCCATACAGATACATATAGCATTAATTAATTATTGGATTTGCATTCTTGCAGCTTCCCTTCATGGACCCCAATGCCTGGATTCGCTCAGTAACCCACCCCAATGCTAGGATTGGCTCAGTACGGGTCCGTGATCAGATTCAACGGCTACTTTCTAGACGGTAGAGATTCAACGGCTACTTTTACAGTACCATCATCTCTGTACTCTATTATCTTTATGGCCGCAGCCCATGGGCTATCTCTAGTGAGCTAACCGGCCCACAGGCCCATGGGCGCTGCCCATCTCGTCCTCATGAGGAGCTTTTTACAATAATAATAAACCCAGGAGCGTGTTGAATAAAAAAGCATCTTACAAAATCATACCGACTCGCAAATTCCGACGCTGTAGCTCTTCTTTGGCTTCGTCATCTTCTCCGGTGCTCATTTTGCCGCCGGCGTCGACCACCATCACCGCCCTCGCCGTCATCAGTTTCTCCTCACCCCTTCGCCAGTTTAATACTCCAACTGTCCAATATTAACTGTCTGATTGAAAATAAGGAATGAACTAATGTTTGTTTCTGTTGGTCTTCCAACCGTCCAATTCTATCAGAAGTACAGCATTTCATCAAATATCCTGCGCGCTATTGAGTATTTTCATCCATTTAAAGCTTCTTTTTAGTTACCCACGTTGCTAGCATTGTACTTAGCTAAGGGAGCCCATTTTGCGCTACCAGTTGAAGAAAATCTTAATTGGCACTGAGATTAGAAAAGAAAACCGCTGCAGAAACAATATATATAAGTACTCTTTTAAATCTCTTATCTTTCAAGTAAACAAGAATGCTCAGTGCTGGATTAACATTTTCTACTTGTAGAATTCAAACTCCGTGTCTGGCTTCTTCACATTTGCTCGGTAGCCTTTTTCAAAATCCTTCGGGAGAATCACATACCTATTCTTTCTGACCGCATGCATCCCAGCTTCTTGGCAGATTGCAGCAATCTAAAACAATTTTGTTGAAATTGATGGTGAATGTGAGAAAAGAAGCATACAAAGTATTCAAAAATACTGTACGTCAGGACCAACAATTTGCCCATGCACCTCAACAATGCAATATACTCTTGACCACATGAGAAATGTCACAAGTAGCATTAGGCAGGATTAGTACATAATAAAATTACAGTTTGTACATTTAAGTGTTCAAAATTATAAAAAAAATATTAAGTGTTCGGCCAATCAGAACATGATATACAAACTATAACAAAATTCACAAAATACTCATATACTATGGCATGTGTACATGAGAAGATTGCTCATTCCTACAACCACCATGAATACCTGCCATATCTATCCGCATAAACAGCTACGTATAATTAGGCATAGATCAAAAAGCTATCTATGGCCAACTGCTGCGCTCTTTATACTATAGTAAGCAACTAAGATGCTGTTAGCTGATGTAATACGAACCTCAGCAAAAAATTAAAAACATTGTAGACACATATCTGGAGTGCACGCTACTCAATATAAAGTTATACCAATCTTGTATGGGGGGAGCACTCGAATAATATAATACCATTTTTTAAACAATTTAGTTGACGAATAACTAGCTAGATTGTGGTTTTCTTTTTACGGTAATTAGCCTTGTAGGGGATATTGATAGTGATGTGGTACATAAGATAAATGCGGGGTGGGTAAAGTAGAGGGCAGCATTGGTAGTTTTGTGTGATAGGCGTGTTCCAAAAAAGCTTAAAGGCAAGTTCTATAGGACAACTATTAGGCTTGCAATATTCTATGGAGCAGAGTGTTGCACTAAGAAAAGTCATATAAGAAAAGTCATAGATAAGTTGAATGTAGCAGAAACATAAGACCAGAAAGGATGCATGTAAATGATGCCAAAAGAGATATGACTTTACTATCTCTAGACTTAGATGGAGATATGACTCTTTTTGCACTGACCAACGCTGCCGATTTTCTAAAGATTAAGGGGCTGAAGACGCTGATGGAGAAGGTTATTTTGGAGAAGGTCAAGAGGATGAACTAAGATGAAGTGGGAAGGTTCTTGATCATTGGTTACGATGCACCATATATATACCCGAAACGCAGGTCTTATTGACATTGTCCTTCTATCTCTTACAAAAAATTGGAGGTCTGAATGGAGGCATAAGATCCATATCGCCGACCCCAAATAGTTGGGAAAATATGCTACTTGATTATGATATTATAAATTATTGAATACTAGAGGGCCATGCAACAGCCACAAACAGCCTACTAGCATATTCAATAGCCACAATTATGGAAGTAACATAATAACGAACCTCTGCTGCACTAATTTTATCTGGTCGAGACACGTAATCTTCCAAATCAACCTCATCACTCAAGTTCATTTTAGCTGTGCAAACCTGAACACAGAATATTCACATGCTAAGATAAAGGCATTTATTGCTACTGAAATTGGAGAAAATGGGCATAATGCAATATTTGAAACCTTCACATGATACATAAAAAAACATTTCCACAATCTAATTCGAGTACAACAAATAAGCAGCGTAAGAGCATAATTCAAGATATGAGAATCGCACATTGGATCAGCCCTTGCTGGTTCCGACCCAATAGCAAATTCCAGTTCAAACCAATCACCTTAGAAGCAATTTTTGCCAAAATTCACGGATCCAGAAAATACATACAGCATACTTGACCTACTCTACTTAAATTGCATTAGTAAGGTCGCATTTGTAGAGTTCAGAAATTATCCAATTAACTTCTTTATATGACTGACTATTGCTAATCAAAATATTACTTTTCTTCATCCTACTCGTCAGATGGAACTCTCTGTAGGAGGCAATTTCAATTACAAATTTATCATAAATGGATAGTGACCATCACTACTGTCTTGCTCGTGATTAATAAACCAAAAACAACAAAGCACTATATGAATTAAGATCTAAAAAAGATTATTAGTATTGAGATTCAAGTACGCAAACCTGGAAAACAAGTCTCTTCTGTCGCCTATCCGGCAAAGGAAATTCGATCTTCCTATCCAGTCTTCCTGGTCTAAGGAGTGCTGGGTCGAGAGTATCCGCTCGATTAGTTGCCATTATGACCTTTACATTAACCGTTTGGTCGAAGCCATCCATCTGCGAAAGAAATATGATAAATCATAGAAAGCCTTAAGAAACAAGATAAGAACACCCAGTAACTTTTCCCATGAGGAAGTGGAAAATAACTAAAATGAAGCACATATTTAACACAATAAAAGGACAAAGTCATGTGTTGGGATGATAATAAGACAACAGTTTAAAACGGATTACAATTTGCTGATATTTGATGATGTTTCAAATTACTGATATATGTGCCTTTTTTTTGGTTCTACGCCCTCCCAATCAGATTTTCATTTTGCATCAAAAAGAAGATGAAGCAAAACGAAGAAAGGAATCCTCTGTAAAGACAGGCGGGTTTTGCCTGCAAAGCTCCATCGCTGCTATAGCTGCCAGAAATGGAGGAAAAATTGACAGTATGTAAAAGGTGGTAACTATATGTCTAGTTAGATTTTGAAAGTAACTTAAATTGAGTAACTATAGCCTCAGATTGGGAATATATGTTTCAAACAAACAACTTAAATTGTGAATAAATCTTTGATGTCTCATATCTTTGACCAACTGATATATCTCAGAACGTCCTTGATGTGAATTAAGAAAATAAAAAACAATAGTTGAAAAGGCTTTAAATTGGGCTTAAGCTTCGGATTCTTAAGATGAGGGGAGAACAGGAACTTTTGGCTTGGGGATTACACGAACAGGAAGGAAGTGGATTGAAAGTGAGAAGAGATTCTCTGACACTACTTAAATTAAGGGAAGGCTTATCACTAGTAGAGCGCAATCACTGCAAATAACCAAGCAAGAAAATATAATGGTGATCATTACAGCCAGAGACATATTTTTCAGAGATATACATCTCGTAATGCAAGTCCAATAGTACATATGTGATTTGTGGAGTCAAGAACGTGTGATATCATGTTTTCATAAAACAGCAAGAAAGGTTACCTGATTCAGAAGTTCCATAAGAATCCGTTGAACTTCTCTGTCAGCTCCTGTCTGAGCATCAAATCGTGCAGTTGCAATGGCATCAACTTCATCAATAAAGATGATAGCCGGAGCATTTTCTTTGGCCAGACGGAAGACATCACGCACCATTCTTGGCCCCTGATGATGCAAAATTTAAACCAATAAGCAGATGAAGTAACAAAAAGTATACTGGCATGACGCATTAAAAGCAAATTATATAATGAAATCACTGATGCTGTAGGATATTGTTAAACTTTTCACATTTACCTCTCCAAGGTATTTCTGAACAAACTCTGAACCAACAACTCGAATAAAAGCCACAGTTGTATGATTGGCCACAGCCTTTGCAAGCATTGTTTTTCCTGTACCAGGAGGACCATAGAGCAGAACCCCACGTGGAGGATCAATGCCAATCTGCTTGTACAAGTCATGATGTGTAAGAGGAAGCTCAACAGCTTCACGAATCTCTTGCTTTTGAATATCGCAACCTCCAATATCCTACAATAAAAAATGTGTAAGCATGAAATGGAAGCAAAATAACAAATTTTAAGATAAAATAAAGTATGATTTATTAGATGACTTAAGAAGTAGTTAACTTCTTCGATTTTACTTAATTAAGGAAATACACCCTCCGGTCACTTTTAATAGTCACAGTTTTTTTTTCAAATGAACTTACATTTGAAAAAAAACTGTAACTATTAAAAGTGATCGGAGGGAGTATGTAATAAGAAAGTTCTACCTACCACAGACCTATGAACTTTATCGTAATACAATTTAAAAAGGAAAAGAAGAATAAAAACCAGCTTAAAGCAGCGAAATGAACACGAAAAAGATTCAAACTGAAAACAATTGTTCAATAAAGGAAAAATTCAATAAAAAAAGATGATTGTCTAATTCCCTATCGAAGTAGAAACCCTAGGTCCAACTCCTCCACACCTCATTCAAAGTTCAGAATCCTAGCTCCAATCAAACCCAATTTTCGCGATTTTAGTTAAACGAAGAACAAGAACCAAACTTTGAACAAACAATTCCAAAAAAAAAGAAGACAAAAAGGAAAACCTACATTGTAGGTAACATCGGGCTTCTCCGACTGGCTGAGCAAGGAAATACTCGAGTCGGCCTCGGGCGGCAGAACATCGACCAACGCGTTGGAGTGGCGGTGCAGCGCGACCGAGGCCGCTGGTTTCAACAACTCCCGATTGATGGTGCTGAGAATCCGGACGTAGTAATTGGAGCCGGTGGTGGAGCCGACGATGCCGTTGTTCTGGTCGACCATCTCCATGAACTGGCCGATGACCAGCGGCACGGACTGTATCCGCTTGACCTCCTCCTGCGCGCGAAGCAACTCGCGCTTGAGGTTTTTGAGCTCGTCTTTGACGTATTCCTGTTTGATCTCGATGAACTCATCTTGGCGCTGAAGGGACTTGAGGCGGGAATAGAGGTCGCCCTCGGACTCGGCGGCGGATTCCGGCGAGGGAGGCGGAAAGGGGTCGGAGGAGGGGAGGACGGCGGGAAGGGCCTGATCGACTAGTACGGCAGCCATGGCTTTCAGCCTTTTGGTTCTTGCTTCGGGAGAAGGAAACCGGCTTTATAAGCGCGGAGGTCGGGGAGCTGGTGGATGGAACCGTGGAACTTTGAGAGTTTCTCAAGCGGGTCGTCGGATATGATCCGGAACCGATTCCTCACTTGAGAGCACGGAGTGTCGTATCGGATATCGGCCTAAGAGACGAAATATTGGAGATATTGTGTAAAAAAATATCGGTCGTCAAAAACTATTTTTTATCGTATATTTTCACAATCTAATCTCTAAAATAAGTTATACTAATTTAAACAAAGAATAGATTTCAAAATATGCATAAAAATATATATTAAGATAGAAAACAAACATGAATGTCTTTTTTAAAATTTATTTTTTCAAAAAATACCGACATATCGGTCCGAAACTATATCGCCGATATTTGGAAAATTTCAAAAATCCGATACTATGTGGTATCGTTGTATCGGTTTGAGCCCGATATTGATATATCGACGATATATCACTGATATATCGACGAGCTGGCATTCCATGCTTGAGAGCACTTACACTTTTAAGTTTTCTTTCCATAAAGAGATAAAAAACACATGACAGCAGTCGCCAAAAATCCTTGATAATTGAAGTGCCATAGTCCCTGGCATTAACATTAAGGGTGTGTTTGGTTAGCAGGAAAAGAAAAGAAAAAGTAAGAAAAGTTAAAGTCTTTTTCTATTTTTTTTGTTTGGATAGAGAGAAAAGTGTGACAGCGGAAAACGGTTTTTCTCTCATGGGGACCACATAAAAATTTCAGTTATAATTTTTTCTTTTTCAAACAAATAAAAAAATTGAGAGAAAAGTCCAACTCCCCTCCTTTTTCTTTTCTTTTCTTCTTTTTTCTTATTTAATTTTTTTCTTTTTCTCTCTAACCAATGGTTAGAGAGAAAAAGAAAAAAAGTCAAATGATTAATCGTTGTGCGCGTTACCATGATATTTGCACTAACCCCTTATTGTGTTCAAATCCATGCAAGTGATTGATGATTCTTCAAATTGCTAAAACAGATGAATCAGAACAACGTAGGCATGTATCCATTCTCTTTTTTTCGAAGCCACATCATTAAAAAATATATCAAATACGTAAGCTTGCTAAAGTCATTTTTTTACACTAGTATTATAAGCAATGTCATTTACTAACCATAACAAATTATACTATTTTGTAGGAGTTTATCTCCGATATGGATAATTCAAAGATGGCACAAGTGTAACGTGTTTGTATTTGAGGGGTCGTGTTTTGAGGACACAACATTTCTCGTATTATGTCCTCAATGACACGATAGCACTGGCCAAACACACGATAGCAATATTATCGTGTATATAAAGTACACGCTTCATTGACATACTTCAACGAGTCATATCTCCTACATTTCTTATCCATTTTCGCCCATTCCTCTATGACACGACTCACTGTCTGTTACTTATAATTCAAAATACACAATATAAATTACAAAATATATATTTAAATTTATTTTATTTTATTCATATACACATTTTTATATACAGAATTATAAGAAATACCAGTCAACATATTTTTTTATTAGTCGTGTGCTTGAACACACAAAAGACAAGTGTATCGTGTCTGTATTTGAGGGATCGTGTCTTCGAGGACACGATGTAATACCCAAAAAAAATTGAATTTGTAATACGGGTTAGTTGATCGGTGAGATGGCGGGAGCTATTGTTAAGGTACTTGAGGTAAGCTTTCCATTGCCATAAATTTTTGTGAAATTTGGATTTTAGATTTTGAGGTTGTGATCGTGTGAAATTTTGGACGTGATCGATAGCTAGAAGTGACACGATCAATCGGGTCAGTTCTGCAATTGAGCGAAAGCCTGGCGCGATTAATCACATTATGTGACGATCGTTCGTATCTACTGTGATTTTCAGTTTTGCACTCACGATTGATTGCTCCGGCACATGCAATTTCCATTATTTTTTTTGAGTTGGGAATCCTACCAAATCTAGGAGGGCTATTGAGATAGCGTCCTAGATGGTAGGAGGTGGTTTTGGATCAATGATGGAGATTAAAATTTAGTGTAACTAATGGGGAAAGTGATTGGGAAGGAGATTTCCTAGTTGTATTTGGATTTTTCTATAAAAAAAATATAAAAGGAGACTATTCCATGCACATGAACGTTCAACCCTTAGAAATTTGGAGTCTTCTCTTCTTCCTTTGCTCGATCAGCAAGTGTTGGGTGCGTTTGATCCACAAAGAGGGGCATTTTCTTGAAGAAGAAGTGAAATTCTACGCAAGGACTTAAGTAACTCGTCGCATAAAGTGGTAGGATGAGTTTTTCTCCACTTCTCAATTGATTGATATCTATGCAATG
Source organism: Houttuynia cordata (assembly GCA_039654745.1). Lineage (NCBI taxonomy): Eukaryota > Viridiplantae > Streptophyta > Magnoliopsida > Piperales > Saururaceae > Houttuynia > Houttuynia cordata. The sequence continues at coordinate 41,121,233 of CM077503.1, read as the reverse complement.
ATTTTAGAGTAATGCATGAAAGAGTATGATTTCTTTTCATTTTACGTTGACGATCCATATCCCTCAAAGGATCTGATTTGAATATCTACACATTCATGAATCATGTTGATAAATCTATGTTTGGTATTCCACGTACTAGCGCCTAGATGGCTCCCATGTTGTTCATTCCTTATATGATACAATATGATGATTGGGTGATGTAGCAACGTCATGTTCCATAATTATTGTCTTCTTATCATTTGGTTTCAATGAGTTCTAAAAACAGGTATCACCTAGGAACGGTAAGTGATTGCACCCGGTGGTGTATTGTGATCAATCTTCGTGCCTGATGTTTAAATCTTGTGTCACGATTTTTGGATTAAAAAAAGGTCATTCTTTTTATGATACTGTCAATTGATTACCTTTTGGAATTCTGTTCGGGATTAGTCGTCTTATTTGGGCTAAGGGTACACCAATAAGATATTAATCGTGTAAAAACGTTCTATGAAGGTAAGTGGTGTCTTAAGACGAGTAGTATTACTTTATACTAGAGCCATAATGGTTCTGTAACATACCTCAAGAATGGGTAATTATGAGTACGACAATGATCCGAGGTGGTATATAATGTATCTAATACGAATATAACACATTGGATTAAGATAGACTCTCTCGGCCAGAACTATTTTTGTGCTGATAAGTGGTAATTAAAAAGTCATAACTAATTGTAGAAGAGTCAGAAAAATATGTTGTCTGTTGGGTTGGAAACTAGATTCGTAGGGCTATTGTCAGTTTCATAATATAACTCGAACTGTACAAATTGTAGTAAGCGGGGGCCAACATCCCTAGACGCATGGCTGGGTTCTAAAGAGAGAACCTATAGGATGTTATGATATAATGATCCACACGGGAAGTGAACCTAGCTGAGAGCAGAAATTGATGTCTCCTTACACCATGGATGTCTAGAGTCTGAACATATTGATTATTTTCTCCTTATGCAATGAACGTTCGGAGTCTTGAATTATTATTATTTATATACATACTCTGAGCTGGTATTTTCGTTGAGTATGGTTACTATTCAGGTAAGGTAAACTCTGTATTTCAATTCCTAATTTCTGTTGAACATTGAAATTCTTCACAAAGAGTATTATGTCTGTATAATTTCTATTCCTATTTTTATGTGAAGTTTTTGTAATCTTACTGGATATTTCTTCAGAATACTCATGCATCATCTGATGCAGGAATTAAAAGAGAGTGAAGCAGAGCAGGTAAAGTTTGCTAGAGCTGCTATGGAAGGCTGAATCTTGGAGTGGAAGGCTTTAATTTTTTATGTGACTTTTATTTTATCGACCGATGTGTGTCTAGAACTTTAGTGCTTTGAATTAGATGTTATTTTTTTTTTACTGTAATAGACTAACTAGAGTTTTCTTTTATTAGTAATGTTATGTTAAGATTGAATACCTGAATATTATTCTGTCATGTCGATTCTCTTTATTCTCATCTGGAAATTGGGTTGAGATTGATCGAGTATTTAGTCACACGTCAGGTTTCTAGCTTCCTGACTGTCTTTGATTGGTTGCTTCCGCGCTCTGATCGAGGTAAGAAATTTTGGGGCGTAAGACACAACTTTTCTGGTATCGTTTCCTTGATGACATGAAAGAAAAGAAAAAGAAATGAGGGGGACTTGAAAATTTCTCTTATTTTCGTTTTATTTGAGAAAGAAAAAGTTATAACTGAAATTTTTATATGGTCCCGACAAGAGAAAAAACAGTTTTCAACCGACACACTTTTCTGTCCATCCAAACACTAAAAAAAAGTCTTTGATTTTTCTCTCATTTTCTTTTCCTTTCCTGCTAACAAAAACACACCCTAAGGGGCGCAACGCGACGCTTGTTTGGGAGTTGGCTTTTGGGCTCTAAAAGCCATTTATGGATTTTTTAGTGTAAAATCGTGTTTGGAAGGTAGAGTTTATACAAAAGCGGGGTAGTTTACTTTGGAACTTGGTCAAAAAATTACTTTTTAGAAAATCTCATCTTGAGGAGAATTTATATAAAAGAAACTTCTGGAGAATAATGTGGAAATGATTTACTCACCCCTCCCTCATTAAATGGTTTATTAATTTTTTTAATCAAGAGTAAACTCGTCATATAAATCACTTAGTCTTTATCCAAAATTTGACCCATCCAAGCGGGTCACTTTAGCTTTGCTATAACTAAAGCCATTATGACCAAAAATTATTTTTTATAAAAACAAAAGTGGTTAAAAAGATGAAAGAATCACACATTAAAGGCCTTTTTGGTAGTAGCTTTATGGAATGGAGAAGCCAGATTTTAAGGAAGAAACAGATGGGAAGAAGTAGAGTATTTGGTTAGGAAAAATTAATTTTTAGAGAAAAATTTAGGGCTCGATGACATATTTTATAAATAAATATGAAAGACAGGGACACATAATAGGAAAAAAACACATTTTCACGTTTTTTCTTATTATATACCCCTATCTTATTTATAAAATTATAAAATATACACTGAGAAAAGTCAATGGAATGAAGCATTGCCTCTTTTGGAAAATCTTCTTTGGATTTGGATGGAGAAGTTGGATTCTCCTCAAGGTTGGGTATGTAGCTGCTACCACTAAGAAAAACTCGGTAAGCTCGTTGATTCTCTCCATCTTGCTTATTAGTGTCACAGGCAACACTGTTGGGAAGTTTGATAGTACGTGCATTCAATGAAGCTTGTCTGCATTTGAAAAACATACAGGTCCATCATAAGAGTGCTGACTTTGCTCACACGACCAAAACAGGAAGAGCGAGAAAACCTCTATTTTTACGGCTCCGGCTGGCGATGACGGGTATATTTGTTCAATCAGGTGGGGACCACATGGGCCCATATGCATATGACAACTCAAAGGCCCCACTCTTTTTTTCTGCCTCTGTCCTTGGGCCCGAGTTTAATACATTTCACCCATCTTCCAATGAAACGTATGGAAATTATTGAATTATTTAGAGTACAATCCAGACTCCGGTGAGTAATTTGAACTGGCTCAAACTTCAAAACTTTTTATGGAAAAATCAAGTTGGAGAGTCACACAATTATTACTATAAACATCCTCTAGTAATACAGGCAACATTGTTGCAAAGTTCTGATACAATACAGTACGATATAGAGAAATCATTGGATGATTTAGAGTTTAATCCAGGCTCCAGTGAATCATCTAATTTGACTCAAACTCCACAACTTTTTATCAAAAAACAAGTCTCAGAAACTCATACAACTATTAGAATTCATAGCCAACGTTCAGAGGTTAGAATATGCACTTATATGAATTGCACCATAACTATTTACAATACCAAAACACAACTAACTCTCATAACTACTTTTGATAATACTAAACAATGCAATGAACACGACTTCAAAAATATGAAGAAACTAATTGCCTATCTAAATGAAAGAAAAGGCAAAGTAGAAATCAAGTCAACATATGCTAATCATAACAGAGGATGCCCTTAAGTTTATTCCATCCCCCCACCTTCTCCATAAGTAAGCAAATATTAAACAATGCAATGAACAGGAATTAGAAGCGTGGAAAGTACGCTAGAGAACAAATTTCCATTACCTCATTTAACAATGTTATTAAAGCACTTAATCACAGGATATCGGACTGTCCATCAGAGAGATCTTTTCTTATCAACATATGATGATTTCCCATGACAATCAACCTTTTGGGCCAGAGTTTTCTTTCAGATTTGACAAGAAGAAATTACATACTCACTATGGTCATTTTTAAGAGTTAGTTCATTTGAAAAAATAGTATCCATTAAAAGTGACCGGATGAAATAATTTTAATGCAAACAAAATCTAATATACACGGAGCAAGACAGGTACTCCATCGTGATAGCTACTGCTAAAACAAAGGAAGAAAATTTTCTCCGCCTGCAATCGCCCACGAAACAAGCGCTTTATGGATACCGGAAACTGAAACTATAGAAATGAAATGAACTCATCTACAACTTAAAAAATAAAAACAAAGTTCAGTGTAGCAAAAAAGTGTTACACTTAAAAAATAATAAAAACAGCAAATTACACATCAAGTAAAGCAAAGCTGCTAGTTTTTCGGGATGTTCTTCCCCACAATTTTTGCTGGAGTTATACGAAGAAGATTTCCTGGTTTACCAGGAACTGCACCTTTAATCATCACCGCCCTAAGCTCAGTGTCTATCTTAACAATCTTCAACTTTCTAATCTTCGTTTTTGTCCCTCCCATCCTACCGGGCATCTTCTTCCCCTTATACACATGTCCTGGAGTTGTTCCAGCACCAATTGAACCCAAGGCTCTGTGGCTCTTGGAACCATGGGTCATAGGTCCACGTTTAAAGTTGTGTCGCTTGATTCCACCTGCATTACAATATATAATCATTGGCTACATTCTGAAGGTAGCACAATTTTTCTATCGTCCATCATTTACCTACATTTAAGCAGTACTATTGTTTCACTGAATGTGAATCTTGGAGGTAATGAAAGGGGTAAAAAAAATTAAAGCTTTGGAAACACTTATTCTTTTTATTCTAAAACACAAACTATAGTCCTCAAGACACTGTTGGAAACTTTTTCTGTACAAAAGCAAAAAGAAGAACACACTTGCAGCTCAACAAGGAGCAGATGAACTACAAAAAGACATGTCTCAGACAATAAACCAAGTGAAGACTTATAAGATGTTTGACAGCATGATTTTTTTCCATGCCAATCTTTATGGACGATTTAGCATTTGATTTCATACGAGAATCCTCAACACAGTTAGCTAGTTGACCAAGCATCTCAATTTTGAGTAAAAGGTAAAATCTCTAAACTATGAGGAAAGCCTATCATTCGTGCAATGTCGCACTTTTTAATGTTCAATCCTACCTCGAGAAAAAGCAACTTAGTTTTCTCTGTTGACAACGTCTCCATGGCCAACAGCTGCAAGGAGTATTCTTTCATAATCATAATCAAGTAGTGCCCTTTTCCCAACTGTTTGGGGTTGGCGACATGGATCTTACGCATCCATTCAGGCCTGTTTTGTGTCAACTCTTTTGTAAGAGAGTATTCTTTATATTTCAAAATCACTACTCTGAGCCTACGTCCCTATAACCATTGAAAAATGTAAAACTTAGTTGTTTCACTTAAAATGCATTTATCAGGTGCATAATGCAATCGATTTTTTAGCAATTTCGTTTTAAACATCAGTCACTGATAATCTTTCACAGATTTTACTGCAAACTGTTCATGGTTAATCCAAACTCCAAAGTCAAACTACAATAACCTCAATCCTACTATCCTAGTGGTACAATCCACTCCACGCTCATAACCATGCTAACAGAAATCCAGTTTTTTCTCAATTCATAACATCATAATACGCCCTATTATCACTCAACTAGCAGAGGCCAAACCAATGTGATAGACAAATAGCACAAGAAATCAATGACAATTACCTTGAAACCCCTTCCCAATGGTGGTACCGGATACATCCACAAGATCTCCCTCCTTAAAAATCTCATCCACCGCAATATTCTGCCCGGGCTCAAAGTCCTCCACAGACACCAATCGAAACTCCTGCAAATGCCGCATAGGAATGATCCCAGCCTTGTTCAAGTGCCCCAGCTCCGGCTTGGTCAGCTTCCTGTCCCTCACTCTGCGGTACCCCACCTGCACTGCGTCGTACCCATCCGTAGCCGCCGTCTTCACCTGAAGCATCAAGCCGCTAATCAACCAAAGGCACAAACTTGCGCTCTAGTTAGTCAGCACAAAAGGCCCTTTAAGTACCTGGGTGACGATGTTGCCCTCGCGGAAGCCGACGACGGTGACGGGGACGACTTTTCCGCCGGGCTCGAAGTAGGTCATCATGCCGAGCTTGGTGCCCATGACGCCGACGCCGGCCTCCATGCTCATGTAGACGCGGCCACAGGAGGTGGAGGAAGGGAGGGAGAAGAGAGCGCGGAGGGAGGTGGGTCTGTAGGGGGAGAGGAGTGGGGAAGAGAAGGCGGAGATGGGCTTCCGGCAGGCGGGGGCCGGGCAGTGGAGGCGCATGGGCACGGCCATTGGCATCGGAGGGAAGGAAGGGGACTGAGCAGCGGATGAATGCCATGGGCACTTGTCTGATCCTATCCTTTGCCGGTCGAGTACACTGGCTGACTCGGACCGGGTTCTTTTCGAAAATTGTAATTATCAAACCGAGACGGTCCAGCCACGTGGGATGGCCGCAGAAGATGTGAGCTCGGACAAACCCGGATCCGGAAGAACCTAAGGATGGTTTTTCCACTCCCTCTCCTGCTTCGGCCAGTACTCCCAATCGGGCTCCTAAGGGCCGTGAAGATACGGAAATGGAGACGGAATTTATCACTTGTTTGCTTAGGAAACGGGAGTTTTGAAGCGAGACGAGCCTCTTGCATGGGGATTGAGTTTCGCCGGCCTCGAGGAAGACGAGGGTGAATCTTTTGGGAGATGAAAACCTAGAATTAGATCGCCGGGACGTGGATCGGGGGAAGGGGGCGGCTGAATAAACGGGAAGCGAGTGAATCGGCAAGAGGAATTGTCGATGGAGAAGCCCTTGGGAGTCGCGAAGGGGCGATCCGAGAGCAAAAAAGGTGAAAATTTTGAGATTTTCCGCGAATTTTCTCATCGCATCAGAAGAATTGTTTTTTTTTTTATTGTTGGATAGATCGTTTTTTGGGCAGTGATCGCGCGAAAATGGAGTGACAAGTTTTGTGATTTACTCTGGAAATAAAATAATGAAGGCGTTCGATCAAGTTCGGAATTTTTTATATTTTTTTGTGCTTTTTAGTATCGTTCCAAGCTGTTTTAGCTCTATGTATCTATTTAAACGCGGTGTCAAACTGTCCATTCATGCACTGTATGATTGCGAAAGAATAGATTACTTGCGTGTCAGCGCAGAAGTTCTCTTTACTATTCTTGTTGCTTTTTTATGTTGAGTTTGCGGAAAACGTGATGTTTTGGACAGGAGATTTGCGAAAACAGTTGCACGTTTCAGTTGACGAAGCGGAATATATTTCCTCATTAGATTTTGAGTGAAGAACATCTAAGGATTTCCCTTGTAAAAATCCTATTCCTTATCAGTTTGGAAGTCGAAACTCTGTTAGTCATGTTGAAAAGGGAAATTATTATAAGCTTCTGTAGGTGCAGATTAGTTTTCTGCTAATAGATATATGAAAAATTATACAACTGCCTCTATTTTCCCGTGTTTCACATATTTGTCGTCTTTACGTGGCTTCGTTGTTGTTCATTGTTTACTCTTTAATAGATTGTAATTGCTTTTCGTCATCACTATCATGTTGCAGCTTTTGCTGAAACCCTCAATATATTTGAACGACATCTCTTTTTCCATACTCCTTCTCATTTTGATATCAAAGAAATTTCTGACTATTCTGTTAATTTTTGATAATTTCTGTTAATTTAGAAGTTGATTATCAAAGAAACTTTGTATCTAGCAGTTGTCACCGAATCGAAAATGCTGGAACAATGCCAGAGGCTGACATCTCCGACTCCAACATGTGGTTACCTAACCCATTTTACCCTCTTGGACATTGCAGGTTCAAGTTGAGATTGAGAGATTGACCGACTATGGTCAAGTTTTAGAACTGTATTTGTCACCGGGTGGACCAGCACTAGCTGGTTTCCGTTTGGATTCTTTTAGTGCAATAAAGCCCCGGATTGCTCATTCTCCACCTTCTTTTGAAGCAAATGCATGGGATGTCTCACTAACTTGTATTGAAGATAGACTCATCAATCCTGCAGTATTTCGATTTTTCAAGGCAAATTCAAGCTCAGCGAGTTAGCTTCAAATTATACGGAGATTTGGCCGCTTTTGTAGACGACACAACCGAACAGGATGATGGCGAAGTTCAAGCTCTCCCATCTGGTCTGTCACTTTCTAATCGAATCAAGCTATACTACTATGCTGATCCCTATGAGCTTGGTAAATGGGCAAACTTATATGCTATTTAACTTGTGATTTTCACAATAGCGTATATATTTCTTTTTTTTCCAAAATTTTGCATTGTATATGTAAATACATCTTATATTTTGGTATATTCATTTTTTGTAAACCTGTTGTATAATAATTATTCTTTATAATTGTTTGGATCGTGCATTTTTATTGTAATCTATTGCCTGGGGATCTGAAAGCTGTTATTTGATAATGGACAACCTTGATAAATCGAATAGAAAAATGGTGTTTGTTTGCATCTTTGTGTTTTTTTATCTTTGGTGACCTGCTCACCTGTTCCCAATTTAACACACTGCTTATCTTCGGTTAATGGGATATATAGACATGGCTGCTTGATCTAATTAATAGTGCATGTAAGATTCAGTTGGCTAGATCTAAGAAACACTGGAGTTGATGACTAAAATCTGTTATATATTTCAATGTTCAATTCTACTTAGTATTCTCTATCCATGTTTTTTTTATACAACAGGACTCTCTATCCATGTACATCGTTGCTTTGGGCTCTTTCTGAGAAGCAACGACTCCTTTTAGAAAGAATAATCTCAATGTACAACTATGAATAAAGGTTCACTTTCTCTCAAGCATGTATGAGATTGGAGGCAGATGTTTTCCTACAGTGACGCACCTCTATTGTGGCTTAGACAAGATACCACCTTGAGTTAGCTTATGAACCTTATTTAGTAAGTGGTGGCACAGGATTTTTTTTTAACACAGGAAAAGTTGACTATAAATGTGCCAAGAGAAGATGGATTGAAATATTGATTATTATGTCTATCTACTTACCTTATCCCCTCTATTTGATGTTTGAATTTGCTAAAAACCACTGTAGATGTTGAGATGAGAGTGGTCTTAAGGATTGCTTGACCTACACAAAGTTCTTGTGTGGGAAACGCCACACAGAAAATGCCAGGTGAAAACAGATTTATGCTGAAATTTATCAGACGAGTCCCAAGGAAAAAATTTTCAAAGACTGACGAGTTTTCGATCAACATATCTCAGTTAGACACCCATGCTGACAAATTGGCACTCGGAAAGAAAGTAAGCAATAAAGGTATATGGCGCACACATTTTTTTTTTGAAAAAAAATAGAAACATGACCCAATCCTCAAGTTACCAGACAAATCAAAGGAGAAGAAAACCATTCCAGAATCTTTAAGTTCGCTTATAACAAATTCACTACTAGCGGAGGGCTCTGTACACATACGGTCAAACATGCTTGCTTATGAGATTGAAAACCTTCTCCTTCTTGGCTTGTCAACATCCACCACCTTCTCATCCATATGTGAAGTGTCCTTGGACCCATGCTTGAACGGATTCAACTTCCCCAGCTTCTTTGACACTGATGAGAAGAAGGTCGGCCGCTTGGAGGAGGATCTGGCTGATGATCCCTCAGGTTTCCTCTGCATGTCAGACAAATAGATCTTCATTTTTGCTAGCTCTGTCCTCAACATCTCATTCTCTTTGATCAGGGATGAATCGGCCTGTATCTGGGTTCTGGTGGTCAGGGCGTCTGGAGTGCCTAGGTGGTCGTCTGCACTTCGGAGCTTGAGCTGGTCATAGTAGAGGGCGTGGAGAACAATCTGTACTGGCAGACGCTTGTTCTGCGAGGCGTGCACCCGGGCTTCATAAGATAGCTTCAGAGGATCCATCACGCTGCAGGCCTTCTCTCTCTCAATCTCATCCAGTCCAGGATGCGCCTGAAAGGTGCAGCATAATAAGGTTCATACACAAATTTTACAAATAATGGAGACTTGTAGTAGCTCTGTTAGACAATAGTGCAGAAACCAGGAATATATGTCATTAGAGGAAATTAAGCTCACCTTCAAGTAGATGTCCACTGCCCTGTAGAGATCGTCGTCCACCTTCCTGGCCGCCTTGGGTATCAAGATGGCGATCCCAGTGAACTTGGAGATGCTGAGGTCCCCGTCGGTCGCAATCTCCGCCAGGTACGCGTCCACCGTCCTTGCCACCCGTTGCATTGCCGCCGATGCTCCCGTTGCTGAGCCAAACACCCCAGCGCCTTGCTCCCTCTCCACAAATCCGGATATGATCCTCCGCACGCTGTCCAGGTCGAACAGCCGCTCTCCGTCGTAGGTGAAGGACAGCACCAGCAGGTCACCTACCATGACATGCTCCAGCACCGCCAACACCCGTCTTTCCAGCTCGTTCTTGCACGGCACTGGAGCGTTGAGGAAGATGGCGGCGCGTAGGAGGCAACATAGGAAGCTGATGGGCAGGGCGGAGCCGGAGGCAGTGGAGGACTTGTCAACCGGAGGGAGGAGGGCAACGATGGATTCGAGGACCTGGCGCTGGGCCTTTCGGGCATTGGCGTCGGCATGGGACGCGGCGGTGACGGAGGCGACACCACTGCCCGAGTGGTCGCGGACGAGGTCGCGGAGAGATTTCTCAGTGTAGGCGATGATTGCGGAGGCGAGGGCGGGGGTGTTGGTGCCTCGGGACTTCATGGTGGCAATGATCTTCTGGAAGGAGGAGATGTGGAGGACGGCCAGCTCCTCCGCCCACCAGTCTACCGGCGACCGACTGGGGAAGTTGGCCTCGTTGCATGCCTGCTTATCATTACCAATATATTCAGCGGAAAAAATATATCATTACCAATACTTAACTACAGTTCTTACTAAGCTCTTCTTAATATCGTTTCTAATAAAATAAATCCCAAAATACTTCAAAATATGCCCCCAATGTAGTGCTTTTTTTATAATAAATTATTGGTTACGTGCGAACAATGTGTTTATCACCGATGGATGATGGACACATAGGACCTACAGGGGAGACGTGTCCATCACCCATTAATGATGAGCATACTGCGCACAGCTATGCTAATAACTTCTCATAGAACGAGGGGTGTCCAAATCGTTAGACTCCAAATAACTTCTCATAGAACAAGGGGTGTCTAAATCATTAGACTCCAAGGGGTGTTCAATATAGTGTTTTTTTGAAAAGATGCGAATGACGATCACTCAAATATTCATTGATTTATACTACGTTCAACACAAAAATGGATTATTTTCATTTCATGTTTAGATCTAGCCAGACGAGTGATTAACGTAGGTTTAGCTCAAATCTTCATTACAGGCATCGTGCATGTATATCACCGGTCTGTAAACTCTCAACAGATCTATACCATGCATGGGAGAGATACAAACCTTGGTGCTGACGACGTCGACGCAGCGCTTGATGAGGTTGAGTTGGTCGGCCAATGGGAGAAGGGACTCGCACGACTTGAGGACAGCAACGGCGCCGGAGAGGCTGGTGAGTGCCGCGCAGGCCAGGAAGTCCTCGGTTCGCTCTGCCAGGTTTCCCTCGCAGTAACGCTCCGTCATCTCCAGATACTCGGCGGCGCACCGGAGTGCCGCCACGTTATGGACCGTGATCTCGAAGTTGACACCGTAGCAGAACTTGGCCGCCTTCTCGAAGATCTCCGGCCCGCCGGGCACCTCCGACAAGTTCACTCGGCTTAGGTCCGCTTGTGTGGACTCCATCACCAGCTTCCTTACCAATCCGCTCTTGGCCATCAACATGAACTGTCGCATTTTTCCAATGAGAAATTAGTTATTTATGCAAAATATTCCCTAAGTTTTCATTAGACAAATAACTAGAAATTATAAATTTGGATATTGTTCGTAAAAAAATACTTCGGAAAAATAGAAGCGAACCATTTACTATCAATTTTCAGCAATAAACTTTATTGAATTCCTAGTTTCTATTGATTACTGAGTAATTTCTATTATTGAGTGCCTGTCATGAGCAAAACCCATAATGAATTCATGAGAAAAAAAATTCAAATAAGTTTAGTGATGTATTCATAAGTTGAGCTCTGGAAATTAGTAAGAAGTTAGCTTGAAAAGAAAAATGAAAACTGAAAAGCAAGCAAGACAGGGTTCGATTTAGCTAGAAAAGCAAGGTGCTTCTTATAAAGTACCAGATTCTGAATGGATACGTCAAAGTTCATCGGCCATTACATAAGTTAATTGGAGTGAATTAGTGATAGATGAAGAAGTTGTGTGGTAAGAAGCATTTCCTTCGTGTGGAAAGAATATAGAAGAAAAGAAGAATAAGATCTATAAGAAAGAGGCTGAAGAACAATACCTTGTGAAGAGCGAACTTTGCCTCCCCCACCTCAACCACAACATCTGTGGGAATTTCTTGTGAAAGAACCCTGCATACAAGGCAACAATTAGAAGAGAAGAATGAAATATTTATGATAAAACCATTCCTAGACATTCAGACGTATATTCAACATGCTTTGTTCAAGCCATACAATATTCACATACAAAAAATTAATTCACATGGTTATCTTAATTAATCATCCTGTTATGGAAACAGAAGGGAATTCAATACAGTTACCAAAAAACAATCAATAAGAGAAAGGATATGATAAATCATTTACCAGTTTCCAGTTCTCTCCATGGCCAGGGATATCCTGTTACTCTTCACAATAGGAGCAGCAGCCATGGGAGAAGCTTGAGAGAGAGAGAGAGAGAGAGAGAGAGAGAACCACAAGTCTCTAAATGTCTTTAGGTAGGCAACTTGATCTATATAGGAGGGCGAGGGATGGATTTTACTCCTTTTTGGTACTACTTTTTTGATGGCTTCTTGTCTTCAATCTACTATTGCAAAAGTTGGATAATTTTCAGCTGTTACTGGCTTGTGAGAGTGATGGTCATGATGGGGCCAGCTCCTAGAAAATGGAATTATTGTCTGGCTTGAACTACCGCTTTAGCTTCATTTGCAGCTGGCTCATCTTAATTAATCAAAATGTTGCCCAATAAACCTTTTTATTGGATTTTTGTTGAGACTTGATGAATTTTGGTATAAATGTTATCACATGGCAAGTCAGAAGGCTCATGGGATTCAACTATTGAAGGACGACCAGCATTGGAAAAATTTGTTGTATGTTCATGCATCATTAGGCATTATTCAATTGATGATTGGATGCATTGACCCGGCGCAAATTCAAGCTTAGCCAAACTTTAAATCCAAAATTTGTGAATAAAGTGAATATTCATGTGTACTTCAAAATGAGACCATACATTCTTCTTTTTGCCTTCCTATTTCATTGTCAACGGATTTTATTTTGAAATAATTTGTGTGTCAAGCTACATTATTATTCGGGATGTGGAATACAAAAATCTCACATACTACTGGTATCACGATAAAATTGTGTGATCCTAGGGTGCTTAACATGCATCTATTTATACGAACATGGCGAATACAAACATGACTTTTTTCTGTAACAGTATTAACGCGAGAATTAGCGGTTGTGACAAAATTGAAAAGATTTTTTCTAAAATGCAGCCCCATTATTTTTGCGAATGGTGATCATACAAATGGTGCATCTCCCAATTTTCGTATATTTTCCACCTTTATAGTGAAATTGGCCAAGGACTTTTTTTTTTTCTGGCAACACAGATGGCCAAGGATGTGTTTCTTATTTTTCGCCTCTGCTTAGCTAGTAATTGTATTTTGCCCAAACAAAAAAGAACTTTCGTATAATTGTTGTGAGTGTGCTGGCTTGGCTCGGCTCGGCTAGAGTCGGATAAGCCTCGAATGCGGCTGTCCACAGTTCGGATAAGCTGAGAGACTTGCGATGCTCTCTTCCCAGCCGTCGAACGAGATACGCGAAATCGCAACCGTTGGTGGACCTGCTCAGCTGGCAGCCGCGACAGCGTGTGGCTGAAAATTTGGTGAAGAAAGGCTAGGTCCAGGTAGAGCCACGCCATCCGGAGTTGATCTTGAAGACAGACAGATCCAGCCCCCACTCTACCTGCTGATTAGCCGGGGGACATGAGCCGAACCAATGGGTCCCACAATGTCTTTTGTTTCAGACATTTTCCAGTAGTATGCTTATTATGCGTTTATTACTTATACTATACAGAGACTTTCCTGAAAGAAGGGGCAAGTGGACACGGACGTTGTCCAACGATTCCGTTTAGCAAATGAGGTTTCAGACTTACTCCCCCCGGTCAATTTTAATAGATACAGTTTTTTAATTAATTATATCTTTTAAAATTGACCAGAGGGAGTATATTTTATGATACTTCTATAGTAATGCAGGATTGATTATACAATAATGTAGAATGATAGAATCATACCACTGTACTACCCAATTGCTATTTTAACCTCCATTTATAGATATATATGATTTACACTCTCTCTAACACAAAGTCTCCTTTTTTTTTGCGCAATAGTCCGACCGAATTCACTAGAATAAGGTGGAAAAGTCCTCCTACGGTCCTACCTAGTGTCCGCTCCATTATCCTCCACTTGAGGCATCACGAAGATCATTAGGATCGACAACACAACACAAGTCCATGTTAGCTAACACATGCTAACATGAACTAGCTAGTGTGTGCATAGTTGATTCTCATGACGGCTCCTAAAAAACAGAAGAGTCCCCCCTCCCAACACCCATCCACCCTTTTCATGTTTTTGGTCATGAGGGAGCCAAAGTTCGCCATCTAATGATGGAACCCATTTTTTCTAAATGCAGACAAGATTTATTGAACAGAGGAAATGCATTGTTTCTTTATGCATTCATGACTAGTTTATGCAACTAATTTTATTGGTATTAAGGTAGGGGATTGTTCACTATTTAAAAAAAGGATAGGGAATACTATTTGTTGGGTAATAAAAAAAAGGGCTGAGAAAGCATATAGCGAATTGAAAGCTGGATTATGATGTCCATTTATCATGAGAAAATATGATAAAAATATTTAAGTAGACAGGAAGTGAAGATAAATGATTGCAGGGGACCATTATTACAAACATGCCCGAAATCGCGTGAACGCATGATTACCCAACTGGTCATTCCAACCAAATAGAGTATTGAAGAACACATGATTTGAAACCATGAGTATCGAATCAAAACCTCGTACATGCTCGTATGCGCTAGGTAAATGCCCAAAGGGGAAGAGACAGAGTGTTGGAGCAGGGTGTGCCACCGGGTTTCATACTTACTCCGTCCTATATTAATAGTTTTATTTGAAAAAAAATTTGTCTTTTATTAATAGCTCCTTTTGGTTCAAATACTTTAAGAATCACGTGATTTGTCTAAATTCTGTGTTTGACAACTCCTTTTTTGGGTGGGATTAAATTCTTTTCCAAAATATCACCCCGGAATGACGTGATTCTTATTATAACGTGAAAGATGGTCGCCTAAAATGACAGGCCATATCCTGTCATTTGCAAAATCACATGAGCTTCTTTAAATGATGTGATTCCAAAATTTACACCTTTAAATCTAAATCAAGCTTCCAAACACACCCTAAAAAGATTACATAATTGAAGTTTTCTATTTAATTAGATATGGGTCCCACCATCCAATGAAAATCACCATATTTCTTAATGGAGCTCTTGATATGGGATGGAGGGATCTCAGAATGACCTTTCCTTGTCTAAGGCAGAAAGACAATTTTTTATGTGGGATGACCCTCTCTTGGTTGATAAATACCACCCTCTAGAGCTTTGGTGAAGTGGTAGGAGTTGGCCAATTTTCAAACCCTTCAATTAATTGGGCAAGAGTGGAGACAAACCAAGGAATTTTATTAAGAACATAAAAGAGAAATGCTAGGAGAAGTGGCTACAACTTTGAAATAAATGATAAATACAAGAAATAAGAAGTCTCCAACAGATTGAGAGTCTTCTATCTTGATGTTGGCTTTTTACTTCATTATGCGCAAAACCTTGGGCTGTCTTCAGGTTTCTATTTCTAACTTTTTACGAGGCTGGATTTGGTGACTGGATGTTGGTTTTAGATTTTGGTGGAGGATGATGTCCGAAGGCTTTTCTGAAGGCTTCTCTCTTTTTTAGTTCTACTGTAGAACAATTACAAATGTAGATTCACAAAACAAAGATGTTTCAATCACTTCAAAATCAAAAGAAGATTTCATGTCCATGGGAGTTGTTTGGATAAATAAGATTTATGGTTTATTCTCCAAGCTTAAAAATTCATGAGAATTTGAACCGAAAAAAGATCATTTTAACTCAATCAGAAAATTCGATCAAGAAACAACATTTGATTTTAATTTTAAGAACTTGTTTTATTGCACGAAGAAAGAAGGTTTGATTTAGAAAATCAAAGGAAATACTTAAAATTCCTATTTGATGGAATTACAAACCATTTGATGGAATTACAAACCATTCAATTAATCAAACAATTTGAAAAAAAGGGTATGGAATAAATGAAATTAATAAAAAGCTTCCCCAATTGTTATATAAATTAACGGAGGAAACAATTTGAAAAAAAGGGTATGGAATAAATGAAATTAATAAAAAGCTTCCCCAATTGTTATATAAATTAACGGAGGATTTGGAAGCTTGTTTTTAGAGTTCAATTGCCAACCCCCTCTACGTTAAAGTGAAAGGTATTTGTAGAGGTTGGATTAGAAGGATGGAGAATGGACTGATGGGGTGAGTAGGAGTAGTAGCACAATTTGAGATAGTGGGGGAGCTTGAGGTGGTTTATGGGGGTTTTAAAGGTATTGGGGCTTTGGAGACAGTTTGAAAAGTAGTGGAGTGGGGGTGAGTCCACTTGGCTTCCTCTCATTTAGAATTTTCATTTCAAATGCTCTTGCTTTTCTAAAGAACTTTTAGTTTCTTTCCACGGTGTCTTTATAATCCTGAAGATGTCAAAAACTTCATTTTCAGGCCAACAGGAGCCCCCTCTCCAATGGTAACAGTAACCTGAATCAAATGATCGTTTGCAGGTTAAATTTAATACTGTGATACTATTTGCTGCCTATTGCTGAAGAACTTGTATTGTTTTCATGGCATTTGTTACCCATACTTTGTGGACTGTATTGGTCTTGGAATGTGTCTGATTTTAATATGGGAATATTCCTACACTTAATATGGGACGGAATATTATGTACAGTATCTGTGCTTGCTTGCTGTAAGATAACCAAGTTTACCAAAAGTTCGAGCTGTTAGGAAAGATAAATCTTTATCCATTTATTGTATATTCTAACATCCCACCTCACATGCAAATGCCCACAAATCGCGACACGTGGAACATAAATGAGATATAAATGTATCTAGCGAGACTACAACCCAAAACTTTCTATAGCCTGGAGCTCTGATACCATGTTAGATAACCAATTTTGGATAATTCACTTTTGATCATTTTTAGATCTACATTGAATATTGTTCAATGTGTTTGTGATCCTTTCTCTTGATCAGATTTTGTCTCCTTTCTGTATTTTCCTTGTTATATGAATGCTTTTTAGTAACTTTCCTGGGCTCTCGAGCGGTTCACCTGTTTGAGTTATACCTAGGTTGATTTCATGTTCCATATAAGTGCAGCCACAAGTGAGCCTTTAAAGTTGGTTTAAGCAAAATATAGTATTTTCTGGTTGAACTGGAACGATTGGTTTGTTATAGATGTCATAAATACGACGTGATGCAGTTCCTCCAGTCATCTCCTTGTAAAAAGGAAGATTGATTTGCTACACTTGATTATTGATACAGAAAATATATGCAACTAATGGTTAATTTTTGCAAAAATTGCTGCTAGGGAGACCTTATAGAAGGTAAGGCAGAAGCGCTTCTGAAGTCTGGTAGTAATCGTTCTGCTGTTCCAGCTCTCTGTTTAGCTGTTTGTGGTGTCAACCATCTAACGGATATTGAATTGGCTTAGGTTTGCTTCTTAAAAAGCTAGGCGCAATACAACATAGCAACAGAAAGTGAATAAACTCATTATTTTCCTCTTATTTCTCTTATTAGTGTTGAATCTGTTGCTGTATCCTTTGTTTTGTCAGGGATATATTTCCAGTCAATGTCAAGCTATCTTCAAACTGATGCAGTTGCAGCTTTAGCAAGTGGAACCATGGGCAAGCTTCGTGGCTGTGTTTTAATAGCTGGCAGTGGAACCATTGCTTATGGTTTTCACTGATGGAAGGGAAGTTAGAGCTTCAGCCTTCAGGTTCGGGACCTATTTCAGGGGATTGGAGAAGGCTAGTCTCTTTTTCTGTTTTCAATAATAATACTCCTTCCGTTCCAAATTACTATGTACATTTAGAAATATTATTATTCCAAAGTAATGTGTGCATTTTGCTAAACTACGTGACTTCCTCTTTCCAAAATTGGAGGAGACTTGGAAGGATTTACCAAAATTTTGTTCATGAACGATCATGCGAGTTGGATGGGATATAAGGGAGAAAAAGTCACGTGAATTTCTTGTGGGTTTCATGGTCCAATAAAAATAGGAATTTTCTTAAATGTACATAGTATTTTGGAATGGAGTTGACGAAGATGAATTTATCGAAAAAAGCAAAAAAAGGAATTCCAATATTAATATCATATATACTTCTGTGATATGTTGCTCTCTAGTTTCATTTTTATAGATATGGAAATTACATTATTGGCATGTCTCTTCTGCTAATATTTGAACAGATGCTGTTAACTGATATAAAGAGAAGAAAAAGGAGAGATAAGTTGCTCCATCACAGATTTTTTTTTGCTATGGTGGTTATATGAAGGTTGTCTACTATGTTATTTTATAGCATTTTTTGTAAGGCTTACAAAATGTAAGTATTTGAAATGAACATTAAAATCAGTTATACTTAGAGCAACCAAAGAGGTAGCCTTAATAAGCTATATGAAAACCAATGAGATGGGGACAACAAACTAAAGAATGAGACATTGATAGTGATGTCATAATTCTCACTAAGGGTATATAATGGATTTGATGATTGAGAACTAATCTCTTAGGTTCTACAAGAGAACCAACATTAATAGAAGAAAGAAAGAAAAACACGTGTGCCACAAGAGTAATTGTGCTAGTGGGAAGTTGAACCAATGAGTTTTGATCCATAAGAGATCAAGAATTGCATGAAGAGTTATAGGAAAGTTCATAGTGCCTATAACTCAAGCCGGTGAGAACAATAAATTCCCCTCAAGATCATCTGACAGGCGTGGTTAGTAGGATAAAAAAATGCAGAAAGAATTCAGATTGACTTTATAAGAGACGAAACCTAAAAGCATATAGGTCAATTCTACAAAAGATGAAACCTAGAAGGAATTGCCTATGACTTGAGAACTAAGGCATAATGTAGAAACTGGTATGAACTAGTGTAGCAGAGGAATGCATAAGTTTGAAATCGAACCAATGAGTTATTGTGCTAGAGTAGTTATGCTCGTCATATTATTGTTATATTTGCATTAGTACTGTAGTAGTAGCCTTTTCTAACGAGTTTCCCATACTCCGCTTGTTTTCTTCTATAAGATCAACAAAGTAGGAGTTTAGCGGGATGTGGGGCTATAGCATGAGGCTAGGAAATGACTTTCATAAATAGAATGCAAGTTTCTTTAATACTTTTCTTTAAATTCAATGATGACTTAGGCATGTGTGTGCTAAAATATTTTTTTATTATAATAATTATTAGCTACTATAGATTGTGATATGTATCGACCCAAAAGATCATGTTATTTGTTTATTTAATCGAATTAAAGTAGTAGATTTTTAATTATTGATATATTCAAAATTGATACCATAAAGTAATACCCCAACGCATGTAATATGTTTTGAATGATTATGGGCTCGAGCTCAGGCTCGCGTTATTTGTGTTTTGAATGTTATGTCTTAAGTCTTCCGCCAACGAAAAATTATACTCCGATTTACACGAATTTTGTGTATTTAAATTGGGGCGTTACACGTTTTATAACAATGATGATTGTAATAAAGTAGCGCAGAGCTAAAAATTAGGGTGGAAGGAGCTGACAATGTTTTGATTCATGGGGACCATGTGTACATAGCAAGAATCTAGCTATAGTTTAATAAGAAGGGGTGGTGATCTGAAATTCATGGGGACCATAGTTTAACTGTCTGCACGAATGACCCTTATAAATGGTATGTTCCTTCATAGTTGGATGTTTAGGCCTTTAACATTTAACTAAAACATCCAACTATGAGCTGTCAACAAAATATTCTTCTTGAAAAAGATAATTCTGAGCCAAAAAATAAGATAAAGATTTCTTGTTTTTTGCTGATTGTATAGGAATATGAGATTTACATTTGGATGTTTTCTATTCTCTGGGGATGTAGGTGGACTTATGCAGATCCATCCTAGGCTCGAATTGCAGATCCATCCTAGGCTCGAATTGCAACGCTCGTTCCAGTGGTAGTGACTTGTGTAGAAGCTGGGGATCGATCAAGTGGCCAATCAGATTTTACATGACTCAGAAAGAATTGGCAATCGATGCTAAAGCTGTGGTTTTACAAATGAAGTTGGATATTGAGCATTTGAAGGAGGAAACGAGACGTCTTAGGGAGGTGGTAGATTGGCTAAAATATGGAGTGTCATCCATCTCCACCATCACTCAAGCCTGTAAAAATATACAATAAATGAATAAAGATTTTCATTTTTTAACAACTCGAGCTTTTGGGAAACTTGGTTATCTTACATTGTAACACAACTTACCAGAGAGTAGATTACGTGGGGGTCTGTTGGTTTTTTTGTGGATATTGTGATATCCTAACTTTGCATGTAAAACATATTTTTATGGATATCTTGATGATGCAAATATATTTTGGATATTGCAAACACATGTTTTTTTGTATTAGTGTTCTTATGGTGTAATGGTAAATATATTCTTGTTTTTATTAAAAATAGATAAAGATCATCGGTTATAAACACTGGTGATCGTTGAATGGTCGATCGATCGTAGTTATGTTTATAAATTTCCAATAGCCATAACTTTTTGCTCCGAACTCCGAATTGTGCGTGGTCGGAAGAGTTGGAAAGCTGACTTCTTGAACTTTAACATAAAACTTGAATCAGTCCAATCAGACATTTTCACACGAAGTTATGATGATTTAATCATTAAAGTCTATTTTCACCCTTTTTGTGTATTACTCTCATTTCCTACAAAAACTAAAAACTATATTAAAGTAGTAATAATTCTAATCAAACACTAGCATAAATATAAGTTTAGGAAATAATAATATGCATATTTCATGTGTAGATCAACTGGCACCAGCAGCAAGAACAAATTAACCTATATGGATGACTCAGTTTTCCCTCACGTGAGCTTTCCAAAGGCTTCTATTTTTTTTCGGTGGAAGGAGCTACATATCATATGAGGTACGTATCATATGAAGTTACTATAACTTGAGACTTTCGATTTTTTCATGTGTCTAGTTTTGATGTGAGCCCTATAGATCGGACCTTACTTAGCCATTTTAGTTTTGTGTGTACCTGATTTTATATAAGGCATGTGTGCCATGTTCAACCAATTTGAAAAATTTTGCTTTAAGGGCCGTTTGAGGTGTGAAAAATCAGCTCCATCCAGCTGGTTAAGAATTTTTGAGATAATCCACTAACCAGCTGAAACAGGCCATTTGGGGCGTGAAAAATCAGTTCCATCCAGCTAAAAAAATCTACTGGTTAAATTTTTTTGGGATAATCCACTAACCAGCTGAAACACCATGCCCCAAATGGTTAGTGCATTATCCAAAAAATCCTTAACCAGCTGGATGGAGCTGATTTTTCATGCCCCAAATGGCCCCTTAAAGTGGCTAATTTTGATGTGAGGTCACGATGCCTCACATTGCCAATTTCATTTTGAAGTGGCTAGTTTTGATGTGGGACCCATCGAGGTTTCACTTAGCCAATTTTTTTGACGGTTTAGCCATTTTTATTTGGTCAAGTTGTAGTTTAACTTTTTATTGGTCACTTTTGAATGAGACTTTTGAGGTCAGCCCATTTACTTTTTCTTTTAGGATGACTATTTCGAGGTGGGGCCTATGAGGCTTCACTTACCATTTTAAAATTTTGTAGTTTTGCCATTTTAGCGGTAAGTTACTTAATTTGATAGTTGGGGAGTGAAGCTTTTGAGGTCTCAGATAGCCAATTTTCATTTTTCTTCTAAGGCCCTGTTTGGCAGCCCAACAAGGAGCTGGATTATTTAAGAACCCAACTTCTTTTGGGAAATCTCTTCCCAAGAGAATTTTATTTTACTTCTTGTAATGGCATATGTTATAATTGTCACAAAAGGACAGGGGCAGTTATATAAAAAATGCGGTTTGACCATGCTATTTTTTATAACTACCCCTGCTCTTTTGTGACAATTATAAATCCTGCCACCGACATCAAAATTCTTTCCAAGAATCGGATTCTTCTCAACCAAACAGCTTATTTTGAAAACCTAACTTTATAAAAAGAATTTGCATTTCCTACTTCTAAAAGCCCTAATCAAACAGGGCCTAAGATGTGCTTCTTTTGAAGTGGGGCCCACTGCTGCCTCACGTGCCATTGTGGAAGTTTTACATTTGAAGAATCGTGTTTGCACCTAGATTTTTAACTTTGAACTTCTTCTTTCTTACTCCTTTTTTTTGTTTGTTTGAATTTTTTTGTTGGAGTTAGCCACATTCTAGCTTTGGACTTCTCCTTTGAACTTGAATCATTCATTCAGAATTTTTCTTCCTTCTTTTTCTCGATTTTGAATTTTTCACATTAGAGCTAGTCACACTCCCACTTTGGACTTCTTTATGAAAATTTTAAATATCAAATCAAATCATTAAAAAAAGGCAAAAGCAAATTAAGATCCAAGTCTGCTTCTTTCTGATACTCACAGAGAAATTTTAGATTAAGTAATAAAAATGACTCTTTCTTTTGGCTCGAGCTTTTAGGAAAACCAGTTATTTAAGATGGTATCAAAGCCTGTGTCTTGGTTTCAAGTATCGCAGAGAGCAATTTTCTCTCATTTATATTTTTCACATATTTTTCCAAGATCTTAATTTTTTTTTTATAAATAAAAAATTATCTTAAAAAAACAAGCGAGTACAACCTTACTTCAATTCAACTCATGGGGCAAGAACAACCCCTTTGGAAATGAAAAACACAACAAAAAATAGCCTCCCCAATCAGGAAGCGCAATCACAATACCAATGGTGATCGATCGGCCATCGATCGCTGAATGGGCCGATCGATCACCATGCGATTGATCGGTTGAAGGTGATCGATTGTAAAATCAGATTCTCCGCACTTTCCCGAGAGCGCGATCGATCGGTTGAAGGCAATTGATCAGAACCTCAACTTCCCTGCAATTTCCTGAGAGCGCGATCGATCGAGAAGGGTGCCGATCAATCACCTGAAACTCCAAATGCCAAAAACAGGGTCAAAAGTAGTCGGTCCCACCAGGTCTTGAGGTCCCATCAGAACCCTTTGATGTTCCAAGATCTTATTGGTTTATCCTCCTCCTCTTATTATGTTCATGTGCTAAGCTTTAACACGGAGACTGTTGAGTTGAGTTAAGTATGAAAAATGACATTTTCCTACTAGCTCGAGCTTTTGGGAAAACCGGTTATTTAACAAATGCTAAGCTAATTTTCATTATCACTAAGTCTTGTTGAAGTTATGGATACAAACACAAGCAAATATTCCGTATGCTACATGTCCAATAATCTTCGTCATCATCAAAAGATCTTCCCACAATAATTTTTTGTGAACACCTTTCGGGTGGAATTTGGAAATGAACCAAGTTGGGTATCACATGTTTACCTAAAAATATCATAATTCAGGACAAAACAGTTTTATCATTCGTAAAGCTACTACACCTACATCGATACATCAAATTGTGAACCCGCAGGCAGCTTTAAAATCAATAATTGTTGGAGCCCCCATTATTATATACGGTCGCCGCGATTCAAACTTTTTTTTATCCATGGATTCTGCTATGAATGAAAGCCGCAGATACAAAAATACATAATTAAGATCACTCTAAAGTTCGAGGAGTTAGCGTGGTGGTCGGGCCTCTTCCCTGTTGAGACTAGAGGGAGAGGACCTAGGTTCTAGCCTTTGCTTTTACTTGTCGCACCTTTGGTGGTTAGGCTTAAAAGGGGGGTTTCTTTTTTACGCTGTAAAAAGTCGTGGAAAACTGAAAATCCGGTACGAGAAAAGGATGGGTTTAACAGAACGTGAGGCTAGTGGGCCGCCTTGAGGACCGACCACTCACAAACAACCGTGGATTCTAGGCCATTCATTTTATGGGCCCGCGATAGGACTGCATTAAAGTCCATGTCCTGAACCGTCCGAATATGCGGGCCAAATCAAAATTCAGACCAATGGATTGGTCAAGCTACACCACCATCATGATTTTCCGATGTCGATATTGAAAAGGCCGTGTCGGCCCACACGTTCTTATCTTCTGTTAGGTAGACTAATGATATGGTGTCAGTAATCCCCATTGGAATAGATGTTAATAATACTTACCCTCTGTATTGTCACAGCCGATGCCCAAACAGATATATGCAGGTTGAAAGTGAGAAAAAGCACATTTGGGATTGCTCTTTTGTATTGTACTTGCCGTTTGAGGAAGTTTTGCTACACTGTAGCATCCATATTTTTTCCGTATCCAGCTGAAACACCTCAGGCCATGTTTCAGGCTGGATATGGAAAAAACATGGATGCTACAATGGATGTCCAAAATCCACTGTGGATGTTTTGCTACTTTCACGCCCCAAACGGTAGTTCACACATAATTCTATAAAAAAAAAGTTCACACGCCATAAAAGATCATACCTTTGTTACTGGCAAATATTTGGATGAACCTTGTGGGGGATCATTGTGCATTTGTTAAGAAAGTATACAATGGATGATCACCTAACAATTAGCTTATATACATCAAGCATGTATTCTCAAACAATTAGCTAGGCAAGACATCATGGTTTAGTTTCTAGGGCCGTAGTCACCGCGAATACATAGGAAAGGCCATTTTACTGATAAGTTCAAGCTCCTTCATAAAAAATCGATTGCTATGTTATTATATGAGTTCATTTTAAACTGTATTATTCTCAGGAGTCATTATTCTACTTCTAGTACATGTTGACAGGAGGAGACTACACCAGTTGAGTTTGGCCTATTGATGAGCTACAGTATGAAATTCTTTTTCTGAACGCCACTTTGAGGTTATTCAGTACTCCTGGCGGACCACATGGGATTTACTCCCACTTCACCGGAGCTGCTGCACACAAAGCACTTGTATGCTCCAACTGATTGTGCCTGAAGCGCACAAGTGTTCTATGTGCATCATATCCACAAGCTCCTGTAAAGAAGATTATTGGGTGTTGCAGGCACCCTCCTCCAGGGTGCGAGGGAGACGTCGAACCCTAGGATCAACGGCGCACACGCTTTATGCGTATGCGTAGGCTCAGCTATATGGTGCCAACAGCTGCAACGAGCGTAAAAGTAATTTCTCCCTGTAAAGGGGGAGTAAAATTGACACGTTGCTCTGCGGAGAAATGATAATTTGACAGGGCGATGGTGGTTGGTATTTGTTTCCCAATTCCAGATGGAGAAGGGGCAAGTCAATCTCATGCATGGACCATGGCAGACCCCAAGTAGCTGATAAGATGGATGAGTCCCCATTCCCTCGTCTTGCCAGGCGCTAGCTTTGGAAGGGAGAAACATACAGCTCATTCTGAGCCCACCTTGTTTGTCCGTACACCAACGTAAGAGTGGGGCAAACGTAATAAACACAAACCCAATAATCTCCATGAATAATATGTCGTTGGTGCAATAGGGGAACCAAAGTACCACGAAATTTAACAGTTTATGATCTCTACGTTTCTGTAGTGAGAAAGCAATGATCCATATATATGTTGTCAATTCTTGTATGGACTGCCAGTTTAATGTGATGGGGGACAGTTGCCGACCACGATTGAATTACTAGCTCAAGTGACGTTTCTTGGGAATGATTTTCTCTGTAGATCACATGCTGACATGCATATATAGACAAGGAAACCATACATACAATATGAATATACGATGGACTGGGCTGCTCTTCCTTTTGTCCAAAGTCTTAGAACCAAGCACTATGATAATGAACTGTAAAATGCGACAAAGTTATATATATAGTGAGAGAGAGAGAAAGAGAGAGAAAGAACAGCTTACATGAGATCGATCTCATATAAGGAGCATGTGGGTCGTTGGATTCCGATCCGAAGGTGGGTATCAAATCAATGGATAAGTGAGTGTGTCAAATTAGTAAATAAGTGAATTCTTTATAGCCGTTTATAGTTGTCTTATCAAAATCTAACAACTACGATTTAAACTGGCCTTATATAAGCTATATGTGAGCGATCTAGTTTAATTTTTTTCCATATTATATAAAAGATCGGTTTATATGAGATTATTCTTATATAAGGAGTATGAGGCCAACTTTTTGGATGGTTAGAGTTCGATCCGATGGTGGATATCAAATCAGTGGGCAGGTGAGTGTGAATCACCACTCACCCTTATAGCTGTCTGATCAAGATCCAATGGCTACGACATAAACTGACCCCATATAAGCTGTATGAGAGTAATCTCATTTGGCTTATATAAGGCCAATTCAATTCGTAGCCCTTGGGTTTTGATTTGATGGCTACAAGGGTGAGTGATGGGTCACACTTACCCACTATTTTGATATCCACCGTCCGATCGAAATCCAATGACTAAAAAAAAACTATTATCATGCCCCTTATATATGAGAACGATCTCATGTAAACCATTTTTTTCTCTCTCTATATGTTTCATTTGCACAGTTATTATAAAGGGCATGGTGAAGAGGCTAGGGACTGAGCGTCAAGGATGGAGTCTTTCCATGTGAAGTTCAGTAGACCATGCACATGCAAACGTGTTTTCATTTCCACAATCATCATGAGATTCATCGTGTCTAAGGGGTTGGAAACTTGAGGCCAGCTCTCTCCTTTATGATCACTACTTATATATCAATCGAAACTCCCCAGTTCATGATTAATGTATAAGACCGTATCTCTTAGAAACATTTTCAGCTTCATTTCCCAGCATGGTTCTCAGTATCAAAGCCAGGGGGAGCGCACATCCAAGGAGGATTCCCTTCAAGTGGTCTTTTATATAGTAAGCAACGAACCTATCTCTCATTGCACCATGTAAAATTGCACTTTGAGTTCTTTTACCGTTTTCTCTAGTTCTTAACTTCTAAGAATTTTTTGTGAATATTCCTTTCTCTTTCTAATATATCAATGCCTTGTAGGTACCTTTTTTATGTAAATGCTTTTTTTTATATACTAGAAATAGGCTTCAGTAGACTAATAATGACCGTTGGGTGTTGTAAGTGCGTCTTTTCATTGCTTTTCACACCATTTAAACCCTCTTCTACATATAGACTCTATTAGAGGGCGAACCAGAGAAGTTTAGAGAGTCTAAGAATGTTTTTGCTCAGTTTTTCTTTGGTCACATCGTGCCAAGTGGATACACCCAAGACCTACTTAGTGTGTACCCTCTGACTACATACTCCATTGACTCCCATGTTGAACTTTCAAAACTCATTAGATTCAATTACCTAAAGTGACTTTATGTTTTCTAAAATATTTTTTCAAATATATAGATCATAACCATCCAAAAATGTTCAACATGGTTTGCCTTTAGCTTTTTATTGGCCATTATAGGAGTGTATTTAAGTTATCAATATATATTGGCATCACCCATTACACGTTGCAAATAGTGTAGTATTAGCATACCTGTTAACATTTTTACTCATATGATGAACATGGTTTTTATTTATCTTAGCGACAATCAAATTTTTTGGTATACCATATTTGGGATTATGACGCACGATTCTATTTTACTACGTTGAGACTTCCAACTCTGACTTCGGGGAGCTGAGTCGAAGTCTTGAGTATTGAAAAATTGCCTTCGAAAATGGGACGCATGCACACTAGCTACTCATTAAGAGGCTGTGGGACTCATGCAGTTCTGTAGCAAAACATGTGGGCACTGGCTTTATGCATTATGGCCATGGGTGCTACATTTTAAATCTGACAGATCACATGCTAAGATGTAGGGAACCCACACATAAGTAATAGGAGTAACAGTAATGACAAATGATAACAAAAAAAAAAGTTAATGGCTTGCGGACATGAACAAGCCTTTGCCTGTTCTAAGTCTTAAATTGTTGGACAACGTGTTTGGAATGTGGACATGGAAATAAACTTGGTCATACTTTGTAAGGTGGCAACACCCTGACTCTCTCGTTCTCCTTGTTCGTCTAGTATTAGTCTTATTAGTATATTTAAACTAGAAAGAAAATTTGATGGATAGTTTGTGAGACAAGTGGCGCACCAGGTTCCATCATTCACCACTACTCCAAGCAATCCATTTCCCATATTCCTTCGCTTTCACTTACCTATTAAATTACATTTGATCACTATTATATAATACACGACGTTCTTCCCTACATATTGGGTCGCCTTATAATCGATCAAACTCTGCCATTATCCTGTAAATGAAGCTTTCATGTGGCTGATCTTCTGCCGACTGATGGCCATTTGTCTGGTGGTGTATTCACCACGTCCTGAAAGTCACCCCTAGCTCCCTTCCTTGACAACCTATGGTCATCCTTTTGACGTAAGCTCTCTATCTTTCTCTCTGCTCGATATCCAAAAAAAATCTCTAGTGGGTTGTTGTGCCTTGCATCTGGATTGATTGTTGGTTTGTTACGTACAAGTTCATAATTCATACGAGAGACTCATGAGCTAGCTTTTCTCTTCATTGAAACTGCGGGCACCTCATGTGTGATATAGAGCACATGAGCATGGTGGGTGGATTGTTACAGGTTCATGACAGATATCATCTGTTACAACCTACAGGTTCATGAATCGTATAGAGAAAAGCATCGTTTCCTATACTGGTTCAAAGTTTAGAATCTGGAGCTGTCCTCATCTTTGACATTCCAATGCACTTTCGTTCTTTCTTCGTTCACTCATGTTTGGTACAATCTCACGAGAGGAAAAACCTTGACCATACATTGAGCTCTCTTCCCGTAGGATAATCTAGGATCTTAATATCCACACCATATTGAAGGAGAGCGAAATAAATTAGTAAACCAGTTTATCTTACGGGGGCGATTAGTGTTAGAACAGTATAGGCAGGCTAATAAGAACATATCGATGAAAATAGAATTATACAATCTCCTCCTTGATATAAAGAGCTTCTATGTAATAGATTTTGGTTGAGACAAATCTCCATTAGCATATATACTAGGAGGTCATTAATATGCAATTTTATAGCTAAATGGGAACACCTTAGGAAACCCTAAGATTTTGACCCTCCGTTAATAGATCAAAGACTCATGGGTCGGTTTCCCACAACCCAGTCGATATTCAAATTGAATATTCTCATTACTATGTTAATTTATAAAGCCAAAAATCTGAATGACTAATTGAGAGTGGACCACTTCAAGTCTCCAAGGCAGACAAGCAACGATTAGATATTGAGAAGTAAACTTTTTTTATTTATGGGGGGTGGGAATTTGAGCTAACATGTAGAATATCTAAGGGAGATTATGCATGATTTCCTAGTGTAAAATGGCACATACTATACAACAACTGCACAGTAATTAACTACTTTTAATCGGTAGTGATCATAGACGACATCCCCACAAAAACATCATTCTTGGATGACTATGAAGAACGAAATAGTGGGCATTTTTTCCTTCGAGTGGGACAGTAAAGGACAGAGGTGATATAAAAGGTCAATCTAGCTGATCACAAGTCAGACTTATTTTCTTACGACATCTTGATTCAGGATGGGTCCTACATAGTGTAATCCATATCATCTTCGGAATCTTGTAAAGCTGATCTGCTCACCCCTTTTTCCTCCATGGCCAGTTCTAATTCTAGCAAGTTCGACAGACTACCACTATACTAAATTAGAAGTCCCCAAATAGAGTAACTTTAGCTTACAGGTCAAATATTTTCCTAATTAATCTAAGGCCAAGCGATACCCACAATCCTCATTATCTCAATTTGTCACTGATATATATTGCACTTTATCAGTGCTGGCCGGTGCATTTTCTGATTGGTTGGTGGAAATGCTTAGTTGGCATCAACTAGCTTGCCAAGTGCCACCTTCACTTTCAGCTTTCCTCGTTCATATGCAATAGTATATATATGAGGCTGCAGGAGGTGTATAATATTGTCTTATATCATACTATTAGTGTTATGTCATCATAAATCATGGATATAATTGCCATCAAGCAAAGCCTTTTCTCTACAATTTGAGGTTGGTAACATGAATCTTATATCTCCATTCTAGCCTGTTTAGAGCCAACTCCTTTTTTTGAGATAGCATATCCATATCATTTCTTATCAATTCTATCTAAGTTCTATTAGGTCTTCCTCTCTCTCTTTTAACATGAGCAAGTGACCTAATTGTACTTTTTGTTCAGTTCTTTCTTTCTTGCAGCCATCAAATCCATTTTAAGGGCAATGAGAGTAGCATGGGAGCTTCTCATGGTGATGGTCCTGTCTTTCTTCTCAAAGGTAAAGACAACTGAAGCCAAGTTTGGTTTACCATGTATTAACATTCCGGTAGAGAGCTACTGCTTGAGCTGGAGGGTGGCAGTGGAAGCCAGCAATGTGAGAATGTGGCGTACAGTGCCAGCCCAATGCGTGTGGTATGTTGAGGCGTACATGCTTGGGGGGCAATACAGGAGGGACATTGATATGGTGGTGCAGCAGATGTATGAATACATGGATAGCATAGTTAAATCTCCAGACGGTAAGGATGCATGGATTTTCGACGTGGATGATACTTGCCTCTCTAATCTCTTGTACTATGCCGGAAAAAGATTTGGGTACGTGTACAATGTTCTTAAACATTATGATCAACTCTTTAATATATGGTCTTGCTTTTAATTCTCTGGAGTTTTAATGAACTTAACTTATTATTTTCTGGTTAATTATGAGTCTATGACTGATGCGGTCTTTCTTTTAGTTTAGCATTAATCAGGTTGCAAATTGGTTTTTAGAAAGTGTAATAACCAATCACTTCTTTCAACCTACGTGGAACACACAATGAAATGCCCGGTGCATTGCTTGTCCATTTTGTTGGCCAAACTTTCATGGCCTTTAACGTAATGGCCGAACTTTAAGAGTTCCTATTGTTCCATTCAATATGAACTTTCTACTATTCTTTATCCAAAAGAAAAAAAGCAGCAGTTCCTATTTTTTCCTGTTATTGCTTACATGACTGACAACACTGCTTACTCTTTCTAATTGTATCTATTTCAGAGGGGAGCCATTTGATCCTGCAGGATTTAAGGTTTGGGCTCAAACATCAAGTTGTCCTGCAATTCCAGCCATCCTTGTACTGTTCAAGAAGTTGATAGACAGTGGATTTAAAGTCTTCCTTCTAACTGGAAGGGATGAGCTGACTTTGGGCCCAACTACAACTGAAAACCTACATACTCAAGGTTTCTTTGGCTATGAACGTCTAATTCTGAGGTGTGAATTATGTTGATTTACACATTAACATTCTTGTACTGTAAAATAACTCACATTATGTTAATTTATTTTCCACCTTAATTGTTGGCATTTTGATCACAGAAAAGCGGAGTATAGGGGGCAAAGTGCAATTGCGTTTAAGTCGAAGATGCGTCGGCAACTGATCGCAGAGGGATTCAAAATTTGGGGAAATGTAGGTGATCAATGGAGTGATCTTGTGGGGGATGAGGTTGGAGATCGGACGTTTAAGATTCCTAATCCCATGTATTTTGTTCCTTAATCATTCGAAATGGTCCACCAAAGATTGGACGATAGAACATTTGACCCAATTCCCTCATATTTAGCTCTTCACAAATGGGCACTCTATGTTTGCTTATTTTGGATCAAATATCCAAGATATAAGGAATAATTGGTTGTAATTGTTCATAAGGAATTTACCAAAGATATTTAATAGGGCCGTGTTAGGCTCAATTGTCAAGCGTAGTACCTGTGACATACATTAGAGCTTAGAGCCTTGGATTATTTTTCCTACAAATTAATGGCAAAATATGCGGTTGTAATACCAACAGAAGAAAGTTAATATGCGCGAAATATGTCTGATAGTGAATGCATGCTATTTGTAACATTTGGCATGTGATACAAACCTGTGTGCCCCCCTGTATTAACATGTGCAATTGGATTAAAATTCGAGGGGTCGTGATGCCATGGTGCACACGCTAATGCCTTAGGCAGGGCTCATATGAACGGACTCTTATGTTTAATCAACTTTTTTATCAGCATGTATTGAAAACAAAAAAATGTATCTGTTGAAAAAAAAAAGTATGCACAAGGAATAGAGACTTTGCAATAACGCAGAGAAGAGTTCAAATCATAGCAATAAGGTAGAGGATACAAAAGAAGTTAGCATTGTGCTAGTGAAATGTCATGATTCCACCTTCTCATACAATCAAACTCCAATAAAATACTCCAGCGGTGTAACAACTTATTGATTAAGTAGCTATTTTTTTATAGGAAAAAGTTTAAATGAAATCGTTTTCATATAGATTATATGAGGCCAATTCAATTTGTAACTGTTAGATCTTAATCTGATAGTTATAAACAGTTACAATGAATTCACCTACTGTAACACTTAAAAAATTAGTAAGTATTTTAAAACCAAAATTTGACCCTCTTAATATTTGATTTAGTCATGTTTTTCTTTATGGGAATTAAAGTTGGTGAGAAGAGCTTTCCAACGCCACCAACTATACATGATTTGGAGTTCGGAGTGAAAAGTTATGAGAAATTGAATTTTTTTTAGCGTGGCTGCGATCGATCGCCATAATAAGCGATCGATCGGCAAATTGAACCGATCGACGTCTTATCAAAACGATCGATCATAGTTACTGTGATTATTGACTTTTTTATTTCGGGTAAAGCGATCGATCGCCAATAATTGCGATCGATCGGCTGTAACGCGGTAGTGTAGAACAACGCATACTACGATCGATCGCCGTATAGCCGATCGATCGCTGGTTGCGGTTTTGCGATTTCTAGCTTATTTTTGGGATGGATTTGCATGGGAAAGATATTAAATCCCATTTGGACTTGATTTGCACGTCTCTAGAAGGATCTTGAGGCCTTCCCATTGGTTGGAAGTGTCCATGATATGGAAAATTAGTTTAAGAAGGGATTCTCCCCCAACTCTATATGAACCCTAGAGAGTTGGCTTGTGCCATTGCAAACACCTAACCCTAGGACGTCCAGAGACCTTTCCCCTTCTCCTTCCCACGTTCACCCACCTCCTTTAAGGCTTTTTCTTGTGGGAATTTGCAAGAGCTTGGAGCAGAAGCTTTGGAGGAAGCGGAGGAGACGAACAACGCGTAGAAAGGCAAAATCTTCGGTGAATTAAGTATGATGGTTTTTTCCCAGTTCCTCTCTTCTGATTATATGATATTGACAAATGTTTTGATTCAGCACCTTAGTGTATTGTGTGGATTCTTGTGAGATGAATGAATTGTGTCATTATTTCTATGCGTAGTGCATCATAATCATATGTGCATTCATGTTCCGTTTCTATATGGGAATTTGCACATAAAGTCTAATGCTTTATTTATTTTCTAAAGATTAGGAGTTATGGTATTGCTTAATGGACCATGATCCGCGTTGATTTTGTGCTTTAAGGTGTGTCTTGCATTAAAAGTCTTATTTGAGAGGTATTAATAGTTAAAACTATGTTATATGTAAAAGAAATAAGAAAGGAGTGAACTTTAGTAATTCCATATAATTCTAGGGTCTGTAATTGGTCTAGGAGGGGAGTATATGGTCTGTTAATGATATATTATCATCTATAATGTGTTATTAAGTGAGATAATCAAGTTTAATTAAGAGTCTTAATCTCGGCCAGAACTGTTTCTGTGCTGACAGTTGGTAGTAAATAATTCATAACTAATTCAAATAAAATTGAAAAAATATAAAATTAGTGGGGTTAGAAACTAAATTCACGAAGGTATTATCATTAAAAATTTCAGAGGTTAAGCCTTATTGTACAGAGCACAGTAGCCGTTGGAAGAGGACTATTATGCAGGAGGTAGTGAGCTGAATCTAAGAGAAAATACTAAGTATACAAATAACATCATGAAATATGATATGATAATATTTAACGTGTCAATGCCAGTAATTGGACTATATACTTATGGAATATCACAATAAGAATTGGGTTTGAAGTAATCTATTTAAGAGGGATAATCCTTTGATCAAAAGATT
Organism: Houttuynia cordata; assembly: GCA_039654745.1. NCBI lineage: Eukaryota > Viridiplantae > Streptophyta > Magnoliopsida > Piperales > Saururaceae > Houttuynia > Houttuynia cordata. Next base: position 41,087,254 of record CM077503.1, on the reverse strand, counting down.
TATAACTATCTACCTTGAAGCGTTGATGTCAGTTTGATATTCCACTTGGAATTCAAATCTTTTAAGATTCTTTGATTTCTTATCTCTGATATTTGTATTATAAAGCTCCAATGCGTATGAGGAATTCCTATCTAGGGCTGAGCATGAAATGTATGTATTGATTGTATGTTACTCCTTCGGTGAGTTGTTATTATTTGAAGTGTTTGGGTTGTCTTGTTATTCCAAGAGTGATTTACATGTCTTTGAGAAGCTTGTTATTCTATGCTACTCCAATGAGTGAGTTATGTGTTGGCCAAAGACCTTGACACTTCTATCCATACTCCATAAGAGAGTCTATTATGGTATGAGATACCTTATGATCTTATAGTGTTGCAACCTCTATTCCTTTGAGATATTGCTCATATTGATTACATGATTGTTTCTTTCACGGGAGATCTCGCGAGACTCTCCCCATGGTGGATTCATAGTATGCTTAATTAAGCCATTGCTAGATCTTGCGAGGTCACTTATATTTATGAAATTATGATTCCATACTGCCCGAAGGGAGGCACTATACGTACGTTAGATTGTGGACATTACAGAAGGTCCTCAGTCTCCGCCCATCGTGTTCTTAAGCACTGGTGGGGCCAGCATCCTAGACGCATGGCAGGGTTCCAAAGAGAGGACCCCTAGGGTGGTTTTGGTATATTATTTTAGTCACTTGCGAGCGACCAGGTTAGCGAGCAGAAATTGTAACTCTTTTCACTTTAGATGTCAGGAGCCTTTGATATAATTGTCATTCTCTCCTTACCCTTATGTATGGTAGGAGCCTTATTGATGTTTTTCATATACTTGCGAGTTAGAATTGTTATTGTTGACTAACCTGGCAGGTGTATCAACCTTAGTTCAGTCCAGATGTTGTGGAATGTTCCCAATCCTTTGTTATTCTTATTCTCTTCATACTGCTTGTTTTAATTCAGTGGGTTTTTACATCCTACTGAGTGTTTCTATGAAATACTCATGCATCCTCTGATGCAGGCACAAATGAAAATTGAGATCAGGAAGTGCTGTAGTGGAAAGGCGGATTGCAGGCGCCGAGAAGAGTTCAAAGACTATTTAGTTATTTGCTTTGCTTTTATTGATGCTTATGACATTATTGGCAACTGTGTGCCATAGACTTATAGGTTTATTTTATTTGACTTTCTTAAATAGATTATTATCAAGTAAATTTATTTCACATTATTTATTGATGGCTGTTATTATATTACACTGACTACAGGCATAATCGGTTACACATTCTTTTGAGATGATTGTAATCGGTGGTGAAATCGACTGTTCGATCGCGTGCTCGAGATATCTACCTAGAAATGTATTCTATTGATTGGCTTCCGCACTCCGATCGAGGTATGAGATTTTGGGGCATGACACCTACTCATTGATGTAACACAGTCACGACCCAAAAGTTTGGCCTCATGCTCCTTATGTGAGAATGATCGCATATAAACTGTCCACATCTATACTCTATACGGTTACATTTTCATTTGAAAGTTAAAAGTGGCCGGAGGGAGTATCGATTAAGTAGCTACCTGATTGTTAAATGGGGAAATTATCTAAAAAATCATCAATTTTTTTTTAAATGACACACTGTAGCAAATATTTCCCGAAATGGTGCTCTAACACGCAGGTGCTTGCGTGGTTTTTTTTTTAAAACTAAACCGAAAGGCGTCGATTAAACCGACACTTCTCAGGTTAAGGAGAAAGGCGTCGGTCAACCACCTTTAGGAGAGGCGTCGGTTGACCGACGCCTTTTTGTGACTTCATCATTTTCGTTCCATTTTAAACAGGCTGCTACTTCAATGATGCTTATCTCTCTCATATCTAATCCATTTTCACCCATTTTTTTTATTCTTCCTTATTCTTAGTGCTCTTTCTAATCATTATAATATCATAAAAATGTTGTGCCATCACATACCATTTATTGTAATTTTTATAGTATTTTTTTTTGTAAATAGCATGCGATGGATTAACATCTTTGTGATATTATGATGACTAGAAAGAGTACTAAAAATAAGGAAGAATGAAATTTTTTTTGGCAAAAACGGATTAGAAATAAGAGAGATATGCATCGTTGAAGTTATCGCCCCTTTAAAATGGGATAGATTTGTTTTAGTGGGACAAATTTCAACGATGAATATCTCTCTTATTTCTAATCCGTTTTCGCCATTTTTTTTTTCATTCTTCTTTATTTTTAGTGCTCTTTCTAGTCATTATGATATCACAAAGATATTAATCCATCGCATGCTATTTATTAAAAAAATACTATAAAAATTACGATAAATGGTATGTGATGCCTCAACATCTTTGTGATATCATAATGATTAGAAAGAGCACTAAAAATAAGAAAGAATGAAAATAATGGATAAAAATAGATTAGAAATAAGAGAGATATGCATGAAGGCTTCTCCTTGACCCGTTGTCAGTTTAATTTAAAAAAAAAAACCACACAAGTGCCCGCACAATGCATGCACCATTTCGGGAAATATCTGCTAGTGTCATTTTGAAATTTTTTTTGATAATTTTTTGTATAATTTCCCCTTGTTAAATATATGGCGGGAGGGAGTATAGGTTAAAACCTATCATGTCCTAAATTTGCTCTTCCAGGGAAAAATTCTTAGCGAGCGTCGCCAAACCAACAGACGCGCGCGAATAAAAACAGCTCTGGTGATCGTCCGAGTTTTGTGGATGGTTCGAGCGTTTGCTTCCTCACGTTCCACCTCTTCCTCATCGGCGACGAGAATCAAACAATAAACCCCGTCGACAAGAAGAAGAAGAAGGAATCGTCGATCCGTTCGAATCTTGTATTCCAAAACCCTTCTCTTGGAAAATTGAGACGAGCGAATTGCGTTTCAAAGATGAATGACGCGGATGTGTCGAAGCAGATCCAGCAGATGGTCCGGTTCATCCGGCAGGAGGCCGAGGAGAAGGCCAACGAGATCCTCGTCTCCGCCGAAGAGGTATACTCAATTCCTTTCTCTTTTTTTGCCCGACTTTCGTCGCCTCTGTTACATTTTCCATATGTTTACTTTGAAATTTTAATAGGCCTTCAGCAAAACCTTCTTTGCATTTGTAGTTTTTTTGTTATTGTTTAGAATTTTGTTTTAAATATTTTGAGTGGTTTGCCTGTTAACGGTGATATCGCGTTAAGTTAAATCTGAAACCAAGGACATCAATGGCAACCTTACTGAGGTGGTTTGAACATTACTCTACATTTGTATTCGGGTTCGGTTTGGCAGAAGGTCAATTCAGTACGTTCGGGAAAAATTTGGGATAACATTTGGTACTAAAGTTGAGGCAGAAACAATGGCACAACAGCAAATACAATATTCAACTAACTAGTTAAAAACAATGACATATTTTATTAGACTAGGGAAGAACTTAGAGATTTGTACAACATAGGAGGTAGAAACTAATAATTTTTTCCCAACGTAAAGGAGGAAACTGCCAAATATTTGAAGAGAATTTGCGTAATTCAGATAAAATTCGTGAAATTCATAAATTCAGAGAAGTGAAAAATATTCATTCAAATATTTGTTTGAGCCACGATTTGGAGAATTTGAAGTATATTTGGCAAAAACTCGGAGACATGGAGCCTACATTTAGAATTCTGTGATGGTTTTGTGGTGATCAACTTATGGGATTTTTTAAACATGGTATGACTCGGGAGTTGATTTTGTAGATGTCTCGTCCCCTCCATCTGGGATGATGGCATGGAATTTCATTGTTCCACTCTTACTAAGTTCATGTGGGTTTTGGCAAGGTTTTTACACCGGGTGATTATTGAATCATCTATATAAATGTATGTTGTCATCAATTGGATATGAAACATAGATTAATGGATTCAATTATCCTTTATGAACAGTGAATGCAGTTAGATATGCCCTGCTTTGGGCAATGCAGCTGGATAACCCAATCAACTGCAGCAGATCAATAGACAGGTACAACCAAAAACATAGAGAGGATATGAAAGAAAACAAATCAAATTCTAGAAATTTATTAAAGAATTCTACTGGAATCCACCAGTTCTTGCTCTGAAAACAAATCAAAATCTAGAAATTTATTAAAGAATTTTACTGGAATCCACCAGTTCTTGCTCTGAATCCACGAATCCTATTACAGCATTTTAAACGATTTCTGCACCCATAATTAGGGGTTCTCGAAATAACAATTATCAACTTACTCTCTCCTATTTCAGTGGTATTTATAGCCTCAATTAATATCCTGTTTTAAAAATTCAGTAAACCGACTTAACAGCTGAATTTTAAAGAACATACTTGATCGTCAACTCATTTCCAAGTTTGCCAGTCCTATGAGCCTGCATCATCAGTGGTCTGTTTTTTAATACATGTCCAGTGACATGATCTCTATATGTTTAGTTTTGTAGAATTTAGATCCTTGAATTATTCGAGTTATGACTGCTGCTTATTTGGTTATTTAAAAATATCTAACAATCTTTTTTTCAATGAGTTTGGCTCAGTACTATATCTTTCTCATTCTCTGTTTCCTCTCTCGTTTCTTCTCGGTATCTTCTCTCTTCTGTCAACATTTCTTGCATTTTTCCTGTCTTCCCTTCTTATTCATATGCTCTCTTTATATCCTAATATCTCTCTTTTTCCTTCTATTGAAATGCCTTTAAATTTCCAACAAGTCCGTACCAAATGTTTAGTAATCTATCGTTCTCGCTTATGCATATGTGAAACTTTCCCCTCTGCAGGAGTTTAACATTGAGAAGTTGCAATTAGTTGAAGCTGAAAAACGGAAGATAAGGCAAGAGTATGAACGAAAGGAAAAACAGGTGGAAGTTCGTAAGAAAATGTAAGTTCTGCTCTCTCTCTCTCTCTACACACACGCATGCACACACAAGCAAACAATATTAAAACTCCCAAGGTAAGGAGACTTATCCTTACATGAGGTGTAAGTTATTGCTCCTTTAGTGTGTAATCATTTACACACTTCTAGAACAGACCCATTCTGAATTTCATTGGTGTCTTTAGAGTATTGGCTAGTGTGGTTCTCTCCACTTGAGGACCTCTCCATCTAGTAGAATTTTTTCTTTGTGTTGATGTAGTGGCCGATTTGGTTCTGTTATTTGCTATTGAAAGAAAATTCTGGCAATTTAGTATTTAAGTCAATCAGAAATTATGATTCTTGCGATGCATTTTCTTTTAAAAGCTCATAAGAGATGTAACCGGACTATTAAGATCATACAATACTCCCTACATACAATATAAAGTTTCCTATTTGCTTTTTTCAGAAGGAACTAATTATGGTCCCTGTTAAAAAACCAAATAGGACACTTAATATGGGACAGAGTGAGTATATCAAGACCCTTCTCGTTTTGGAGGTCAATATGGAATAAAACTTGTAGAAATTTTATCTCACTACATGTGCAGTAAATTGTATTCTACACAAACGGATTGAATTATGTTGCTTTGCAGTGAGTACTCAATGCAGCTTAATGCCTGCCGTCTTAAAGTTTTGCAAGCCCAAGATGATCTTGTGAATGAAATGAAAGAGGCTGCTGGGAAGGAGCTTCTTCGTGTCTCAAAAGACACAAATTCTTATGCGGAACTTCTCAAGGTCTTAATTGTTCAGGTATCTACCTGTAAAATTTCGCTTTTAAGATATTAGAGGTTTCTACTTGTTTATTTTGTTATATTTTAATATTAGCGTAAATCGTATATTCTTGTTTTCCAGATGGTAATTTTCATTTTATCAACAGCTTTTCTGGATCACATTATGAGGCAATTGTCTTTCTGTAAGAATGTAATTAAAAATGTAATCAGGCAGAAGGACCTCATAAGATGTGCAGATTGAAAATGCTAGGACCACTTTGTAGCACGCAATGCTCTCATCATGCACTCAGCGATCTGCAGGCACATCACACAGCTCCTGCTATGTGCATTCGTTGTATTTTTCTGCAGTTTGTGGGTAGCATTCCTTTTGAATATCATCATCATATGCCTTATCCCAGCTATCTGGAGAAGGCGGCATGGATTATATACTGCGTTTGACTCTGATCGGAATCAAAGTGGTACAAAATCCATACAAAGAAACATAGTGACAAGTTTTTACGCCGGATGCCCTTCCTCTGAAGAGGGGACGATGATAAGAAGATGTATTAAGAGTTGAAATTTGGAATCTCTTTTTCCCGGGAAAACTATGGGAGGCTATCTAAATCTGGTTCTGAATGGGCTTACTTTGCGACTTGAGGGGTAGCATAAGGGAGATTTAGCCCCGTAAAAATGCGAATAAACAGAAGGACTAAGCAAAATACGCAGTTTGTAACTAACATTTGTTTTGGTAGTACGAGGAGAAATTTGAAATCTCATTGCCAATTGGGAATGTTTGGGAGGCTTTTTAAATCTGGACCCAAATTGGGCTTGACTTTAGGACTAGGGCAATATAACGGAAATTTGACTCCTTTCATATTTTATTGTAAAGAAGCAGCATTATGTGCAAAATCTCCCGTAGAATAGTAAATTCTAGCATATGGAAAAAAATTATTTGGTCAAGAATTTGGAATGCCCTCTTGTCAGATAGCTTCTTCCTACTTGATATGTCCACCATTAATTTGGATGATTTATTATGTTTTTAGTTTCTATTCAGACATTAATTTGTATGTATGTTTTACATGTTACTCCCTCTTCCAATTTCATCTGAGTTTATCCCTTGTCTCTGGGTTCTTCCCTTTTAACGAAACCATGTTGCATACGCTGGAATATCTCATTTTACAATGAGGAAAACAATAATGCTACCCTGAATCTGTACACCAAACCCATACACATCGGTGAGGGTGGCAGCTTTTGTTGGACAGTGAAAAAGTGGGCAATGTGAGGCCCACTTTCACTGTCCTACAAAAACACATGTGTTTGGTTTTGGTGTACAGATTCAGTGTGCAGTTTTCAGCTTCTAACAATAATCCATTACATAATTTGAAAAACATACGATTAGCTCACCTATTTGTTAGGATCATTGTCCTTTTGTGTCAACCATTTTCCATGCCTTCCATCTTGGTCCGCCACCATATCTTCCCGCTGCCAGATACATCTCGGTACCTCCTCTGTCAGGCTTACTAGTTTGCTAAAGCTCCATATCTAACAAGTAGTTCTCCATGGCCCTAAGTCAATATGCTTAAAGATTGCTCTATCCCTTGTAAAATGCTTTGCATTGGGTCTTCTCGATAGCATTGGCCTCAAATTTTCCGTTAGTGATGATTTGATCTTTGATGCCATGCTCTGATACCATCTATCACCACTTAAAAAAGGTAATCAAACATCATGCCTTGCCATTGATCCTTCGTTGCAAGTAAACCTTCCTTTTACACTTGGCTTCTGGGCCTTGATCACTTTCAAGAGCTCACAGTCACACACAAGGAAAAAAAAAGAAGAAAACTCACGAAAATCTACATCTTATTCTCGTCATCAGCTGCTCCTTTAGTCACGGGTCTACTCCTCTTTCTTTCGCTAACTCTGCTTTATAGCTCTAGGCGCCTTGCATATCTGCATGGCTCCATTCTCTCATCTCTCAGAGTGCTCTTAGACCAAAAGCTTTTGGGGCTATACTTAAAACAAGGCTTTTTGTGTCGAAAAGAATTTACCACTACTTCCTCAAGCTCATGTAGCTTGCCTCTTTGTCACAGCAACCTCACTTCTGCCCTTGAATAGTAGTTCCCCTTGTTTTTCTTTTTTTGTCCTTTCCCCTAATTTTTTATTTTGGTTGGTTGGAAAATTTAGCTAAGTCAGGATGAAATTCCTACTGGTTTGTTCCCAATTAAATAGCTCGCCTTGTTGAATTGAGCAGACAACAAATTAAGAGATTGCTGAACAGGATGACGTGTGTACCTGCTTTCCTTGAGCTTCACCTTAGTCAAGGCCTCTAAATCCTTTTATCGTTTGCAATTTAGAGAATCGGTTTGTTAGGGAAACCCTTTTTTATCTATTTATTGTTTATTAAATTTTGTTTTGTATTTGGGCATAAATTTGGAATTTATACTTACGATATGTTAAATGTTTCGTACTTTGTCTACATGATTGATGGTTAGAAACTGATCAGTTATTGGACTAAAATTTCAAGTGGGGAAAAAATGAGCTGGAAACTGCAAAAATTATATTTGAGTGTTGATTTCATTTAGGACATGGGACTTAATTTTTACTCATTCTCTCTATGGAGTGTCATTTTGCAAGATTTTGACAAGATCTTGCATCTCGGCACAACCAAGAATTGGATGACCACAATGCTGGTTTTCTTTTTCCCGGCAAGTTCTCGGTGAAATCTTGGTGAGCCCTGATCTTGCTGGCTAAGAAGAAGATTATTTACCTTGATGGAAGAAGAAGATTCAGTTTCTCAGGATTGTGTATTTTTATGCATCAACTTCTCATGTTTTTACGTTTTTTGTGTATTACTGTTAGTGTTTTTGGTTGGTAAAAGATGCATACATAGTCAATTAAAATACATCGTAATTTTTGTGGTCATTCATTTTGTCATGGAGATTTTCTTCCGGTTCTTTTAAGATTTTTTGTAATTTCGCATATTCTTGGCAATTGAGACGAGACCAAGATCTGGGACTGCAATCCTTGATCTTGGGCTGCTTTCAAAGTGATAATTGTTACGTTTTCTTCTAACTTTTTGTAATTTTTTATAGAGCTTGCTACGTTTAAAAGAGCCAGCAGTATTACTTCGATGCAGAGAAGTTGACCGTGAACTTGTGGGATCAGTTTTAAAGGCAGCCAAGAAAGAGTATGCAGAGAAAGCAAAAGTGCACTCCCCTAAAATCATTGTAGATGAGAAGGTCTATCTTCCGCCTCCACCAAGCAGCAGCAATTCCCACGGTCCTTTCTGGTAATATGTTTTAAAGCTGATACCATATTTGGACGCTTGAAATTTATGTTTCTTTTAGTTTCTTCCTGAATGTAATCTCATGCACAAATTAATTTCTTGTATTGTGATGTGCTGGGTAGAATTTTTATGGGCAATTGGCTCTGTGTTCTATCATCTATGACGCTTCCTTTCTGGCAGATCAGCCCCTTTCTGGTACCTTTCCCAAGCAGATGGTGTACTGGACACTTGACTCTTCTGTTGCGATATAATCCTTACAAGTTCCAAAAATGACTTGTTCATAGTGCAAGACTGTGATTAGGGTGACAAGCTTTGACCCTTGGGGACCATTGCCTTTCTTCTAATGCTTGTATGCCTTTTTATCATGTAAACTTCATTGCTAGTTCACCATTTTCTTTATGTGAACTCTTGACAATGCTGCAGTCACTACGGGCATTATGTATTTTGCTTTGGCGAAGTTTATGTTTCTCAACTCTGGTATTATTTGTCTGGTTGTGCGATATAGCATTAAGAAGACTCTTAAGTTCGGAGTTATTAATATGGTACGTGCCTTGGGTTCTAAACAAGCTGAATCGATTGGAGGTGCAATGCAAAAAAAAAGTAACTTAATCTCTGTGTCATTTGATGGTGTGATATTTGAGAAACTTGGTGGTGTTTTCTTTCTTGGATGCAACATACTTGCTATATTCACAGAAGTCTTCTGTTTAGGTATTAATTTTGTCAACATGCATGTGTTATGTCTATATGTTTTGCTTCATGTTTCGTTTACCATTTCCAGCTTTAGTACTACCCGATGAATAACTCGTTATTGCTTCACTTGCTTTAAACAGCTCAGGAGGAGTTGTGCTAGCTTCTCAAGATGGCAAGATTGTCTGTGAAAACACCCTGGATGCAAGGTTGGATTTGGTTTTTCGGCAAAAGCTTCCTGAGGTACATATATAATGTTATCTGATTTTTTTATTCAAAATTTCCATGAGAGGAAAACCTATAATAGACCATTTTGTCATTACTCATTCTCTGTTCTCATGATACAGATACGGAAACTGCTGTTTGGACAAGCAACTGCATGACTGCTCTCATCATTGACATGTTCGCAATAAATAATCGGCATTTTTTTCTCTTCACGGACAGATTTGAGTCTTCTATCTGACAGCTCATTCATTTGCTTTAGGTGTATTATATATGTATTATCAGATGAACCAGGTGGCAACTGGACAGTGTCTAATAGATCTTAACGGACGCCTTGGTTAGAAGGATATATTTGTAGGTACTTTGGAGCCGAATAATATAACTTTACATGAACAGTTTTTGCCATAAATACAAAAAATGATAAAAAATCCTAGTGTGCAATAATGTGTAGCAATATTTAAGCGTGTACAGTTAGCCATTTGTTTACGTTGAGAGTTTAGCCATATTTGAGCCTATATGAGCAATATTTATCATCTGAATCTGCAGCAAAACAAACATTCTTCTCTACATTTTTTGTTCGACATCAAGTTCAGGGAAAGAAGAAAACAATATAGAACCTAAGCAAATGACATAAGTTTTCTATTTCTCCCCATTGCTAGCGAAGCGAAGAACGGAATCTCTCTCTGTCCGAGCCTTGGTAAACCTGGACTAACTTCGCAGCTTTACCATATACTGAGCCAAAATCGCTGCCTTCATTTAACCATTTATAACATCAGCCGAGTCACCTTCAACTTCCACCTGGTTAGAACCAAAATAAATAGCAATTGTCATAGCCTTGCTAGCTGCTCTGAGTTCAACATCCAGCGGTGAATGGAAAGGGCCCTCCAGGTTCACTAAAACACGAAAGAATATCTCCATGCTCATCTCGCACACAAACTCCCAGCCCGCTTTTACCTCTGTCTGAAAAAATAACTCCATTGAAGTTGAGCTTCAGGCAACCCACAGGGGTTGGTTTCCAAACTTCATAACTGGAAACATTCAACTGGGAATCGTCCTCCCCATTTTGCAGCTTTTTACTAGTATGGCAATTTGTTCAATGAAGAGCAGAATGTTAAAATAATGCAATTAGCCCCGCTACTGTAAAATGAAAGATCGACTATTTTGGATAGGGAAAAGCACTGATCAAAGGGGTCATATCTAGTCCAATAAATTTCTTAAAACAAAATCAACTAAGAGCACTGAATTGAGGCTTACTTTGAATGCTTTCTCATCAGTGCAATTTAACCCCCGCAACTGTCAATCATACGCTATAAGTACCATGTTTTATGTGTATTTTCATTCAAAACGATCTTCTATTTTGGTTAGTCAAGCACAGATCAAAGGGGACATATTTCGTCCAGTTTTTTAATAAAAAGAAAGTTCGTCTAAGAACAGAATGTGAATTGGGGCTTTTTTTTGCCAATATAAAAACTAAACGATCTATTATTTTTTCTAACAACCACCCATGGGCAGTGACACCACACTCACACCTCAGTAGTAGGTCCCATGGCCTAAATACCCCTTCTAATACGCTTGGGCTGCGACTCAAGCCCATGATTCTCTCCTTCCACTGCACTACTGCACTTTTGGGTTCTACTATTTTGGTAAGGGAACATACTCTGTCAAATAAATTTCCATGGGCATTTTCAACACAGCGTGTTGATATTCCTTTGTCCGTGATATTATAAATAAACATGATGATATGAAAAAAATGACATTATAGAAATGAAGCAATGCCTCAATGTTACATACATATACATTTTTTATTGCCTTGTCAAAACGGTTGACTTTTTTTTTGTTTGAGTACTGCCCTGGCCTACCCAAATCGAGGCATTATATCTCAACAAAATTTTGAGCATTGCCTCTGAAATATGAAACATGAAGTTAATCAACGCTCTCAAAAGTTATGAACTGTTTTTCTCCAGTTTTTCCACTTCTTCTTGATGCCTTCGTTCGGCCTCACGAAGTTCTCTCTCTGCATCTTCCTCTTCCTCTTTCATGTCAAGATCATCAAATTCTTTTTCTGCTGCCATCGCTTTTACTATTGGATCCCTGAGTTCAGATATCAAGCCACCACCAATTCTATACTCTTCATCGTCACCAATCAAAAACAAGCGCTGATCTGGTCCACTTATCATAGGAATATCGACCGCAAGTAGCTTTATGTCATACTGCAAGAAGCGATCCTTTGTAATTAAATTTAGGATCACATGACATATATCATCATTTGTAGAACTTATTACATAGCACTCTGAATGTTTAATGTGGAAATTCTGACCAATCTATCAATAATTTCATACACATTAACCATCAATGTATTATATCTAACAAGCAACCTGCAGTCTACAGGGAACATGGCAGTGGTTCTCAGTTTAAAAGGGTATTCAAGTCGATATGACTTTAATTGGAGACACCCCTTCACTATATTTAAGGACAGATGGAATCGTACCTTTATATCCATATTATAAATTTACAGTACTACACAATTCGAAGTTTTTTAGTCCGTAAATGGTACTCACTCCATCCAAAATTATTATAACCATAACCTAAAACTGAAATATTTAAAGAGATCTCATGGTATTCCCTCCCTATGTAAACCACCACCCTCAACCGAGATTCTCTCCGATTTATGCTCCTACCCACAGTGCGCCCACGCCCCATGGGCATTCTCCCATTTATGCTGCAACCCACAGTGGGGTCCACTTTTGTCAGTTTGCTTTGAATTTGCTTGATGTACTTTTCATCTGAAATGATGGAAACTGAAAATCCTGAGCATGAAGTACTTCTGCTCTCATTGGAATAAATGAGACGCTGATGAGAAGCCCTCTCAGCCCACAATTTGGGTTTGGGTGATATTAATTTCCGGAATGGAATTTTAAGTTTGGGTGATAATAATTTCAGACGGAGGGAGCGGAGCATATTATTAAAAGTTTCAGGATAGAATATACAATAGAATAAAAAAAAGCTAGCAAATATGTTGTTGCAATTAGGCAAGTGGAATAAATTCAGATTTCATCAGGGTGGAGAATGAGTCTGGGGTTGCAGATGCAAGGGTTTGCAAAAGACAACCTGGTTGGTAGCAATACTATGCCTACAGTTACATGGAAACACACAGAGACCGTGCACATCAGATCTCCATCAGTCAAACTGGAAAGAATTCATACAATCTGAATGCACTAAATTTAAGAAACACAAAGCATTAAATCTAGAAACACTAACTATAGCAATAAGTGACGAGACAGTTTTTGTCCAGACTAGAAGTTTTGTACACAAACCAAACATAGATGAATTTTTCATCCAAAATGCCCAATAAGAATCTATAGCAACTAATTTATGGATCAGACAACCCCAGAAAATTTGATAGAAATTGGAACTAGAGACTAACTATTTCCTTTCAGAAGCAAATGACGTAAAAAAACCTGGCTAAGTCTAGTTTTACACATACAAGCTCTATTCTTTCAGGAAAAGAGAACCCTTAATCAATAGAAAAATAGATTAGAAGAAAACCTGGCCTTTTTTCTTCTTGGCTTCAACACTAACAAGTCCTTTTCTTTCAGAACCTCGGACAGGAAAGATAAGAAAACAGCGTTTTCCACTTAGCCTTAGCTTGAAGTTCTTAAAACGAGGCCCACCTCCAGACATTACATAAGCTCTCACAGCAGTGCCAGACAAAGGGGCGCCCATGACCTCGAGAACTGCTGCGGATGTATTCAATTTTCTCATTGAAATTCTATAAATCTTGTCTGGATTAAGAGTGAACCTTGATCTGATGTATATACCCTAAGCCATGGAAAAAATGTATATAACTTTTTTATTTCTGAAAGAAGAGGTACTAAATTCAATAACTTGTTTACAGAAAATTTAAAGAAACATATGAAGCTAAATCTCAGTTTAGATCATATTATAAAAGGAGTTAATAGAAACACTTAAGAGAAGAGAAGGAGGGTTAACATAGCTTGCTCTAAGTCCCTAGTACTCTTATCTCTTAACTTAGGATATGACTTTACTCTATCTCTTACAAAAGAGTTGGCACAAAACAGGCCTGAATGGAGGCGTAAGATCCACGTAATAGTTGTGAAAAGGCGCTACTTGATTATGATTATGATTGTCATTTGCATATGTCCATTGATAATTCCTTCAGTGATCCTAATTTGGTCATCTCTGAAAGCCGTTTTCCAGGGGTGACAAAGACTATCCACTTCTATGTCACAACAATCTGATTATTCTTTTACAATTAACTTGATAATACAAGAGAAAGTGTAAACTGCAAAGCAACCACATAGCTTCATAACTAATTATTTATCAATTTATAATGACATGTATACATAGTCACTCTTATGCAGAGACAAGACAAGGCAATGCAAGTCAATCGCATTACATGTACTAATTAATTTAAACTAAGAGCTAAGAGAAACTGATGTTGTAGGATTCAGAAGTATGTTCTGGCTCTTTTGCCATATTGTTGCAATTGGAACGCCGGTAATTCCACATTAGCAAGCGCAGCTCATTTCACAGTGTTTTTATTAGCTCCGAAGGCATGGGAGACCAACACATTATAGTCAAGGGAACCCTCTATTGTTTTGCAAACATTAGCTTCAAACTAAGTTAAGGTACCAGTAAAATCAATGTTCTAAGTATTTGATAAAAGATATTAAATCTCATGCTATGAAAAAGATAGCAAAACTAACAACTAACCAGAAATGCTACGATGGCAGTCGCTAGAGCGAGGAATCCATACTTAGCCATCCCCTCGGACAACCCAATAAATGTGCTTGCAACACCAAACATGATCCGCCACAACAAGAGGCACAGTCCCACTCCAGCAACCCCCACAAGCACCAACGAGTACCTCTTCCAAAATGCCTCAATGTGAAGCCCAATTGCCTCGCGGTACCGCGCAAACATCATCGTCACAGCCGAAACCGGCTTCTCAAAAACCATCCTTTTCACAACATTCCCATCCAATTTCACCGAACCAGGAGATTTAATCGAGTAGAACCTCGCCCCATTCAAATCCTTTCCCATCCTACTCAACCCCACATTCCCATACGAGAACGGCCACCTTCCGGCGACAGAAGACGGAGACCCAGAGGGGCTGCTTTTAACAGAACTTCCTACACAACTCCCGCAGGAGCGAGATGAACTAGAGAAGAAACGAGGCAAAAACGCAGTATTCAAGGCGGGTTTTGCGGAAAACCCAAATAGGGCATATGCATGAGGAGAGCTGGAGGCTTCGGAGTTGAAGGGGCTGGAATTGGAGAATCTAGTAGGGAGAAGCTCAGAAGAGAGGCCAGGTCTCAGAGCGATTGAATTTGCAGAGATTTTGCGGAGGATTGATTTCGATTGACTGGCCATTATTTGCTGTAGAAACAAGGATCAAGAATCGGAGAGTGAAGAAGAGCAATGCATTTTGGGGAAGATCGATCGAATTGGATTCGATTGTCGTTGTTGGCTTGGATCCTTCTTTGTTTCTGGTTCTGCTGCAACGCGAGTCACTGTAGCTCGTCGTGCCCAAAGCCTGCGCTCTGTTTTCACTTTGAGTGCGTACTTTAGCTCTTGTGGGCGTTCCGGTGCTAAGCTACGCCAGCTGAACATGGGGTCATTGTCCCGCTGCCCAGGCCCGATTACGAATGCCAATCAGTAGAAAATGGACGAGGGATTTGTTTTCATATCTGGCTGATTAAAAGAAGCAGGATAATCGGTCTATTAGAGTACCTTATCCCGCGGCTAATCCCCTCCGGTAAATACAAGGCATGTCCATCATATGCACCAAGTAAATAGATATGTAATCTCACAGCAGAATGGAGCTTGAACATAGGATTAATAGATGGACAAGAGTTGTACCAAAAAAAAGAAAAAAATAGAAGGATGAGAGTCAAATAATATGATTTAGATGACCACACGAGCTCATTGAGGCCAGGTCGAGGTGATGAGGAGTTGTACCCACCCCTCGTTACCCTCGAAGTTTAGTGTCTAATAATCATGTCAGCGATACCCATAAGCAACCTCGATCCGGCGGACGGACAAACAACCCTGTGTCCGAACCGGATGGCATATTTGGAGTTCAAAGAAACACAAGGGTCATTTCAAGTCCTCGGGCCAAATGCCCGCTCTGTAATAATATAACACCAGTTCAGTTCAGGGGAAGCGAGGAGAGAAGAAGCAGAGAGACATGAAAAAGGAGGGAAAACTCCCAACCAAAAACCCTAATTCGAAAAGGCGGGAGAAGCCATTGGCTTAGCTTGCAGAAAACTCCAGAGCTTTGTTATACAAGACAATGGTTTGATCACACACTCGGCTTCTTCCACAACTTGTGCCTTGGTTGATATAATACAAGTGAGGGAGATGGCAAGGTTCCTCCGGATGGCCTCTCTGACTCGCAGTCTCCTCACTCCAGAGGTCTGCTCTCACACTGCTTCCTTTTAGCTTCATTGTTTTTATTGCTGTTTCTTGTTCTTCTGCTGTGGAAACTTTGAGTTGCTGATCAAGCAATTGAGTATGAGCTTATGCTAGTTTGCTTTTGCTTTTTAACAAGTTTTACTGGAAAAGGTTTGGTTTTTATTCAAGTGTTCTTGTTGTTGATATTTCTTTGCATTTGGTGTTCTATGTTCGGTGTGGAATTGTGGACTTGTCATGTGCGAGTTTTTTTTGTTGCTTCCTGTGCAGTATTTAGCATTCCTGCAGTGAACAGTGATGGTTTGTGAGAGAAAGAATCCATTTTGTACGTGTTTGTTACTTTGCAACCTATTCAGATGTGTCCTTTTATCTCGTCTCTGTGAATGTTCTTTTCCTGATGATTAATTGTTGAATGCTATCAATACTTAACGTTTAAGGTTGTGAAGTCCATAGTCCCCATATTAAGTTTCAATGAATGAGTATCCGGACTTATCGATTTGTCCTTCTGGAGATAAAACTTAATGTTGGACATCTGAGTGTTTTACAACATATTTGGGATTACATAGTTTGTCACATGTTTTTATTTTCTTTTTTCTTTTTAAAATTTTTTGCTTGAGTTTTTACTTCTTCAAGTTACTGGCTGGTTATTTATGAATAACAAAATCTTTTTGAGACGGATTTGTGCAAATATTTCGTCACCTTTGTTTATTGTTTTATGATTGATTTCAGAGGCACTTTTAAGTGAAAAGTGAGGTTCTTAATCATATGTAGTTGACCATAGACTTTGTCCTACTTGTATCTTGCTTTGCTGGCAGAGTTGCAGACAAGGAAGTCTGGGTTCAGCAATCCACATCCGCAGTTTCTCTGCTAAAGGTACTTGTGCGGTTTTCTCTTTTCTCATATTTTTAAATTGTGGTGAACTTCTTCTTAACTTTATATACAACATTTTTTTAATGTATCAAGTTCTAATTATTTATTAGTGTCAGTCATATTGGCCATTAATTTTAAGTGGTACATAAAGTAATGAAGTAAAGCACGAGTTTTGAATTGTTGTATATAAAACTCCCTACATTCCATATGAAGTGTATGATCTTGTTTTTCAAAATGAACTTGAAAAAACAAATAGGTCACTTGAGATGGGATGGGGGGAGTATATTAATTTAATCAATTAAGTTTGTCTTAATCTTCTTAGGGCAGTGGCATGAGACACATTACATGATACGGGATCCTTTTTTTCAACTTTTCTCATGTGAAATTGGTAGAACGGCCGTCTACCAACCTTCATGTTCTTCTTTTTGTCTGAGATTATGTATTTGGACCTGTAAAGCAAATGCATGACAAAATTTCGTCATGCTGTTTGCAGTAGTTTTTGGATACTTTATTATCTTCTTGGTACGTGTGAAATTTTGCAATTGTCACGTGTCAATGTTAGACTTCATGTCTAGGGGTGGACATCTATTCTTCATAACGGTTTTACTTCTATTGAATATATGTACATATAGTTAGTGTTAAAATTTGCAATGTATTTAAAATTTTTGTTGATTATTTTGCTAGAAGCTTTCGCATTTACTAAAATGCCTCTTTACAAATTTTTAGGAAAGAGAAGGTCTAAATCTGATGGTAGTGAATCAAGTGATGATAATCTATCCAAAAAAGATTTGGCATTGCAGCAAGCTTTGGAGCAAATAACTGCATCATTTGGGAAAGGTGCCATTATGTGGCTTGGCCGCTCTATTACTCCTAGGCAGGTTCCTGTAGTGTCCACTGGGTCTTTTGCGCTGGACATGGCTTTAGGAATTGGTGGACTTCCAAAGGTGAAGTGTTTATCTTGGAAATGTTTTTCATGTTCTTACCCACACTTTAGTTACTGAAGTGATTTTTTGAATTCCTAGCCTATCTGTAGTTTTACATGCTAATAGAAGAAGTAGGCGTTTGTTGTGTTAATATATAAATTATTGTCGTTGTATGTGTAGGGACGTGTAGTGGAGATCTACGGGCCCGAAGCTTCAGGGAAAACAACTCTTGCTCTTCATGCAATTGCAGAAGCACAAAAATATGGAGGTATTTTTTTATTCCAGTGAAAAATCTATCGATGAAATTAACAGTGCATGGAGGAAATTTATGTGAGTTCCATTTTTGGAAATTGGTGGATACGTGGAAGTAAATAGGGTATGAAATATATTTGCAGGTTATTGTGCTTTTGTGGATGCCGAGCATGCTCTTGATCCAGCATTAGCTGAGGCCATTGGTGTTAAAACTGAGAACTTGCTTTTATCACAGCCAGATAGTGGTGAGCAAGCACTCAGTCTTGTGGACACTTTGATTCGGAGTGGGTCGGTTGATGTTATAGTTGTCGATAGTGTGAGTACAGATAATTTTAGCTTTTATTCACCATATTTACAATTCTCTACCCATAAAGAACGCTTTTCTTATAAACTGCGAGCTGATTATCTGGTGTGGTTTGGTTTTTTGTGGTTTCAGAATAGTCTAGAAATCTATTATCCTTCTCAGTTATTTCTTTTTTGTGATGCCTTTATTCTGACTGTATCATATTGGTACTCTTTATGTATATTGTGATCTATATCTGTGCACTACAGGTTGCAGCTCTTGTTCCTAAGAGTGAACTTGAAGGTGAGATGGGGGACGCACACATGGCTTTGCAGGCAAGATTGATGAGTCAAGCCCTTCGCAAATTAAGTCATTCCTTGTCACTCTCCCAGTGTATACTGATATTTATAAATCAGGTTACTCTTGAATTTGAGAAATTGTAGCATGCTTATTCATTTGCTATGAACACAAGCATTCTATCAAACAGTATGAGAGATTAATAACAATATTACAGATGTTGAATTGTCCAAATGTGTTCGGAGTCTTTCTGTCCCTGACAAGAATTTTGTTTTCCAAGAGACAAGTTTAGTTGGTTCTGAATTTCCTGACCAGGTTTCCCTTAAGTAAATTTGTCAAGACAAGATTAACTACTCCCCTTAGACATTTTCCCCTTTGTTCCGTGAGACCTGAATGCTCTGTTTGGTCAATTATCTAATGTGGAAGGAAGTATCTTCAGAGAAGTCATCTCAAGTTCATTTGTAAGGAAGAATTTTAAAGGTCGGTTTTCGGTGGAAAATCCTTTTGGTTGTTGTTACTCTTGTTACACAAACATCACTTTTAGTGCCAACTATTTTGAGGATTATCCTTTTGTGCTCCCTCCGCTCCCTACATTTGAAGCATTTAGTAGATCATTTAGCACGGTTACTAGTGTTAGGAGGAAGCTGAAGCAACTTTGGGGATGCATAGATTTAGGTTGTAGCATGCCTTAACCACTTAGCCCAAAAACATCTGACTATGAGGATCTATGTAGATACAATGTTGAACTTGGACGTAGATGCTGACTTCTCTATTTTGGGTTTGTAGGTGAGGTCTAAACTCAGCACATTTGGAGGATTTGGTGGACCAACGGAAGTTACCTCAGGGGGTAATGCCTTGAAATTCTATGCATCTATTCGCCTAAATATCAAGAGAATTGGCCTAGTGAAGAAGGGTGAAGAGGTAAAGATTCATCATTGTAAATGACCTGTTTCGTTTTTCTCAGTGTGTACTGTTGATTTTAAATCATCATCATACGCCTTATCCCAACAACTGTTGATTTTAAATACTAACTAATAATATTGCCAATCAATTTCAAAGAATGTAGAATATGATTGTACTCTCAACATTAGCAGTTTCTTTTATGCTGTTATTACTAATGCATATTTTTTTTTGCCTTATTTCTATGCTGCACTATAAGTTCTGGTATGTATAAACCTCCGTATGAATGGTACTGTTTTTTGTAAAAATATTTCATCCTTGAGCTTTAAAGTGGTGGAGGAAGAATATTTATTTTTCTGTTATATTTGATTACTATGAAAATGGAGTGACTGAAGCTAATCTGATGATTATGTCATGCTTCTTATGTCAAGGACTCAAGACACATCTAGATTTATTGTTTGTCTGGTAAATTTTGTGCCAGCCCTATGTCAAGTGGCATCTAGGTTCTATATTATTTTTTATAATGAAGAGGCATCTAGATTCATTGTTCCTTGGAATTATCATCTCATAAAACTATATATTATCTCCTGTTTGAGGGTTTCATTAGGACATGATTGAATGGCGAAATGGAATCTCTGTTGCCAACAGCCACAAATTGTGTAATACGTCATGTTATGAGGTTGATACTAAATAAATTCTGGGACATGTTTTGCTAGAAGTTTACTTTTTTATTTCATCTGCAGATTGTTATTGGGTGTCAGGTTACATTCAGAATTATTTTTTGCGTATTAAAGATATAAATGCGAAGTGAATTTATTATCGTATCTTGCAGACAGTAGGAAGTCAAGTTCTTGTCAAAATTGTGAAAAACAAGCTTGCCCCTCCTTTTAAGACCGCTCAGTTTGAGCTTGAATTTGGAAAAGGAATTTCTCGAGATTCAGAAGTCATAGAACTGGGATTGAAACATAAATTTATTGCGAAGGGAGGTGGAGCAATGTACAGCATGAATGGTCAGAGCTTCCGTGGCAAGGATGCCATCAGACGTCATTTCACTGAGAATCCTGATGTTCGAGAAGAGCTCATGATGAAGCTTCGGGAGAAATTACTGCATGGAACTGAAGACAGCAAGCACACAAAATCTGAAACTGAAGCCATCGAAGATCAGCCTGAAGTGATAGTCTCTGCTGAAACCACGGATGAGGAGGCAGTTGAGGCATAACTTAACTTTGGTCTGCCGTAGCATTGTAGTTATACGGAAGTGGAAAACTCAAGAATTGGGTTGATGGCGCATTAGATATGTCTACAAATGATGGATCAATCTTTGGGTTGGAAGCGCTTAAAGCTACCTATCTGGTATCGAGAGATGCAACTCAGAAAGCCACAAAATTGGAGCGTTTTTCCTGGAATGAAACTGAGCAATTGGTTCGACTTTTGATCCAATTTTAGGTTACTAGCCTATATATCATGGTCCACATTGGCTTCCAGCTGGGCATTGTGTAAAGACATTGAGAAGAGGTAGAGAACATATAAGCCCATCCGTGACTTTGTATATGCAGTTTTGCAACATTGGCACTGAAAGCAGTCGCAGCTGTTGTATATCTTGCAAATACGAGACTTGTATACTTACAACCAAAATTTTGATCTAGGATTTGGTTGTCTGATCATGCTTTGCACATGGGAATAATTATCACTCTGTTTTATATCTTGATTACGAGGGGTATTCAAGTCCATAAAACCCGAGCAGAAGGGGTAGGACAAACGGCTACCAAGCCCCTTGGGCACTTACAAGTCTCACCCATCATAGACCGGATAAATCCTAGGAGTTCGAATTCAAGACCTCTGTCAACTGGAATAATTTCTTGTTGATTACGTAAGTACCCTGTTATGGTTTTTTCATCACTGAGTCTATGGATACACATTAAGGCATGGACATTGTAAATCGTTGTTCCATACCCCACATGCACCCCAAAATAAGCATAAAAACCCTCCATCCAAAATTATTTGTCGAGTTAATTTTTGTTTTTTTTAAGGCAGACAGGTAATGTTGGACAGAGGGGAGTACAACATAGTTGAAACCAAGCTCGGGTCATACACATGGACATGGGTAGAGGATATCTACATCCAGAGGTCGTGATATGAACTAGAAATGGAAGCATCTTGTTTTAGTTTCCTACTTCTGGTTCGAGTAGGATTCGCCTTCCAGTTCACAGACAATGCCGGTTCCAGGCCTTATAAATATGGACCTCAGTCCTCAGAGATCCTTGTTAGAGAAGTGACTACCAGTCCACGACCATCGCATGGAGAACTCCAGCAAGCTTCCCCAGCCCGACCGCAGCACAGCCGTCAAGGCATTCTCCATGATGGCATCCATGTCCGGCCGCCTCAACCTCCCCACCAGCGTGAAGATGCAAGCCTGGAAACTGTACAAGAAATCAGAGCTCCTCCTTTCCATGAATGGCTATCAGAATCTCGCTCCCACCGTTGCCGTCTCCCTCTACCTTGCCGGCCTCTCCGCCGGTAAGCCTCGTACTTTGAAGGAGATCCTGTCGACGCAGTTTCGGAACCCGAGCGGGAACCACCTGCAGGTGGAGACCGGATCGCTGGTGGAGTTCCTGGCGCAGAGTTTCGACATGGAGTTGATGGGCACTAGCTACGACAAGCGTGCAGATGATATGAGGAGGTTCTGCGTGCTTTTGGGCATGGGAAAGGGCGGTTTTCATGCTGCTCTGAAGGCTCTCAGGAAGGCAGAGGCAGCTTGCATGGCCGCGAGGACGAGGAGGTTTAGATCTCATGTGATGGAAGCTGTGGCTATTTTCATGGCTGCTCAGAGCCAGAAGCAATGGAAGGCACCTGTTCTTGACGTTGCCATTATTACGGGGGTGTCGGAGGATGCAATCTTGAATGCTCATGAAGAAATCTGTGGTGTTTTGGAGAATGAAGGGCACAAGAGATCGGTGCAGCCGGTGCCTTACAAACAGTCAAACAGTGAGGATCTTCTTGAGCAAAGCTCCGTCTGCACATGATGTAACCAAGAGACATGCAAAACAGATTGTTTAAGATGTACTAGGGCTAGTTTGGTTGTTTATGCAAAAAAGATTCTTTATGTTGATCTATATTGTCACGTATGACTCTTATTCTTCTTCAATTAGATTGTCTTATGAAGGGGTGTCTTTGTGTATGGTAATTTTAGTAGTCTTAGTTACGTGACTATGAAAGTGAATGGCTTTAGAATTATCGTTTTGTAATGCACAATCGCATGTCAAGAATGGCATCTTGGATCATTCCAAAACCAAGGACATTTTAAAGGGCTTTTGGAAGGGAAATGATATTTGTACAGCAGATTCCAACACATTTCCATACACAGCTGATGTGTAGGAATCTGCTGTAGGGTTATCACAGCCCTTTTGGAAAAGGAACTCTGTCTACGTGAAAGGCCAATTACTTTCCCTCCGCTTGGAAACTTCCCAAAATACGTCCTGACGACTGACGAGCCCAAAAAACTCCTCGCCAAACCAGTGCAAGCCCAAGACCAAGCCCACCCAAAAAATAAAGAACGCCCAAGCCCACCAAAGCTCAGGTTTTCATTTCTCCTTTTTTTCCTCAGGTCTGGTCCTTGCCCGCTCCCGCCCCTCCTCCGACTGCCGCCTCCGCCCTTCGACTTCCTCCGGTTTTCCCGGCGGCTTCTGCGCTCTTTCTTGTCCGCCATCAGGTCTTCCCGGCCTCTTCCATTTGCCTCCAGATCAGGCTCTGCGATTCTAGAGTGAGTGTCCACCAAGCCTTTAAAGTTTGTTTGTTTCTTTAGTTTGCTCTTGGTTTTGTCACCTTGGAAGACTGAAGAGTGTTCTTTTACTTGTTTTTGGATGTTTCATTTGCTCATGTTTGGATGATCTGTCATTGCTTCAGATCAGCAATTGTCATTGAAAAGTCCAGATTTATTTCCATTAATTTCAAATAGCAATGTAGCGTCGTCTGGAGTGAGATTAGAGTCATTAATTTTGTACTCCATATACAATGAAGTCTTAGACATTTTCACAAAGTTGTGGTTCGAACGTTATTCGGCCGGGGTGGATTCGGTTCTGTTCGGCAAAAATCGGATAAGATCCAGAAAACTCAGTAAAATCGATACTATAATATGCATTTTTATTACCCAACACATGACTTGGAAGCAACACCATTAGCCAAAAATTCGCAATGGGTGGTTTTTTGCTTGTGGAATCCAGGCGATTAATGCAAAAAAACTCGCGATTTTTTGCATTAATCGCTAACTTGACGACTTGAGAGAATAATGGGGAGTTTAATCGCCTAGCCTTTGATGCGCAATTTTTATCGATTATGCGGCGATTTTTACTGATTTTTGCGACAATGGTCTCAGATGGGCTACTGGCATTTATCCAATCTTTCTTAAGAAAAAAGCAATTGCATTAACCAACCTTGGATTTACTATTGTGCTTGACAACTCGTGCTTATAGGCGTCTGAAGTCAGTCTTAGCAAGAGATGAGTGTTTAAAAACAATTCCCAACTGAAGTAACCACAGTACATGGATGCTTTAATTTGAAAAGATCCAGCTACTTTTTTGAAGGAAAAAAACATGTTAATTCCTCCTTATTCAATTAACATAGCTCTTCACACCATGTGTTATAGAGTACATGAAGTTCATAATTTTGTTATCTAAACAGTTTCTTTTTAAGGAATATGTGATTGCGAGTTTTATTTGCGTCTTTCATCAAATAAGGTTAAAGTTATATTATGTATAATCACTAATGGGAAAAAGGCTATTTGAGACTTGATTATTTGTTGACCACCCGGTTAAAAATCCTGGATCCGCCACTGTCCATGATTCCATAATAGGTCTGTTTTTATGTTTCTTTGATGGGTGATTTTTTTATCCAAGTGATGGTCTTTTGCTTCTGAATATGGTGTGTTGTAAATGTTGCGGATTAGTTCAGGGAGAGTTTCATTTAAAAAAAATTAGTTTAGGGAGAGCTTAATCTGGGTATTTTCCTTTCAACGAGGAAAAGAAAATAGTACTCCCTATTTCTAACCTCAGTTGGCTTGGGTCCGAATAGAGTCTAAATTTGGGCTTTTGGTCAATGGTCCGGGGTTGGGTTTGGCAATAGTCGACCCAAATCCAAACCGGTGGCATCCCTAGGTGCACTGGGGAAGTAAGCCACAGGCCCACAGCCCACAAGTAGGCCAGTGAGCTCGCGCACAGGAAGTAGAACACAATTCATGGCAGAACAAAAGCACATAAGAGAAAAGAAGCAGAAGAAGAGGAAACATTAATTAAATTCAAAAGGTGCACATTTTGATTCTTATTTGAATACCATATTGTTGGAAATTTTGTGATTTTATTCAGAGTATCTTTGAAGGTCTTTCTCTACCTTTATTTTACTCTACACACATGGGAGCGGTGGTGAACTATGTGGATCTCAATAAGCCCATACCCTTCCCAGTCATTTTTTTGGAGGATATGCTTTAATTATTTTCACTGGCATTCACTTCGCAACTAGTTGTGAGGATTATTAGGGTGATAGTCATGCTTACAACCTGTTTGATGGAAAGCCTCCCAGAAATGCTTCCATGCCAAGTGCCAACTGAATTGTGAAATGGCCTTCCAAGTTCCAACCATTTTGTCCCGGAAATGGTTGCTGCCCATTTGCCAGGCAAATATTTCCATTTCCAGATTTCTATTTAACGACCAGGGGGGCCTTATGTGTTGTCAAGTGTAATTTTTCCGTGGGTTTTTTGGCATTTGTTTATGGATAAACACGTCTAACATGTTAAATTGTCTACTTTATATTGTACTAGTGGCTGCTGTCTTGCACTGGAAGCCATACCTGCACAATAGATCAATTTTCTTAAACTTGAGAGAGTGATATGGAAAGCTGTGTTTTAGATGCAAAAATGGAACTAGTCTAGTTTAGAATTTGCCTGCTTGAATTAAAGTATTGTTTATTTGATTAAATTTCTGGTTCTTTTTCTGCAGGTGGAGTATTGATGTTATGTACTAGGTTGTTATATTTAATATGGTTCTGTAGGAGGATTGTGCCTTAAGTTTTGTTCATTGAATTGAGGAGTTAAAGCATATCAATGCCATTTCTATCAGTTCCGTGA
Source organism: Houttuynia cordata (assembly GCA_039654745.1). Classification (NCBI taxonomy): domain Eukaryota; kingdom Viridiplantae; phylum Streptophyta; class Magnoliopsida; order Piperales; family Saururaceae; genus Houttuynia; species Houttuynia cordata. The sequence goes on along the minus strand of CM077503.1, from coordinate 41,061,396 downwards.
GCTGACACACTGACCATTTTAAACGTATCACCTCCTCCTTTTATTTTCGATTTTTGAGTCCTTCACTGCATCCCTGCCCCATAGAATGGAAGTAATTGTGTAAGGTCTAATAAACAGTCCAACCAATGGCTTTGATATGAGTTAATCAATAACATGATCTAGGTTGTACACACTCAGAAATCTCAATCTGGTAGCCAGAAATATGTTTCAAATGCATTAAAGTTTATTTTGACTTCACGCTATGTTCTGTTATCTATTTTTTCTGTTTTAAGTCTGCTTACTAGTCCTGCACAACGTTATGGACTGATGCAAAATAAAAGTTTAGAGCATAATTCAGGAATGCAAACATTAGCAATACATCATGACATATTCGCTGTATATTTTATATAATGAATTATCTGCTGATTTGCTGATACACTAACTTTGTACGGTATTGTTAACAGACATTGACTTAAAATTTTTCTTGTTTACAGCTCAATATGGCAACAGTTAGAAATCTGAAAATTAAGACGGGAACTTGCAAACGCATTCTCAAAGAATTACATTCTTACGAGAAAGAGGTTGAAAGCGAAGCTGCAAAAACTGCCGAAATGAAGGAGAAGGGAGCTGACCCTTATGACCTGAAGCAGCAGGTGTGTTAGATTAGTGTTTTTCTGTCTTTCATTTTTATCTACAACGGTAATTTGGATAAACTTGCTAAGGATTTGGACAAACTTGTTTTTTTGCACCTAGCAAGTGTGAACTACTTGCTTCTGTTGGTTCGTATTTGGTTCATTTTGAAAAGCCAAATTGAACACTTAAATATGGGGCAGGTGGGTATTAGTTTTCATTGCAGATCTATGATATGCTAATGGGAGAACTGCACTCTAAGGATTTGAGAAAAGTTGATGCTTTGCGCATAGCAAGTGTGAGAATTAAATCAGTATTTAACTTTCTTCTGTTGGTTCGCATGATATATTTGGGAAATAATTGAGTTAAACTTCATAGTATATATAAATCTTCAATAACTTTTATCTTTGTATTTCATTTTTTGAGAATCTCCACAAAGTATGTTTATTTTGCTCCAGTTAAGATCTTGAATGCCACTATTTCATGAACGTTCTCTATAGACATGAATTTCGTTGAAAATCTTAGTGGAAATAATCTTGATTTCTATTGTATATATGCAAGCTCATTACAATATGCTGTTTAAGTACGGAAATGATACAGAAATTGATAATGCTTTGGCATCATTTTCATTCAAAATCTTTGTGGAAATAATGCAAGCTTACTACCAGATACTGTTTATGTGCAGCTACAATACAGGCATTTATTGTGCCTTACCATTGCCGTTTTCTGTACAGGAGAATGTTCTTGCTGAATCAAGAATGATGGTTCCTGATTGCCGCAAGCGCTTGGAGGCAGCCCTAGCTGACCTACAAAGCATGCTGGTTTGTATCTTTAAAGCGTTTCAGTTTTCACTAATTTGAAGCTGCATAAAATTCTGAGAAGGATTACTGAACATGGTATACTTCTTTCAGGAAGAGTTGAAAGAATCCAATCAGCAAGGACCAGAGATTGAAGAAGCCAGTGCTGTTATAGTGGATGTGGAAGGCGTATTTAAGAATGAAGAGGCTTAAATAGCTCACTTGAAGGAGCTTAAATGCGTCTCTGATTAATGTTTCTTTTCCTGAATGCTCTGATTAATGTGTCACGATGCCTCTTTTTTATAATATATGCAAAAATAGGCTGTGTTAATCTGCATGTGTCCAGGAATAATTGCCGCCTGTTCAAATAAGAACCTAATTGGCTTTAGTTTATTATTTTAGACAGACATTTTTGCTATGAAAGATCCTCGATTACTAAACGAAAGCAAAATATAGTGGGAGTCTGCTATACATAATCACTACGGCTGTGGGAGGCTAATGCATCACCAACATAGAACAGAACCTAACATACAAACTAAGGAAATAACAAACAGTTGCAATAGGATTACAATGACCTAGCCATAATGACAAGGACAACAAGAACAAAGGCAACAAAGGTGAAGAATATCATCTGAACCGATGCCTCTCCAACGATACTGCTAGTGCAATTGGCAAGGGTAGGCTATCATTTGGACAGACTTGCGGAAGCAATTTGCTACTACCTAATACTTCCTGTCCTAATTCAATTCTCCTATTTAGTTTTTCAAAATGGACTAAAATCAGTTCATTTGGCAAAAAGCTAAATAATAAGAATGTACTAAAACATAATATTTCCTCTGTCACATATTAATAGCCCCTTTTGGAGAAAATAGGTGATTTGTATTGTTTATGTAAGTCACAGCTAAAAGACTCAGTTGGGGGAAGAGGAGGTTGAGAATCCACTTAAACTGAGCCAAATGAGATATTAATCCGGGGTCATTTTTTTTTTCCAAAATGGAGCAATTAATATGGGAGAGAGACAGAGAGAGAATCTTTCAACTGGGCCGGCCCGGGTGCCTTTTAGAAGAAATGGGTTCTGCACAAAGGCCTTGTGCCCTGCTTTTACCTTTAACTAGCTCTTGGGCATTTGAATTTGAAAAGTCGAAGCAGCTGACAAGTGAGAAGGCGCCTCTTTTGCGAACTGGGTCGGCTCTCTCTCTCTCTGCTTCTCTTCATCTTCCTCTGGTGGTATCTGGAGGTCTCTCTTCTCTGCTTTCCGGCTATCATTGCATAGCAGAAAACGGCAATGGCGAAGAGGAAGGAGAATACCAACTCCTACGAACAAGTTCGCAAGAAAAAACTTGAGAATCTTAAGCGTTTCCAGGTCTCTCTCTCTCTCTCTCTCTCTTGATTTTTTGGAGTTTTCAAGCAGCTGGAGAATGATAATAGCGCATTTGTGCTAAATGAAAGTTACTACCTTTTTTAGTTTTTTGGGAAGAGAAAAGAAAATGAAATGAAGTGTAGGCAAAGGTAAGAACGGACGTATGAAATATATTTTTATTTACCAATAATTAGAAATTGATTTGCTTCTTTTCCCCATTGACATACTAGATGAAACAAACAAATGTCGAGCGGCAGAAATGCAAGAAAGAACTCTGATTTTTGTATCATTGTGTATGTTGAAGAAGAGAACCCTAGCTTATAAGTAGTTGTCTTTATTCTAAACCATCTATAATTGTACCAATCAAAGTTATAGTTTTAATTGAAACAAAAGTTGCATTGATGTATGGTAGGCGTGAGTTTATATACAAACTTCTTACTAATATAAAAAAGAACAACTTTGTCTGAGCTCAGTGTTTATTTACAATCTACAAATAAGTTGATTATCAAATATCAAAAAGACCAACTTTGCCTGAGCTCAGTGTTTGTGGAAATAAAATGCACCATCAAGTATTCAGTATTGTTTCTTCTCCCTTGTGCGATAAGAAACCTGTTCACGTCTTAATGTCAAGGGTATTTAGTTATCTGGTTATATTTTTAACTATATTTTGGTTATAACTTTCCTTTCTCCTTACGTTGTAGGATTTGGGAATCATGAAGATCTCCAAAAGCATATCCGATGAAGTCAAACCTGACAATAAATCAGTGGTAATCTTTTCTGTTTACTGGGCATATTACTTTTTGTTATAGGCACTGTGCTATGATTTATATCAGCCGGGATTTTATTTATCTATTAATGGCATGTTTTATTGTCGCTTGAATCCTAACCATGTATTGTTGAAAGAACACATATGGGTGGTTATTTCCCTGTATTATAGCTGTTATAACTCCAAAATCAAGTAGTTTTACGGATGCCTGAACGCTAAAACCTTTAGTCAATTTTCATCTCAAATTGTTAATCCTAATTTGCCTTTTTTCCCCTCAGAAACGTCAGGCAACTCCGAAGCCAAAGACAAATGGAAATGTTGGAGCTATGACGATCTTGTAGAGCACGGAATCCCATTATTTCATATCAAGATGAAGTGAGAATTTATCTTTACTACTAAGTCCGTCCGGATTTATTATCTCCCTAGTTAGTTAACTATAATAACTCCAGGAGGAGGGAGTATGATTAAAAAACTTAAATCTCAGTTGGAACAAAGTATGCTTATGAGTACTTTTGTCAAAGCAGATAACCACTAGTTTTGTCTTGATCTCTACTTGTGCATTTTAATACGTGTATATTCTTAGCACTTCTATATACAGTGCATTGGATATGAGGAGCGACTCTTTACAATGCAGATTGCTGAGAAGCTCCAAAACAACCTGAAATCAGGCAACCCTTCATTTGTGAAATCAATGTTTGCATCTCATGTATCCAGTTGTTTTCTGCTGCTAACTTCATATTTTCAAGCAATAGCTCAAATATAATGCCCTGGAGAAAATTACTTTTCAACTTACAATACCCATAAATTTGTCGTATGTTTATTAAGCAGGGTCTTGCTACTGAATTCTGCAAATGTAACCTACTTGAAAAGTAGGTCAATTTGGTCCTCGAAGATAAGGATGGCTCAGAATATAACGCTGTTTACATTGGAAGAAGAGTGGGCCTAAGTGGTGATTGGAGAGGCTTTGCATTAGATCATAAATTGCGTGATGGAGATAGTTTGGCTCTTTGATGAATCTGATTGGCTCGTGTTCGCAAATTACCAGGGTTTATCGTTTAAAATGTGCTCTTTCACAATGAACCCCTCAATCATATTTGAGATCTTAAATATATAATTTTTTTACGCAATTGCATTAACATAAAAGATGTTTGTAGTTTAGGCAAACGCAATATTTTCTTTTCGTGAATTATTACCGGCTAAAAATAATAAACAAAATGTAATTTTAAATTTATAATTATAATTTTTTAACTATAAATTTAAGAGAAAATATATAATAATATAATACCAAAAATATATTTAAAATTTATATAAATAATTTTTTATTAACCGTATCGTATCCGCGCTTGCTAGACCATCCGCTTTGCTTTGATATAAATTGTCATTATAATTAACTTTCAACACCTAATTTAATAAAGATGATTACCAAACTCAACAAAAATCAATCAAATTACTGTTTTGAACTCATGTTCATATATTGTACACAATAAAAAGTTTCAATTTTATAAGCTCGATTTCCAAATTCAATTTATTCAGCAAAACCATCCACATGAGCAAAGCACAACAGTAATTTGAGCACATATGGCTAAAATTTTATTTTAAACTACATTCTATAATGAATAATTAACACTTATGTAGTCACTCATAAAGTAAGGTAATAAAGCAATTTCAATTGCATACACACGGGTATAAGAATTTTTCAAATGACTAAATTTGCCAAACAACCAAACATGCATACAATCACTGCCTTAACAGAAACAAAATAGGCCCAAAATGCAAGAAAAACCTACACCGAAAGCTAACTCACTTGCATCCATTAGAGCAGGCAATAATATGCGGCGCACAAACGATGGTGCTCCATATGTTTGCTTTATATGAGATATGGCAGCAGGGACAACGAAAGCACAAACAATATAATTACCACAAACCAGAAGTAACAACAAATAATCTCCACCTCAAGGTTAAAAGAATTCCACATGAAGGAAGAAACAAAATCACAAGCAGAAAACTTCTGCATATATTCGATAGTTATCGGGCATCAAGGTATTTAAACTAAACAGAATGATATTAGTCCAAGGAACAAAGCAAGGATTAAGCAACTGCATCTAGAAAGGCTCTTCCAGGCTGGCGTTGCGCAAGAGGCCCATGACATCCAAGGAGCTGCAAAAATAAATACATAACGTTATCGGACACATTCCAATAAACACGATTCTTCAAAACCTTCAAGAATGTCTGGAAATTCTGCAACATCAAGAAAAAACAGAGAATAAAGGAGGTAAAACCTTGGCATTAACACCATCAGGAAGAATCCGGTTCTCCTCCTTCCACTTGAGATAATCAGTGCGGCTATATTTGGTAAAGCCCCTGAAAAAGACAAGTGAAGAAAGATGAATTACAGCAATAAAAGTCAGAGAATAATAAGCAATACAAACAATTTCATGAGTGCAACACTACTACATTGGCTTCTTGCATATGTTGTGTAATCTAGAGCATGAAAACATGTACTCCGTATCTTTTCTAATCCCTCAACAAGTGCCACAAAGAATTTTCAACCAAGTGATCAACTCTCCACTACCATGTCAAAGTTAAGAGAGCTAACTAAGTATCAATTCATACCAACAATAGAAAAAGGAGCATGCAACAGTTCATTAATCTATCACCCAAGTTAGCAAATTTTTAACTTGTAATCAATTATGAACACATACCATTTTCGGCTGACAATAATCTTTTGACGACCAGGGAACTTAAACTTAGCACGGCGAAGAGCCTCTTGAGCATGAATGCTGTTGTTATCCTTGCAACGAACTGAAAGCAGCACCTGGCCAATGCTCACACGTGCACAAGTCCCTTGAGGTTTTCCAAAGGCACCTCTCATTCCAGTCTGGAGCCTATCAGCCCCAGCACAGGAAAGCATTTTGTTGATTCTCAGAACATGGAAAGGATGAACTCTAACCCGGAGGTGGAAAGCATCTTTTCCAGCAAACTTAGTCATGTACTTATTGCATGCAATGCGAGCAGCCTCAAGAGCCTCGCTTGAGACATTTTCTTTCTCCCAACTCACAAGATGAACACAGAACGGGAATTCATCAACTCCCTTCTTTTTCATCCCAACATCGTATATCCTAATCTTAGGATCAGGAACACCACGGCAATAACGCGATTTCGGGTAAGGCTTGTTCTTGATCTGTCGATAACATCTAGCAGGCCCTAGAGACATTATAAACAACCATATCAATGCGGTTAAAAAGCATTATAAGTAATTCTCCACATAAAATTTGATAACCTTGAAATTATGTAAAACATACCACCAAACAAAGTCAATAAATAAAATTTAAAAGAAACCTCACGACAAGCCTGAAGCAAATTCCTTACAAGTAAAATAAACTGTTCCAACTCTAATTCCTCATGTGATGAAAAAAAGACAACATGCAGGAATCATGATACATAAATCTTATAAATATAGTTCAATCCCCACAACATTTTCTTATAAACACAGATGAGTTTATTTGATAAAATTATAAGAAACGGAATACCAACAGGGAAAAATTACAAGAAACGGAATACCAACAAGAAAGCCAAAATATAATACACCAGTATGCAAAATGTAAATTACACGAAGAATTATCGGTCACATGTTAACATAAATGCTGTCTGGTATTGGCATTTCTGCCACACGAACAAATTTAATTAGTAACAGCAAATCGTCTCCACCTTAAGGTTAAAAGAAGTCGTACACCCACCAACTAAAATAAGATAGCATCCCCTTCATACAATGCCATATTATAACAAACAAACATGTCATAATTGAGTCAAGATCAAACCCTACCTCCTCCACCAACCAAAGATGAAGTTGATTTGTATGAAAGCAGAAACAGAAACTAGAGAAATATAGCCGAGGCTCAGAGGCTCATATTACTACGATCTACACCTATCACAAATGATTTCTCGGTAAACAAATCAATCCACTACCAACTGCAAAAGATGCACATCAATACTAGAACCATGAAATCGAAAAAACATGGTCTATAGCACACAAATCAATAACTTCTTCAACATAGAAAAGCATTACATCTCATTTCATCAACATCATCGTACCCATTCATCAATTAGCCGTAAAACTCAAGAAAAAAATCCCATTTTTCGCAAAATGTTCAGTCCTATAAGCGGCATCACATCAAGATTGCCGAATCATAATTCAAAAACTACAAAAAACGGAATTAAAAGAAACAGAAATCACGAACAAGCAGCATAGATTCAAGAGAAAACGAAGAGGAAGAGATCAAGAAGAATCGCTTACTTCGACCCATGATGGTTGATTTGTGGCGGTTCCGGCGATTGGAGATTCACGCGGAGCAAACCCTAGAAATGAAATGCCGGGAAGTTGGGTATTTATAGAGAGAGGTCAGATCTGGGCATGCCTTTCGGGATGGTTGGATGGCCCACATGAAAAAAACGGCCCAGTCCACCCTTGACGTACCCGCTTATGTCAAATGGATCGAAACCTGGGCCTACGAATACGATGCATGGTTCCAGAAGATTCTTCATGGCCCAAACCGACTTCCAGCTATTTTTGTGAGTTTTGTTACAAATAGTATGACAGTCAATCCAACGCTCAATGGAAAATCGTCTCGCCGATATATCGGTATCGGGCCTAAACCGATACATCGATACCCATCAATATCGTTTTTTAAAATATCGGACCGATATATCGGTATTTTTTAATTAAAAAAATATTTTTAAAAAAAAAAATTCCAAATTTTTTTTGAAAAATATCGCCTATATATCGGTATTTTTAATTAAAAAATTATTTTTTAAAAAAAAATTTCAAATTTTTTTTTTTTGAAAAAAAAACCTTTCTTGTTTGTTTTCTATCCTAATAGGCATATTTTAAAATTTATTCTTTGTTTAAATTAGTATAATTCATTTTAGAAGTTAGATTGTGAAAATATACGGTAAAAACTAGTTTTTGACTACCGATATTTTTTTACACAGTATCTCTGATATTTCGTCTCTTTGGCCGACCGATATTTTACCGATATCTGATACGACATTCTATGGCTGAGTCGAGCTTTAGGCTGATCCTGCTTGAGCTTGAAATTTCAACTTCGAGTTAAGAGTTGAGTTGAGTCACTTTAGCTTGCAAACCAGCGTGCTTTCCTAATTGGTGGCCGACAGGTACTATTCCTTACTAATAATACCGGAGGGATTAAGTATTATTTATATGATCGGAATTGTTTAGATCTATAGAAATAATAAATGGTCTTAGTTCTCAGGAGAGAGACTCCCTCCGTCCGGAATTATCATAATGATTTTCCAAATTAAGAACGAACAATAGACTTACTGAAAAGTGAAGATGATCTACCTGAGCTTGAGAGACATAAAATCTAAATTTAGGATCTAATTTTTGTATGTACATATTTGAAAAGACATTGCGTGAAGTTAGTTCATGCTTTTCTCGAGCTTTGGCCTGAGTCAAGCTGAACACCTGTATGTTAAGCTTGGCTTGACTAATTTTGAGTTAGAGCTCAAACTCGAGTCAAGTGGAATGCAAGCCAACTCGAGCTTTTGAGCTCTTTAGCACCCTTATCAGCCAATCCACATGAGTTCAACCAATTGTCATATTAGTACACCGTTTGATTGAAATTCATCAGGCAAGCTAAAGCACTTACAATGGTGCCCATATTCCTTTTCTTTTTCTGCTTTTTATGATAGAATTATTTTATGTTTTGACCATCAAGCAAACATCGGAGTGGCCAAACCATTTCTACAAGGCGGCAGTTTGGGTACGAAGAGATTTTGGTGCATCATGCTCAGCAAAAAGAAAACCTATGTCCATGACATTCATTATTTTTCGTGCTACCTACTTGCATGGTAGTTACCCTACTTGAAGATTGAACATGTTGTCGACGGTGAGACTGACGCAACATCATTTCGTTTCTGGAAGTCCATCTATATCACAAATGTGATTCTGTGAACTTGCATTTTGCAAAACTAAAGAAACAAAGCAGGTTGGAGTGTGGACGGCTGCTCGGATGCCCAGGTCTCCACGACCATTGCATGGAATTCTATAAACCAACCCAACTCAATCATTATCTGAGACAGACTTAAGGGCTTGGGCGGAGCATGCCGCCAGCCAAAATATCCTGTGTGAAGACAGAAAGCAGATTCCGCAACGATCCAACCCCATATTGAGCGTTCAGAAATGAGCAAAACTGGCAATCCTTATTATCCTTTCTCCAGGATAGTGAAGCTGGTCGTTTCCTTTCTAGAAAAGCAGCAGTAACACCCTTCAATCTCTTCAGCCGATCAATTCCCAAAATAGTGAGTCTCGAGGACTTCATGGGAAAAAATCACTCAAACCCTGAATCCAAGTGTCTAAGAATGCTCCTTTCTCTTTTTTTTATAAAAAGAACGCATCTTTCGTCTAAAATTTCTACAACATGAAAATAGTTCCACATCCGGTCTTTTTTAATAGATGCAATTGATTTTCAAACTGAACAAATTTATGACTTTTTTCTGAAGGCCTGTTGCATTACAGTTTACAACGACAAGAAAAAAAAAAAGCTTTATTTGACAGCTGCTGCACCTAGAGACTAATGAAGTGTGCTTTACATGTGGCATGTACAATTGATGCCTGGACAACCAACTTAAGCTCAACACCTGCCGAAGAAAAAGCGGCAGCTATTACCTTGGATACCAGAACATACCCTTGATTCCTTCAGGATCAGGTTCAAACCCTAAATTCTTATAGAAGTCCACAACTGCAGCCAGGTAAAAATAATAAGAAACAGAGTTAGTGTAACTCTTAGTCGTCTGCACACTGGCTAAATTTGAATAAGTGAACTCATATATTTGTATCAATTATGTTGAGGAATGCTCCTGCCAGCAAAAAAAAAGAGAAGTTTCGGAATGCTGCCCCTAAAAATATGATGAAGGAAGATAAACATGCCATCTGCAATTGACCAGAGTACTACTGGTGTCAGATCCAGGGGGGAAAATGCCCTTTCAAATTTATGTAACTAAAGTAAGCCTTGCTCCGCCACAATTCTATGATGAAAGTTTGCATGGGGGATGTGGCAATAAGGGGGAAAGAACAAGTCCGTTAATTGTTTTAGGACATTGTGTGCCTTCCACCTCTTATTTTAAGTGCCTAAAACTGATATAGAACTCTCCCATTTAGCAATAAATTGGTTAGGAAGTCGAAAGCTAATGAGGCTGCCAATATATTGGCATATTGCAAGTGTTTTAGGAATATAGCATTAAATTAGTTCCACCTAAGCTATCTCTTATGAAGAGTTGACACAAAACAGGCTAGAATAAAGACATAAGATCCATGTCGCAAATTTATGTAACTAAAGTAAGCCTTGCTCCGCCACAATTCTATGATGAAAGTTTGCATGGGGGATGTGGCAATAAGGGGGAAAGAACAAGTCCGTTAATTGTTTTAGGACATTGTGTGCCTTCCACCTCTTATTTTAAGTGCCTAAAACTGATATAGAACTCTCCCATTTAGCAATAAATTGGTTAGGAAGTCGAAAGCTAATGAGGCTGCCAATATATTGGCATATTGCAAGTGTTTTAGGAATATAGCATTAAATTAGTTCCACCTAAGCTATCTCTTATGAAGAGTTGACACAAAACAGGCTAGAATAAAGACATAAGATCCATGTCGCCGCCCTCAAATTATTGGGAAAAGGTGCAACTTGATTATGATTGTGAATTAGTTCCACCTAAGCTCTTCTTGGGATACTCTCTAATAGTTAATTGTCTCTGTTTCATTCCTTTCTTCCTCCTCAGTTTTCACGTTTTTCAGTTTCTAACTAACTCATGTTACACTTTTATTTCCATGAAATAATTGCAACAAATGTCAAGAACTGATGTTTCTAAAGCTTTAAATAAAATAAACTACGTGGGTGTGAAAGTGTAAAAATTCGGTGGAAGATCTAGTCTCCAAAAGTAGAAAATGAATTTCACCATAAGACAATATTCTTTACCTTGACTATCAGCAAACAATGTTATATTGCCAATATCCCTTTGCAACAAAGCCCGTATCAGCTGTTCAATGAGAGCCTTTCCAAGACCCTGTCCCTGAAATATGACACATTCTTCAATGCAACGCTTGCACAGTTCACCCTTTTCTCAAACAAATTAGATATGTGGTTTGATGCAGAGCCATAATGGGCCCGTTATAATATTCATAGGACTTTTATTTAGAGTAATTTTATTTTATTAAATAAGATTTGGATTTTATTTGATTTAGAAGAGAATATCTTATTTGATTTAGGATAGATGTTATTTGGTTTCCTATATTTAGGAGGAATCCTCAATCAGTAAAGATGTAGATTTTATTTGATTTAGTAGAGAATATCTTATTTGATTTAGGATAGATTTGATTTGATTTTCTATGTTTAGGAGGAATCCTAAATTATCTTATTTGATTTTGCTATATTTGATTTGGAGAATATCTCACTTGATTTAGGATAGATCTGTTTGATTTTCTATGTTTAGGAGGAATCCTAAATCAGTGTTTTATTTCCTATTAAAGATTTATTATAAGCCTATTTAAAAAGCCTCAGTTTAATAGAATAAACAATCTATGATTTTAGAAAAAAGTGATCTTGTTTCTCTGTTGATGGAGTTCTCCGTTGGTGCTGAAGCTAATAAGTCCAAGTGGCGAATCCGGTGGTTGCTGTCCGGTGATGATTCCATAAGTATATCCCCTTCTTTATCCCTTATTTTTATCCCTTCAAATTTCTCGTTTTCCCTATTGTAGAACTCTATTCTGGTTGAGGTACAATCTTCTTACACTATGACCCACCAATATAACTACAGTAAAAAGTCGGTTAACAGCTTTCACCTCTCCAGAGGTAATGTTATTTATAGGAAGCCATGGAGGGTTAACAAATTAGAGGCTTAAGACTAGTTCACAGAGAATTGTGTTTCATGTGTTAAGAAGCTTGAAGACAGATTTAGAGTAAATGGCTTTCATGTCTCAAATAAACAGTTGACAAATCGTCTTTTGTTTCTCCAGCAATGTTCATTTTCTTTTGGGTATCTATTAAACATAAGTTTGCATTACCATGCTATAAAGTCCTAGGACAACTTATTCTATCCCATGAATCAGGACTCCGAAAGTCATACCTAGGAGCTGTTTGGCTCCTCTTTGTGTCTTAATGTAATGGGTTTAAAGCCCTTTCCAACTTAACTCTCCTCAAAAAGAGGGTTGGCCCATAAAGGAAGGAAAGGACTGATGTGACATATTGGCCTGGACTAAAATCCTAAAGATAATCCCTTTAACGCATGAAGTGGGGTGCCAAACAACCCCCTAAGATAAAAACAGACTTGACAATACATAAAACTCCATTCTCCATTTTACAACTCCTGAAATATAAATACCTGATATGAAGGGTCAACAAGAACATCCCAAATTGTGGCATTGAAGGCATGATCTGAAGTAGCACGGGCCATGCCAATCAGCTCCTTTTGAACAGTCCCTTCTGTCAAATAACTTCTCCTAAGTACACTAAAATGCTCATTATTTAATTATCTTACACTCAGGTGCAAATTTTTTTCGTATGAAGGAATAATATGAAGTTCTAAAATCATTCAATTGGAGAATACCATACTTCCAAATCATTGGAAGTACCTGTGCTTGGAGATTTCTTTATTGCATGAAGAGTAGCCACCATGTAGCTATTTTTCAAGGCAGCAGCTACTTTTGATGGAGGCCTCCGTGGCCAGCCCACCTATTTGATCCGTGATTTCACACTTAGCAAAGCTCATAAAGTACGGTATTAAGAAAATGTGCATATAAAAGTCATTAAAACATGGTATTAGAACCTACAGTTTAATAGCACAAGAACTCAGATTAAATCTTAAGGGCTCATGACTCCTTAAACCAGAAATTCTCAAGATTATGTTAGAAGGAACCAAACTATTTACATTGCAGGAATTTTGTACTGAAGACACTTATAGTTGCATTTTAGTCATAAGATGACTTAAAAATCAACCAAACACTTTGTTAAGACACTTCAAATTTTTTGAATTAACTGGGGAATCCCACCTTGTCACATAAAGCTTGTAGTTCATAGACATCAACTTCTCCCCCTGAAGAGAAGAGTATCTGTTCAACTATTCCACTTGGTTGACTTCTTTCAGTAAGCACAAATTCTGAAGGCATAGGTTCTTCCTCTTCCAAAGGTTCTGAGGGAGGTTCCATAACTTCAATTGTACTATTGTTTTTCAGAAAACTGCACAAGTAGAAAGCTACAAATAAATACAATAAGTAAAGCATTTTTAAGTGCAATGAGAACTGAAGGGTTTCATCCAAGAACAAATATATGCTGAAACGGGTCATTATCTCATTTTAGCTGCAAGTCCAACAAACAGGCAAAAGTGTTAAGAAAGATTCTCTAGTCTTCACCAAATCTACTCAAATAAAGAACAGCTGCAATTTGGAATATAAAAGGAGATGAAAGCAATAAAAAGGCCGGAGATAGATTAAGTAATTATGTAGAAGAAGAAAGATTCATTGCAGCTGCCTAAAAGAATAGCTTACTCATTGAAAATTGACATGAGACTGATGACATATACAAGAAACATTAGCAGATGTTGCAAGTAAAAAAAAAGGTGTAGTATGCCATGTTTCTTACAAGTAGATATCTGTCCAACTGAACTGTTTAAAAACGCAATAAATGCACTATAACTTCTTTTAATATAAGGAAGCAGAGCCATTAGACTTGAGATACAAATTGAATACCCAGATCTAACAGAATCCCAAAAACCAGCCCGTGAGATAAGACCCTTTTGCCTCCTCCTAACTGCATAATGTGAAAAAATAAACATATTAGACAAAAGCGTATCCTGCAGAGGCTGTTAATTCAAAACAACAAATGACATAGTACCGACTCTACGCAAATGTACAACAACTTCCTCTATTAAATTTCAGAAGGAAAAGGAAAAGCAGAAAATATGTGTGAACCTTGAATAAAGTCCCCAAACAGATTAGAACTAATCACAGATCGATTTACTAGCGGGAGATGGCTCATAGGAGACCGATTAATGCATCTGCAGCACACGGAATGTAAAGTTATAAGTGTCATATGAAATAGATAACACACCCAGCAAGCCATTTTTCCAAAAATATCTCACATGAAAATGGATGCATGATTGAATCAAAAGAAAAAGAGGAAAAGAAGAATGTAAGTGTGACTCAAAATCATTAATTTTCTGCAAACACCTATACTGAGCCAACCCGGGGCATCATTAACATCCAAAAAGTAGTGACCCAATTTTGCTAAAATTCCTGAATCAACCTATTTAATTTACTTGGAATATCTAATCCTTGCTCATATTGTTTGACAAACATTCATGAATCATGTTTCAAACTCAATATAAATCCTCCAAACAAGAATATTAGTAGGAAGTTCAGGGAGACAAATCCATTGACACCTCTACAACTACAATATCACAGATTAATCAGATTGAACACTAAAGTTCCCTTCTTTATTGTAACTTAAACCTGTTTTCTGTCTTTTAGCTCCACTGATACATCTGCAACTAAAACTACAGCAGATTAATCAGATTGAACACTGAAATTTCCATCCATACTATGACTTTTTCCCAAAACCCGTTCTTCAAAATGATTATGACATGAACTTGCGGGGTCCCCAGTTCATAGCAGCAATAAACTTATCAAAATATCACAAACTCCATGAACTTGGAATTATTACAAAGCTGTTTGGAAGTAAATATCACAAGAATGAACATTTTACAGGAGTCTTTTTACCAATCCAAAAGTTCAAACATGAACCATGCAGACAATTTAACTGAAATTACCAAAAAGAAAGACCTTCTCAACAAAAGGTAAAACACCAAATTTCTCAGTTCACATAAAACAAGCACGTCATCTTTTGCAAGCTTGGATTTTAGCTCAAAATTGGACCCAACATAGCGCTAATTAATGTAATTAGCATTTTCGAGTCTTAAGGCATGATAGTTGGTACTTTAAATGCACTGGAAAGTACCAAAAAAAGTTTTGAAGGCATAAAAATTGCAGCTTTAAATGCACTGGAAATCCCAAAAGAGCAAACATAAGTGAAGAGAACTAACACAGAGGAAGAAGAAGCGATGGAAGCCAGCATCTTGTCGGAGAAATGCGAGGCCTGAAGGCGTGACCGAGAGAGAGAGAGAGAGAGAGAGAGAGAGGAAGAGGGAGAGGATAAGGGGGAAAGTGAAAAGCGAGAGAATGTGCCGATGCGCGGAATGAGATGGGAAAGTTGGATTTCCAGGGAAATGTGATTCTCGAACAAATCCGCCTGTTGTGGATAGACCATTACGATTTACGGGCGAGTGAATAATTGTCGGACCAGCATCTTCAAACTTGTTAAAATAACCCTGGGGTAAGACCACAAGGCCAAGGAATTCCGTATCGGATTTCGGTAAAATATCGGTCGGCCTAAGAGATAAAATTTCGGAGATATTTCGGAGATATTTGTAAAAAAATTTCGGTAGTTAAAAATTAATTTTTATCATATATTTTCACAAAAAATGAGTTATATTAATTTAGATAAAGCATAGATTTCAAAATATGCATAAAAATGCATATTAGGATTAGAAACAAGGGAAAAGTTGTTATTTTTTCCCTTTTTTTTAAAAAAAAAAAATTTTTTTCCAAACTTTTTTTTTTGAAAATGTTTTTTTTTTTAAATAGCGAAATTTCGCCGATATTATAAATTTTTTAAAAAACGATATTTTACCATTTCGATTTCTCGGGTGGGGCCCGAAATCGATATATCGGCGAAATTTCGCCGATATAGAATTCCTTGCACAAGGCGGGAAGCACTCATATTTTGGGTGAGACTTTTTTCAGCACCTCAAAATTTCACAGTAATATCCACTTTGATAAGTAGGTTTAAAAAAAAAATTCTAGTATGCTCGTATTACATTTTGACCCAACGAGGCATTCGTGACCGGGGTGGCCAAGAAATGACAATTTTGTTTTGTCATTCTATGTTATTTCTACTAGATATTTCCTTCAATATAGGGATGAGTTTACATGAGATCGTTTTTATATAAGAAGCATGAGGCCAATCGTTATTGCCGTTAGATTCTAATCGGAGGGTGGATATCAAATCAATAGGTAGGTGAGTGTGTCACATCAAGGAGTGGGTGAGATCATTATAGATATTTATAGTCATCAGATCAAGATCCAACGGCTATGATTCAAAGTGGCCTCATATAAGCAATATAAGAGCGATCTCATTTAAACTTTTCCCATATTCCAAATTCACTACAAACCTTCTTTTATGCATTGAAGAGAAAAACAAAAGATGATTTAAAAACTTGTAGTATAGGAGTATATTTTTTGTACAAGGACTTTTTAACGTGGGTTCAGGTTTTACAGAGGTTTTGACATATTACCTGGCCAATGAGGCCGGAATGCTATATTACCCAATTTTTCTGGTTTCATGCCATATAACTTGATTTGGAGACCTGTTCTTTCCATTTTGCCCTCCTAAACCCTAACCCTAAACCCCAACCTCATTTTTCCATATTACCTGGTTTCAGGTTTTACACTTCAACAAATCGTATCTTCTTTATTTTTAATATATTTTTACTCATTTTTTTGTTCTTCTTTATTTTTACTGTTCTTTTTTATAATGATGATATCATAAGATCTTTAGATAATATATAATAAAATATAACAAAATCCACAATAAATATCATGCGATGTCTCAACATAGTTAGGGTACCATCATAAGAAGAAAGAGGAGGAAAAATAAAGACGAATGCAAAAAGAATAGGTAAAAATAGATAAAAAATGATAGAGATATAAATCGTTAAAATATGTCCAAAAAAATAACCCTGTACACAATAGCAGTATACACAAATACATGATAGCCAGGGTGGTTACTTATATAGGGCCATGTTTTTATGACATATTTTAACGATTCATATATATCTCTCTAATTTTTTATCCATTTTTCACCCATTCTTTTTTTATTATTCTTTATTTTCCATTCTCTTTTTTATCATAATGATAACCTAACTATGTTGAGACATTGCATGTTATTTATCGTTAATTTTTTTATATTTTATTATATATTATCTCAAGATCCTTAGGATATGATTATGAAAAGAAAGATGAGAAAAAATAAAGAAGAATGAAAAAAGAATTGATGAAAATAGATAAAAAATGAAAGGATATATGATTTTATGGAAGTATGTTCCCAAAAAATGGGCGAACTCAGTTACACGATAGCAATCGTATACTTGATTACACAATAGCAATAATCGATGATAAAATAACAGTGTACACAAATACATGATAACCAGAACTATCATGTAACTATCGTGTACTTGGTTACACGATGTGTATATGGCCATTTTTTGGGGATATATTTTAAAGATTTATATCTCTCTCATTTCTTATATGTTTTCACTCGTTCTTTTTACGTTTTTCTTTATTTTTTCTCATCTTTCTTTTCATGATGATAACTTAACTATGTTGAGATACCGCATTGTATTTATGGTAAATTTTGCTATATTTTATTAGATATTATCGGAAGATCCTTATGATATTATCATTATAAGAAAGAGGAGTAAAAATAAAAAAGAACAAAAAAATGGGCGAAAGTGGATTAAAAATGAAAAAGATATGATTTGTGTGATGATTTTTTTAAAAATGGGCTAAATGTAGCAACTAATACGAGAGATAAGTTTTTCCTAATATAATTAACTATCAATATGGAAAGGAGGGAGTAGTATAAGAATTCAAATTCACTTTTTTAACATCTTATTGCCTAATTAAATTTTAACATTACATTTAATTCATTTTAAAAAACCAAGTAGAGTAGTTAATAGCCCATGCGTAGGAGAATGTGGCTAGGGCAGGCAAAAACGGGCATGCCCCTATATTTATTGACGTTGCCACCCGAATCACACAACTGAAAGTCATTAATAGGGTCATTTTCTTTGATGAGAAATAATAGGGTCCTAATTTTTTTTTTTTGCAATACCTTGGTATCAAGTAGACGAACAATAGAAACCAGGGATGGAACTAGGCATTCAAAGAAATTACCCTATTAATGACTTTTGGTTGTGTGATTCGAGTGGCAACGGCGATAAATATAGGGGCATTCATAGGAAATTAATATGAGACGAGTAGAGAATAGAGACATCTTTTACATATGAATGAAAGTACCACTACAAATCCATTTGTAAAACAAGAAGATGGTAATAAAAAGAGTTTTCAAGTGAAGTGCAGAAGTTAATTGCTATATTAGTTTTGGATGCCACTATACTTGGAGTACTCGGAATTGGAGTTTGTCTGTGAAAAAAATGATATGTGGCAGACATAGAAATGCCTTGTGGTGATTTGTGTTTATTTGCTTTAATTTAAAGAGGAGGAAAGGGTGTACAACTAAAATGCATTAATATATGTTTTCTTGCTATATTAGTTTTGGATGCTACTATACTTGGAGTACTCGGAATTGGAGTCTGTGAAAAAAATGATATGTGGCAGACATAGAAATGCCTTGTGGTGATTTGGGTTAATTTGCTTTAATTTAAAGAGGAGGAAAGGGTGTACAACTAAAAAGCATTAATATATGTTTTCAGAAGAAGAAAAGGAAATGGTTTTACATCTATGAGAGTACCTAAGAGATGGATCTGTATGCAGTAGAATGAAGCCTATTGCTAGAAGATAAAGATGTGATCGTTGAAGATACTGAAGCAAGAAATGTTTTAACAACGCGGAGACTCATCATTCCCAAGCAGTGACGGGCCAGAAGTCTGTCTTGGGTTGTAGGTCAATGGACAACGTCTCTGATAGAAACTAAAGTAATAAGGGAGACTGGATCAAAATTCGCATTTGGTTAGTACAATAGTTCTACATCATCATAGAGTGGACTCCATATTATAATAGAATTGATTAAGGAGTGTAATAAAACATAGTTAGTAGCTACTCGATTTTTTAATATACGCACGTGTAAAAGACAATTTATGTAAAAAATGGGATTCGAGCCCAATTTAAATGAAGGTTTGAGGTCGAAAATATAGTCAAGTTTCAAATTCTTTCTTCAAAGCGAAAATGAGAGTGTAGGTTCTGATCCTCAAAACAATTGCATCCATCCCACCTATGGTACTGCTTAGATCATGCAGGACCTCTTCTTGGATAAGATCAACTACAAAAAATATAAGGTATAGAAAATGCAATTGATGCATCCTGCAACAAGTTTGACATCATGGGCAGATTTGACAAAAGTATTTACTTAAATAAGCTGTTTTCTAATTGATCGAAAGACTTTGTAAACTGTGATTAATGAGAATATAGCAGGCGATGTTTCATGCTGATGCAACTGTGCCGTAGTGTGATCAATAACTAGAAATTAGAGTTATTTCTGGCCTCATGCTGACTATTAAACTCTATAGCAATATAATAAAAAAAGTAACCCACTTTTTGTTTTGTTTTTTTTTGCTGTAAAGGATACATGTTATTATATAATAAAAGTCTAGCGAAAGACAATCCCGGACTCCCGGAATGCGGGTTATATCATGACAGAAGGATTATTATTAACAGTAGATTTTTTCAAATGAACTACAACTAATTTTAGAATTACAACTTTGAGAGAAGGAGGCATCGCCCAATTGCTCCCAACCAAATTCTGATAGTGACCAGTGAGTTCCCCTCCTGGCTTTCTGTCTCCAAGATACATGTCACTCAAGTCCAATGGTTAAGCTAATTTGTAACCAGCTTACACCAACTCCTCCTCCCTAGAGAATTATTATTAACAGTAGATTTTTTCAAATGAACTATAATATTGATTTAAAAAAATTCAGCTAAAGAATGGATAAATGAGATAATCCACTAACTAGCTGAAGCACGTGGATTATCCCATTAAAAGTACATGGTTAAAAGTACATGGTCAAAGGTAAAGTTAAATTAATAATTAGGTGGATTTTTTTTCTTGCCCCAAATAATATAGCATCCAGCCAATATCCAAGTGAATATAATCCATTAACCACAACATCTACAAAATAATTTTTTATGCCCCAAACGGCCCCTTACATGGGTTTTTTTACTAAAACCATGTTGCACGTTTTATTCTTATGATGCATATCCACCGCCTACCCGAAAAAAAAACTATCATTAATGTTAAACTCGCCACTAAGTATTAATTTAAAGTCAACAGAGGTTTTTTTTTCTGGTAAGAAAAGCCAACATAAATGGAAAGTGAGGGTTAGTGCAGCCCAAGGTATGCCTAGTCATCCTTCACTTTAAAACAGCAAGCATTTCAGTACGTTGCCCAAGCAGTCAAGGGAATTTTGCTGTTGGCCTTCAACCACTCAAATAGATCTTCTTATGCAAAAGATCTATGTTGGCCTCATTGCTTTTTTCATGTTTCATAACATGATCCAACCAGCATCATCTGCAACTGCCTCATTAATGAAAAATGAAACGGGCCGTTTTTTTTTTGGGTAAAGGACAATTCAAGAGAGAGAGAGAGAACTGGTGATCCTTTTAAGTTCTGAGCTCGTGAAATGATTCTCTTCATTTCTGCCACTGGCCGGAGTCATGTGGCCGCAAACATCCACAATGAGTCACAGCCTTGGACCTAACTGGTCTTGGCCTGGTCGGAAGCTTGTTGACTTACTTGGGGAACCTCACCTTCCTCGCATCCATAGCACTTGACAATAATAGTTTGCACGGAGAAATTCCAAACCAACTTGGTTCACTTCTTCGGCATCCATAACACTTCAGTTTTGGGGGGACAGAGGAGATTATTGAGTCCAAAATAGCCGCGTTCATTAATGAATTAGCATCCTGCATGTGATAATTCATGCTGATGCACCTATGACATATTGCCACCAATTAGCAATAAGTAGTTTTTTCTGGCCTCATGTTGATGTAAGTAACTTTATACTCTCTCATTCATCCAAACAACTCCCTCAATTCAAGAAAACCTGGCTGCATTAAAAAATAAGTTAAATTCATTGGATTGTAGGGCTCATAATATTTGGAGCCATCAAATTTTGATGTGACAACAAGTGTCAAATCAACAGGTAGATGAGTGTGAATCTATTACCCGCCTTTGGAACCATCAAATCAAGATCTGACGGCTCGAGATTACTCATGAGGCAAGTCTCATTTAAACTTTTCCAAAATGTAATAAATGAATCTAATACATCAAGTTTGACATCATCCGAAAATAGATCATCCTAGTAAGGTTTAGACTTCCAATAGTTTAACAATTAAAATAGTTACCACGTAAGAGTTGTGATCTAAATAAACTATTTTTCTGATAGATGGGAAATTTCTGAAGAACTTCGTGAAATATATGATTTATAGCAACCAGCAAAGTGATGATTCATGCTGATGCACCTATGTCGTAAGGTGACTAATTAGCAATTATAGTAGTTATTTCTGTCCTCATGGTGACAAATAACTCTACACAACATAATACTCTATTTGTCCTATAGTATATCGGACAAATGGCCATATTAATAGCTGCATCTATAAAAAGTTTACCAAAATATGCGGATCAAATCACGATCTTGTAAATGCTTAAGAACAAGAGATCATTCTGGATCAATCCCTTTGACCTTCATTCTTTGAGAACCAAAAAAATCCTTTTTGAGTTTGAATTTGTTCATTTGGAATCTGGGTTCTTCTACTTAATTTATTCACTTATTTTTTTTTATTTTCTTTGATTCTTTCTTTCTATTTTCTTTCCCTCTCCTTTCTTTCGATTCCCCCATCATTCCTTAAGTCTCGTAGGTTTGATTCTAAGCACATTTCTAGGGAAGAAAATGTCAAAGGAGTAACCAACTTATCTATCTATGCTTCTCCTAGTAGGAAGAAGTATATTAGAAGCTCTCTAATTGGTAGGAGAATGAGAAATAGAATAATGAATGGGGACAAGGCTCTTTTGAAATGTTAAAATTAATATGGGACGGAGTATAACATCGCTTTCTGTCTCCAATCTCCACTCCGCTCCACTTCTGAGTTCTGACTTCACAGATTATAGCTTTGTATAGAGCAGTTAACACTAATTATTAACTCAAGGACACGCTCAGTATATATTAACTCTTACGACCTATGAATTCATATTCCACGTAGTGTGCTTATGATGAACATATGCGCCTACTAAAGAAATGCTAATTTTAAATTAGTCACTACTGTTCCAAAGTCTGGTGAGGGTTAGTCCTGTAGTAGCATCAGGTATGCTAAGTCTTCACCTTATATAGGGATAATCGTTTACTTGCACAGAGCAGCACTGCAAGTAATTTGCTCTTGGCCTCATTCACTCAAAATATATGGATCTTCTGCTGCAAAAGATCTATGCTGGCTTCATTGGCTTTTTCCTATTTCATAACATGATATACTCGCCATCAACTGCAACTGCCACAATAATGAGAAACGAAACGGATCGTCTTGCTCTTCTTGCATTCAAGGATCAGATAACTGGTGACCCTTTCCATGTACTGAGCTCCTGGAATGAGTCTGTCTATTTCTGCCAATGGCCGGGAGTCGCCTGCAGCCGCAAACACCAACAACGAGTCACAGCCTTGAATTTGACTGGTCTCGGCCTTGTTGGTCTCTTGTCACCCTTCTTAGCGAACCTCACCTTCCTCAGATTCATCCTACTTAGCAATAACAGCTTGCATGGAGAAATACCCCCCCAATTGGGTTCTCTGTTTCGGCTCAAGTTGCTAGATTTGAATCGTAATTTGTTAGAAGGAGAAGTTCCCACCAACATTTCCCACTGTTTCGAACTCAGAAGCTTGGACTTCTCTTACAATAGGCTGGTTGGCACCATCCCCTTTGAGCTTGGCTCTTTGCCAAAGCTCAACTTTCTTAATTTCTATTTAAACAACCTGAGTGGAACCATCCCACCTTCACTGGGCAATCTTTCCTCTCTCATCACCCTTACTCTGGGGAGAAATAATTTGCAAGGGATGATCCCGCATCAGCTAGGCCAACTTTCTCGCTTGCAAGGGCTTCTTCTAGGCCAAAACAGATTATCTGGTATTATTCCTCCCTCCCTCTACAACCTCACTAACATTGTGGATTTTGAAGTAGTAAGTAACCAGCTAAGCGGGCAGCTTTGGTCGCAAATTGGGATAGCATTTCCAAATCTCGAGGGCCTTTATGCTGGAGATAATCATTTTACAGGATCCATTCCACTTTCTCTCTCTAATGCTTCTCATCTCAGGCTATTGGCTTTAATTAATAATTTTCTCACTGGGTCTGTACCAGTTGATATAGGCAAGTGCCAAAACCTGACATTAATTCAAATTGGGAGCAATGTGCTTGGGACTGAAAAGGGAGATGATTTACTATTTATCACGTCTTTAACTAACTGCAGCCGTCTCCAACAATTGGGAGCAAGTTACAATAGCCTCCACGGCTTGCTACCGGATTCCATAGGAAATCTTTCCTCCCAACTTCAAGTTTTACTATTAGGTGGGAACCGCATCTATGGAACCATCAGTCCAGGGATTGAAAACCTCGTCAACTTACAACAGTTAGCTATGGAGTACAACTCCCTGACGGGGTCTGTACCTGCAGGTATCGGGCGCTTTAAAAGGTTGGAGGGATTTACCGTACGTAGCAACAGATTGTCGGGGCAAATTCCAGCCTCCTTGGGCAACCTCACCTCATTGGCCATACTTGATTTATCTCGAAATCTGTTGCAAGGGCAGATACCTTCGAGCCTAGTGAATTGTAGAAATCTTTACCGACTTGGTCTTTCTTTCAATCGCCTCAGTGGTGTGATACCCACATTTTTATTTGACCTCACATCGTTAACTATGCTTGTTCTTTCTTACAATTTTTTAAGTGGGTCCTTGCCTGTGGAAGTGGGTAAACTGGTGAACGTATATATACTGTTCATTACTGACAACCTATTGGTTAGTGACATTCCTGACTCCCTTGGCAGCTGCGTGGCTTTGGAATTTCTAAATATGGCTGGCAACTCCTTTACTGGAGCGGTACCTACGTCACTTAGTGCTTTAAAAATCATTCAGCAAATTGATCTTTCTCGCAATCAACTGTCCGGTACCATTCCCCATTACTTTGCTAAGTTCGTATACTTGCAAGATCTAAATTTATCTTACAACAATTTTGAAGGAGAAGTACCAAAAGAAGGTATATTCAGTAATGGAAGTATAATCTCACTGGAAGGTAACAATAAGCTTTGTGGAGGTATAAAGGAATTGAGATTGCTACCATGTCCAGTTGAGGTGATTAATAGACGTAAAAGAGCCATCAATGTTAAATTGAAAGCATTGGTCATCGCAGGGAGTCTCATGCTGTTTATGGCTTTAGGAATATTTGCTATTTATTGGCGAATAAAGTCAAAAAAGAAGCATTCCTTGACATCTTCTGAAGAAACCAAGTTTATGAAGATATCCTATACAGAACTCCTTGAAGCAACAAATGGTTTCTCTGCAACAAATTTGATAGGAACTGGAAGTTTTAGTTTAGTATACAAAGGGGTTCTTGCTCGCGATCAAATGGTTATTGCAGTGAAAGTTCTAAAACTTGATCAAGAAGGTTCTATGAAGAGTTTCATGGCAGAATGTGCAGCTTTGAGAAATATTAGACACCGTAATCTTATCAAGATTTTAACTTACTACTCAGGTTTTGATGCAGAAGGCAAAGAATTCAAAGCAATAATTTATGAGTTTATGCCAAATGGAACTCTAGAGAGCTGGTTGCATCCTCGAGGTGATCGAAATCAATATTTAAATCTCAAGAACAGACTAAACATTGCCATTGATGTTGCTAATGCATTAGATTATCTTCATAATCAATGTCATACTCCAATTGTCCATTGTGATCTAAAGCCCAACAATATTCTTCTTGACGAGGATATGGTGGCCCATGTTGGCGACTTTGGACTTGCAAAAATTCTGTTCACAGAAAGTGGAGATACTTCCCTAGCTCTATCTAGTGCAATCAACCTACGAGGTACCATTGGCTACATTCCTCCAGGTTTCTCTCTCTCTCTCTCTTTCTCTCTGTCTCACATTAAGTTTCTTACGGGTTCGTCGACCTTTGAACTTTTGTATCATAAGGCCCGAGTTCTCGACTCATGAGTTTTGATCAATTGATGCACAGATGAAAGTTGTTCTATTAATAAGTGTTAACAACCTGCAAGTTACTAATTTTCAGCACAAAGCAACAAGACGTGTTTTACAACGTCTTAGTAGCTTAATTGATCAATTTTCCTTTCATCTAATGGCAGAGTATGGCACTGGCCATGAAGTGACTACCATGGGGGATGTGTACAGCTTTGGTGTATTCTTGTTAGAGATATTCATGGGGAAGAAGCCGAGTGATGGTGTGTTCAAAGATGGTTTAACCATCTCAAAGCACGCAAAGATGGCATTTCCCAATCGAGTGATGGAGATTGTGGATCCCGAACTGCTCCTTGCGGATGGAGAAATCGGACTAGATAAGATCAAAACTTGTCTGGTTTCACTCATAAGAACTGGAATTATATGCTCCTCTGAACTCCCAAGCAATAGAATGGACATGAGGACAGTGAGGAACCAACTGCAGCTAGTGCAGGAAGCCTTTCTTGGAGACCAGATTCACAGTGATAGTAATTAATTTTTGGCTTCATTGCATGTTCATGTTCCCAAGGTCTCGTCTAATCTTGTGTGACATTGTTCTCTTTGTTGGCTGCTGAAATTATATAATAGGTCGTCACTTGCAACTGTTATATAGTATATATGTAGTGCTCAAGGTTCCCATCAGCGCGCTTGAGTGGATTTCTATATATTTACATTCTGATGACTATATTTCGGTTGTGCGGGAGCCCAAAATTGTCTTGAAGGTGTAATTGTAAAACTGCAATTAGAATGTGCTTGCGTCAAATCTTTATGTTCACTTTATTCACATGCATTCATTTTTATTGCACTTCAACAGTATATCATCTTATGTGCTATAGTAGACCGGTCTTTTTTTTATAAAAGTATACCGAGGGTCGACTTAAACCTTTCCCCTTTCCATGAACAACGAAATTTTTCCATATTATATGGCTAATGAGCCCGGAATGCCATGTTACCTAGTTTTTTTGGGCTCATGCTATATAATATGGTTTTGGGACCTGATCTTCCCATTTTGCTCTCTCACCATAAACCTTGAACCCTAAAATACTTCATGTTTTACCCGCACTGACCCATGCCCCATTTTGCGCCGAGAAGTACTTATGGCTAAGTGGCAAACTATTTTTGCAAATTGTCACCTCACAAGAAGGCTTCTAAAGGAATTTAAGATATCCTCATAGGGAGAAAGAGGAGAAAAAATAAAAGTCACATGCATTTATTTTTATTGCACTTCAACAATATATCATCTTAGGTGTTGTTTGGATGCGTCTTTCCTGGGCGGGAAGGAGCTTTTAAGAGGCAGAAAGGGATTAAGAGCAATGTAAACTAGGCTTTGTTGAAAGTTGGATATGCAGATATATAGTAGACCAACGGTCTTTTTTGATAAAAGTATACCAACGGTCTTAACCCTTTCACCTTTCCATGAACAACTAGATTTTTCCATATTACTTGGCTAATGAGCTTGGAATACCATTTTACCTAATTTTTTGGGGCTCATGCTATATAACCTAGTTTCGGGACCTGGTCTTCCCATTTTACCCTCTCGCCATCAACCTTAAACCCTAAACCCTAAAATACTTCATATTTTACTCGCCCTGAGCCACACCCCATTTTGGGCTGAGAAGTACTTGTGGCTGAGTGACGAACTACTCTTTGCAAATTCGTCACGCCACAAGAAGGCTTCTTAAGGAATTTGAAATATCTTCATAGGGAGAAAGAGGAGAAAAAAATATAGAATAACGAAAAAATAATTGAGCGAATAATTTCAAAAGAAAACATTTTTCCCTTTCGCCATAAACCTTAAACCCTAAACCCTAAAATACTTTATGTTTTACCCGCCCTGAGCCACACCCCATTTTGGGCTGAGAAAGTACTTGTGGCTGAGTGACGAACTACTCTTTGCAAATTCGTCACCCCACAAGAAGACTTCTTAAAGAATTTGAGATATCTTCATAGGGAGAAAGAGGAGAAAAAAATATAGAATAATGCAAAAAGAATTGAGCGAATAATTTCAAAAGAAAAAAGAAGAAGAAATGAAGCGAAATAATAACGGCTTCACCACATGCTCCATCTTTGCAAATTCATCATCCTCACTAGAAGTTGTGTAATAAAATTTTGTGATATCCTCATAGGGAGAAAAAGGAGAAAAAAATAAAAAGACCGGAAAAAATAGATGGGAATTGATAAAAAAAAATGAAAGAGATATAACTCATTGGCCTTCAAATCATGTCATGTCATAAATTGTGTCATTGTGTACATGATTTGATGGCAAAATTCAACGAGTCATATCTCCTTCATTTCTTATATGTTTTTTCCCATTCTTTTTGCGTTATTCTTTATTTTTTCTCCTTTTTTTTCATGATGCTAGCTTAAAGATCTTGAGATGCTACCTAGTAGGGATAAATATTTTCAAAAGAAAAGAGAAGAAGAAATGAAGTGGAATAATAGCGGTTTCACCACATGCTCCCTTTTTGTAAATTCATCATTTCCACTAGAAGTTGTGTAATAAAATTTTGGGATATCCTCATAGGGAGAAAAGGAAGAAAAAAATAAGAACGCAAAAAATGGCAAAATGGATAAAAAATGAGGAAGGTGTGACTCGTTAAAATTTGCCCTCAAGTAATGTCATCGATGACACGAATTGCCAAAAATTATATCGTGTACACGATGACAGGATAAAGTGTCTATCGTTTACACAATGCACGAATTGAGGGTAAACTTCAACAAGTCATATTTCCCTCATTTCTTATCCGTTTTTTCTTATTCTTTTTGCGTTATTCTTTATTTTTTCTCATCTTTCTCCTTATGAGGACATCTCAAAATTTTATTACATAACTTATAGTGGGGATGATGAATTTACGAAGAGGGCATGTGGTGAAGCCAGTATTATATATTCTGCATCATTTCTTATTTTTTCTTTTAAAATTATTTATCCCCACTAGGTGGTGTCTTAAGATCTTTAAGCTATGATAATGATAAGATAGAGGAGAAAAAAAAAAGAAGAATGAGAAAAGAATGAGAAAAAAGGATAAGAAATGAAGAAGATACGACTCATTGAAGTTTGTCTGACGTGATTTGATGACAAACTTCAATGAGTCATATCATTGTTTATCCATTTTCGTCCATTCTTTTTGCATTCTTCTTTATTTTTTTCCTCTTTATCACTATGATGATATCACAAAATTTTATCATACAACTTCTAGTGGGGATGATGAGTTTGTAAAGAGGTGTGGTGAAGCTGTTATATATTATTCCGCTTCATTTTTTCTTGTTCTTTTTGAAAATTTTTGCTCATTCTTTTTGCATTCTTCTATATTTTTTCTCCTCTTTTTCTCGATGAAGATATCTCAAATTCCTTGATAAGTCTTCTTGTAGGGATGATGAATTTGCAAAGAGTAATTCGCCATTTGGCCATAAGTACTTCTCGATGCAAAATAGGGTGTGGCTCAAGGCAAGTAAAATATAAAGTATTTTAAGGTTTAAGACGGGAGGGAAAAATGGGAAGACCATGTCCCGAAACCATGTTATATGGCATGAGCCCGAAAAAATTAGGTAATATGGCATTCCGGGCTCATTGGCTATGTGATATAGAAAAATTTCATGACCATCACTTTCTAGCGTGTAGGGCCCATCATGTGGACCCTTTAACTTTCCCATGAAGATAACACAGAAGTTGCAGGAGAAATAAATGGTTGGAAGTAGAACCTTAAAGTTTTTCACAGTACTTAGAACACACAAATTGGAGTTCAGGAGTGGAAGACATGCGTATTTATACTTCGGCCGCTGATGTGGAGTTGGGACAATACAGATCGAAGACTTGCCAATGGTGGTGTAGGCAGTGCGAGAATGGACATGAGATTGTTCTCATATAAGGAGCATGAAGTCAATCTTTTAGGTCGTTAGATTCCGATCCGAAGGTGGATATCAAATCAGTGGATAGGTGAGTGTGTCAAATCAATGGGTGGGTGAGTCCATTGTAGCTATTTGTAGCTGTCAGATCAAGATTCAATGGCTATAAATTGAATTGGCCTCATATAAGCTATATGAGAGCGATCTCATTTAAATTTTTCCCATATATACTCATTTAAACTTTTCCCATATATATATATATGGGAAAAGTTTAAATGAGATGTCATCATATAGCTTATATAAGGCCAATTCAATTCGTAGCTGTTGGATCTTGATCTGATGGCTACGAACAACTACAAAGCACTCACCTACCCTCTGATTTGACACACTCACCTACCCTCAGATCAGAATCTAATAACCCAAAAAATTGGCCTCATGCTCCTTATATGAGAACAATCTCATGCAAACCGCTCTCTCTCTCTCTCTCTTTATATATATATATATATATATATGGGAAAAATTTAGATGAGATTGCTCTCATATAGCTTATATGAGGCCAATTCAATTTGTAGCCATTGGATCTTGATCTGACGGTTGCAAACAATTACAGGGAACTCACCTAACCACTGATTTGACACACTTACCTACCCACTGATTTGATACCCACTCTCGGATTGGAAATTAATGACTTAAAAGCTTGACCTCATACTCCTTATATGAACGATCTCATGTAAATCGTCCTCTCTCTCTTTATTTATATATATATATATATAATAGTTAACATGAGATCGTTCTCATATAAGGAGCATGAGGCCAATCTTTTTGGTCGTTGGATTCCAATCGGAGGGTGGGTATCAAATCAGTGGGTAGGTGAGTGTGTCAAATCAAGGAGTAGGTGAGACCATTATAACCATTTGTAGTCGTCAGATCAAGATTCAATGTCTATGATTTAAAGTGGCCTCATATAAGCAAAATGAGAGTGATCTCATTTAAACTTTTCCCATATATATATGAGGATGGTTTATATGAGATTGTTCTCATATAAGGAGAGAGAGAGAGAGAGAGAAGGGATCATTGGATTCCAATCCAAGGGTGGGTATCAAATCAGTGGGTAAAGTGAGTGTGTCAAATCAGTAGGTAAGTAAATTCTTTGTAGCCGTCAGATCAAGATTCAACGACTACGAATGGAATTGGCCTCATATAAGCCAAATAAGAGCGGTCTCATTTAAACTTTTCCCTATATGAAAACTATTTGTATGAGATCGTTCTCATATAGCTATATATAAAACAAATAATCAAAGACTTCTATTTCGATTCCTAGCTCTTGAGCTTTTTTGAAACCTCGTTATCTTTTGCTACCCACTGATTTGATACCCACTCTCGGATTGGAAATTAACGACCCAAAAGATTGACCTCATACTCCTTATATGAGAACGATCTCATGTAAATCGTCATCTCTCTTTCTCTCTCCCTAGGTGAGTGTCAAATCTAGGGAGTAGGTGAGATCATTATAGCCATTTATAGCCGTCAAATCAAGATCCAATGTCTACGATTTAAAGTGGCCTCATATAAGTGAAATGAGAGCGATCTCATTTAAACTTTTCCCATATATATATGAGGATGGTTTACATGAGAGAGAGAGAGAGAGAGTGAGAGAGAGAGAGAAGGGAGAAGGGATCATTGGATTCCAATCCAAGGGTAGGTATCAAATCAGTGGGTAAAGTGAGTGTGTCAAATCAGTAGGCAAGTGAATTCTTTGTAGCTGTCAGATCAAGATCCAACGACTACGAATGGAGTTGGCCTCATATAAGCCAAATGAAAGCTGTCTCATTTAAACTTTTCTCTATATGAAAATGGTTTGTATGAGATCGTTCTCATATAGTTATATATAAAACAAATAATCAAAGACTTCTATTTCGATTCCTAGCTCTTGAGCTTTTTTGAAACCTCGTTATCTTTTCCTAGAGACAATTGTACTTTAATTGTGTTCCACATGTTGTGCTTTGGTGGATGCTTTCTTGTGGGGGTGGAGTGGTGGTTCGAAATAAATTAAAGATCTTGGTTTCCTAAAGGCTTGATACCTTCCTAGGTCACGCAGGACCTCTTCTTGGACAAGAAAAACTACAAAAAATATATAAGAATAGAAATGACATTGATGCATGCAACAAGCTTGACATCATTGGGGTAAGGTAACTACATAATAAAAATATTTTCCATGTAAGAATTGAGATGTAGAAGAACCGTTTTTCTATTTGAAAGACTTCATAATCTGTGGTTAATTAAAATCTAGCAGGTGATGTTCATGCTGATCGATGCACCTGCGCGGTAACGTGATCAATAATTAACAATTAAATGTTATTTTGGCCTCATGCTGACTATTGGGTGACCCACTATAACAAATTAAAAAGTAGCCTACTTGCTTTTCGTCTCCAATATTTACTCCACTCCACTCCAATAGTTAAGCTTCCTCACCAGCTTATACTAACTTATATATAGATAAAAAACCAAATTACAAAGGTTTTTGTATTGAAGCCATGTTGCACGGTTGCATCTACTAGAAAAAATATATTCTTATGCTAAACCAGCCATTATCAATCCAAAGTCAACAAAGGATTTTTGTAGCAAGAAAAGTCAACAGAGATGGGAATGAGTGTTAGTGCGTCCCAAGGCATCCCAAGTCGTTCATCACTTTTAAAACAGCAAGCATTCCAGTACGTTGCCCAGACATTTAACCAGAATTTTGCTGTTGGTCTTCAACTACTCAAATGGATCTTCTGCTGCAAAAGATCGATATTGGCCTCATTGCCCTTTTCTTATTTCATAACATGATCCAAACAGCATCAGCTGCAACTGCCTCAATGATGAAAGATGTTAAAATGTAATGCTCAATTTGGGTTTTAGTGCTTTCATAATATGGGCTATGTCTAAGGGTATTTTAGGAATATATAATATTTTTATGCTAGGGCATTGCGGCAGATTTAAAATCAGAGTGCTCATCTCTCCCATCTCAAATTCTCGATCTCATGGTGTAATGCTGCCCCATGTGAAAGCTCCTACCTTTATATATGAAAATCAAGTTATTTCGGTGCTTTTGGCAACCACTTTTGCTTTTTCAAAAAGTAATTTTTTAACAAAATCGTTTTTGTTAATGAAAAGTTAAATCGTGACCCGTATGGTAATGCCTACTTCGAAATCGCTTTTGTCAAAAGTCACCCCTAAAGCTTGTTTGGATGTGGCAGATTTTAGAAAAAAATTAAATAGCTCTTGTGACACTTTTACCCTTAATGGGAGAAACTTCAACAATCCATATCTCCCTCATTTTAGTCATTTTTTAGAAAGAGCATAAAAATAATGAAGAACAAAAAAAATGGCCGAAAACGAACTCAAAAAATAAGGGAGATATGAATTGTTGAAGTTTGTTTCATTTTAATGGGGAATTACATGATACAGTGTGCTATCGTGTAATCGATTATACGATAGCCCCAATGCATGATATCCTATCGTATACTCCAACGCACGATTGTCTAGTTATTGTGTGTTGGGGTGTAATCATTACACGATAGCACTGGTTATCGTGTAATCGATTATACGATAACTTTTTTAATGAGCCAAATTTCAACGATGCGTTTCTTAGTCATTTCTAATCCGTTTTGACACATTTTTTTTCTTTCTTCCTCATTTTTAGTGTTATTTCTTATAATAATGAACAAAATGTCCAAAAATGGGGATGTCCAATCGGAGACGACGGCGGCGATCCAGGCGACTGTCCAGTTGGAGGCGACAACGGCGCAGAAATCGAAAGAGGGGATGTCCAATCGGAGACGGTAGCGATCCAGTCGGAGGCGACGACGGCGCAGAAATCGAAATAGGGGATGTCCGATCGGAGACGGCGTTGAGTCAGTGGCGATCCAGGCGGCTGTCTAGTCGGAGGCGACGACAACAGAGTGAAGGGGATGAGCTCTCGACCATAGAGGGAAAAAAACACCAGAAATAGTGAGGTAAACGAGGAAGGACAGAAGCATAGAAATTTCAGAATTTAAGAGGGTAAATGCAATCATTTTTACATGCTCTTGGATAATCCTGACACACAAAAGTCGCTTTTTTAGAAAATCTCCTCAGGTGGAGATTTCTAAAAAGCGGCTTTACCACCAATTTTCAAGTAAAAGCCGCTTTTATCATATGAAAATCGCTTTATTTCAAAATTGTCCTTCCATGCGTGATTTTACAAAAAAGCCACTTTATCTAGCTAAAAAGGGACTTTTTCTACCTAAAATCTGCCTCCCAAACGCACGCTTTGTATACTTCTACTATTCTCGAGCCAACAGAAAAATGAACCGGATCGCCTTGCTCTACTCCAATTCAAGAGAGAGATAACCATATATCCTTTCCTAGTGCTGAGCTCGTGGAATGATTATCTTCATTTCTTCTGCCACTAGCCAAGAGTCACATGTGGCCGCAAACACCCCCAAAGAGTCACTGCCTTTGACCTAACTGGTCTTGGCCCGGTCGAAAGCTTGTCGCCTCACTTGGGGAACCTCACCTTCCTCGCACTTATAGCACTTGACAACAACCGTTTACACGGAGAAATACCTAACTGACTTGGTTCTCTTCTTCGGCTAAATTTTCTACATTTGTGGCACAATTCTTTCCAAGGAAGATTTCCAACAGCTTGGAACTCGTGAGCGGACCTGGGGTACAGTAAGCTGGTTAGAAACATCCCCTCTGAGCTTGGCTCTTTGCCAAAGCTCAAGTATCTTAATTTATTCAAGAACAACCTCAGCGGAAGCATCCCACCATCACTTGGTAACATTTCCTCTCTATCTTCCTTTATCTAACAATGAACAATTTTAAAGGATGATCCGAAGCAGGGAGATTTTTCCATATTACCTAGTTTTTCCATGCCATATAATCTAGTTTCAGGATATGGTCTTCCCATTTTGCCCTCATGCCCAATACTTCATGTTTAAATCGCCCTGAGCCGTGCCCCATTTTACACAAGTTTCCTTCGTAGAGATCATACGGCGAAGAAGTTCCCTGTTGGAGGGAGAGGTTTGCTAATGGAGACATGGCGTTATGTGACATGCACAAAAATTTTCGGCACCTTTCTCAGGTCAAATGACCTCTTTTACCCACGAGCAGGTAGAAGAAGTTTGCCAACACAACTCAAAGAAGCACTTTTACAACCTCCTCATTCTATTGCGGAAGTGGTTTGACATCATTGTGTTTTTTTATTCACACGTTCTTTGAATGAAGAAAGTTAAAATTTTGTGTCAAGAAGTACTTATGGCCGAATGGAGAATTAGTCTTTACAAATTCGTCATCTTTAGAATAAAGGAATTTGAGATATCTTCGTAGGAAGAAAGAGGAGAAAAAATATAGAATAACGCAAAAAAAAAATGAGCGAAAACTGATCAGAAATGAGGAAGATATGATGAGATTGAATATTGCCCTCAAATCGTGTATTTAAATACACAATATCACTGTTATAATGTCTTCGATGGCACGATACCACTGCTATCGTGTCAAAATTCAATGAGTCATATATCTTTCATTTCTTATATGTTTTCGCCCATTCTTTTTAAATTCTTTTTTTTTCTTATCTTTCTCCCAATGAGGATATCCCAAAATTTCTTTACACAATTTCTAGTAGGGATGATGATTTTTTTGTGACTCCAATGACAATGAATTAAGCATGTGGTGAACACGACTTCATGACAATGAGTACACGATATTTGAATTATAGATAATATGTGTTTTTGACAATATTTTATGATAGTAATGGAAAAAGTAGCTATTTGTCTATACTACAATGGATTATTTGGAAATCCTCATGAGTACGTAGGTGGGAAAGTGAACCTGATGACCATTGACACACGGGTGAAGTTCATAAATCTGTTAATTCAAGTTGAACAAAGATTAAGATGCAAGTTTGCAATGAGTAACTTATCCCTCAAATATATAGTTGCATCAGCATCTCCATGCATACCATGTGTCCTGGGGATGATGAAGATCTAGAAACTGTATTTAACATTCATAAGAAATTAAGGAGGGAAGTGTTGGAGTTGTATGTGGAGAGGACTTTCAATGTCAATAAGGAGAGGATATCCCCATCAGATCAACATGTTCACTTGACATATGATGATCTAAAATTGTCAAGAAGTGAAGGAAGGAAGCAGCTGGAGCTTATAGTTGAAGCAGTAAGGTAAGAACACAATATTGCATCATCGGTGGCACGACTTTGCAAGTTATCATGTGCTATATATAAGACTTCATATCGTGTTGACTATTACACGACTATAAACAAGTCGTGTTGATGATGACACGACTCAAAGTCGTAGTTGTAGGATATCGTGTAAGTAATTACACAATATTCTTACATTTTGTGTATTTGTCTACATGACTTATACTGATATTCCATCTTTATATCTTGCAGTTTGGGAGAAAGTAATAAAATTGTGAGGACCTACTATCATGTACTCGATTATACGATAGCATTGGTATCGTGTATTTAACTAAATATATGATTTGAGGGCAACATTCAATCTCCTTGTATCTTGCTCATTTCTTATCCGCTTTCGCTCATTTTTTTGTTTTTCTATATTTTTCTCCTCTTTCTTCCTATGAGGATATCTCAAATTCATTGAGACACCTTCTTGTGGGGATGACGAATTTAGAAAGAGTAATTCGCCACTTGGCCACCTTCTTGTGAGGATATTGCAAAATTTTAATTTTCTTAGTTCTCAGAACAATGCAAATAAAAAAAATAATGATTCTGAGCTGTCAGGTCGAGTTGGCGAGCTTCTTCTACCTACTCCCTGGTAGAAAATGTCGTTTGACCCAAGAAAATTGCCAAAATATGTATATGTAACATAGCATTGTCTCTCCAGTGGCAAGCCTCCTCCTCCGACAAAGAACTTTCTCTCCATATACTCATTGTGGGGGAAGCTTGTGTGAAATGAGGCACGACTTAGGATGGGTAAAATATGAAGTATTAGGCATGAGGGTAAAATGAGAAGATCAGGTCTCAAAACCAGGTTATATGCAAGATTTTAAAAACCGGATCGGGCATCGACCCAGAATTCTTACTGGATAGGTCCAATCGGGGGTCAACCGGGTTCACCTAATTGCTGACGTCAGCAAAAAAAAAAACAGTTGGGAGGGGGGATCGTAGGGCCCCCCTCTGGCTCGGCGAAACAGGGGGGGCCTCGGCCCCCCTCTTGCTCGACGGGGGCTCCCGGCTCTCTCCGGAAAGGGGGGGTTAAAACTCGGACTAGACCGGTTAGCCGGGTCAACCTACCCCGCCGGCCAGAACCGAAAAAGGGGCCGGCTCCGGTCAGACCGGCCCAATTTTTAAAATCATGGTTATATATATGGCATGAGCATGGAAAAAACTAGGTAATATGGCATTCTGGGCTCATTGGCCAGGTAATATGAAAAAATCTCCAAAGCAGCTAGGCCAACTTTCTCGCATTCAAAACCTTACTTTAGGTGGAAACAAGTTATCTGGTATGGTTCCTCCCTCCATCTACAAGCTTAGACTAGTAATTGTAGATAACCAGCTAAGCGGCCGACTTCCATTTACCAAACTCGAGTTCCATCATGCAGGTTTAAATCAGTTTACAGGTCCCATTCCAGTTTCTTTGTCCAATGCTTCTCATCTCAAAGTATTGTATGTAGGTAATAATTTGTCCACTGGGACTGTACCAATTGATATAGGCATATGTCAAGACTTGACAAAGCTTGAAGTTGGTGGCAATGTGCTAGGGAGTGTAAAGGGTGATGATATGCTGTTTATCACGTCCTTAACAAACTGCATGCAGTATCCAACTTTTGGGCAGCTTGCAATCGTCTCCATGGCTTGTTGCCAGATACCATAAGCAACCTTTCCTCTTAACTTGAAAAATTGTCGTACATGATAACTTAGGGGCCGTTTAGGGCGTGAAAAAGCCAAAATATCCAGAATAGATTTTAGATGTCCACTGTAGCATTCATGTTTTTTCTATATCCAGTGTGAAACACGACCTGAGGTATTTCAGCTAGATATGAAAAAAACATGAATGCTACAGTATAACAAAACATCCACTGCTTTTAATCACGCCCCAAAATCACGCACCAAACAGCCCCTTAATATCAGGGCAAATTCCAATCTCCTTGGGAATCTCTCTTTATTATATGGGCTTCATTTATCTCATAATCTTTTTCAAGGGACAATATTTTCAAGTCTGGTGAACTGCGCACAGCTGCAGCTTCTTCCTCTTGAAAAGAATCACCTCAATGGTGTGATACCGACAGATTTATTTGACCTAACATCGTTGCAAGTAATTTTGAAGAATGAACTAAAATTAGTTCATTTTGAAAAACCTTGCAGTGATAATAATTTCGGACGGACGGTGTAATAAAAACATGCAGACTTACCATGTTTTTGAGCCAAACAAAAGCACACATCAACATTATATGCTTTTCCAGCATCTGTGTACGTTAAATTATGTTCCTTTTCATCTGTTGGCAAAGTATGGCACTGGCCATGAAGTGACTACTGTCACGACCCAGCTGTTGTGTACGTTACTATGTACACGTCTGCACATCATTACGTCAGTCATATCAGTTTAGGATAATTGCTTAGCATATGATAATTAATGTAATCAGACCCGTTTAGACTAATTGTTAGGTAACGGGCTGATAGAGAATAATCAGGCCTAATTAGCGGCCCATCAGCTGGAACAGATGGTGCATCCCTAGGAGGTCGCGCCATCCTCTGCCTTTATAAGGAGGTCGTCCTCCTCTTTTGAGATTATGCAAAAGTACTTTTCCATAAATCTCTTCTCTTCTTCTCCCTCTTGCCGCCAAGGCACCCCTTGTGACCCTGACGGTCACAACACTGGTATCAGAGCCGTTCCGATCTGCAGAACCTCATGCCTCCTCGCAAGCAGCCAATCATGGCCGCGGGGACGTCCTCTGAGCAGGAGCAGGCACACGACGTTGCAAGTCCAAAGGCGGGGTCTGAACCCACACAAGCGACCTTGGTCTCTGTGTTAATGGGGATTCAAGAGCAACTCAAGGTGATGAATGTGGCGCATGAGGAAGAAAGGGCCAGGTGGGCAGCACGAGAGGCCATGCGCACTGGCCCCAATGCTACCCCGACACCACCAACACAGGGGGGATCCCAACAGGTGGGTGGTTCTCTGCTAGGCCAACCCCTTGGCAACCCTGGTTCTCAAGGCATTTCAATTTGATCAATCCACGTCGATATGGGAGCAGGATGCGCAGGCCCAGGAATACGAGGCACATAAGGTGCTTGGGGAAATGACTCAATGACTGTAAGAACACGCAATATCCAGTGTGAGATGGAGGAGGACTGGGAAGAGTTCTCTGGGTTCCGCGGAGGACAGCAGACCAGCGCTGAACCCAGATTGGCTCGACTGCAGTTCCCTAGGTACAATGGCGAGGATGATCCGGTCGAATGGTTATACAAGGCTGATAAGTTCTTTTCCTACCAGGGGACCTATTCTGACGAAGAGCGACTTCGGGTCGCTGCCTTTCACCTGGACGGCGATGCATCAGTCTGGTTTAGAGCCTTCGAAAAAGAAGTTCGTCGCCCCACATGGGTATCGTTTTCTGACGAGCTGTGCATCCAATTTGGGCCAAACGAATTCCAAGACTTCAATGAGATGCTCTCCACACTGCGTCAAACTACCACGGTGAGAGTGTACTACTCTGAATTTATGAAGATTCCTAATCGGTTACCGGACTGGCCGATGGCCGCTCTTGTCCGAACGTTCAAACGAGGACTGAAGCCCGAAATTGCTGACGAGATGCGTCATTTTTCCTGTCATACGATGCGGGAGGTGGTGCGTCATGCGCGCATCAAAGAGGAAAAATTGGCCCGTCAAAGAAGAGGGGGTCGTCGGGGTTTTCCTCTGAGGCCGTACTCTGGCCCCTCTCCTGTCCCTATCCCAGCGGCCGGCCCAGTTTCTAATCGGTCAGCCTTACCCGGCCTCCACCTGGGGTCTCCACTTCCACTCCTATCTGTCGCCTCACTTCGGCTCAGATGGCAGAACGAAGGGCCAAGGGGCTCTGTTTTAACTGCAATGAAAAGTTTGTCCCAGGCCATCGTTGCCCTGCTAAGGGTAGCTTACTCATAGAGGAAGTTGAGGATGAGGAACTTTCTCAGGATGAGGAGTTCACCCATGTCTATGACCATGTCCAACCAGAGATCTCCGTGCACGCCTACTCGGGCATTTTTACCCCACGCACCATGCGTGTTCAAGGCCTATTGAAGCGACAGCAAGTGGCAATACTGATTGATAGTGGTTCTACTCACAACTTCATCAATGACAGGGTGGCCCAGTGACTCGGGTGCTATGTATCTGATGCCACCCCCTTTGATGTTCTCATCGGCGATGGCAAACACCTACGCAGCTCCGGAGTGTGTGCTCATGCGTCCTTGACCATTCAAGGGCACACGTTCACCACGGACCTGTTCCTACTACCCACAAAAGGGGCGGACATGGTCTTGGGCGTCCAATGGCTACAGGAATTAGGTGATGTTTTGTGGAACTTTCACGACCTCATCATGGACTTCGAAGTGCAAGGCCAGCGGGTACGGATACAAGGCTCACAGTCTGGCTCTTTACACTCTGCCCAGACACTGGACTCCCTGGCACGATTTGCACCTCAAGGGGTCTTTCTTCAGCAACGTGCCATGGGGGACGTTGAACAAAGGTTCCTTCCAGATGACATGCGCCTATTTTTAGAGAACCATGCAGATATATTCTCCGACCCTACTGGTCTTCCACCCCAGCGGCACCACGATCACCACATCCCACTCATTTCTGGGGCACCGCCGGCTAATATCCGACCCTACCGCTACCCACATGTGCAAAAGGCTGAAATTGAGAGGTTGGTAGAGGAAATGCTTTGCACAGGTATTATTCAGCCTAGCCACATCTCATTTTCTTCTCCAGTTTTACTCGTGCGTAAAAAGGATGGCACATGGCGCTTTTGTGTTGACTATCGCGCCCTCAATGCCATTACAATTAAAGATAAATATCCCATACCGGTGATTGAGGAGCTTCTCGATGAGTTGGCCGGGGCGAAGGTATTTAGCAAGTTGGACTTAAGGTCCGGCTACCACCAGATACGGATACAGCCTTCCGATGCTCACAAAACTACCTTCCGAACCCACGATGGTCACTATGAATTTCTTGTCATGCCATTCGGCTTGACCAATGCCCCGGCCACGTTCCAGAGCTTGATGAACGACTTGTTCCGTCCCCATCTCCAGCGCTTTGTGCTAGTCTTTTTTGATGACATATTGATCTATAGCCCATCATGGGAAGAACATCTCAACCACCTAAGGTCCGTATTTACTATCTTACGTGCTAATACATTATTTTTGAAGCGTTCGAAGTGCGCTTTTGGCAGCCCGCAGGTCGAGTATTTGGGCCATATCATCTCTCAGAAGGGGGTGGCTACGGATCCTTCCAAAGTGGATGCAATGCTCTCATGGCCCAGGCCCACCTGTGTGAAATCTTTGCAGGGTTTCTTGGGTCTCACGGGCTACTACAGACGGTTCATTGCACAATATGGTGTCATTGCTGGCCCACTTACTTCTTTACTTAAGAAGGGGGCGTTCACCTGGTCAGAGGAGGCCCAGTTAGCTTTTGATCGGCTGAAACAAGCAATGGCCCAAGCTCCAGTGTTGGTTCTTCCGGATTTTTCACTACCATTTGTTATTGAGACCGATGCATCAGATGTGGGCCTAAGCGCCGTCCTTCTTCAGCAAGAACAGCCCATTGCATTTTACAGCAAGGCTCTGTCGAGCCGATCCTTGACCTTGTCTACTTATGAAAAAAAAATGCTAGCCATTGTCCATGCCATCTCCAAGTGGCGACCCTATCTCCTGGGCCGGAAGTTTCTGATACGAACCGATCATCAGCCTCTCAAATACTTCTTGGATCAGCGGGTCTCTACTCCTTCTCAGTTGAGATGGGTGAGTAAATTGCTGGGATATGACTATGAATTGGTCTACAAAAAAGGGGTCGATAACACAGTTGCTGATGCCTTGTCTCGCCGACCCACGGAAGGGGCCTGTTTGGCGCTCTCAATGCCCTGCTGTCCCTTCTTCCCAGACCTGCAGAACGCCTATGGAGCTCCCCCTCTACTAAGGAGTTGGTCGAACAGCTTCAGTCCGATCCGAACGCAGCCCCACCCTTTGTGTGGCGCGACAGTCTATTATTTTGGAAAGACCGGTTATGGGTGGCAGCCATTGCGGACCTGCGTCATCGGGTGATAGCTCATTTTCATGGTACTCCGGCTGCGGGTCATGAGGGCACCTTCAGAACTTATAAGCGGATTAGTCAAAGTTTCCTGTGGAAGGGTATTCGGAAAGATGTACATGATTATGTGGTTGCGTGTGATATATGTCAACGTGTTAGGCTGCAACTACATCTCCGACGGGTCTGCTACAACAGCTTCCCATTCCCGACAAGGTTTGGGACGATGTGTCTATGGATTTTATCGAGGCTCTACCGGCAGTTCAGGGCAAGACAATTATTATGGTAGTAGTGGACCGTCTTTCCAAGTACGCTCATTTCTGCCCATTGAGTCATCCCTTCTCCGCCCGTACCGTTGCTGAACTGTATCTAAAGGATGTCACCAAACTCCACGGTATGCCTCGTACCATCGTATCTGACAGAGACCATGTCTTTCTTTCCCAATTCTGGCGAGAGTTCTTCAAGCTCCAAGGGACTGAACTTCATATGAGTACGGCCTATCATCCACAGATAGATGGCCAAACCGAAGTAGTCAATCGCTGTCTTGAACAGTACCTCCGATGTTTTGTGGGGGATCAGCCCCGCCGTTGGCTTCAAATGCTTCCCTGGGCTGAGTGGTCATACAATACAGCGTATCACACA
Organism: Houttuynia cordata; assembly: GCA_039654745.1. Lineage (NCBI taxonomy): Eukaryota > Viridiplantae > Streptophyta > Magnoliopsida > Piperales > Saururaceae > Houttuynia > Houttuynia cordata. The sequence continues at coordinate 41,018,979 of CM077503.1, read as the reverse complement.
CGTGCCAGCTTCACACCTTTTGCGATTGTATATGGCCGGCCTCCGCCATCTGATCTGTCTTATGTGCCACACCGTTCATCAATTGCCGAGGTGGATTATATGCTACAAACTCGTGATGAGGTCTTGCGCCAACTTAAATCCAATTTGGCATCCGCCCAGAACCGGATGAAGCAAATATATGATCAACATCATACGGATCGAGAGTTCATTGTGGGCGACTTGGTTTATGTGTCAGTCATACCTCATCGCCAGACTACCTTATACAGGGCTGACCAGAAGCTCGCGGCCCAATTTCATGGGCCGTATGCAATTGTGGAGAAGGTCGGTCCAGTGGCATATCGTCTTTCCCTGCCTTCTGGGTCCCTGGTGCATCCTGTATTTCATGTCTCCCGCCTCCGCCGTTTTACGGGAGATCCCACACTGGTTGAGGCTAGCCCTCCGCCACCACTTATGGGACCTGTCGAGCCAGCGGAACCGCAGCCAGCTTCACTTATTGATAAACGGCGTGTGCGCCGTTCGGGACGCATTGTGACGGAGGAAAGGGAAGTCGCTGGACGATGCGGAATGGGTCCTCGAGGATGAGTTTTTGGCCCGTTTCCCATCCTGGCCACATTGAGGACAATGCGGTAGCAGAGCGTGGTGGAGTGTTGTGTACGTTACTATGTACACGTCTGCACATTATTACGTCAGCCATATCAGTTTAGGATAATTGCTTAGCATATGATAATTAATGTAATCAGACCCGTTTAGGCTAATTATTAGGTAACAGGCTGATAGAGAATAATCAGGCCTAATTAGCGGCCCATCAGCTCGAACAGATGGCGCACCCCTAGGAGGTCGCGCCATCCTCTGCCTTTATAAGGAGGTCGTCCTCCTCTTTTGAGATTATGCAAAAGTACTTTTCCCTAAATCTCTTCTCTTCTTCTCCATCTTGCCGCCAAGGCACCGCTTGTGACCCTGACGGTCACAACACCAGCCCTGTCGGAGATATACAAGACAATTCCCGCTACCAGCGTGCGCCAACAAGGGCCAAGCCGCAACAAGTGGATTGCCGCGCTTAAAAATGTGGCAATCATTACATAATTGGAGCAAGAGATAATATTAAAATAAAAAATTTACTAACGTCTCAATTTGAAACAACTTAATCCAATTAACAACTTTTAACCGAAATGAACTAATCAAGTTGAGTCCCATATCTCAAAATAAGACCAATGATGTAATAACAGGAAATTCGAACTACATTTATTCATATCTAGAAGAAAGTATACTAGCATCATATCCATTCCTCCAATTCCCATGAGCGTGACACCTCTCCGTCTCGCTGATCGTACGTGTCCAATTTATCCAACATACCTGCACGCCCGTGAACTTTCACGGCCTAGTAATAATAACTCCACAAAAAATGTTAATATAAAGCAAAATAACATAATATCCACTACGCATCAATCATAAAGAAACTTATACCACAATTAAGTGACATCAACGACATTACAAGAAACACTAGAATTGAACACTTTTAGTTCTCCACTAAGCGGCATCATATCAAATGTTCTCAAATGTATGCTCCCAGTATTATGAATTTTAGTTCAAATAGTTCTGCCTAGGATTGCTGCGTGCACACGAACAACCCATTAAATGCGCATGCCGGGGATTCCCCACAACCCGGCTCCTCCATTGTGTCACGGACCATACCCAACTTATGTTTTGCATTATCTTAATGATCTCTTATGCATATCATTACCCTGATCTACCCACAAGGTTTAGTGCATGCAATATATGACTACTCAAAACATCAACCAACAGGTCACGTAACATTAAATCATATGTAACAATGATATTTGGCGAATCAGCAGCTTACATAGCATCATCTCACATATATCAATCAGATTTGACATAACAAGAGATTACATCGAATCAACTCAAGCTTAGCAATTTGTTTTGACATGCTTGCAGATTTAGCAACATTAACTCAAATACAGTAATCAGATTTTAATGAACCGGCAATATTACCAAATCTGCAATAATTAATTGACTTTAAGAATGTATCTAGAAGCTGAGGGAGAGGAAAATAAGGCGTGCTCTACTGAAATGACGTAAACAACATATACCAACCTCTTATAATACGAAATAGTTATGTGCAGGAATTTCAAACAACAACTAGACTGGCTAATATTAGGTTATTAACATTTTTAGGTTAAGTGACTCAGCAAGAAAACTTAAGAAAATTCGAAGGGAATACTATGATTTCAAGACAAGCACAAGCTGAATTAGCAATGGTGTAAATCATGACCTTTAAACCATAAACGCTAGTAATTGATATTAACTACTACCATGGTGGATGTGTATAGCTTTAAGGTCCTGTTATGTTCACGAGGAAGAACCAGAGTGATGAAATGTTGAAAGATGGTTTAACCATCTCAAAGTACGCAAAGATGGGCATTTCGCGACCAATTTTATGTGCTCAAAATTATGTTAATTTAAGATACCTTGAACTCCGTGTTTGTTATGTTATTTTATAGTTAGTTAAAGGCTAGGTAGAATTTTAGGCAAAATGGGCATTTGTTAAGTTAAGACATTAACATATGACATTCAATGTTATTTAGGCTTTAAATGTGCAGAAATAAATTAGCCATAACTATTTTTATATCCATGGATCTAGTGTGGTGAATTTAATATCAACTTATGTAAGCCCATTGTGTGTTGTAGGTAATTCTTTGATGGGCCGACTTGTTAATCTTGAAGCTTTAAAGCCCGTACTTAAAAGATTGTGAAGATCTGCTGGAGGCAATCATTGGCAATCAACTATGAGCTAATCAAGGCAATCAATCGCAATCAACTATGAGATGATCAAGGCAATCAGTGGCAATCAACTATGAGCTAATCAAGGCAATCAGTGGCAATCAACTATGAGATAATCAAGGCAATCAGTGGCAATCAACTATGAGCTAATCAAGGCAATCATTGACAATCAACTATGAGATAATTTTGGCAATCAAGAAATGACCATGAAGAGCTGTGATTGGAAGAAGAAAATGCAACATTCTTTGATTGAAAGCTGGACAAAATCAATTAGTGATGCTCAAAATCAATCAAGACCCAATCATGGAGTAATGATAAGAAATCTGATTGGAGCCTTTCCATTGTTAAACTTTTTCAACCACTATATAAGTAATACCCAAGCTCTTCTTCAAGTCATCAAATTCTCTACCTCTTCCAAGGACGACCACTTCTTTCTCTCCTCAACTTTTCTTCATTGTTTTTTTTTTATTTTATTTTATTGTAATGGTTGGCTAAGCCCCTAGCTAAGGCTAGAGGGAGGGATTTGTGATACTTTAATGAAGTTCTTTTCATGTTATTTATTGGGCTATAATTATGTGTTGGATATTTAAAGTGATGTTTTATTATTTATCTCTCGTTTCTTTGTTTTCTTAATACATAGGATACTTGATTTCTTTCTTGATCCTTTGTGATTTTGATACATAGAACTCTTGAAGATTTAAATATTATAATCCTTATTTCAACCAAAGTGATCGTGTTGTTGTTCGTTCTTAATGTTCATATTATCCAATTAGGGAGAATCTTCATTCGCCCCTAATTGATAAACATTGATACATGAAGTACCTCATTAGATATTACAATGACCTACCTTGATGCCTTAATGTTTTATTTTATTGAATTATCTACTTTACTTTACTCTTGATTTCATTCGTTTGCTACTTTGAACTGATTTCTCAATCACACTAGTCAATCTCTGAGGATCGACCTTGTAATACTACAATTACACGTAAAAAGAATTAAATAGATAACTAAAGGCTACTACTCAAATAATAAGTAATTAGTCTTGGTTCATCAAAAATGGCGCCGCTGCCGGGGATTGCAGCGTGTGACTAGAAACCAGTTTATTTTTATTTTTCTCTCTTGTTTTATTTTTCTTGGAAGTGAGAGTATTGGGTTGTGGAAGCATTAAGGAAAATTCAACTGGAAGATCATTTGGACTTGTCAAAGCTTGAAGAATTGTTGAAGACTACTTGAAGCACTCCGGTACTTTCGTTCCATTTATTTTATTTCTTTTCTTTTAAATTCTTAGATCTTTTGCTTGTTGTGCTATTGTTTAAAAAAAAAATTGTATGCGCGCATGGCAACGTGATTTTTCTGGTCGCTTAATTAGTATTGATAGTTCTCTTGACTTTTCTGATTTTTTATTGAACAACATGGAGGAAAATGATAGTAATGAGGCACAAAATAATCAGCAAGTCAAAACCTTGCGAGATAATATGCAGCCTACTAGATCTAGTTCCCCTTCATGCATGAATCTACCCATTAATGCAGGCTCTTTTGATCTAAAGCCGGGTGTAATCCAATTACTACCCAAGTTCCATGGCTTAGACTCAGAAAGTCCATATTTGCATTTAAAAGAGTTTGAAGAAGTTTGTGCTACATTTTCTAATGCAAATGTGTCTAGTGATGCTATTAGATTAAAACTCTTTCCATTCTCTTTAAAAGAAAAAGCTAAAAATTGGTTGAACTCTTTGAAGCCAAATTCCATTAGAACATGGCAAAAAATGCAAAGAGAATTTTTAAAGAAATTTTTTCCCACTCATAAAACAAATACATTAAGAAATAAGATCACTAATTTTGCGCAAAAAGAAAATGAATCTTTCTTTCAATGTTGGGAACGATTTAAAGAGCTTTTATTGATGTGCCCCCACCATGGCTATGAAACTTGGCGTAGAATTAGTTTATTTTATAATGGACTAACTTCTTCCATGCGCCAGTTTGTTGAGATGATGTGTAATGGAAAATTTTTGGATAAAGATCCTGAAGAAGCTTGGGACTTCTTCGAGGGGTTGGCAGAGAATTCCCAATCATAGGAAGATATTAATGAATCTGAAAGAATAGATAAGATCAAAGCTAAAGGTGGTTTGTATTTTCTTAAAGAAGAAGATGATGTTAAGGCTAAAATTGCATGCTTAACAAGAAAAGTAGAAGCTATGAAAATGAAAAAGGAAAACACATCCACAACTTCTAAAAAAACACAAAATATATGTGCCATTTGTGAGAGCGATGAACACCACACTCAAGATTGTCCAACAATCCCAGCTTTTCAAGAGGTGTTGCATAGCCAAGCAAATGCCATGAACACTTATAAAAGGCCTTTTTCTTCTCCTTATTATGAAACTTATAATTCTAATTGGAGAAATCATCCTAACTTTAACTGGAGAAATGTGCAGGTGCCTCCATCCTCTTCAAGTTATGTGCCGCCACATAAGAAGAATCTTGAGGATACATTGCAGACATTTATGTAGGGTCAAGCCACGATCAACACTCAGACTATGCAAGCCATAAATGACTTGAAGTCCTCAATCACTCAATTGACTGCAACTTTGAGCACACCAGAAAAAGGGAGATTTCCTTCTCAACCTCAACCTAACCCAAAAAGTCAATTGGTAATTGAAAATGTTAATTCTTCAAATTCACAAGAAGAACATGCTAAGTCCATCACCACTTTGAGGAGTGGAAAAGTGATTAACAAAGACATTCCAAGGAAGGTTGTTGAGCCTCAGGAGTCTTTGAATCCCGAAAAAGGTGATGAACTTGACATTTCTAAGTGTGAATCTCCCATTCCTCCTCCTTTTCCTCAAAGGTTACAACCCTCCTCTAAATTGATGCAAAATAATGACATTCTTGAGATTTTTAAACAAGTGAAAATCAATATTCCTCTTTTAGATGCTATTAAGCAAATTCCTTCTTATGCAAAATTTTTGAAAGATTTATGTACTATTAAGAGGAAATTGAATGTACAAAAGAAGGCATTTTTAACTGAACAAGTAAGTGCTATCTTACAACACAACACCCCACCCAAATATAAGGATCCTGGTTGCCCAACCATATCCTGTATAATTGGGAATTATAGAATAGAAAAAGCATTACTTGATCTTGGGCTAGTGTGAATCTTTTGCCTTTTTTCTGTTTATGGACAATTGGGCCTTGGTGAATTAAAGCCCACAAGCATAACTTTGCAACTTGCAGATCGTTCTGTCAAAATGCCCAGAGGAATTGTGGAGGATGTGCTTGTCCAATTGGACAAATTTTATTTTCCTGTTGATTTTATTGTATTGGACACGCAACCAATTTTGAATGCTTGTACACAGATTCCTGTCATATTAGGTCGTCCATTTCTAGCTACTTCTAATGCATTAATTAATTGTAGAAATGGTGTTATGAAACTCTCTTTTGGCAATATGACATTGGAACTAAACATTTTTAATATTTGCAGGCAACCAGGAGATGATGATGATGTGCAAGAAGTACACTTGCTTGAAAGTCTTGTAAATGATAAAGCTCTTATATCTCCTTTTTCTGACCCTCTTGATGCTTGTGTTTCTCATTTTAATTTGGATGATGATTTTGTAATTGATGATGTAAATTCTTTGTTAGAGTCCACCCATATGATGGACACAAATAAGTGGAAGGCCCGCTTTGAGGAGTTACCTCCTCCCAGTAGCGCTCCTCTCCCTTCAAGTGTCCAAACACCAAAGCTGGAGTTAAAACCTCTCCCTAGTGAGCTTAAATATGCTTTCTTAGGGGAGGGAGACACATACCCTGTAGTTATTTCTTCACAATTGGACCACACACAAGAGCAAAAGTTGCTCCATGTCATTAGAGAACACAAAAGTGCTATTTGTTGGACCATAGCTGACATTAAAGGGATTAGTCCCTTGGTTTGCACACACAGTATTTTCCTTAAAGATAATGCTAAACCTTGTAGACAAATGCAGCGTAGGTTGAATCCTAATATGAAAGAGGTTGTGAGAGCAGAGGTCCTTAAATTGTTGGATGTAGGGATCATATATCCCATTTCTGACAGTAAGTGGGTAAGTCCTACCCAAGTGGTCCCTAAGAAATCAGGGGTCACTGTGATAAAAAATGCAAATGATGAATTGATCCCCACTAGAGTCACCACTGGATGGCGTATGTGCATAGACTATAGGAAACTTAACATTGTCACTAGGAAAGACCATTTCCCCATACCATTCATGTACCAAATATTAGAGAGAGTGGCCGGTCACCAATTTTATTGTTTCCTTGATGGATATTCAGGGTATAACCAAATTGAAATTGCACTTGAGGACCAAGAAAAGACAACATTCACATGTCCCTTTGGCACCTTTGCATATCGAAGGATGCCATTTGGATTGTGTAATGCTCCAGCCACATTCCAAAGATGTATGATGAGTATTTTTAGTGGCATGGTAGAATGGTTTTTGGAAGTTTTCATGGATGATTTCTCTATTTTTGGAGATACATTTGATGATTGTCTTAATAATTTGGAGAAAGTTTTAATTAGATGTGAAGAGAAAAATCTTATTTTGAATTGGGAAAAATGTCACTTTATGGTCACTAAAGGGATTGTACTTGGTCATATTGTTTCTATGCAGGGAATTCAAGTGGATAAGGCCAAAATTGAATTAATTGTTAATTTGCCAAGCCCAAAGACAATAAAAGATATTAGATCATTTTTGGGGCATGCTGGTTTTTATAGAAGGTTTATAAAAGATTTTAGTGTTATATCTAGACCATTATGTAACCTTCTTTCAAAGGAACACTCCTTTGAGTGGACTGAGGCATGTGAACAAGCTTTTGTGAAGCTTAAAAACATGTTAGTTTCTGCTCCCATAATGCAACCACCCGATTGGAGTATTCCCTTTGAGATCATGTGTGACACAAGTGATTATGCTGTTGGAGCCGTTCTTGGCCAAAGAAAGGATAAAAAACCTTGTGTTATTCATTATGCAAGTAGAACCCTAAATAGCGCTCAAATGAATTACTCTACTTCAGAAAAGGAGTTACTTGCTGTGGTTTTTGCTCTTGACAAATTTAGATCTTATTTGATTGGCTCCCAGATTATTATTTTTATTGACCATGCTGCTTTGAAATATTTGTTGACCAAAAAGGATGCAAAGCCCAGACTACTTAGGTAGATCCTCCTACTCCAAGAATTTGATCTCACCATTAAAGACAAGAAAGGAGTAGAGAATGTGGTGGCTGATCACCTATCTAGATTAGATTTTGCTAATCCCCGAGAGACACTCCCAATCAAGGACTCATTCCCAGATGAACAGTTGTTTGGTATCTTTCATCTTCCATGGTATGCCGATATTGCCAATTATTTAGCCACAGGTAAAATTCCTGATCATTGATCTCAACAAGATAGAAATAGGTTTTTCACGGAGGTAAAACACTTCTTTTGGGATGATCCTTATCTTTTTAAATATTGCCCTGATCAAATAGTTCGAAGATGTGTGTCTGATTCTGAGCATATTAATGTGATATCTTTTTGCCACTCTAAGGCTTGTGGTGGTCATTTTTCTGCTAAAAAGACCACTTCTAAGATTTTACAATGCGGTTTTTATTGGCCGACAGTTTTCAAAGATACTCATGATTTTTGTAAAGCATGTGAACCTTGCCAAAAGTTAGGAGCCATATCCCGTCGGAATATGATGCCACTTAACCCTATTCTTGTTATTGAAGTTTTTGATTGTTGGGGTTTAGATTTTATGGGACCTTTTCCTCCTTTTTTTGGCTATCTCTATATATTAGTTGTTGTGGATTATGTGTCTAAATGGATTGAAGCGGTTCCATGTAAAACAAATGATCACAAAGTTGTGGTCCATTTTTTAAAAGAAAATATTTTGTCCCGGTTTGGAACACCTCGAGCAATAATAAGTGAACAGGGTAAGCACTTTTGCAATAAGCCTTTTGAGGCCTTGATGAAAAAATATGGAATCACACACAAAGTCACTACACCCTATCACCCACAGACAAGTAGCCAAGTGGAAATTTCAAATCGGGAAATTAAAAATATTTTACAAAAAACGGTGAATCCAAATGGCAAAGATTGGTCCTTACGACTAACCGATGCCCTTTGGGCTTACCGTACTGCTTTTAAGTCCACGATTGGAATGTCTCCTTATCGGCTTATTTTTGGAAAGGCTTGCCACTTGCCTGTAGAGCTGGAACATAGGGCCTATTGGGCAATTAAAACATTGAATTTTAATCTTGAGAAAGCTGGCTTAAATAGAAAATTGCAACTTAATGAATTGGATGAGATTAGACATGATGCATATGAAAGTGCTAGGATTTACAAAGAATGAATGAAAGCTTTTCATGATAAAAATATTCTTCGTAAGACTTTTGAACCATATCAGAAAGTTCTTTTGTATAATTCTAGACTTCATCTTTTTCCTAGAAAATTGAGATCTCGTTGGACAGGTCCATTCATAGTAAAAACTATATTTCCATATGGAACTGTTGAAGTTGAAAATCCTAAGAATGGTAATGTATTTAAGGTTAATGGACAATGTTTGAAACCGTTCTTAGAACAATTTGTGCCAGAGGTTGAATCCACAACTGTGGACGATCCTGTTTATGATGATTGATTTTGCTCTTTATTTGTTTCTCTAAAAAAAAATCGGTTAATACATTGAGGACAATGTCTTATCCTAGTTGGGGGGTGAGTGAACCATGAGTTTTGATAATTCCTGTTAATAGTTTTGATTGAGATAACCTTCATCCTTTCTTTGTGCTCTTCTTGTTTTTTTTGTTCTACATTATGATGGCACTTGGTTATTTTTTCTCAAACTTTAACTTAACTTTTTGTGATGAGTCCTTGTTATTAACTTTCATGAAGAGGATCTTAGAAACTGATGTTTAAAATGCAAAAAAATCATCACTTGCACTTGACTAATTTCTAGAGTTGACGTCAATTTTGGTGGTTGTTGCTCTACTGCTCACTCGGAGTGTTAGGAGACACCAAGTTCAATGAACTTTGACCTCCTTGTTCACTGGTTGGCTGGGGAAGAAAAAAAAATATTTGGGGTAATCTTGTTATGGAAAGCAACCAGTGAATTAGACCGGGTACGTCGAAAAGGGCTGCCTATTAAAAAAAATTTTGAATGATGATGAGAAGATGTTATTGTAGAGGGATGATTGGAGTTGAAGTCGACGGTGTTTATAAAAAAAAAATCAACCACAATGTTCCCTTGTTCCTTTGTGGAAGATAGGGCGAAGCCGTCGTTGTAGCAAAGCGAGCAAGCTGGAATATCACAGATAAAGCCCACGAGGTATTAAAGTGAACATCCAAACCACTCGCCCTCCCGGACAGGTTGCTTAGTTTTGAATTGTTCTTTGGTTATTCGAGCATCTCTTGGTGAGTGGATGAGCAGTACCACTGTAGGCGACTGATTTCTAGTCATTTGGTCCACACTATCACACTACACTAAATGATACATTGGTTCAAAAGTTCCTCTAAAAGAAATCTAATCGTTTGGACTCTATCATGAATACACTTAAAAATAGATTTTCGAAAACCAGTGCTTGAGTGTTTTGGAGCCTTGATGTTGCTATGTCGGGATGAAGTGGTTCTTACTCTTACTTTACATTTATTATCTTATACTCCACTCCCACTACTTTAATTCCTTCCTTCACAATGTCCTTGTCTGGCTGAAGACGTAAAACTTAGCGCTACTTGGGAGGCAACCCATGAGTTCACGAATTTTGTGGGTAGATTCACTACAAACCCTCACGAGACACCACTCGTCCACTAGGTCACACTAGGGGTTTAACGGCTTGCTACATGTGCTAAATGTAGTCGCGAGGCCTGCGAAAGTGGCATTCTTTTCTTGTGTTATTTTTTGTTTTCTTCTTGCTAATAACGCATGAATTGCTAGAGACTAGCAATATGCTAGCTGGGGGGGTATTTAATGTGCTCAAAATTATGTTAATTTAAGATGCCTTGAACTCCATATTTGTTATGTTATTTTATAGTTAGTTAAAGGCTAGGTAAAATTTTAGGCAAAATGGGTATTTGTTAAGTTAAGACACTAACATATGACATTCAATGTTATTTGGGCTTTAAATGTGCAGAAATAAATTAGCCATAACTATTTTTATATCCATGGATCTAGTGTGGTGAATTTAATATCAACTTATGTAAGCCCATTGTGTGTTGTAGGTAATTCTTTGATGGGCTGACCTGCTTTAAAGCCCGTACTTAAAAGATTGTGAAGATCTGCTGGAGGCAATCATTGGCAATTAACTATGAGCTAATCAAGGCAATCAATGGCAATCAACTATGAGATGATCAAGGCAATCAGTGGCAATTAACTATGAACTAATCAAGGCAATCAGTGGCAATCAACTATGAGATAATCAAGGCAATCAGTGGCAATCAACTATGAGCTAATCAAGGCAATCATTGACAATCAACTATGAGATAATTCTGGCAATCAAGAAATGACCATGAAGAGCTGTGATTGGAAGAAGAAAATGCAACATTCTTTGATTGAAAGCTGGACAAAATCAATTAGTGATGCTCAAAATCAATCAAGACTCAATCATGGAGTAATGATAAGAAATCTGATTGGAGCCTTTCCATTGTTAAACTTTTTCAACCACTATATAAGTAATACCCAAGCTCTTCTTCAAGTCATCAAATTCTCTACCTCTTCCAAGGACGACCACTTCTTTCTCTCCTCAACATTTCTTCATTGTTTATTTTATTTTATTTTATTTTATTGTAATGATTGGCTAAGCCCCTAGCTAAGGCTAGAGGGAGGGATTTGTGATACTTTAATGAAGTTCTTTTCATGTTATTTATTGGGCTATAATTATGTGTTGGATATTTAAAGTGATATTTTATTATTTATCTCTCGTTTCTTTGTTTTCTTAATACATAGGATACTTGATTTCTTTCTTGATCCTTTGTGATTTTGATACATAGAACTCTTGAAGATTTAAATATTATAATCCTTATTTCAACCAAAGTGATCGTGTTGTTGTTCGTTCTTAATGTTCATATTATCCAATTAGGGAGAATCTTCATTCGCCCCTAATTGAGAAACATTGATACATGAAGTACCTCATTAGATATTACAATGACCTACCTTGATGCCTTAATATTTTATTTTATTGAATTATCTACTTTACTTTACTCTTGATTTCATTCGTTTGCTACTTTGAACTGATTTCTCAATCACACTAGTCAATCTCTGAGGATCGACCTTGTAATACTACAATTACAAGTAAAAAAGAATTAAATAGATAACTAAAGGCTACTACTCAAATAATAAGTAATTAGTCTTGGTTCATCACAAGTGACTGAGATTGTGGATCCCAACTGTTCCTTGAGGATGGAGATATCGGACTGGATAAGATTCAAAATTGCCTAGGTTCACTCATAAGAACTGGAATCATCTGAACTCCCAGACAAAAGAACAGACATGAGAACGGTGAGAATTCAATGCAGCTAGTGTAGGAAACCTTTCTTGGAGACAAAATTCACAGTGATAATACTTTATTTATGGCTTGATGGCATGCTCAGTCTTCCTAAGGTCTCATCTAAACTTATGTGGCATTGTACTGTTAGTAGGCTGCTGAAATTGCACAACTTTAAGATTGTAAAATAGGTCGATTGTAACTTGCAACTGTTATAGCATGCAGTGCTCAAGGTCTGCTCGAGTGGATTTCTATATACATTATGATGACCAAACTTTGTTTGTGTGGGAGCAAACTTGTCTTGGAAGGGTAATTGTAATTGTCAAACCGCAATTCTGGTGTCAAATCGTTGCCCACTTTGATCATATATTCATTAATTTTTTATTGTACTTTAACAACAATACATCTCAATATCCTTAAGTGGAGTGCCATGTAATTTTGTACTCAGGACTGCTCATTGTACTGTATGCACGTCAGTTTGAAGGCACAGGGCTTACGGCTTGCTCATGGGGCATGTGCGCATGCAGCAAGCAGCCTGAGTGTGAGTGTACGTAAACATCACTTAGTTATGGGGTTTGGCATTAGTGATCTTTTAAATGTTGGTCTTAATCTGTAAAATTACAGATTACTGTCAAAATATAAGGGCAAATTCGCTTGAGGGAAGAGGGTTATTAGTTTAAAAGTTGAACTTCAGAAATTAATATGACACGTCTCGTTTCCATGTCAGGCACAGGCCTGAGTCGCCTGACCCATTTTTTAAACAATGGCCAAAGGAAAAAAACTTAGGTGCATTAGCTTGAATCGAGAGCTTCTGGATTCAAGCTATCCATAATAAAAATACTAACGTTGCTCCATGTCTGCAAGCGAGCTTTGTTGTGAAAAAACGAAAAAAAAAAAATTTGACCGTCTCGATGCTGACTTTTTACCTCCTTTGATTTTATCATCGCCGGCTCCACTGAGTTCGAGGATATACCTGAGGATAATTCTGGGAGGACAAAAAACTATTCCTTGATTTGATTTCAAGGATACTGGATATTAGATATATACTGTAGCATCCATGTGGATTTTTACATCCAGCTGAAACACCTCCTGAGGTGTATCAGCTGGATATATAAAATATCCAGATGCTACAGTGTAGCAAAACATCCCATCTGGATGTTTTGCTTTTAATCACGCCCCAAACGGCCCCTAGTCTCATGCTACTGATAACTCACTCCAGTCCAAAGATAAACCTTTTTACACCAGCGGATTTTATTTCAAATACAAGTGCTAAAGTGTTGGATGACTTTTAATCCCCAAAGGAAATACCTTTTTTCCTTCTATTTTTTATTTAAAAGGAAGAAAAGGTGACAAGCTCTTTAGAATACCCTTTTGAAAATAAAAAGAAATAGATAAGAGTCAAAGTTAAAAGGGGTAAGATCATTAAAAATATTTTTAGTTATATTTAAAAAACCTTAAGATACTTTTAAGGGATGGAAAATAACTTTCTGCAACAAATTTTTTTCTTTAAGAGAGAGTGATTTTAAACTTTTTTTTTTAAATACGAAAATAAACTTTCTGTTGGAAAATATTTTATTTTAGAAAACGTGCTTCCTCCCCTTAAAAGTCCCTTCCTACCAAAAGAAAGAGACATCCAAACAGCACCTAAGTGCCAATTACCCTGCCCCAAACACTCCCATGCACATGTCTGCAAATGGGCTTTGTTGTAATAGACATGCAAAAAAAATGTTGCCGGCCTCATGCTCACTTTTTTCCCTTCCTTCGATTTTATCAGCGCCGACTCCACTGTGTTCGAGGAGGATATGCCGGAGGATAATTCCGGGAGAACAAAAAATTATTCCTTGATCAAAAGCCTTATGCTACTGATAACTCACTCCAGTCCGAAGATTAAACCTTTCTACACCAGCGGATTAGATTTCAAAGCGAACAAGTATCAAATGCCAATTACTCTGCCCCCAAACACTCCTCTTCACATGTATGCAAATGGGCTATGTTGTAAAAGACAGACAAAAAATTATTGTTGGATGTCAACCGCTCATAAAAAAGAGCCGTTAGAAGTCATTAGTGGTGGTTGTTGGATCATCCAACAGATCTAAATAAAGAGATGTTGGAAGTTGTTGGCGACCGTTTCAAAATAGAGAGTTATTAGTAGAGGTGGCAATGGGTCGGGCCATCCAGGGGCTAGCCTGCGCTAATGGGCCAGGGCCGGGCCTGCCTCTCAGCCAATGGGTCGAGCCGGCCCGGCCTAGTGCCCTGCATGGGCCTTCCCAGCCCATAGACAATGGGCCTAGTCCGGCCCATGCCCGGCCCATTGCCACCTCTATTTCCCTCCTAAGGAGGTTTAAAGTTTAAGGGGCGGAAAGGGACTTTTTGTAGCAAAACTTTTTGTGCAAAAAATTCTTACAAACTCCTTTTTTGGAAAGGCACAAAGGACTTTCAACAACAAAACTTTTTCTTGCATAACAATAAAACTTTTTCTTGCATAAAAGGTGCTTCCAAACGTTTTACCCTTAAAACTTCCCAAATGGGCATCCAAAGTCCAAACAGCACCTAAAAGCTACATTTTAGAAAATTGTAGTAATTGTTATTGAATGTTGAAACCATAGCTAAGGGAGTGTTAAAGGCTTGGCTAAGTTGTAAGAAGCTTGTCTGATGCTTTTTTTTAAAAAATTGAGCCAAATGTAGCAATTAATATGAGAGAGAAATTTTTTCCTAATATAATTAACTATCAATATGGAAAGGAGGGAGTAGTATAAGAATTCAAATTCACTTTTTTAACATCTAATTGCCTAATTAAATTTATTGACGTTGCCACCCGAATCACACAAATGAAAGTCATTAATAGGGTCATTTTCTTTGATGAGAAATAATAGGGTCCTAATTTTTATTTTTATTTTGCAATACCTTGAAACCAGGGATGGAACTAGGCATTCATAGAAAATGACCTTATTAATGACTTTTGGTTGTGTGATTCGGGTGGCAACGGCGATAAATATAAGGGCATTCATAGGAAATTAATATGAGACAAGTAGAGAAGTTAATAGCGCATGTGTAGGAGAATAGAGACATCTTTTACATATGAATGAAAGTAGCACTACAAATCCATTTGTAAAACAAGAAGATGATAATAAAAAGAGTTTTCAAGTGAAGTGCAGAAGTTAATTGCTATATTAGATTTGGATGCCACTATACTTGGAGTACTCGGAATTGGAGTTTGTCTGTGCAAAAAATGATATGTGGCAGACATAGAAATGCCTTGTGGTGATTTGGGTTAATTTGCTTTAATTTAAAGAGGAGGGAAGGGTGTACAACTAAAAAGCATTAATATATGTTTTCAGAAGAAAAGGAAATGGTTTTACATCTATGAGAGTACCTAAGAGATGGATCTGTATGCAGTAGAATGAAGCCTATTGCTAGAGGATAAAGATCTGATCGTTGAAGATACTGAAGCAAGAAATGTTTTAACAACGTGGAGACTCATTATTCCCAAGAAGTGACGGGCCAGAAATCTGTCTTGGCTTGTAGGTCAATGGACAACGTCTCTGATAGAAACTAGAGTAATAAGGGAGACTCGATCAAAATTCGCATTTGGTTAGTACAATAGTTCTACATTATCATAGAGTAGACTCCATATTATAATAGAATTGATTAAGGAGTATAATAAAACATAGTTAGTAGCTACTCGATTTTTTTAATATAAGCACGTGTAAAAGACAATTTATGTAAAAAATGGGATTCGAGCCCAATTTAAATGAAGGTTTGAGCTCGAAAATATAGTCAAGTTTCAAATTCCTTCTCCAAAGCGAGGCCGAAATGAGAGTGTAGGTTCTGATCCTCAAAACAACTGCATCCATCCCACCTATGGTACTGCCTAGATCATGAAGGACCTCTTCTTGGATAAGATCAACTAGAAAAAATATAAGGTAAAGAAAATGCAATTGATGCATCCTGCAACAAGTTTGACATCATCGGCAGATTTGACAAAGGTATTTACTTAAATAAGCTGTTTTCTAATTGATCGAAAGACTTTGTAAACTGTGATTAATGAGAATATAGCAGGCGATGTTTCATGCTGATGCAACTATGCCGTAGTGTGATCAATAACTAGAAATTAGAGTTATTTCTGGCCTCATGCTGACTATTAAACTCTATAGCAATATAATAAAAAAAGTAGCCCACTTTTTGTTTTTTGTTTTGCTGTAAAGGATACATGTTATTTTAAAAATCTAGCGAAAGCGAATCCCTGAAGATCCTCCCGGAATGCGGGTTATATCATGACAGAAAATAATGGAGCCAAAGTAATGCAGATACATTCTAATTTTAGTAATTACAACTTTGAGAGGAGGCATCGCCCAAGTGCTCCCAACCAGATTTTGATAGTGACCAGTGAGTTCCACTCCTGGCTTTCTTTCTCCAAGATACATGCTACTCAAGTCCAATGGTTAAGCTAATTTGTAACCAGCTTACACTAACTTCTCCTGATCCCTACAGAATTATTATTAAAGTAAGATTTTTCCAAATGAAGTAAAATATTGATTTGGAAAAAGTCAGCTAAAGAGTGGATAAATAGGATAATTCACTAACCAGCTGAAGTACCTGATTAGTGGATTAACCCATTAAAAGTACATGCTCAAAGGTAAAGTCAAATAAATGATTAGGTGGATTTTTTTTTCATTCCCCAAATATCCGGCCAATATCCAAATGAATATAATCCACTAACCACAACATCCTCAAAATAATTTTTCATACCCCAAACGGCCCCTTGCATAGGTTTTTCTGTTGAAACCACATTTTATTCTTATGATGCGATCCGCTGCCTACCCGAAAAAAAAAAACGATCATTAATGTTAAACTCGCCACTAAGTATTAATTTAAAGTCAACGGAATTTTTTTTTTCTGGTAAGAACAGCCAACATAAATGGAAAGTGAGGGTTAGTGCAGCCCAAGATATGCCTAGTCATCTTTCACTTTAAAACAGTAAGCATTTCAGTACGTTGCCCAAGCAGTCAAGGGAATTTTGCTGTTGGCCTTCAACCACTCAAGTGGATCTTCTTATGCAAAGGATCTATGTTGGCCTCATTGCTTTTATGTTTCATAACATGATCCAATCAGCATCATCTGCAACTGCCTCATTAATGAAAAATGAAACGGACCATCTTTTTTTGGGTAAAGGAAACGGATTGTCTTGCTCTACTCCAATTCAAGAGAGAGAGAACTGGTGATCCTATTCAAGTCCTGAGCTCGTGAAATGATTCTCTTCATTTCTGCCACTGGCCGGAGTTACATGTGGCCGCAAACACCCCCAAGCCTTGACCTAACTGGTCTTGGCCTGGTTGGAAGCTTGTTGACTCACTTGGGGAACCTCACCTTCCTCGCATCCATAGCACCTGACAAAAATAGTTTGCACGGCGAAATACCAACCAACTTGGTTCTCTTGTTCGGCATCCATAGCACTTTAGTTTTTGGGGGACGGAGGAGATTAATGGGGTCCAAATAGCCATGTTCATTAATGAAATAGCATCCTGCAGGTGACAATTCATGCTGATGCACCTATGACATATTGCCACCAATTAGCAGTAAGTAGTCCTCATGTTGACTTAAGTAACTTTATACTCCCTCATTCATCCAAAAAAAAAAACTCCCTCAATTCAAGAAAACCTGGCTGCATTCAAAATTGAGTTAAATTCATTGAGTTGTAGGGCCCACAGTATTTCGAGTCATCAAAGATAGGTGAGTTTGAATCTATCGCCCACCCTTGAAGCAGTCAAATCAACATCTGACGGCTCAAGATTACTCAGGCTCATGCAAGCTACGTGAGACAAGTCTCATTTAAACTTTTTCCATATAAAATAAATGAATCTAATACATCAAGTTTGTCATCATTCGAAAATAGATCATCCTAGTAAGGTTTAGGCTTCCAATAGTTTAACAATTAAAATAGTTACCACAGTTGTGATCTAAATAAACTATTTTTCTGATAGATGGGAAATTTCTTCAAGAATCAGAAAGACCCTTTTAAATTTTGAATTTGTTCATTTGGAATATGGGTTATTCTACTTAATTTATTTACTTATTTTTTATTTTCTTTGATTCTTTATTTTGATTTTCATTCCCTCTCTTTTCTTTTGATTCCCTCATCACTCCTGAAGTCTCCCATAGGTTTGATTCTAAGCACATTTTTAGGGAAGAAAATGACAAAGCGGTAACCAACTTATCTATCTAAGCTTCTCCTAGTAGGAAGAAGTATATTAGAAGCTTTCTCATTGGGTGGAGAATGAGAAATAGAATAATGAATGGGGGACAAGGCTCTTTTGACATGTTCCATGTAATATGGGATGGAGTATAACACCTCTTTCTATCTCCAATCTCCACTCGCTCTGAGTTCTGACTTCACAGACTATAGCTTTGTATAGAGCAGTTGATACTAAGGCCCCGTTTGGTTGGCCCAAAAGAAGCTGGATTCTTTAAATCTCCTCCCAAAAGAAGTTAGTAGAGCTTCTTGCAATGACATTTAGTGTAATTTTTAAAAATTGATAGGGGTACTTAAAAAAAATAAAAACTATTTTTTTAAAAACTGCCCCTATCACTTTTTGAAAATTATATAAAATGCCATCATGACTTAAATTCTTCCCAAGAATACTTTTTTTCCAACCAAACACCACTTTCACTTCATTTGAAAAATCCAACTTTCCTACTTCTAAAAGTAGCAACCAAACAGAGCCTAAGGCTCCGTTTGAGGAACTCGACGCAGGCGGCGCGGTGGGAGGGGGAGGTGGAAGTGCTCGTTCCAGACGGGTCCTGGTTGCAGCTTCTTGAAGTAGAAGAAGTAGAATCTAAGGTATTCTGATTCTTGGATTTTGATTATGAAGTGATGTGTGTTTGGTTGGATATAAGGACAAATCAGCTTTCTGGTGAGTAGTCTATTTGGCAACACAAAGAGAAAGTAGATTCTAGATTGTCAAGTTATAAAATTACCCTCAGATTAATAATCTCAACCATCCATATGATCGGACGACTGAGAGAAAAACCCCTAATCTACATATAACTCCGACCCTTCGAATTCGCCCAACGCCTCTCCTCTTGGCCCCTTCCTCCGCCGCCGCCGATCGGAGCCTCTGGGCAGGACAAAAACCGAAGACCAGGGGGAGAGCTTTGGGAAAGTTGAACCCTTTACTCACCAGACGTCGTGAGGGTACAAGTATCACTTTGGCCAGTATGCATGGACTCACATGATCCTATTTGTGGTTTTTGCTCAGTCTTCATTTACCGTTGCGAACATATATGAAGGAATTTTACTTTTACCTTTTACTTTTGCATGTTGCATGTTTCATCATGAATTTATTGCTTTATCTTCCCATTGGTTGATTAGTACTTATTTGTTTTAAGTTAATAAGATTTGTGGTTGGCCTAATATTAAACATCAGGAGGAACTTCTATCAGCAGTTAATAAGATTTGCTTTATTTGTTATCAAAGGAGGGCCTATATTAGTTCCTTCACTAATATATGAATTACCCACCCTTCCAACCATCCTGCTTCTCATTTTTTAATTCTGGATTTCTATGTTCACGTTTGGTTCTTGTATTCTGCCCAAGGTAAATAGACTTCCTCCTTCTCGTAAATAATGGGAGAAATCTGATGTGTAGAAGAAAATCTAGTGATGTAAACTGTTGATTATTTCAATGGGGTGGTATTTATCATGGTTCTAAAACTCGGTTTTGACTCCACTGACTTGCCCGAGTCAACTCGGTTCATCTGCAAAGCGAGTCAAACTCGCCTGCAGACTCAAAACTGCATGACTCGGCGAGTTGACTCGGCGAGTCAATGGAGTCCTGCGCCGAGTCAGGCAAACTCGTGACTCCGAGTAAAAAATTACAAGCTGATATTACAAGGACCTCTCTCCATGGTGAATGGAATTGCTTCTCCCAAACACTTAAAGTCGAGCTTCTATACAAATAACAAGAGCTAGGAAGCCAGCTAGATGAACACCATAGCCCGGTTATATTTAGGAATTTCATAAGGACAAAGAAGCATTCTTGCAGAAACAATGAAGACTGAATAAACACCTAATAGATAGAATTTGGCACCATTTAAAGAAATATTGTGTAGTGGTATTGAATCATTACAACATCAGAAACTCAAATAAGCATCCCCAATGCTCCCTAAAGAACAAAATGACATACCAGAGCTGAGGAAGATGAAATAGACAGCAGTGTCAACTCCAGCTATGGCAATAACGTCTGCCTCGGAGGCTCTAAAAGCCTCACCAATCCAAGCGAAAGGGTTCCTCGTCTTCTTCCCCTCCCACGGATCCAAGCCTTTCAAATCCGGTTAGAGTAGTAGATCACCTGGTTGGACGGCCTCCCGGACAACCATGTGAACAAGAGCATCAACACCACGAAGATGATGAAGGAAGTGCCCAGAGACGTCAGGAAGGAGCTGAAATCCATCCTCTCCCCACCACTTCTATCTAACTCACTTCACCCTTCCTAGCTATCAAAGAAGCTGAAAAGCTCTTTGTATGTGCAGCGAGCTACCAGAGATGTGGCAAGCGCAAGAGAAATAAGTAAGGTGAAGAAGTAGACGTTGAAGCCGTGGGCATGGCGCATTGTTGTGTTGCACCAATGCTAAAAAATAAAAAACATCGTCTCATTTACACCACTTTTATTTGGTAAAAATTCAGAGCCAGCAGCACCAGCCATTCTTTAACTTTTTAAACCATTTGATTGAACCTGATTTATACTTTTACGTTTTGAAACGTTACCAGGTCAGCAAGATAATGCAATTCTTTGGGAGTTGAGGGGGGATGGAGCTCTGTTTACAATGATAATGGAGAGATTTGGAGAAAGACTGCCCTATCAAGTCACGAGAGACTTGATATCATATAAATTGCCTCCACACTCTGTTATGGTAGGCATAAATTATTGCACTCTGATTCCATCTGATTTATTGTTATTTCAGTTATTTAGTGCTGTCTATTTTGCATTGTTGGCACTTCCTGTAAGACAGTCTTTTGTGTCCAATTCAATGGTTGATGATGATGATGAGAGGATTAGCAGATCCCTTAGCATTTTTCTATTGCCATCTTTATATGGTCCACTGCATGCAGATGCTTCCATACTTTGATATGGGTATGATGCACTACATTTGTTCAGTTAGCATATATACAACCAAATTAGTATAATTCTATGGGATGCATGTTCATCTTTGATATTTTGGATCAAATATATGAACTATTTTATTTATTTTTTATCATTAAAAAATATTTTCTTATATGCAAAAATGAAATGCTTGAACTGCACGACTCCATCGTGACTCCATCAAGACTCCGAGTCGACTCGACTCCATGGCATTTCGAGTCGAGTCCGAGTTTCGAGTTTTTGAACATTGGTATTTATATGTTCTTTTCTGTTGATTATTTGCAACTTTTGACAATGAGAGATAAGCAGATCCCCCTAATATTAAACAATGGAAACAATCAGACCACATGAATTAAGCTGAGAATTTACTTCTGTGGGGGGACATATTGTAGAACTGTTCTTAAACGGAAAGGGTGCCACAAGCGGACAATTTGGTTTAGAATGCCAGATAGGTTATGGGAGTTAATGTATCAATAGAAATAACAATCATAATCAGCTCCTAAACTAGCTCCTCAACTACTAGTTATACAATACATTTCATTTGTCCATTCTGAAACCATAGGGAAATGTATGAATGTTGGTATAGTAACGAGGTCACTAATTATATTTTCCTTCTATGTCCTGTTATAAAATTGGGGAAGTTCTGATTCATAATGGATGACCATCTCTTTCTAGTCTGTTCACTCTTGTACGTAATACAAGATACTTGCCCAATTTTAAGTGGTAGCCAATCTGTAAGGCAAACTTGAAATCTAAGTTGTATCTAATGCAGGTTAATATTATCGTTTCTATTGCTTTAAGTTTATGGAGTTGTGTGACTCCCTGATATACTTTTTATTGTAAATTAACTGTATTTTGCTAAAGTAATTTCGGTTCAAGAGTTATTTGCTTGTACAGTGTACAATGACACTTTTCTGCCTGTGCATCTTTGAGCTTGACGTATACGGGAAATTGTTGTCAGTGCCATCTTTCAATCACCTAGTTCCTCCTCCAATCCTCCTCCTTCACTTCCCTTATCTGTACCAGGTAAAAGCTGCCTTGCCAATCTTTTCTTGTTTTTGTATATATATATACTTTGTGGATGGCATCTTTTGTTGCATGCAATGTGTTGTTTTTCTTTTTTATGATGTGGTTTTGTATGAAGTGTTGTTCACATCAGATGTATTATTGCCATTAATTTATATAAATATATGATATTTAAATATTCCCATCACCTAATAATCTTTAGACCATTCGAGCCTAAATATTACCTACTAAGCAGTAATCTCTTACTCTTTAGACCATTCGAATCAAATTTCTATTTGTGACTATACAATTTATCCCATTTCAATGATCTAAACCAATAATCATAAGCAGGGTCTTTTGTTGACCCAGCAGTTTTTGCATATCTATGGTTTGTGGTTGGCCTCTTTTGTTGCATGCAATGTTTGGTTTTCATGTTTTTGTGCTTTTCGTGCGAATGTCGGCGAGATAGTACTTCATACCTTGATTCTTATGCTAGATATCTCAGGATCTTAGCTAATTTCAATTTTCTATGCATGTATTCATGTTTGGACCAGCTTTTGATGTGCATGACCTAATCACCTTTCTATCTAGGTCATGTAATGTAGCTCCATACAGTTTTAATTGGTAGCTCTAGTTTACAGTTACATCCTATTGCTATGCAAATATGTTATAGTTGTTGGCTGCATGCTTATTATAGGCCAAAGATAAATGGATTGTAGCAAGGAAATGGCCGTTGAGAGTGATGTGATTGAAGTTGAGGCTCCAAAGAAGTATACAAAAACTGTGAAATGGGATAAGCCGCTACACTATGCCTTCCTAAAGCACATGGCACATGCAGTTATCTGTGGGCACAACAGAGGTAGCACCATAAATCATGATGGTTGGGAACTTGTGATTGGAAATATGGTTGTGGAGCATGAACTCATTATTAATAGATGGGGGCAATGGATGGAATGAAACATTATCAAGGTTGTCTAGAAGGTTTTATCAAGGTTGGAAGGAGTTGAGGGAGATGACTGGCAATGGATGGAATGAAACAGCCAAGACATGGGAACTCACCAGTTCTCAATGGGAAGCCTTTTTTAAGGTATCATCTAAACATAAATATTTTACCTTTGTTATGAAAGTATGAAGCATAACATTGTTTTAACCCTCAACTTTGTAGATGTGTATTTACAAAAGCACCCAAAATGCTTGTGGCTACGACAATGGGGGTATGACGAGGAGGCTGAACACAATTTGGATGTCATCTTCAGTAATCGGGTTGCAACAGGTATTGACCGTACTTATTGTGGTTTACGCCGAACACAACCTGAAAATGGTGGAGATCAAAATGTGGGAGGGAGAAGTGGCGTGGCTGGAGGCACAAGTGGTGTTGGAGGAAGCACAAGTGGTTTGGGAGCAAGCACAAGTGGTGTGAGAGCAACCACACCCTGTGAAGATGATGCACATGACTACTTCCCAAGCTTAGATGCAGACTATGAAGAGTTTGAGGATGAAGTTGAACCTGATGTGGCTGAGGCAGCAGATGGGGGCACTAGCCAATTCCCACAAACCACTTCTCGACACACTAACCCTACTAGATTCCCTTCACCTCCGTCCATTCCACCTACAACTACCACAAAACAGACACGAAAAAGGACTCGCCATGCAGATACAACTTCAGTGGGTGAATCTATTGCTATGGCCATGTTGGAGAGAAATGAGATTGCACGTATGGGATCACTTGCGGCTACAGAGGACTTTGAAATAAATCAATAAAAGAAGGTTGTTGATCTAGTCTGTGACCTTCCTGGATATGATGCAACAGACCCCGATTATAGTTCTGTCATTTCATGTTTCGTGAACCCACATGTGAGACGTCTATGGATGGCACTTGGTGATGATCCAACCTTGAGGGTACAATCCCTGTGTGAGCATTGGTGGGATAGGTATTAAGACTTGTGTTATCGTATATTTTGAGATTTTGTTTGTCTCTGTTTGTAAGACTTATTAATGTGAGTGCTATGTGACTTATTAATGTCAGTGCTATTTGAGTGGTTGGCTTAACACCTAAAGCTAAGGGATCATATGATGTTTTATTTGTTTGTGGTTCAATGCAATACTTATGTATATTTTCATTTGTTTGTATATGACTGAAATCTGTTATGTGTTTGTTTGTTTGTGACAACCACATATTATAGGTATTATGGCTTTCTTGTTTGTGCCTTGTTTCAAGCTTACTTAAATTTGTTGTTATATTGCATGTGTTCTTACAGCATTGAGCAGTGTGTTCTTATATTTGTTGTTCAACTTGATATAATGTCAAATGCATGGAGGGAACTCGTGTTTGATGCTGATGAGGAGACTGCAGTAGAATATATTCTTATGCAAACCTATGTAGTAGATCAACCTCGACCACCTAGGAATGTAGTCCACATGCATCATGATAGGGGCAGAAGTATTGTGTATGACATGTTGAGTGGTCCAAATACATGTTGTCATGACATGTGCCGAATGAACAAAGCAACTTTCATGCAGTTGTGTAATGAGGTTAGAGCAAAGGATCTACTCAGTGATGGTATGTTTGTTCCTGTAGAAGAACAAATGAGGTCGTTCCTTCAAATAATAGGACATAGGGATGGTCAGAGATCAATAGGGCACCTAATGTCACACTCTATTGAAACCATAAATCGCCACTTCAACTACACTTTGTCAGCATTGTTTATGTGGGTTGCATATAAGATAAGGCCAATCTTCCCAACATACCAGACCCCCCATCACATTAGGTCGAAGTTTTACAAATACTATCCATGGTTCAAAAATTGCATAGGGGCAATTGATGGAACTCACATAGAAGCAGTTATACCACTACTTGAGCAGCAAGCCTACAGGGGGAAAACAAGGAAGATTACCCAAAATGTGATGGCTATTTGTGACTTTAGCATGAGGTTCACATTTGTTGTGGTTGGATGAGAAGGATCTGCACACGACTGTAGGGTTTTTTCATATGCCATAAATGACACACACTCGAACTTCCCTCACCTACCAGATGGAAAGTACTATGTGGTAGATGCAGGGTATCCAAATAGGACAGGGTACCTTGGGCCGTACAAGGGAACACGATATCATGTACCTGAATACCGACAGCGTGGGCCAAGGGGACAAAAAGAGAAGTTCAACCATCTCCATTCTTCTCTTCGAAATGTTATAGAGAGGACCTTTGGGGTGTGGAAGAAGTGTTGGCTGATTTTGTCTGATTTCCCTCCATACAGTTTTGATAAGCAATGCAAAATAGTAATGGTGTCTATGGCGTTGCACAACTTCATCAAGGAGCAACAAGAGGCTGAGGATGATCCAAACCTTCTAGATGCTTTATTCCAACAATGGGAAAATGACGATACGAGAAATCAGCCCCAACCTGACCTCAATATTGGCCCACCAGTACTCATGGATGATCAGTACATGAAACATGTGTGTGATGACATTAAAGATGCCATAGTTGCGCATTTTAACATACCACCTTAATCCTTGCAAGTGATAGGTAATGTCCAACTATCATTTTTTGTGAAATAACAGTATAAGAGTTAACATTTGTTGTTTGCTAATTACCTATTTAAGGATCTGCACACTACTATTTGTTGTATGCTAATTTCCATCCGTAGACAAAAATGATGTGTAAGAGTTGTAAGTGGCAGATGCAAATAGTTTGTGTCTATTTTGGTACTCATCAGTGGCATATGAAATGCATTCTGACGAAGAACAGACATTGTTTGTGCATTCTAATCTTTTCCGATTGATAAACTTAAATGCAAAGCTGCTTCTAATGATTCTATGCACGTCATTATATCATCCCTAGTAAGACTTTCTTGCCAGTTATGTTATGTAACACCCAGAAAATTCGTATGTTAACTAAATGTATCTATTTTAAGAAACTGGTCTAAAATAGGAAAGTTTAATTTCCTAATTTGATTTCTGGTTATGTGATGTGCTTTGATGTGTTATTCGATTTAATGATGTGATATAATTTGTTAATCGCATAGCTAATAGTAGTAGAAAACTAGGGCGCGAGGGTTGGTCCTGGCGCAGGACACAACCTGGTGCTGAGGCTAGCCTGGCGCCAGGGTCTGAGAACACCTGACGTCAGGAGAGGTGCCAGGGCATGTGTTCAGTGGATTACTCTTAATTAGTAAAGTGAATTTGGTTTTGATGTGTGGTTAGTGATGCATGCGTGTTAGTATGACGAGTAGTACAACTGCGGGACGTAGACCTGTGCGCGTAGGACTCAAGCCAAGCCGCAGGACCTGGGCGCTGAGCCACATGGCACTGGCCCAGGGGTGATTTATGAACGTGGGTAACCTTGCCATAAGATGATCTTCGGATGGTGGGAGCGAATCTTGGAGCAAAATCTATGATTTGACCTAATAGAGATAAATATGGTAAGTATCGCGGAGGATCGGGAAGTATCAGTTCGGTTGAGATAATTAGGGAAGATAAACCTTAATTAAAAAGAGATAAATATTTCATTTTTAATCAACCAATAGGAAGGGGACGCCTAGTTGGTTGGCCTAGATATGGTAGATTCCTAGTTTGGAATGAGATATGTAAAGTATGATTAAGATTGTAAGTTCGGCCAGTACTATTTCTGTGTCAATAGTCAGACGTAATTAAATCATAACTAATTCAAGGAAAATCTTAAAAATATAAAATCAGTGGGGTTAGAAACTAGACTCATAGGGCTAACTCTAATAAAAATTTTAGAGTCTAAGTCTAACTGGACTGACTGTGGGAAGAGTTAGAAGTGGACTGTTATGCGTATGACAGTGTGCTATAATTAGGATTAAGATAGTGAACGAATCTTATTAGAGATTTGAAATCCTAATTAAATGAGGAATAAATTTTAATTGGTAGTGAGAGTTTGGATTAGGAAGGAGTCTTGATTTGGAGATATCCTAGTTGTAGTAGGTTTTGGGTCTATATAAGCACAAGAGAGAGGGATGGCTGGTATTTTTCAAGCCAAATCCTTTGTGAACGTCCCAAGACTCTCTCCTTCTCCTTTGTTCCAGCAAGCTTTATACCTTTTTTCTTCATCTCAAGAGTCAACGATCGAAGCACTAAAGGGTGGCATCGTGTAGAGGAATCAAAAGCCTTCGCGAGGAAGCAAGAAGATACTACGTTTGGACTAGGTAGGATGATTTTTCCCACACTCTTGGATCTGAATTTCATACCTTGTTCAAGTACTTCTTATATCAATATATTAATTTATGATTGTGAGTCTTCATAAGAGTCAATCACTAAATACCAATCTTTTGAATTATCCAGTTATTACGTGTTGTTGTTAAATTGTGTGAACTTTGATGTTCCAATTCCTAATTGTTACACATGCTAGCCCAATGATGAGAAGTTTGAATTGTTTGGAGTCCTCTTTGAAGCTTCCTTGTGTCCCTTTTGGTCTCTGACATTGCTGTCCAAATTTTATTGTCCTTAATTAGTTGTCCAGTTTGCCTAATTCAACTAGAAAAAGTGATGTGTGTGAGATGAATTAAGATAATGAAAGTACACCTAAATCCTTGTAAATATTATGACATATCATACCTAATAAAGTTCTGGAATAAGTAAGATATGGAAGATATTCAAGTATACTATGTATTATTGAATGGATTATGGGGTAGGCACACTCATAATTTGATTAGAACTAGGATTAATGGTCTCGGTCAGAACTGTTTCTGCACTGACGACTTTCAGTAAAATATTTGTAACTAATTATATAAAAATTATAAAAATATGCCGTTTGTTGGGTTGTAAACTAGACACATAGGAGTAATCACAGTAAAATTTTCAGAGTCTAATTCCTTCTGTTTTGACGTTGGTAAGGGTCGGAATTTGACAAATATGTAAAAATAGAACACTATAATTATGGTAAAGGTTGGAAAAACTTTATCAAAACAATAGCCTATACTATAATAAGTATACTAAGAACTTTATATGTATTATATAAGATTTTAAGTAAGTATTACAATAGGAGGGATTAAGTATAATACTATAGTATCATGGGCTAATGGTGAGTGGTTTGATGTTCATCAAGTCTTATATGTCCACTGGTGATATTGACTCGATTCGTGTTTCTAATTGGAAACCGAACCATCTATTTCTCTTTGACCAAAGTTTAAAACCTTGAAGTTTTGTCATCATGTATTTGATCAATGTATTTCCATTCGTTTGAGAAACTTCAGTTGACCTGTTATTGAGTCTATTTGAGTCAAGTCTTCTTTGAAACCAGAACTTGATGAAAGGCAATTCTTGATCAAGTCTTTCTTCATAAGTCTTATCTAGGGCTATGCATGCGTAACATGGTCATTGTTGAGAGTCTTTGTTATTTTATTTCATACTCCAGAATGTGAGTCATACATTGTTGAGAGTCTTTGATATTCTATTTCATACTCCAGAATGTGAGTCATACGTTGTTAAGAGTCTTTGATATTCTATTCATACTCCATGAGTCAGTCATTGATGTAAGAGTCACCCTATTCTCAGAAAGTTGAGACCTCTGCTATTGTTGAAACATTGTCCAGTTTGACATTGACCTATTTCTCCACTAATTGTTCAGTGGAATCATAGTATGCTCACGAGTCATTGTTAGGTCATGAGTGACCTCCGATATTTATGGAATTTTGATTCCTTATTGCCCGAAGGGAGGCAAATACGTACGTTTAGGCTGTATGATACTACGGAAGGTCTGCAGTCTCCGCCCATTGTGCCCGTAAGCACGGATGGGGCCAGCATGTCTAGACGCGTGGCCGGGTTCCGAAGGGAGAACCTCTAGCATGATTCTGGTATATTTTACCTTTCGAGATCGGTAAATTCAGCGAGCAGAAATTGTAACTCCTTGCACTTTAGATGCCTAGAGCCTTTGGTATTTTGACCATTCTCTCCTTACACCGGTATTTGTTTGGAGTCATATAATTTATTATCCTTGGTCTATACTTGAGAGTCAGGAAGCTTTGATGTTCAGAGTCTTGGATTATAGTAATTTCTCTCCTTACACTTTGGATGTTTAGGAGTCTTCATTGATGATGTTATTTCCTCTTATAATGGAATTCTTGTTGCACAGTTCAGATATTCTTGATTATTCAACTGTCTCATATTAAACCTTATTCTTTGTCCTATATTGTATATTCTGTTCTTGTGGGTTTTTGCATTCTACTGGGTATTTCTTCGGAATACTCATGCATCCTCTGATGTAGGCATGAAGAAAGTATAGTTATGGCAAGTGCAGATAATGGAAGACTCGAAGACATTTGTGGAAGATAAAACTATCTTTATTATTTTAAATTTAGTGTTAATATATTTGGCATGTGGGCCAAAGCATTTTAATTATTTTGATTTATAGTTATTTTAGATGACTTGTATTATGGATTAATTTAAGATTATTAAGTTCTCATTTCATATGTATTAATGATGTTATTTAAAGACTTAGTTGTGTTATGTCGAGTACACACCTATTCATGGTGATGTATTAGACAGGATGTTTGAGTATTCGGTCATATCTCGGTTTCTAGCCTCAAACATATTCATGAAAAAAAAAATGTCTTCCGCACTCCGATGAGGCCGGGAAATTTTGGGGCATGACATGTTATGTGTATGCCAAGAGAGTTATTTCCGGTTGTAGTTTTTATTAAGCTTATTCCTGTTGTATGTGTTTTGATGCACTCAACTTGGGTAACATTCATTGGGTTGGATGAGAGGATTATCGTCTAAAAACAATACTGAACCATACATTGTTGCTTCAGGTATGGTGGGATCTATGTGAAAATGGACGGAGCAGTAACTCTGTTGTGTTTGTATCGTGGGACAATACTGAACCATACATTGTTGTTAAAGGTTTCATGGATGTTTCCATCATTGTAGCTACATTACTGCCGTATAATTATGGTTCACAATGGGGTGTCTGGTCAGCTGGAAAATGCAGTTCATGGTAATTCTATGTTATGATTTTGGTTTTTTGGCATGAGAAGAAAGATGACAAAATGGTAATTGCATATTTACATACGATAATGTGTCATTTTTTCCTTGCAATGTCGAATTGTGGCCAATTCATTTGTTCATGCAATCTTAAATGGTTTTGGTTTCTGCTGATCATGGTGTAATTAGACGATGTTTTTTTCTATAGAAGTAATCAGCCAATCCTTAATGGTTAACTTGTGTGCCAGACGTTTGTACTGTTTTAGTCCAGACAGGATTGACAATTCCATATTTTCAGTTAGGAAAAATCTAGCCAGCGCTGCTACAAAGCATTGTGCTACAGCACTGGCAAGGATTCTTTCAAATACCTTTGTTGCCTTTCCTAGCAGCCTTGGGGAAATTCTTATTATCTGGAACATGCTTTTGTGGATGACTTGCGAGATGTGTCGTGTGGCTAGTGTATTTGGAAGAAGCGTTGGCTGGGTTTGTTCGATCATGAGTGCAATGGTGTGCCAAAGTGGCCGAATAACACAAATAATTCCTAAAATCATGGCTTCAACGACAATTGACAACTCTGCTGTACTAAAAGGGAACAATCAGAATGATGATTGTCCCATAACAGCATTCATTCATACAATATTCTTAGAGAAAGGTAACATGAAACATTTCCGTCATAATTAAATCTCCTTGCCCTGTCAAAGATTTGGTTTCCAGACCAAAAAATTTCTGGAAACAAAAATACATGTACATCACTTTAATATGACAAAAAATGGATTCCAAAAAATAAATATACATGTACATCGCAATTTATGCTATTGACAAACCGAGGAAGAGGCAAAATGCCACCTAGTAACAACTGCCCCCATCATCCAATAAACCATGTCGAAGGAAACATTGGCCATAAACTAGCCACCACCAAATAAGAACTCCTCCAACATCTGAGCAGCATCCGTATTTCCGCTTTGCAAATTCGTTGTAGATGACGATGTAATCATTCCTGTCACGCCCCGAATTTCAAAACCTCAAATAATGCACGGAAGCACTAACTCATTTAAGGTCATGAGGCTGAAACCCGGGACGCGACCGAATACTCGATCGCATAACGTTCTCATTCCAGAATGCTTAACGAATATCCGTTTTACAAAAATCTTGAATAATAAAATAAACTACGTTATTACAACAATTCAGTCTTAACAATCATCAAACATCAAATTTAAATTCAGCTCACAGGCTGATCAGTTCTCTTACGAACAAGAAAATTAAAAACAAGGAAGATCTACTTCTATCAACTTTCTACCATCAAGCTCCTTCGCACGTACCTTGTTACTTCCTTTCCACTTTGAATCCTGCATCGAGAGATGCATGAGTATTTCGGAAGAAATACCTAGTAAGAGCCACCCACAACGGAATAATAATAAAGGAAATGTTGACAACATGGTATAAAGACACGTTTAGAAAGAGTAGGTTGAGCAAATATGGAGTTCACTTACATGGACAATAATCATCATCAAAGATCATCAACGGTCGAGAATAAATAAACATTAACTCATCTCCCAAACGTACAGAGCATTGGGAGGAAATAATAATGAATACTGACTCCAAACATACAGAGTGTCGGAGATAACAATTTCTACTCTCTGTTCAGTCCACTTCCCCTATGGACATCAATACCAGATCATCCTAGAGGTTCTACAGAGGAACCCGGCCATGCGTCTATGGATGTTGGCCCCATCGGTGGTTACGAGCACAATGGGCTGAGACTGCAGACTTTCCGTTATATCATACAGTCTAAAGTGCACGCGTTGCCATCATCGACTGAACTACAGAGGTTCATAATATAATCTGATATCATAGAGGATCTAGTAATGGCTCGTGAGCATACTATGATTCCAATCTAAGAGCATTCGTCAAAACTCTTAGTGGAGAAATAGTTTACATAGAACTGAATCAATCTAGAAATATCAAGAGCTCTCTCATCTAGAGACTCGAACATCAATCTTCTAAAATCTGACTCACAGAGGAGTAAAGTAACAATCTTATTGATACAATCTGAATTGACTCACATAGGAGTACTCAAAAAATACAATCTGAATTGACTCACAGAGGAGTACTCAATCTTTAGAATGATCAACAACGGATGACTCCAATTATGATTCATCAAGAATCGGAACACTGAATCGCATCACCGTACCTAGCCCTAGATATGACAATCCCCTTGAATCAGAATAGAAGGTTCTCATTATCAGAAATTGGTCAACAATAGTGCACAAGGTGCTGAATTTGTGATAGAATTTCTTGGATAAAAGGCCGTTCAAGAACTCGGACACATGGGACAAGTAATTTCGGACAGTAATCCTTAACTCACCACTCATACTAATAATCTAATATTACTGTGCCCTGTACCTTCAAAGTCTTACATTATAGAAATCAGATCATTATAATATATATATATATATATATTCATAATGTATAGTAGTAAACCGAATTAGGGTTTTAATACGAATTACAGTAATTTGTCCAGTACATAACAGCCAAATTCCATTAGCGGTCACTGACTACCCAACCCAAACCCTTTTCTGAAATTTTTATCCCATATAGCCTTTGGTGTCTAGTTTCTAACCCAACTAGAATCATAATTTTATGAGTTGTCTATATATATTTATGATTTTCTGATCACTACTCATTGGTGCAGGAACAGTCCTGACTGAGAGCAAATATCATCATATACTTTGCCTAATTGTTAAATTCAGTCTAATTAACTAATTGATTACACTTATCAATACTGATTACACGTTACTTATGTTCTTTACATAACCAAGAAGGTTCTGAAATTATCATATTACTTCATTATATGAAGAGTTTTACACTTCTTGTTATATTAATGTCCCAAGAGCTACCAATGACTCGTAAATAGAAATGGACAATAAATAATAGACACAAAATTACTTTAATCAACTGAGACACGACTCCACAATCTTGGCTTACTACATCAGGGTCATGATCATATAGAAACATCAACAAATCAATAGCAATTTTATGGAATAATCAGGGATTAAGATGGATGAATAAACGGACTTATCCCAATATCGATGTATAACAAATTAAGAAGTGAATAATCCAATTGGACAGATCATAAAAGCCTCCAAAGATTGAGAAAGATCACAACTTTATACATTAATCAACTCAGGGATGTCATCTAAGTGCTAGATCGGATGATGGATCGAAGTAAACACAAGATCACGTGCAATATCTCAAACACGTATCACTATAATCATGGAATATGAACAAAAATCCATGCATATAACTTCCACATGAACATAACTCAATCATGAAGCATATTCAATCATAATATGTAATCAATATATGAAATTTTGTGGGAAAAAGAGCATCCTACCTCTTGGTGGAACCGATACTCTTTGCGCGTCAATCGGTTCTACACGTATTACCCCTTTTCTTCGTGAAATCTCCACAAACGAGTGCACGAACTAATGTAGAACCTTTAGAACGAAATGAGAGAAGGTTGGCTGCTCGCTCCAAGGCTGGCACAAATCCCAAGGGCATCCAAAAGTCTTTGACGGCCTCCTCTCGTGTGGGTTTAAATAGGAGATGCCTAGGTGATTACATTAAATCCTCACCGTTGATTACTAATCCATCCAGGGGCCGTGATTCACCAATCACCAGAACAAAATCTAAGTCAAGGACGTGATTTCCCTTGATTTAGATCGGTTACAAATCTCTTTTTAGTAGGGATTTAAGTCAAATCAATATCTTACTCAAAATAGGGTTGTAACCCCCTAATTTGAAAAATTAATCTAAGATCTCTTTCCAAATCAAGACGTGCCAATAAATTAGCCTTGTAACCGCCATGATTATCTCATTAATCACATTCAATTACAATCCCACTAATTACTCTAATTTTCCCAATTAACTCCTCAATTAGTTAGGATTTCCTACAATTAAGGAGCTTCAAATCTCCTCTATCGATTACATCATATTTAAGGTAATTTCCAAATTAGATTTCAATCTCTCACCATTGATTGCTACCCAATTTATGGCCAAGATTTCACTTAACAAGGAAGGAATTCACGTCAGGGATGAGATAGATCTCAATCAAATCGGTTACAATTCTCATTAATTAGGGAATTAAGTTAGTTAACTAGGTTTCCATAATCAACCCAAAATCTTTTCCTAATTGATTCTCAATTGGCACGATCTCAATCACGCCATTAACTAATTTCATTCCACCTTATTTGGCGTCCAAAATAATACCATTAATTAGCATAATTTTCCTTAATTAGGAATTTCCTGAAAACAGTCTAAATTAAACCGAATTTGCAATTAATTCAAAATTCTTTCTTCTCCTTAATTCTCTCTCCCCTAACCAAATCTAAAACATGTCAACCATGTGCACAGTGCCCAGGGTGCTGTGTCTACGTGGCTATGGCTCTTAGATGCTCCTGCATCTGGGGCGTGGCACACAGATGGACGGCTCCGATGTCCCGTGAATGTAGTGTGCCGTATGGCACTGCACAACTCTATTACCACAACACTAATTCAATTTAATAACTCAACATACTCAAATGAATCTCTACACACTGGTCTCACACCCTGGCGCCTTGCCCCCCACTCCTGGCGTCAGGTGCACTCAGCCCCTGGCACTAGGCCTGTCACGCCCCGAAATCCCATACCTCGATCGGAATGCAGAAGCTAACAATTGAGATACATTTTGAGGTAGAGATC
This sequence comes from Houttuynia cordata, assembly GCA_039654745.1. Classification (NCBI taxonomy): domain Eukaryota; kingdom Viridiplantae; phylum Streptophyta; class Magnoliopsida; order Piperales; family Saururaceae; genus Houttuynia; species Houttuynia cordata. The sequence continues at coordinate 40,983,879 of CM077503.1, read as the reverse complement.
CCAGGCATGCGACCGAACAGTCGATTTCACCACTGGTTACAATCATCTCAAAAGAATGTGTAACCGATTATGCCCACAATCAGCGTAATACAATAACAGACATCAATAAATAATATGAAATGAATTTACTTAATCATAATCTATTTAAGAAAATCAAATAAAATAAACATATAAGTCTATGACATACAATTGCCAATAATGTCATAAGCATCAATAAAAAGTAAAGCAAATAACTAGATAGTGTTTAAAACTCTTCACGGCTCCTGCAACCGCCTTTCCACTACTACACTTCCTGATCTCATTTTGTCATTTGTGCCTGCATCAGAGGATGCATGAGTATTTCATAGAAACACTCAGTAGGATGTAAAAACCCACTGAATTAAAATAAGCAGGATAAAGAGAATAAGAATAATAAAGGATTGTGAATATTCCACAACATCTGTACTAAACCAAGGTCTATACACCTGAAAGGTTAGTCAATAATAACCATCCCAACTCACAAGTATAAGAAAAACATCAATAAGGCTCCGAACAAACATATGTGTAAGGAGAGAATAACAATCATATCAAAGGCTCCAGACATCTATAGTGAAAGGAGTTACAATTTCTGCTCGCTGAACTGGTCACTCTCAAGTGACTAAAATAATATATCATAATCACCCTAGGGGTCCTCTTTTGGAACCTTGCCATGCGTCTAGGATGTTGGCCTCATCAGTGCTTACGGACACGATGGGCGGAGACTGAAGACCTTCCATAATGTCAACAGTCTAACGTACGTATAGTGTCTCCATTTGGGCAGTATGGAATCGCAACTCCTTATATATTGGTGACCTCGCAAGATCTAGCAATGTCTTAATTGAGCATACTATGAATCCACTCTTAAGGAGAATCTCGCAAGATCTCCAGTGGAGGAAATAATCATGTAGCAATATGAGCAATATTTCAAATAAATGGAGGTTGCAACACTCTAAAATCATAAGGTATCTTTTTATCATAATAGACTCCCTCACGGAGTATGGATAGAAGTGTCAAAGTCTTTGGCCAGCACATAACTCACTTATTGGAGTAGGATAGAACAACAAAGCTTCTCAAAGACATGCAATTCACTCTTGGAATAACAAGAAAATCCAAACACTTTGAATAATAACAACTCACCCAAGGAATACAATACAATCAATACACACCTCTCATGCGTAGCCCTAGATAGGAATTTTTCATACACATTAGAATTTTATAATACAAATATTAGAAATAAGAATACCAAAGAATCTTAGATGATTTGAATTCCAAGTGGAATCACACACCGACATCAACGCTTTTAAGATAGATAGTTATGAATCGCTTGATCAAAGGATTATCCCTCCGAATTAAATTACTTCAAACCCAATTCTTACTGTGATATTCCATAAGTATAGAGTCCAATTACTAGTATTGACACGTTAATTATTATCATATCATATTACATGATGTTATTTGTATATTTTGTATTTTCTCTTAGATTCAGCTCACTGCCTCCTGCACAATAGTCCTCTTCCAACGGCTACTGTGCTCTTTATAGTAATAATTATCCTCTGATATTTTTACTGATAATACCCTCATGAGTTTAGTTTCTAACCTCACTGATTTTATATTTTTCCGACTTTATTTGAATTAGTTATGAATTATTTATTACAGACTGTCAGTACAGAAACAGTTCTGGCCGAGATTAAGACTATTAATTAAACTTGATTATCTCACTTAATAATACATTATAGATGATAATATATCATTAATAGACCATATAATCCCCTCCTAGATTAATTACAGACCCTAGGATTATCTTCAATTACCAAAGTACACCCTTTTATCATATCTCTTTACATATAACACAGTTTTAGTCATTAATACATCCCAAACAAGATAATTAATGCAAAACAATTATTAAGACACATGGCTCAACGTGGATCATGGTCAACAAAGCAATGTCAGAACTTCTAACCTCTGTATAATGATTAAAGCAACCAATTTTGGGTGTGAATTCCTATCTAGACACATAGCATGAAAGCATATATGACTATGTTGCAACAAGCATGGAAATATGGACATAATTCATTCATCTCACATAAATCAAAGGAATACTCTAAGGTACTGAATCAAAATACTTATAAATATCATATGACAGAAAAGAAGAAAGGGGGAAAACCATCCTACTCTTAATTCACTGAAAATTCCGCCTTTTCACGCATTGCTTGTCTCCTCCGCTTCCTCCAAAGCTCCCGCTCCAAGCTCTTACAAAACTCCCACAAGAAGAAGCCTTATAGGAGGTGGGTGAACGTGGGAAAGAGAAGGAAAAGGTCTCTAGACGTTCTTTCTAATATCACAAGCCAACTCTCTAGGGTTTATATAGAGTTTGGGGAGAATCCCTTCTTAAACCAATTTTCCATATCATAGATGCTTCCCACCAATGAGAAGGCCTCAAGATCTTTCTGGAGATGTACAATTTAAGTCCAGTTGGGATTTGGCATCTTTTCCATGTAAATCCATCCCAAAAATAAGCTAAAAATCGCAAAAACTGCAACCGGCGATCGATCGGCAATACAACGATTGATCGTCACATGCCTTTTCTAAACTACCGCGTTATAGCCGATCGATCACAATTTTGACGATCAATCATTTTCTCCGAAACAAAACAATCAATAATCACAGTAACTACGATCGATCATTTTGATAGGCGGTCGATCGGTTCAATTTGCCAATCGATCGTTTGTTCTGGCGATCGATCTTAGCCACGCCCAAACAAAATTCAATTTTTCATATCTTTTCACTCCGAACTCCAAATCGTGCATAGTTGGTGGCGTTGGAAAGCTCTTCTCACCAAATTTAATCACCATAAAGCAAAATACAACCAAAACAAACATTAAGAGGGTCAAATTTTGGTTTTAATATACTTACTAATTTTTCGGGTGTTACAAGGCCAACCTCAGCGCCAGGTTGAACCCAGCGCCAGGGCTAGTCCTCACGCCCTGGTGTACTGCCTAATCTGGTTTATCAATTCCACACTTCCATAAGCATCCCAAAACCAAATCAACACACCAAGTTATAAGATTTCAAAACAGGCAGCAAAACTTTCCTATTTTAAAACAGTTTCCTTAAATAGCAGTTTTGGTAAACTTACAGAATTTTCGGGTGTTATATTCTAATGCCCCGACCACCACTACATGTGGATGCTACATTACTTGCATTAAATTGCAACATAATCATTTTATGTGAAGTTGGAGACTTCTTGCAAAACGTAGTGGCTGATAACTCCGTTGTACGCAAAGAAGAAGAAGGCAATGCCAATTTCCCCTCACTTGAGCTTTTACAAGACAGATTGCTTTCAAAGTCTTTTTTATCATTGCTGCGCTCATCTAAAGAAGACGTGTTACCACCACCAAGTGAAAGAAAGGTGATTCCTCTTGGTGGTGTTTTAACAGTGAGAGGATCTAATTTCTTCGCCGAACTGATGTCACTTGGTTGCTGGCTGAGGGAGCACTTTTCCAAAGATGATGATTGGCTTGATATGGTACCATTTTTTAATAAGCTGTACGGAGCCAACTGGGGATTGCTGTTGACTCTAAGTTCATTTACTAAGTTTGTTTTCTCTAGTGCCAATAAGCACTCTTCTTTGCTGGCATTCAAAATTGTAGAAAGGGTCTCCTGCCACTTTTACCTTAGGAGGATACAAAGAAGTTATTGTTACAACTTACTACAACATAACAGCAGCTACTTAAATAAACAAATTTTTAAGTCAGCAATTATCAATAATCATTATATATGATCAAAGCTCCAGAGAGTTACCTTGTGTGAAAAAAGGCAGGAGTCCCTCTGATGCAACTACCCTTGGACACGAAATTGTGGCATGGGTACTTCGACAATTGATGATCAAAGGGACAATCATCTCCCTTCAAACAAGAATTGCAAGCAAAGTACTTGCATGGCTGCAGTGGAAAATAAAGAATAATCAAGTAAGTTGCAGATGCTTCAAGTAAGGACCCAAAAGGAAAAATGACATAATGTACAAACATCAAACGCATGAAATTTAAATCTTCCTTACGGTCCTAGGGTATTAAAAGGAAAGGCTCTGACAATGTTTAATTTGAGCTTTCTTTGGGAAAAAAACATCTTAATTTTCCTATCCCGCACCAATTGGCCAGAAATTAATAAACCACAAAGCTGTCTCTTCTTAACTAACCTGCCATACAAGGCATGCATCTTGTTTGATTCATAAATTATGCTGCCACTAGGTACAATGTTAGTATTGATTTAGAACATAACATCAAGATGACCAGGGCATTTGACCTAGCGTAGACTCAGCATGTTTGAGGAAAGTGGGCAGCCCATCATTACTTTTACAGTCATTGGCTGGGATCTTGGAATCTACCAACTGCTATTTTTGTCATGTTTGTCATTTTTAAATTTCTAAGTATTTTTTTCATCACATTAAAAGAGTTACCTTCCAACTGTCAATTACTATGCTGCTTTCCAACAGTAATGATGTCACCAGAATTCTCACAATCTAGTTGAGTATTTTCATCCATTTCAATGACTTGGAGAACATATAAACAAAATGCTATCACTTTTTTGAAATTTTCTTTTGAACAATTTCAATATGAGATACAGATCAGAAGAGCCTGAGAGTTATACATATGGAACACTTCCACTTCTTGTGGCCAAACAGAGTTGACTAGAAGCAACAACATGGCCAGCTGAGACCCATCTAGTGGAATATAAGAGTTTTGCATTTATAGTTAAAAATCTTTCTATGACTGGTGATGATTCCCCCAAAGAAAACCATGGACATGATTTCTATTCGATCTCATAAGTGCTTTGGGGGTTCTAGCACAGGTGCAGGAAGTATCCCAGAACCGAGACAAAGGGTCCGTTTGGTAGCCCAAAAAAAAGATGGATGCTAAGAAACCAGCTTCTTTTAGGAAATCTCCTCAAAAGAATTCACTTCACTTCATCCGGTGGCAAAAGCTGTAATTTCAGCAAAAAACTAGGGGTTTTTCTAAAAAAATGCGCTTTCGTACAATAGCGCATTTTTTTAAAAAAAAGTACCTGGTTTTTTGCTGAAATTATAGCTTTGCCACCTCTTGAGGAGATTTCCCAAAAGAAGCTTCTTTTAAGCCCAACCAAACAGGGCCAAACTCCGTCTCCACTAAGAAGCCAGCTAAATTCCAGTACCTGGGAAATGGTGATTCAAAAAAGTTGTTGTTGGTTATCTGCAACATAAGTTTCTTCTCAGTAATTTCTTTTGACATCAACATCTATTAAAACTGAAGAACAGTACCTTTATAATGTCTTCCTCAAAAGATATTTTAATTGGTTGGTAGAGATATTTAACTTTTACAAAACAAAATATCATGAGATACTAAAATTTCATATTCGATAATGTTATTCATAAGTCAATGAAAACTAAACCGATCCAGAAAGTACACCATAGTACAGCCATTTGAATTAATTTAGAAGTCGGACAAAATCTTCAAAAGACAACTTATACATTGGAAAATTGACACGTTGTAAAGTTTTACATTGTTCTCATCCATCACCCTCTGAATATAACTAACATCAAGCAAGCTATCAAAAATATAAATAACATAGTGGTCCGAGTGTTATCCCTAATGTACTCTTCCATCAAGGACGTTCGATTTCTTTGTCTATTAGGTATGTTGTAAGGCACTCGTGGATGAACTCTTGTTGCGGTTAGCTGTTGTGCCTACTTGTTTAACCACATGAAGTACCCGTAGCCTGTCCCTCCTGCCAATACCCACTAAAGTATAAATATACCAACACATAACATAGAATTAGTGCAGGCTCCTAATGACTTACATAGAGATTCTGATATTTCAAAAAAGGCCTTCCAGGTTTTCATCAGTATGAGAAATATACAATGTCATGCGGTGGCCGAGACAACGAGGGCATAGTTCCCCCATTCTCATGCTATTACTACTAGATGCATCCATTTCTACATATTGTTAAAATAATGCACATCAACCCAAAATATAAAGATTGTAATTTAACCCCCACTAGTTAAAAATGAAGATCAACCCAACCGTTCCTACATTGACCTTGTCTAGAGGGAAACTGCATACTGTAATTGCGACCTTCTTCTCCTCCTGCACACAAAACGATGGAATTAAAAATGGGGAATCAGAGGATAACTACAACATAGAACATCAATGATTTGCCGTAACAAGGAACCATCAGTTATCATAATTGATAGGAACTATGTGTCGTTAAGTAATCCTTGGTCATTAGTAAACAATTACTATAAATAGGAAGTATCATAATAGTATTAACGTCATATATTACTCCCCCTTTCCCATACTGATAGCTCCATTTGACTCTGTTTAAATGGCTACATTCATACAAAACCATCTGCGACCTACCTCCCAAATTTTAAAAACTATTATGTTTCACCATTCAATATTATCACTATTATTTCAAATGGTTAAATGAGAAAAACCCTTCGATAGTTGGTAATACAGATGTTAAACAACTACTCGTGCACTACTTTATGCCAAAAATGCTCCTGTTAGTGTGTTATGATTATCCTAGCATAACAATTTTTGTCTAATGGTATAACCACCCAAACATTTTCAAGAAGTTTCTAGGAGATGTGGTCGTATAACATGGAATCAGGCGTTCAAGTAATAAAATGTCTAAAACAAAAGCCATCAAAAGCTTCAACCTCGAACGTGTTTGCATTTCATACAGACAATTGCAAAAGTTACCATGAAAAGCCTCATGTTACCATGCCATGAAGCCTATTGAGGACCAAGCAGCCAATAAACAAATGACGAGAGAATTAAACACCAACACCGGAAGATACATAGATTACCTCTTTTCAGACGATCCAAATCGTAGAGAGGACAGCAAAATGGAAACAATGGTGCCAGATAATTACAATTTATTAAACAAGACTATAAAAAACAATAGACTATCATAAACCTATTACAATTAATGTTCATTAAACAACTATACTTTCATTAAAGACTATCCAAAACCAGGTATACTTGCATCTGGGCTACCAGTTACAATTCTCAACAACTATAAATTCAAAAGCCCACATGGACAGAGCATGTGATATCAGCCAGTTAGCAATTGATACAATCAAGTGAACCATCAAATCATCTAAATGAATACATAAAAGAGTTGGTTTCCATAAATATTATTCGAAAAGGAGACATGGGGCATAAAAACTAACATTTTAATATTATTTTTGTTCCTGATGAGAACAGTTCAATGTTTGATGTGCAAAATTTGCATGACAAAGCTCAACATACTAAGCACCTTAGTAATAATTCATTCAAGCATTAAAATCAGTAAGGATCCATCCACACTGAAGCATTGACAAGCCAACCCAACCAGCATTTCCGCGGGTAAACCACTAAACAAGGTTGCACACAACCAACATAAAGACCCAAGAACCTACACTCTAAACTTAGATTAGTTATGAAGCCTTATTACTTATATGCATATGTTTACTTTACAAGACCAGAACACCTGCAGATTTAATTTATCAGAAAAAGCAGGGGGACTGGCAACAGAAAACCAGACCAAAAGGAATAATTTCCAATATAATTCAAATATTTTTAAAGGTACACAAGTTTAGCAAAGCAGATCATTATGAGGTTCCATGCTAAGAATGCTCACAAGAAACCCCGATACAATAGTAGCTACAGATGCTCCGATCAAACCCTCCCAGGTCTTTTTTGGAGATGATTTGATCAAAGGTGTTTTTCCAAAGAAAAAGCCACATAAATAGGCTGCAATGTCGTTGATAACAATAAGAGATGCTGGCAAAAGAAACCTGTATTTATAAATGAAAATAAGTACTAATCAACCAATGGGAAGATAAAGCAATAACCTTTCGAATTTCGGCAAAGAAAAACAAAGCCTATGACTAATCGACCGAATCACAGGTGAAGCACCCACCTCGATTGAAGCCAAACCCTGAAATTTCTGGCAGGATGCAGATGCTAGGAGATCGGCACCGGAGAATGGAAATGGAAAATTTTTCAGTACCTATTCAAGGATTCCGAAACCTCTGGGCGACGGGTGGATCACAGTGAAGGACGACGAGGAGACTCCGGTAACCACCACCTTCGGTTACACCCACAGATCAGTTGCCGTACCCGCAGATCTCCGATGCAAAGTGTCAAAGATGAAGCATGGTGAACTCAACCTTAGGCGGCGCCATTCATGGTGATGTGGGACGAGCAGTAGGAGAAGGAGATGAACCAAGGGTAAAACACGGAAATCTCAAAAGCTTTTAGGTTAGATATGACTTCTTCCGAAAAATCTCCTCATGAGGAGATTCTGGGGAAAGTCGACTTTCCCCATAATCTCAGGAGGAAATCCGACTTCACTACTTCAGGCAATTCATCCGAAGTAGTGCAACCAAATGCACTTCTGCGGAAAGCTTCAGATTTTTTCAGAATCAGATGCAAAAAACTGCAACCAAACAGGGCCTAATTAGTAACTTAAGGAAACGTTCAGTATATATTAACTCTCACGTCCTGGTTTCTTTTATGAATTCATATTGCACGTAGTTTAATTACTTATGATGAACATATGCGCCAACTAAAGAAAAACTTCTTATAAATCAGTCACTACTGTTCCAAAGTCAGCAGAGGTTCAAGTGAGGGCCCTACAACTCAATGAATTTAACTCAATTTGTAACGACCCTCACCTGACCTCAACAGGTGAGGCAACACCTGCTAAGGTGATATGTAGCACCTGTTATAAAAGAAAGGCCATCGGTCAAAACCTGGAGTGACTCAGCCATTTTGCTTCTGGTTTTAAAAGAGAAGCATGTCCTTGTCTGCCTACTCGCTGGACCACCTCCCATCTACCTCTGAACAGCCCTGCTGTGTCCATTGTAATTTTTGCAACACCGTCATCGTGGTGAGTGTGCCCAACAGAAGCTTGTTTAAAACAGTCACAGTGAGATGTATCCACTGCATCAACCTCCTTTCATCAACATGCGGGCCCTGCTTCTGCCGGCTGCAAACCAGCAGCACTCTAACCATGCTTTGTTCTCTCCTCCATCTTACTGCATGCTGGAAGAGATACCAAGCTCACCTCCGAACTTCTTAGTGGATCATTCCAACTCTGAGTACCACTCCGGGGATTTTGTTAGAAAAGAGAAGGACGAACCTCCTCGACCACGAGTTATCAACAGACAGTTTCTTGGTTCTGAGAAGGGGGAGTCAGTGATGGCCGAGCCATCATCAGCTACGACGGCAATGATGCCGGCGACGATGGCGGCAACGACAATGATGACAAACCAGCAAGATGGAGTCCGGCGACCTTCCGGTAGGCGGCGAATCGAGCCCAAACGCATGTAAAGGTCGGATCTCGTACCTCGTTTATCGTTTCTTCGTGTTTTTGTGTTTTAATTTGTATTTCCGCCGATGGAGGCGACGGCGCCGATGGAAGAGCCACCACCTATCTCCGTCGACATATCTGCCCGGACCATGGGCAGGCGACGAAGAGGATGAGGAAGGGAGAGCATGAGCCGAAAATGGCCCACGTGGCCTCAGGGCGACGGCGGAGCTGCCACCGGCCTGAAAAGCCGCCATCTTGGCGGCGAGCCACCGCGACGGCAGTCGCTGGCGCTCGAGCTGCCAAATGGCTCGAGGCGGAAGGAGAGAGAGGGGATGCCACTGGGCGACGGGGCCCAACAGCAACCGCTGTGGCGGCGGCCCACCGTCGAGAAAACCAGTCCGGCGGCGGCAGGCTGAGCCTGCTGTCGTCTGGAACCAATGAGGAAGACGACCGGTTCAAGAGTGAACCGGTCTGGCAGTGAACCGAACCAGGCATTAACACTGAACCAAATCCGGTTTGGATTGCACAGTCGGTGGACATCCACCGACAGTTAAAAACTGTTACAACTGACGGTAGTGCTTGCCCGTCAGTGTATTACAGTGCAGTATGGTACATACAAGGCCAGCGTAATACATAGGCTTATATTTTGTTATTTTGAGCGTTATGGTAAGTGATTTGAAGTCTAATTGGTGTATTAGCTTTAGGTGCTTTATGTTATCGTATGTATAAGTGTTTGTCCTTGATGTTGTACTGACTGATAGCTGAGGACTTAATGATAATGAAAACCTGACTAATAAACTTAGATGGTTTAGAGACTTAAATCATTTTATGAAGATAATAAAATGATATTTGATGGTTAAACTTGAGTGTTGAGAATAGCATAATCAAGATAATGACTAAAATGTCATTGAGTTTGTGAGTTAGATTTTGAGTGGCAGTGACTCAGAACCTATGGCCATGAGTTCCATAGTTCTATGGCAAATAAGGGTAAGCTACAATACTTTGGCGTGAGGTGTGAGTGGGTTGCCACATGAGCATATTCCCACGGCCATAGAGGGCCTTTGTTCCATGCGGCTGGAAGGGGTAGTGGTTATCCTGAATGCGGTTGGGACCACTTAGCTCTGACATTGGAAACCATGTGACATAGCTATGATGATCGTATGTGGAGTAGTTATTCTAGTGCAGTGGTATTGGTGAGATTTAGTTGGAACTATCTGTTGGACTTAGGCTGTTTTGCATCTTCCCTATGGTGGAAGCTCTGCCTGTCTGTTTTCATGTGGATCAGCTATTGCAGTGCAAAGAGATTGATGAGGTGTGATTGGTACTATCTATTTGGGACAAAGACGTAATTATTGAACATGAACTTAAGAAGCAATAAAAGACTTTGCTTGAAAGACTAATAAAAGAATCAAGTGAAACTCTGTAATAGGCTGCATAAGATGTTAATGCAACTATTGACTGCTGATTTTCTTATGCTGGTGATGGTGTTACGATATCTCACTGAGTATTTTTATACTCAGTATCCGCTCGTGATGCAGGTTCTTTAGTAGAAGACTGTCTTCACGTAGCTCCTGGGGGTAGACGATCGAGAGTGAGGATGACTTGACGGCTTCACAGTAGGCATCAGTCTCCTTTCTTTTCTAGTGTATTTTGAGATGGATGACAGACTTGTACATGAAGGACTTGCATGAGTTTAATCGACTTTGCATCATAATAATTATCTTTAAAGATATTTGTGAACCCCAGTTATCACAGCCTAGATGCTTAGTCGAAAAATTTTCAGCTCATGATTTATCGCATAGAGGAATAATCCTCTGATTTTCCGCTACAGCTTTGTTTTAAAAATGGTTTTAAAAACCCGGGCCATGACACAATTTTGAATGCAGCCAGGTTTTCTTAAATTGAGGGAGTTTTTTGGATGGATGAGGTAGTATAAAGTTAAGTCAACATGAGGCCAGAAAAAACTACTTACTGCTAATTGGTGGCAATATGTCATAGGTGTATCAGCATAAATTCACCTGCAGGATGCTAATTCATTAATGAACGTGGCTATTTGGACCCATTGACCCGAGGGGTAGTTAGTTGTTAGAATATACGATAAATAAATAAAGATTCACATTTCCTAACAGTTCGAGTTTTTAGAAAATTTGGTTACTTCAGGTTCTAGAAGGTCCTAGGTTAAATCTTATTGGAGGCATTTATACCCCAATTATTTTTTACTTGCCGCGCTTTGAGGACGCTTGTACATGAAGGAAGATGTTAGAATATACAATAAATGAATAAAGATTTATGTTTCCTAACTGCTCGAGCTTTTGGAAAACTTGATTGCCTAAGAGTAGTAGCATCAGGTATGCTAAGTCTTCACCTTATATAGGGATAATCGTTTACTTGCACAGAGCAACACTGCAAGTAATTTGCTCTTGGCCTCAATCACTCATAATATATGGATCTTCTGCTGCAAAAGATCTATGCTGGCTTCATTGGCATTTTCCTATTTCATAACATGATATACTCGGCATCACCTGCAACTGCCACAATTATGAGCAACGAAACGGATCGTCTTGCTCTTCTTGCATTCAAGGATCAGATAACTGGTGACCCTTTCCAAGTACTGAGCTCCTGGAATGATTCTGTCCATTTCTGCCAATGGCCCGGAGTCGCCTGCAGCCGCAAACACCAACAACGAGTCACAGCCTTGACCCTGACTGGTCTCGGCCTGGTTGGTCTCTTGTCACCCTTCTTAGCTAACCTCACCTTCATCAGATTCATCCTACTTAGCAATAACAGCTTGCATGGAGAAATACCCCACCAGTTGGGTTCTCTGTTTCGGCTCAAATGGCTAGATTTGTATCGTAATTTGTTAGAAGGAGAAGTTCCCACCAACATTTCCCACTGTTTCCAACTCAGAGGCTTGGACTTCTCTGACAATAAGCTGGTTGGCACCATCCCCTTTGAGCTTGGCTCGTTGCCAAGGCTCAACTTTCTTAATTTCTATTTAAACAACCTGAGTGGAACCATCCCACCTTCACTGGGCAACCTTTCCTATCTCACCGCCCTTTCTCTGGAGAGAAATAATTTGCAAGGGACGATCCCACATCAGCTAGGCCAACTTTCTCGCTTGCAAGAGCTTCAAGTAGGTGAAAACAAATTATCTGGTATTATTCCTCCCTCCCTCTACAACCTCACTAACATTGTGGATTTTGAAGTAGTAAGTAACCAGCTAAGCGGGCAGCTTTGGTCGCAAATTGGGATAGCATTTCCAAATCTCGAGGGCTTTTATGCTGGAGAAAATCATTTTACAGGATCCATTCCACTTTCTATCTCTAATGCGTCTCATCTCAGGCAATTGTCTTTAGGTAATAATTCTCTCACTGGGTCTGTACCAGTTGATATAGGCAAGTGCCAAAACCTGACAGTTTTTCAAATTGGAAGCAATGCGCTTGGGACTGAAAAGGGAGATGATTTACTATTTATCACGTCTTTAACTAACTGCAGCCGTCTGCAACAGTTGGATGCAAGTTACAATAGCCTCCATGGCTTGCTACCGGATTCCATAGGAAATCTTTCCTCCCAACTTCAAATTTTAACATTAGGTGGGAACCGCATCTATGGAACCATCAGTCCAGGGATTGAAAACCTCGTCAACTTACAAAAGTTAGGTATGGAGAAAAACTTCCTGACGGGTTCTGTACCTGCAGGTATTGGGAGGTTTAAAAGGTTGGAGGGATTTACCGTAGCTAGAAACAGATTGTCGGGGCAAATTCCAGCCTCCTTGGGCAACCTCTCTTCATTGGCCCTACTTGGTTTATCTCGAAATCTGTTGCAAGGGCAGATACCTTCAAGCCTAGTGAATTGTAGAAATCTGTACCGTCTTGATCTTCGTTTCAATCGCCTCAGTGGTGTGATACCCACATTTTTATTTGACTTCACATCGTTAACTATGCTTCTTCTTTCTTACAATTTTTTAAGTGGGTCCTTGCCTGTGGAAGTTGGTAAACTGGTGAACGTATATATACTGTTCATTGATGACAACCTTTTGGTTAGTGACATTCCTGACTCCCTTGGCAGCTGCGTGGCTTTGGAATTTCTAGATCTGGCTGGCAACTCCTTTACTGGAGCGGTACCTACGTCACTTAGTGCTTTAAAAATCATTCAGCAAATTGATCTTTCTCGCAATCAGCTATCCGGTACCATTCCCGATTACTTTGCTAAGTTCGTGTACTTGCAATACCTAAATTTATCTTACAACAATTTTGAAGGAGAAGTACCAAAAGAAGGTATATTCAGTAATGGAAGTATAATCTCACTGGAAGGTAACAATAAGCTTTGTGGAGGTATAAGGGAATTGAGATTGCTACCATGTCCAGTTGCGTTGATTAATAGACGTAAAAGAGCCATCAATGTTAAATTGAAAGCATTGGTCATCGCAGGGAGTCTCATGCTGTTTATGGCTTTAGGAATATTTGCTATTTATTGGCGAAAAAAGTCAAAAAATAAGCATTCCTTGACATCTTCTGATGAAACCAAGTTCACGAAGATATCCTATACATCACTCCTTGAAGCAACAAATGGTTTCTCTGCAACAAATTTGATAGGAACTGGAAGTTTTAGTTTAGTATACAAAGGGATTCTTGCTTGCGATCAAATGGTTATCGCAGTGAAAGTTCTAAAACTTGATCAAGAAGGATCTATGAAGAGTTTCATGGCAGAATGTGCAGCTTTGAGAAATATTAGACACCGTAATCTTATCAAGATTTTAACTTACTGCTCAGGTTTTGATGCAGAAGGCAAAGAATTCAAAGCAATAGTTTATGAGTATATGCCAAATGGGACTCTAGAGAGCTGGTTGCATCCTCGAGGTGATCGAAATCAATATTTAAATCTCAAGAACAGATTAAACATTGCCATCGATGTTGCAAATGCATTAGATTATCTTCATAATCAATGTCATACTCCAATTGTCCATTGTGATCTAAAGCCCAACAATATTCTCCTTGACGAGGATATGGTGGCCCATGTTGGTGACTTCGGACTTGCAAAAATTCTGTTCACAGAAAGTGGAGATACTTCCCTAGCTCTATCTAGTGCAATCAACCTACGAGGCACCATTGGCTACATTCCTCCAGGTCTCTCTCTCTCTCTCTCATTACATTTCTTACGGGTTCGGTCGACCTATGAGCTTTTGTATCATGAGGATCGAGTTCTGGTCTCATGGGTCTTGATCAATTTGATGCACAGATGGATGTTGTTCTATTAATTATTGTTAACAACCTGCAAGTTACTAATTTTTTCAGCACAAAGCAACAAGACGTGTTTTACATCGTCTTAATAGCTTAATTGATCAATTTTCCTTTCATCTAATGGCAGAGTATGGCACTGGCTATGAAGTGACTACCATGGGGGATGTGTACAGCTTTGGTGTCTTCTTGTTAGAGATATTCATGGGGAAGAAGCCGAGTGATGGTGTGTTCAAAGATGGTTTAACCATCTCAAAGTACGCAAAGATGGCATTTCCCAATCGAGTGATGGAGATTGTGGATCCCGAACTGCTCCTTGCGGATGGAGAAATCGGACTGGATAAGATCAAAACTTATCTGGTTTCACTCATAAGAACTGGAATTATATGCTCCTCTGAACTCCCAAGCAATAGAATGGACATAAGGACAGTGAGGAACCAACTGCAGCTAGTGCAGGAAGCCTTTCTTGGAGACCAGATTCACAGTGATAGTAATTAGTTTTTGGCTTGATTGCATGTTCATCTTCCCAAGGTCTCATCTAATCTTGTGTGACATTGTTCTCTTTGTTGGCTGCTGAAATTGTATAATAGGTCGTCACTTGCAACTATTATAGTATGTAGTGCTCAAGGTTCCCATCAGCGCGCTTGAGTGGATTTCTATATATTTACATTCCGATTACTATATTTCGGTTGTGCGGGAGCCCAAAATTGTCTTGAAGGTGTAATTGTAAAACTGCAACTTTATTCACATGCATTCAATTTTATTGCACTTCAACAGTAAATCATCTTAGGTGCTGTTTGGATGCATCCTTTCCTGGGCGTAAAGGAGCTTTTAACAGGCAGAAAGGGTTTATGCCAAGTTTGTGTTTGTTTGACCCTTTTCCTACAGAGAATTTTTTAGAGTAGAAAGAGTAAAAGGTCGTTTTCCTTTCTATTTAGGAGGAGGGTTGTGGTAGAGAGTGTTCTTGACCATTTCCCAAAGGTAAATACATATTTTTCGCATGATATATATCCGACTTCTCAAAGGCAAATTTCTTTAACAAAAAAAAAGAGGGAAAAAATATATGACTGCCCAATGTGGACTACTTTTTTTCCTCTTAACAAAAGAAAAGGAGGGCTAAAGGAGCATCCAAACAGCCCCTTAATATTCTGGTATGAAGTGGAATGCCATCTTACTTCCAAAGCTTTCTTTTAAAAAAAACTCGGGTTAGCACCCCTTAATCCTAAATTCTAAAGAAAATTCCGAAACCCATATTACGTTAAAGATAGAGGGCTTGACTGTTGAACCTTATCATAACTCTGTCTATAGAGAAATTATAGTAGCTGGATTAGGAGCAATGTAAACTAGGCTTTGTCCAAAGTTGGATTTGCATATATGTAGTAGACTAACGGTTGTTTTTAACCACATACCAACGGTCTTAACCCTTTCACCTTTCCATGAACATCAATTTCTAGTGTGCAGAACCCATCATAGACCCATGATGTTGACCCTTAAACTTTCCCGTGAAGATAACGTTATTCATAGACAGAACTTGCAAGAGAACTAAATGGTTGGAAGTAGAACCTGAAATTTTTCACGGTACTAAGAACGCAGGAATTGGAGTTTAGGAGAGGAAGACATGCATATTTATACTTCGGTCGCTGATATGTAGTTGGGGCACTACAGGTCGAAGATTGCCAATGGTGGTGTATGCAGTGCGATAACGATTACCATGTGGATTCAGTTTGAAGACTATAAATTTGGTTATGATTCTTAAAAACTTACATCCGGTACCCCACCCTGTTGGACTATATATAAAACAAATAATAAAAAACTTCTATTTCCTAACTCTTGAGCTTTTCGGAAACGTAGTTATCTTTTGTTAGAGGCAGTTATACCCTAATTTTATTCCACATGTTGTGCTTGGTGGATGTATACCCTAATTTTATTCCACATGTTGTGCTTGGTGGATGCTTTCTCTGGGGGGGTTCATTTCCTAACGACTTGGTACCTCCCTAGGGGGCATGCATGACCTCTTTTTGGACAAGAAAAATTACAATAAATACATAAGTATAGAAATATATTGATGCATGTAACAATCTTGACATCATTGCATATGTATTACCTTACTAATACATATATATTTAAACTTTTTCCAAATGAAAGAAATGAATCTAATACATCAAGTTTGACCTCATCCGAAAGTGGATCATCCTAGTAAGGAATAGACTTCCAATAGTTTAACAATTAAAATAATTACCACGTAAGAGTTGTGATCTAAATAAACTATTTTTCTAATAGATGGGAAATTTTTAATGAACTTCGTGAAATACGATTTATGGCAACTAGCAAAGTGATGATTCATGCTGATGCACCTATGTCATAAGACTAATTAGCAATTAATAGTTATTTCTGGCCTCATGGTGACAAGTAACTCTATACAACATAATACTCTATTTGTCACATATTATATGGGACAAATGGCCATATTAATAGCCGCATCTATAAAAAGTTTACCAAAATATGCAGATCAAATAACAATCTTATAATAAGAACAGATGCTTAAGACCAAAAGTTTTTTCTCGATCAATCCTTTTGCCCTTCATTCTTCGATAATCAGAAAAATCCTTTCAAGTTTGAATTTGTTCGTTTGGAATATGGGTTATACTACTTAATTTATTTTCTTTTTTTTATTTTCTTTCATTCGTTATTTAGATTTTATTTCCCTCATTTAATTTCTTTTGATCCCCATCACTCCTCAAGTCCCATAGGTTTAATTCTAAGCAAATTTTTAGGGAAGAAAATGACAAAGTGGTAACCAACTTATCCTTAAGGGGCCGTTTATTTCGTAATTAATCCAAAACATCTACAGTAAAAAAATCCACTTTTACTATTCATTTCTGGATTTTTCACTGTGGATGTCTTAAACACGTCCTGAGGTGTTTCAGCTGAAAGTGAAAAAAATAGAAAATGAATAGTGAAAGTGAAACATCCACTGTGGATGTTTTGTTTTTTATCACACCCCAAATAGCCAAGTCCCATAGGTGGATGCTTTCATATATATATATATATATATATATATATATATATATATATATATAAAGAGAGAGAGAGAGATGAGTTTACATGAGATCATTCTCATATAAGGAGCATGAGGCCAATCTTTATTACCATTGGATTCCGATCGGAGGGTGGATATCAAATCAGTGGGTAGGTGAGTGTGTTACATCAAGGAGTGGGTGAGATCATTATGGATATTTGTAGCTGTCAGATCAAGATCCAATGGCTACGATTCAAAGTGGCCTTATATAAGCAATATGAGAGCGATCTCATTTAAACTTTTCCTATATATATATATATATATAGGGAAGGGTTTACATGAGATTGTTCTCATATAAGGAGCATGAGGCCAATCTTTATCGCCATTGGATTCCGATCGGAGGATGGATATTGAATCAGTGGGTAGGTGAGTGTGTCACATCAGGGAGTGGGTGAGATCATTATGGCTATTTGTAGCCGTTAGATCAAAATCCAAGGGCTATAATTTAAAGTGGCCTCATATAAGCTATATGAGAGCGATCTCATTTAAACTTTTTCCATATATATATATATATATATATATACTTTTCCCAAATGAAATAAATGAATAAGATACTTCAAGTTTGACATCACCCAAAAATGGATCATCCTAGTAAGGTTTAGACTTCCAATAGTTTTACAATTAAAATAATTACCACATCATAGTTGTGATCTACATTAACTATTTTCTGATAGATGGGAATTTTTTGAAGAACTTTGTGAAATATGATTTATAGCAACCAGCAAAGTGATGATTCATGCTGATGCACTTATGTCATAAGGTGACTAATTAGCAATTAGTAGTTATTTTTTGCCTCATGGTGACAAGTAATTCTATACAAGATAATACTCCATTTGTCACATATTATATGGAACAAATGGCCATATTAATAGCCGCATCTATAAAAAGTTTACCAAAATATGCGGATCAAATCATGATCTTATAAAAAGAACAAGATATTTCATTCTTCAAGAATCAGAAAAATCCTTTTCGAGTTTGAATTTGTTCATTTGGAATATGGGTTATTCTACTTAATTTATTTACTTTTTTTTCCTTTGATTCTTTATTTCGATTTTCATTCCCTCTCTTTTCTTTTGATTCCCCCCATCACTCCTTAAGTCTCGCATAGATTTGATTCTAAGCACATTTTTAGGGAAGAAAATGACAAAGCAGTAACCAACTTATCTATCTATGCTTCTTCTAGTAGGAAGAAGTATATTAGAAGCTCTCTAATCGGTAGGTGAATGAGAAATAGAATAATGACTGGGGGACAAGGCTCTTTTGAAATGTTACAATTAATATGGGACGGAGTATAACATCGCTTTCTGTCTCCAATCTCCATCCGCTCCACTTCTGAGTTCTGACTTCACAGATTATAGCTTTGTATAGAGCAGTTAACACTAATTATTAACTTAAGGACACGCTCAGTATATATTAACTCTTACGACCTATGAATTCATATTGCACGTAGTGTGCTTATGATGAACATATGCGCCTACTAAAGAAAAGCTAATTTTAAATTAGTCACTACTGTTCCAAAGTCAGCAGAGGTTCAAGTGAGGGTTACTCCTGTAGTAGCATCAGGTATGCTCAGTCTTCATCTTATATAGGGATAATCGTTTACTTGCACAGAGCAGCACTGTTAAGTAATTTGCTCTTGGCCTCAATCACTCAAAATATATGGATCTTCTGCTGCAAAAGATCTATGCTGGCTACATTGGCTTTTTCCTATTTCATAACATGATATACTCGCCATCAACTGCAACTTCCACAATAATGAGAAACGAAACGGATCGTCTTGCTCTTCTTGCATTCAAGGATCAGATAACTGGTGACCCTTTCCAAGTACTGAGCTCCTGGAATGATTCTGTCCATTTCTGCCAATGGCCGGGAGTCGCCTGCAGCCGTAAACACCAACAACGAGTCACAGCCTTGAATTTGACTGGTCTCGGCCTGGTTGGTCTCTTGTCACCCTTCTTAGCGAACCTCACCTTCCTCAGATTCATCCTACTTCGCAATAACAGCTTGCATGGAGAAATACCCCCCCAGTTGGGTTCTCTGTTTCGGCTCAAGTGGCTAGATTTGAATCGTAATTTGTTAGAAGGAGAAGTTCCCACCAACATTTCCCACTGTTTCGAACTCAGAGTCTTGGACTTCTCTTACAATAAGCTGGTTGGCACCATCCCCTTCGAGCTCGGCTCTTTGCCAAAGCTCAACTTTCTTAATTTCTATTTAAACAACCTGAGTGGAACCATCCCACCTTCACTGGGCAACCTTTCCTCTCTCACCACCCTTTCTCTGGGGAGAAATAGTTTGCAAGGGATGATCCCACATCAGCTAGGCCAACTTTCTCGCTTGCAAGAGCTTCTTCTAGGCGAAAACAGATTATCTGGTATTATTCCTCCCTCCCTCTACAACCTCACTAACATTGTGGATTTTGCAGTAGTACGTAACCAGCTAAGCGGGCAGCTTTGGTCGCAAATTGGGAATTTGGGATAGCATTTCCAAATCTCGAGGGCCTTTATGCTGGAGATAATCATTTTACAGGATCCATTCCACTTTCTCTCTCTAATGCTTCTCACCTCAGGCTATTGGCTTTAATTAATAATTTTCTCACTGGGTCTGTACCAGTTGATATAGGCAAGTGCCAAAACCTGACATTAATTGAAATTGGGAGCAATGTGCTTGGGACTAAAAAGGGAGATGATTTACTATTTATCACGTCTTTAACTAACTGCATCCGTCTCCAACAATTGGGAGCAAGTTACAATAGCCTCCACGGCTTGCTACCGGATTCCATAGGAAATCTTTCCTCCCAACTTCAAGTTTTACTATTAGGTGGGAACCGCATCTATGGAACCATCAGTCCAGGGATTGAAAACCTCGTCCACTTACAACAGTTAGCTATGGAGTACAACTCCCTGACGGGTTCTGTACCTGCAGGTATTGGGAGGTTTAAAAGGTTGGAGGGATTTACCGTAGCTAGAAACAGATTGTCGGGGCAAATTCCAGCCTCCTTGGGCAACCTCTCTTCATTGGCCCTACTTGGTTTATCTCGAAATCTGTTGCAAGGGCAGATACCTTCAAGCCTAGTGAATTGTAGAAATCTGTACCGTCTTGATCTTCGTTTCAATCGCCTCAGTGGTGTGATACCCACATTTTTATTTGACCTCACATCGTTAACTATGCTTCTTCTTTCTTACAATTTTTTAAGTGGGTCCTTGCCTGTGGAAGTGGGTAAACTGGTGAACGTATATATACTGTTCATTGATGACAACCTTTTGGTTACTGACATTCCTGACTCCCTTGGCAGCTGCGTGGCTTTGGAATTTCTAGATCTGGCTGGCAATTCCTTTACTGGAGCGGTACCTACGTCACTTGGTGCTTTAAAAATCATTCAGCAAATTGATCTTTCTCGCAATCAGCTATCCGGTACCATTCCCGATTACTTTGCCAAGTTCGTGTACTTGCAATACCTAAATTTATCTTACAACAATTTTGAAGGAGAAGTACCAAAAGATGGTATATTCAGTAATGGAAGTATAATCTCACTGGAAAGTAACAATAAGCTTTGTGGAGGTATAAGGGAATTGAGATTGCTACCATGTCCAGTTGCGTTGATTAATAGACGTAAAAGAGCCATCAATGTTAAATTGAAAGCATTGGTCATCGCAGGGAGTCTCATGCTATTTATGGCTTTAGGAATATTTGCTATTTATTGGCGAAGAAAGTCAAAAAAGAAGCATTCCTTGATATCTTCTGAAGAAACCAAGTTTATGAAGATATCCTATACAGAACTCCTTGAAGCAACAAATGGTTTCTCTGCAACAAATTTGATGGGAACTGGAAGTTTTAGTTTAGTATACAAAGGGGTTCTTGCTCGCGATCAAATGGTTATTGCAGTGAAAGCTCTAAAACTTGATCAAGAAGTTTCTATGAAGAGTTTCATGGCAGAATGTGCAGCTTTGAGAAATATTAGACACCGTAATCTTATCAAGATTTTAACTTACTACTCAGGTTTTGATGCAGAAGGCAAAGAATTCAAAGCAATAGTTTATGAGTTTATGCCAAATGGAACTCTAAAGAGCTGGTTGCATCCTCGAGGTGACCGAAATCAATATTTAAATCTCAAGAACAGACTAAACATTGCCATTGATGTTGCTAATGCATTAGATTATCTTCATAATCAATGTCATACTCCAATTGTCCATTGTGATCTAAAGCCCAACAATATTCTTCTTGACGAGGATATGGTGGCCCATGTTGGCGACTTTGGTCAAAAATTCTGTTCACAGAAAAAAGAGATACTTCCCTACCGCTATCTAGAGCAATCAACCTACGAGGTACCATTGGCTACATTCCTCCAGGTTCTCTCTCCTCTCTCTCTCTTTCTCTCCCTCCTCTCTCTCTCACATTAAGTTTCTTACGGGTTCGTCAACCTTTGAACTTTTGTATCATAAGGCCCGAGTTCTCGACTCATGAGTCTTGATCAATTGATGCACAGATGAAAGTTGTTCTATTAATAAGTGTTAACAACCTGCAAGTTGCTAATTTTCAGCACAAAGCAACAGGACGTGTTTTACAACGTCTTAGTAGCTTAAATGATCAATTTTCCTTTCATCTAATGGCAGAGTATGGCACTGGCCATGAAGTGACTACCACAGGGGATGTGTACAGCTTTGGTGTTTTGTTGTTAGAGATATTCATGGGGAAGAAGCCGAGTGATGGTATGTTCAAAGATGGCATTTCCCAATCGAGTGATGGAGATTGTGGATCCCGAACTGCTCCTTGCGGATGGAGAAATCGGACTAGATAAGATCAAAACTTGTCTGGTTTCACTCATAAGAACTGGAATTATATGCTCCTCTGAACTCCCAAGCAATAGAATGGACATGAGGACAGTGAGGAACCAACTGCAGCTAGTGCAGGAAGCCTTTCTTGGGGACCAGATTCACAGTGATAGTAATTAGTTTTTGGCTTGATTGCATGTTCATCTTCCTAAGGTCTCATCTAATCTTGTGTGACATTGTTCTCTTTGTTGGCTGCTGAAATTGTATAATAGGTCGTCACTTGCAACTATTATAGTCTGTAGTGCTCAAGGTTCCCATCAGCGAGCTTGAGTGGATTTCTATATATTTACATTCTGATTACTATATTTCGGTTGTGCGGGAGCCTAAAATTGTCTTGAAGGTGTAATTGTGAAACTGCAATTAGTAAGTGCTTGCTTCAAATCTTTATGGTCACTTTATTCACATGCATTCATTTTTATTGTACTTCAACAGTAAATCATCTTAGGTGCTGTTTGGATGCATCCTTTCCTGGGTGCAAAGAAGCTTTTAAGAGGCAGAAAGGGTTTATGCCAAGTTTGTGTTTGTTTGACCCTTTTCCTACAAAAAATATTTTAGAGTAGAAAGAGTCTTTCCACCCCTTTAAAAGGTCGTTTTTCTTTCTATTTAGGAGGAGGGTTATGATAGAAAGTGTTCTTGACCATTTCCCAAAGGTAAATACATATTTTTCGTATGATATCCTACCTCTCAAAGGCAAATATCTTTAACAAAAAAAAAGAGGAAAAAAATATATGACTTCCCAATGTGGACTTCTTTTATTCCTCTTAAGAAAAGAAAAAAGAGGGAAAGAAGCTTTCATTTTAATTCTAAAGAAGCATCTAAACAGCCCCTTAATATTCTGGTATGAAGTGAAATGATATCTGACTTCCAAAGTTCGTTTTTTTTTTAAATCTCGGGTTGACTAGGCTCTTTAGCACCCTTAATCCTAAATTCGAAAGTCCACTGTTGGCCACCACCCAGGATTATATCCAATTACCCACAGTTTTGAAAATTCTAAAACCCATATTACTTTAAAGATAGTGGGTTTGACTGTTGAACCTTATCACAACTCTCTATAGAGAAATTATAGTAACAGGATTAGGAACAATGTAAACTAGGCTTTGTCCAAAGTTGGATATGCAGATATATAATAGACCAATGGTCTTTTTTTTTATAACAATATACCAAAGGTCTTAACCCTTTCACCTTTGCAGGAGAACTAATTGATTGGAAGTAGAACCTTAAAGTTTTTCACAGTACTTAGAACACACGACTTAGGGTTCAAGAGAGCAAGACATGCGTATTTATACTTAGGTCGCTGATGTGTAGTTGGGGCACTATAGGTCGAAGACTTGCCAATGGTGGTGTAGGCAGTACGAGAATGGTTACCATTTGGATTCAGTTTGAAGACTATAAATTCGGTTATGATCCTTAAAATAATTACATCCACTACCTCACCCTGTTGGTTATATATATATATATATATGGGAAGGGTTTACATGAGATCGTTCTCATATAAGGAGCATGAGGCTAATCTTTATAACCGTTGGATTCCGATCGGTGGATGGATATTAAATCAGTGGGTAGGTGAGTGTGTCACATCAGGGAGTGGGTGAGATCATTATGGCTATTTGTAGCCGTTAGATCAAGATCCAAGGGCTATGATTTAAAGTGGCCTCATATAAGCTATATGAGAGCGATCTCATTTAAACTTTTTCCTATATATATATATATATATATATATATATATATATATATATATATATATATATATATATATATAAAAGATCGGTTTATATGAGATTGTTCTCGTGTAAGGAGCATGAGGTCAACCTACCTTTGGGTGGTTGGATTCCAATCCAACAGTGAGTATCAAATCACTGGGTAAGTGGGTGTGAATCATCACTCATTCTTGTAGCTGTCGGATCAAGATCCAACGGCTACAACATGTACTGGCCTCAAATAAACTATAAGAGAGCAATCACAATTAAAAATTAAAGATCTCTATTTCCTAACAACTTGGTACCTCCCAAGGTCATGAAGGACCTCTTCTTGGACAAGAAAAACTACAAAAATTATACAAGTATAGAAATGATATCAATGCATGCGACAAGCTTGACATCATTGGCATATGTATTACCCTCGTAAGGTATTACATATATATTTAAACTTTTCCCAAATGAAATAAACTAATATAATACCTCAAGTTTGACATCATCCGAATGCTTCCCCTTTATGCTGCATACAATCAGTTTATGACTTCTATTTCTTAGCTCTTCAGCTTTTGGGAAACTTAGTTATCTTTTGGACCCCAATTGTGTTCCACATGTTGTTCTCCCGCTCCAGGTTCTTTATCTAATGCTTCTCATCTAAAGGCGCTCGATTTAAGTTACAATTCTTTTACCGGGTCTGTACCAAGTGATAGGCAACTGTCAATACCTGACAGACTTTGATGTAGGAGACAATGCGCTAGGGAGTGTAAACGGTGATGATTTGTTGTTTCTCACCTCTTTAACCAACTGCAGTGGTCTCCAATCCCTGGGAGCAAGTTACAACCACCTCCATGGCTTGTTGCCAGATTCCATAGGAAACCTTTCCTCCCAACTTCAAGCCTTAACAATAGGTGGGAACCAGACTTATAGAACCATAAGTCCAGGGATTAAAAACCTTGTCAACCTGAATGTTCTAGGTTTGGAGAACAACTTGTGTTCTGTCCCTGCAGGTGTTGGAAAATTTAAATGGTTGGAAGGATTTTCTCTGCATAGAAACGGATTGTCGGGGCACATTCCTGCCTCCTTGGGGAACCTATCTTTATTGAAGGAGCTTGATTTATCTCAAAACCTGTTGCAAGGGCCGATACCTCCAACTCTGGGGAATTGTGGAAAGCTAAACCATCTTGTTCTTTCAGACAATCGCCTCAATGGCACGATATTTGACCTCACATCGTTAAGCACATTTGTTCAATCTAACAATTCTCTAAGTGGGAACTTGCCTGTGGAAGTGGGTAAACTGGTCAATCTAAATGCACTACTTGTTTCTGGCAATCAATTGATTAGGAACATTCCAGACTCCCCTGGCAACTGCCTGGCATTGGAAGTCCTAGAAATGGCGGCCAATTCCTTTACGGGAGTCATGCCAATGTCACTTGATGCTTTAAAAATAATTCAAGAAATTTATCTTTCTAGCAATGGACTATCCGGCACGATTCCTAACTATCTTGCCAAATTTGTGAACCTGAAATATTTAAATTTACAACAATTTTGAAGGAGAAGTACCAAGAGAAGGTATATTTATGAATAGAAGTTCAATTTCGTTGGAAGGGAACAATAAGATTTGTGGCGGAATAAAGGAATTAAAGTTGTAACCATGCTCTCTCAAGGTTGTTTATGGGCATAAAAGACCTACTTTGTCAAAGTTATAGCCTCGGTCATTGCAGGGAGTCTCATTTTAACTATGGCGATAGGCATAACTGTAATTTCTTGGAGAAGAAAGTCTAGACAGAGGCCTCCCTTGACATCTTCCATAAACACCAAGTTCATGAAAATTTCCTATTTCGAGCTCCTCAAAGCAACAGGTGGCTTCTCTTCAACAAATTTGATAGGTAATGGAAGTCTTGGTTCAGTATATAAAGGGATTATTGGTCACAATCAAATGGTTTTTGCTGTCAAAGTATTAAAACTTAATACAGAAGGATCTCTAAAGAGTTTCATGGCAGAATGTGCAGCTTTGAGAAATATTAGACACCGGAATCTTGTCAAGATCTTAAATTCCTGCTCAGGGTTTGATGCAAAAGGGGAAGAATTTAAAGCTCTAGTTTATGAGTTCATACCGAATGGTACATTGGAAAGCCGGTTGCATCTGCAAGGTGATCTAAATGAATATCTGAATTTGACGATAAGATTAAACATTCCAATTGATGTTGCTAATGCATTGCACTATCTTCACAATCAATGTCATACACCTATTGTTCATAGTGATCTTAAACCTAGTAATGTTCTTCTTGATGAGGATATGGTGGCCCATGTTATCCACTTTGGTCTTGCCAAAATTTTGCTCACAGAAAGTGGCGATACTTCCCTACCTCTATCTAGTGTAATCAACCTACGAGGAACCATTGTCTCTCTCTCAACTACAGAGTGTGAAGAAAGCTGCTTTCCATCATCTTGAAGATGTTTGAACGGGAGTAAAAAGTTACTCCCTCTAGGCACTTTTAATAGATACAGTTGATTTTCATAATTAAAATCAACTGTCCATTAGAAGTGCCCGAAGGGAGTTTGTCTTAAATGGTTTTCTGTCTTCAATTATATTATGTCCCTCATAATCACTTTTAGGATTTTGGATAAAAGAAAACTTGACATGCTATACCACATCTAAGTAGGATATTAAATTGCGTTCCTTTTATCTAATGACAGAGTATGGCACTGGTGGTGAAGTTACTACCATGGGCGATGTATATAGCTTTGGGATTCATTGTTAGAGATGTTTATGGGGAAGAAGCCTACCGATGCTATGTTCAAAGATGGCTTAACCATCTCGAAGTATGCTAAGATGCATTTCCTGAAAGGGTGAAGGAGCTGGTAGACCCCCGATTACTCCTAGAGGAAAAAGAAAATGAAGTAGGCAAATTGCAAGGTTTCTTGGTTTTGATGATGAAAATTGAAATTAGATGCTCCTCTGAACTCCGAAAAGATAGAATGGACATGAGAATGGTAACAAGCGAACTGCATCTACTGAGGGAAGCCTTTCTTGGAGGCCACATCAACAGTCACTGAATTTGGAATTTTAGGATTCTCGTCTCTTAAGGTCATGCCTCTCTTGACATTTTTAATCTTGGCATCAGCATCAATAGGTTGATGATATTGTTTACAACTTTTACAGTGTAAAACAGGTTCACTTGTAAATCACTTCCAGTATTGTAAAATATATGTATTATTATGTATATGACAACCTTCGTTGCACTCCAGAGATGTTTCCGTTGTCATCGGTCTACTAACAGTCCAAGATGAAGAGGCTCAATATGACAATCAAGACGAAAATGTCCAATCAAACAATAGCATCACACTAATACCTATGCTTGGTGGTGAGCCAAATCATCACCCAAGCTGTACCAGCTTAAAATGTAGAAGACTAACTCAGGGAAGAAGTAATCAGAGGATCAACTCCCATACATAAAATGAAAAACAACATACATTTTCATGTACTTCGGCAAAGATCTCATGAAGTAACATCGCTGACATAAACTAAATTAAGAGTTATAGTCTCCATTTCCTACAATATGAGGATGGTAACTACTAACTAGTAACTAGGAACTAGGAACGTGTAATCAGTCTCCGTATACATATTAATGCTCAAAAGTGTAATTGTGTTCATTTTTTAGCCACGAGGAGACTCCTTTTTTACCAGCCAAATTTTTATGCAGAAGAGCAAGCTATATTATTAAGTAAATTCATAGATACAGTTTTTTTTCAAATGAACTAAATTTCTAGTGTATTTGAAAAAAACTGCATCTATTAAAAGTGACCGGAGGGAGTAATTCTATTGGCTATACAGACAAACTGAAGCTCTAAATTGGCATTTCATTAAGATGTATCATATCAATCAATATTAAAGGGCAAAAAATAAAAATAACCCATTACGGCAACACCAGCAATCAGCTTAACTGAATGAAGAAAACAGATGGTTTGTGCATGTTACAGGGGGAAGAAGAAATTGCACCTTATGAATCATTGATAAACCCTTCCTTGCGGCCTTCAAAGCCTGGCCGCATCAGCTTCTTTTCCCGCTTCGCGATCTTCCTCATCTTCTTCTGGTGACTCCTCTCCGCAAGGTGCTCAGCCCGCACCTGCTGCTTCTCGGCTC
The DNA here is from genome assembly GCA_039654745.1 of Houttuynia cordata. Lineage (NCBI taxonomy): Eukaryota > Viridiplantae > Streptophyta > Magnoliopsida > Piperales > Saururaceae > Houttuynia > Houttuynia cordata. The sequence goes on along the minus strand of CM077503.1, from coordinate 40,955,545 downwards.
TGCTCTTCTCCACGCCCTCAATCCTCTCCTTCCATTTCTCAGAACTTTTCTGCTGCCTCTTCTTCTCCTTCTTCAAACTTTGCCTCAACAGCTTCGGGTCGTCATGAACCTTAACACCCATCGCCCTGCTAGCTGCCGCCCTCCAAGAGTGCTTCTCCGCCACTTCCCCGCCTTTCCCCGGTTCCTTCTTAGCTTCTTCCAGTTTCTCCGCCCTCTCCAAAACCTTTGCCTTAGGAAGCTTCCTTTTCTTCATCTGCCCTCGCTTCCCTTCAGCATCACCGAGCTTCACATGACTGAACGCCAAGCCCTCCGCAGCCACATTTTCCGCCTTCTTCTCCATGTCATTTACGTTATCATCTCTATTCTCCGCCTTTGGCACGCGCTTCTCTTCCACACCATCCTCCCGCTTCCGCTTCCCCTTGAAAAGCTCCCTCCTTTTCTCCCTCTTCTCTATGTTCTCTGCCTTCGGCGCACGAGCCGCAGCAAGCTCCAACCTTTTCTGCCGAATCCGCTCACGCAGCTCCTCCAGCGTCCTGGCATCACCATTCCCAACCGCAATTTCAGAACTTTCCGACACTTTCTGCTCTTCTAAAGTCTTCCTAAGGAGTTCCCCAGTGCCGGAGGCCTTCTCGGGATCAAGACGATCCCGCCGCGACTTCTTAATATTCTCCCGAGTCTCCCTTTTGGCGGAGGCCTTCTGGTTCTTGCTCATCCCCTGGAACCATGGCTTCTGATTACTCTCGTCGGGCGGGAGGTAGAACCGGGCCGGGATGAGCTCGACGAGCTTGTCGAAAAAGACGGAATGCTCCCGGAGTACGGATTTGAGGTCAGATGCGGCAGCGGAGGCGGTGGCTGAGAGAGACATGGGTCTCTTGTTCGAATTCTTCTTGTTCTTCATTCCTCTGTTCTAGGGTTTATGGAGCACTGGCGGGGAGAGGGAAGCCGGAGCAGGGTGGGATTTGCTTGGGTCTGAGCTTATATACTATAGGACCGGTTCAGAAGCCTTCTAAATAAACGTTTAAACCCGACCATACCTGATTTTTTACGAAAAGTACATCATCATCACATGCCATATGCCAGCTACATAAGGTCGGCGATATGGATTATATACTTCCAATATTGGAATCAAAATTGTACAAAATCCATATAGACAAACATAGTGGGACAGAGTAATGCTAAACTTGTTGTAAATTTAAAAGAAAAATGGCAAAATGAGGTAGAAATATAGAGCAAAATAAATAGTATATTAGAATTGAGCTAGTTCTTTGGGAACTCAAGTTAGTTATTCAAGAACTCAAGCTTCTTTTTTGTGTGTATGATATGAGTTCTAAGAGGCTCCTTATAGAGGCAAAGGGTCATAACTACCATAGGTTACATGCTCAATGTTAGTAGGGGTTTACAAGACTGAGTTTAAGGAATTGAGTGATAGATACCAAATGATCATCCATTCCATCTATCTATTTACAACACTTCCCCATGGATGACCATTGCACAAAAATATGCCTCATTAAAACCTTTCAAAGGAAAACTTAGTGGAAAAAACATTTGTGAAGGAAAAAGAGTACCCCATATTCTTATGTGCCTTCAAACGCTTTAGGATTGCCTCATTAAAACCTTGCAAAGGAAAATCCAATTGGAAAGAACTTAAGCGAAGGAAAAATAGTACAATCAATGTTGACTTTGGATTGTTGATCTTAGCCAAATGCATTCTCAACTTGCTTCATGAATTGCAATAATTTTCTAAATGATTTGAAGAAGTAGCCACTAATGTTTGTTTGACATATCTCCATGATATATTTGTGCCCCCACACGTAAATAGATACATTGTTTGAGATCTTCCTCTATGTGGATCGGATAGATAACCTGCATTTGTATAACCAATTAACTGCGAATTTGATATATTGGAATAAAATAACATACTGGTTGTTCTACGAATGAAACACATAATATATTTGACCCCATTCCAATGCCCTTGGTGTAGAACTGTATCTTGCCAATAAGTTGACTGAAAAAGCTATATCTGATTGTGTACAATTTGCAAGATACATCAATGCACCAAAAGTACTTCATGACCAAGAATTTATTTGTCATCTTCTCGAGGGCAAAAAGGTCTTTTAGATTTGTTATAATGGCAATATATGTGGATTTGACATTTTAATAAAAACACATGGATAAATTAGATTATTCTCAAATCCTTTTTTCAATAGACATTCACTGTCGCTCATATTGCTTTAACCTGTATAAAGTTCTTTGTAGCTTGATAGAATAAATATTTGTGGATTTTTAATTATATGCTATAGCCATTTTGTATCCTTCTAGGATTTTTATGTTTATATCTTTATCAAGTGATCTATATAAATATGTTGTAACTACATTTATTAAACGCATATCCTAACTTTTTGTGACAACCAAGCTAATAAAAAGTTTGAATGTAATTGTATCCAATACAGGGGATTCTTTATAATCAAATCCAGGTTTATGCAAAAACCCTTGTGCAACGAGTCGTGTTTTGTATATCACAATTTCATTTTCCTCATTACGCTTTCATACAAATACCCACTTGTATCCAACAGGTGTTACACCCTCATGTGTTTGGACTACAGGTCCAAATACTTAACGTTTTTGTAGTGAATTCAATTATGCCAGAATTGCTTCTTTCTACATTAGCCAATCATTTATACGTAGACATTCTTGGATGGTTTGTGGTTCCATTTCCTCATCACTCAGAGGCAAGGAATTCCGTATTGGATATCGGTATCTTATCGGTCGGCTTAAGAGACAAAATATCGGGGATATATCGGAGATATTTGTAAAAAAGTATCGGTGGTCAAAAATTAGTTTTTACCGTATATTTTCACAATCTAACTTCTAAAATGAGTTATGCTAATTTAGACAAAGCATAGATTTTAAAATATGTATATTAGGATGGGAAACAAATGAAAAAGTTAATTTTTTTCCTTTTTTGATTTTTTTTCCGAAAATAATTTTTTTAAAAATAGCAATATTTGAAAAAAATGAAAAAACCGATATTTGGCCGTCTCGTTTTATAGAGTGGGACCCGATATCGATATATCGGATATATGGAATTCCATGCTATTAGTAGGGCTGCAATGCTACTCGGATACGCAATGGCTCACAGGACATGCTATTAGTAGGGCTGCATCTTGGGTCGGGTAGGGTCGGGATTTCCTATACCCGACCCTTCCCGAGATAGGACATGAGAATTCTAAACCCTAACCGATTAGAGATAGAAACCGAGAATCCTAAACCCGACCCTACCCAAGATAAAACCCGCAATACCCGACCCTACTTGAGAACCCGAGATTTTAATAAAATAATTAATATAATTATAAAAATCTTTAATAAAATAATTTATATAATTATAATAATAAAAAAATTTATGTATATTATAAAATAAGTGATTTAAATGGTATATCTCGGGTAGGGTCGGTTCTTGGGTATTTTAAAGCAAAACCCGACCCGACCCGAGATAGAACCCGGGTTTTAAAACCTTGGATCCGACCCGACATTGACCCGGATCGGGTCGGTTCCGTCCGGGTTAGGTCGGGTCCGGGTTTTTGGTGCAGCCCTAGCTATCAGCTTGCACCTAGGCATTGCAAGCCATTGGGTCGAGATCTGAAGGGTTGTGTTAATCAAGGGGGATTCAAACCCGCCTGACCCCTATAATAGCGCACACTGCCAGATTAAAATCTGATGGCAGGCCACGACGCATGAGCGGAGGCGCATATAACAGGATTCTTGTTCTTGTGTGTGTGCGCACGCGTGCGCGCACTCCTTGAGAGTGAGCGTGGACTCCTCTGCAGTACTTCTGCAATGGAAATTGGAAAGAAGTTGGATTTTTACAAATAAATAAGCTATGATTAGAGTCTGGAACATTAATCTCATCAGCAACTTAAATCGAGTTTGGAACAGTGATTTAATTAGCAGCTTAAATGGAAGCATCATGTATTTCATTGCATAAGTAAGAAATAATACAAATCCGTTCAAAACTGGCGTATAAGCCAAAAAATTCTGACTGGAACTATTTCATTCTCTCGTTGATCAACTTCTGTAGCCAATGAATAATTTTTCTTTTTTACAAAAAAAAAAGAAACTACTTCAGCCGAGCATCATACAAATTTCACCCAAATCCCGGTGGAATATCAGGGTCATCATCACTGTCAACATTTCTTTGCCCATTATAAACAATGGATGAGGCAGAAGGCGAAGTAGAAGGAGGTGGTGAAACAGTGCTCCTCAGCTTCAGCACATGAGCTGTGCATGGTGAATCTTCCGCACCTTGGCCGTCTGATAACCTCTCCATTGGCAACTCCTTTTGTTCGGTCTCAGTGTTCAGTTCTTGCTGGCGACTCCTGTAAGAAAAACCGGGTGGTTCGCTTGGTTCACTATCAGAAGATATATTTTCATTGGCTGCACATGTCGGTTGAGGCTCATTAGCTTCCTGGCTTTCTAAAGCTGATGTGTGTGTCTGCATCATATCCTGCTCTGCTTCATTCACTTTAGGGTTTAGCAGCTTATTGTATACAGCTTCAACTGTCTCACTTATCTCATTTTTCATATCATCACTTGATCTAAGTACTGCCCATATCCCGTCTGAAATTTGACTCGTCACTGTTTCCCTGAAACAATTCAGACAATCAAATGTCAGTTTGTTCTATTTTCAGTGTATCATATGTAAATACTAAAACAAATCTCAAATATACCCTTATATACTTTTCATATTGTTTGAAATGTTAAAGGAAAAAAGCTAAAACATTATAAAGGCATAGTGCCGAAGTCAAATAACTGTCTAATTGATTTTTCTACATATTTTTATTTTTCTACATCTCACCCACGTGATAGCAGTAATCAGACAGCAAGACAAAATTGCTATGTACTAAAGTTGGTCACCCTTTCAAACTTTCTGATATCCATTAGTATGACGCCTACCAGATTGCCTTATTTTTTCTGCTCAAACATTCTTTTGCTCATAATTGTATACTGGCAAAATCATGCATGATAACAGAGCAGGCTTGCCACAGACACGTACTATGTTTTCTAACTATATAAGGGAGAAATATGGTGTTCCAATCTGTAATTCTGCCATTAGCCCTGCCTTAAATATAATAAATAGCAAGATACTAGTTCCTAGAGCTCACATTTACAATGATGGATCAATCCACATTGAGAGCATTAATGTGTATATCTGCATTCTAAAGCACAACATTGGAATATTGTTAATTTATTATAATTGGCTGTCAAAAGATATTCTCAACTTCATAACATTCATGGAGCATCCCCAATTCTAGTGAGTAATGCTGTGCAATCTTACAAGTAGAGCTAACATACAGGATATTGATACATTCCAAAATACATTAAGCATACCCAATCTCCTGAAAGATAGCGTCAGAAAGCTGTCTTGGTTTCAAATTTTCAGATCCGAAGCGATTAAGTGTCTCAGACTGTTTTACTGACATAATGATGCTTTTACGCAGTTCCTCCTGCAATCAAAAGTTATTTCTCTAAGAACAAATAATGGGACAAAATCAACAAGCAATTTGCCAATGGATTGACTTCAATCCAGACCAAGCAAGCATAAAAAAAGAGCACGATAAAGACCATAATATTGGAAAGACATCACAGCCACTTACAGCTGAGAATCTTCTTCCTTCTCTCCCTATGTAATACTGATATTATTAAACTTTGAGTTGATAGTAATAATATGGACTCCTTTCAAGACAGTTTATAAAAGGTTTCCACAAAATTTTGAACTCCCATCAGCTTCGATGCTTATCTTTTCTAATAATGATCAGTTATAACTGACTTTCTAACTTCTTTAAACGAAAACGAAAATATATTTGAAACACAAGTAACGAAAAACTTGCCATTCTCTTCTTTATTACGTGAAAATAGGACGATAATTTCTAGCAAAATTGAAGTGAAACAGCTTCCTATTTGCTCACATTCTGATGTGATACATTAAGATGACACCAAAAAAAGCTCCACCAGCAACCTGCAATGCTATATAAAATCCCTGATCAATCTGCCTAATAGAGGTGCTACTTTAAGCCCCTCTGATGCAGGTCGAGTTAAGCTCAATCATTGCTAAATCAAGAGTTGCTTTGCCAACTGTTTCCCAAAAGCTCTAATTTAACATCTAAACTATTTCAGCAGTTTTTCCTCCTCTATACCCTCTCCATGTTTGAGCATACAACATACAAGAACGAACCTATCTGCCCTTTTACCCGAAAATCACAGATTGAAACAAAAAAATACATATTTCACATTAAAAAAACATAATTTAATGATGCATTATTCGGGCAAACTGATCTGCTGCAACTCAAGTTCAGAAATTTGACAGAAATAAACTGCAAATGAATGAAGCAAAGCAAAGCCCACGCACCAAAAGAGCTGCAAGCCCATAATTAGAAATACCCATCTCCATTATTAACCAAGAGTCACTTATTGATTAGAAAACAATTAAAAGAAAAGATAAAAAGAAAATAGAGGAAGGGAGGAGGATGCAGACGTTATCTTTGAGCTTGCGGATGAGTTTGAGGCGGAGGGCGTCAAAGTCTCCGTCGTCCTTGAGCTTGGCAATCACCTCCTCCGCCGTGATCCTACTCCTAATCCGGGCGTCTCCGCCGGAATGGTACTCCATCCTCCTTGCGCTTCCCCTCTCTTTTTGGAGGAGACTTCGGGAGGACTAGTCCAAGTTCGAGTTTTAGTTACGCGGAGCGTACATGGAAGTTGTGCTCATCACCAATTGCTGATTGACAGGATTTTTATTTGTGGTCCCCGGTGGGCCCTCATGACAACTAAGGGAGTCGTGTTAATGAATTCTTGGTGGAGCATGATTTCTCCGTATGCGACCTATAATAATTTCTCGTCCTGTTAGGAAACGCTGGGGTCGGGTGGGTGGGACCCGATGTCCGTATCTAATAACCGTAGAGTTCGTGATCAACGACTGTTATATAACAGCACTTCCCACGTGAGCTCACTTGGGACTTCGAAGTTTTCCTGACCCCTTTCCCATAGACCTATGGGTAGTCCCTCCCTTCTAAAATACCATTTGGAAATATTTAATATTTCATAATACTGTATACATTTTGCCAAATCATGTAACTTCCTCTTTCCAAAATTGGAGGAGACTTAGAAGTTAGAAGGATTGACTTGAACTTGGTTCAAACGAGAATACAAATTGGGTGGATATGAGGGAGAAGAAGTTATATGACTTCCTTGTTAAGCTCTATGGTCTAATAAAAATGAGAATTTTCTCCAATATACTCAATGTTTTAAACGGAGGGAGTATAAGATTTGAGTAAATTTATCATCCTTACCCCACTAATCAGGAAATTTTGAAGAAAGAACGGGAAATTATCGACATACTTAGATATCATGTCCTGTTAATCAAAACAAGAAGAGAATGCCGGTATTCCCACCCCACTGAAAGGTCGGTGTACCCAGTTAGTAAATTACCCAATTAAGATTTGAGTAAACCTATTATGCTTTCCCTAGCATTGATGTCTTATTTCACTCAAATTTTAGTGAGATTATTTACTAACGGGATACATGACCATTTAGTAAGGTGGGAATATTAGCGTTCATCAGGAAAATAAGAGAGAGAGAGAGAGAGAAGGGAAGGAGAATTTGAGGTCAGGTAAGCTTCAATATATATTTAGGAATCAAATAGCTAATTACATTTAGGGATTAGACAGACAACATATATTTAGTCATTTTGAAGCTCACATGCATACAATGGATACATGTCACAACCAAATTTGCAACAACTACTAATACTATCACATCTAAATATCACAAGCCTTAATTTCACAACCAAACATCACAACTGGGAATAAATAGTGACATAAACATCATAGCCAAAAAATAAAAGTATATCACAACTAAGAATAAACAGTCACATAACATATCACAACATGAAAAAATTGTAAGTCAACATAAAAAAAATATTATCTGATCAAGTTTGAATTAAAAATAAAAACATATTACATCTGATCGTCTAAACGTAAAATAAGTTATAAATCAACAAGTATAAATATCAACTTAGTCAAAGCTAACATTATAAACCTTCACAATGGAAAGAACCAACTCTAAGGAATTTATGTATATGTCTCAAATCTTGGAAATAATGAATTAGACGAACTACTTTTTAAAACTTTGAATGTTGAACATTTGAAGGATATCACATAGAGCAATCTTGAACAAATAATAACACATATGCACCGCAGTGATCAATGTTATCTTATATCTTGGGAATTGTAACTTTTTCTCTTTCATCCATCCCACGTCCCATCTTTGAAATCCACGTGCATAATATATTTGGCACTCGTTGCAAGAAAAAAATGTAGACTTTATGTAAGATGTTTTTTAATTTTTATATTGTAATACATGTAGGCAATTTTTTTTACTAAAATCTAAATTCAAAAAAAAAAACTTATGCCCACCCTTAATCACTGGAACTAGCCACTTTGTGCAGTTTAATTCATTGTCATCATTTGGGCCTCTCAATCCCGCAATGGCCTCTGTGTGCCATTTTTTCTTGGGATATAACCCTTCAATATCTTTATCCTGATCGACTTATTGCAGCCTCCAAGTCTCATGTTCTTCGCTAAATTAGAAACCCTTTGACTCGCCATCTTACCTTCGGTTTTTGCAGATTACGTCCTTGCAAAAGAAGGATGGCTGGAATATTGTTCTTACAATTGATTTATTTTATTTGTTACCATTTGCATGCATAAGCGAAAAAGAGGTTCCCCTCCTACATTATGAAATAAAAAATTGAGTTAAAAGAAGTTGATATTGAACCACAACCTACTTAGATTAATCATCACAACTGAAACTCAAATATGTCGCAGCCTATATATAACAATCATCATAACCTATTTCATAATCAATCACAACCTGGTGAAAATAATATACTTTGGAATTCAGTTTTTACATCACAACCTATATGTAGAAGTCATCACAACAAAAGCTACAATCTATCACAACCTATACTAATGCAATATTATAACTTATGCCCTAATCAATCACAACAGATCTAAAATAATACCTCAAAATTCAATGTATAAATCACAACCAAGAATGTTCAAACCACAACATGTATATTAAGCAATCACAACCTATGAATAACTTATATGTAATATATATATATATATATATCACAATAAGCACAAGAAAAATAAACTTACCATGAGAATCATCAGGTCATGAATCAAACAAGGGCGACCAAGGGTGGAATTAGATGTAATGGAGATGACTAAGGGTTGCTTCCTATGTGACCTTCTTGCTTTTCACTCAATGTCAACAAATGTTAAAAATATGATTGACAATTCTTGTCCACACTTGGATACGATTGACCATCTTCTTAACTACTAAAAACAAACAACATAACTAATCCTATAATAATAAGTAACAAAACACAACACAACTACCTCATTATCACAAACTAGGCTATCACAACCTATATTATATATCCTCACAATTAAATATATAATCTATATCAACTTACACATATAGTATCATAACTAAATCAAAGACCTTTTATATCAACTTGGAAATACAACATCACAATTAAATGAAAGATTCACAATTAAATATATAATCCATACCAACTTACAGAAACAACATCATAATTAGATCAAAGATCTATCACAACTAAGTATATGATCCATACCAATATACAAATACAACATCACAACTAAATTTATGATCTATCACAACCTATATATGGAGTATCACAAACAATATACAATGAAGTACCTTGAATGCTAATAGCATTTGCTTATATATATTGGTGGTTTCTTGATTGTGTTCTTGTCTAGGCCGCGGGATATTTTTTTAACTCAGCTTCTGAGTCATTGCCGAGTACCTCCTGTGGTGCCTTAACTTGTGCCAGCTTCTTAGTAACCTCCTCCAGTGGTGCCTTAGCACTTGCCTTGTTCTTTTTGTGTGGCTTCCTGTTGGCCTCAATGTCATCCACCATTTGCTAGCCCATGGTGAACAAGTATAATGTTTTCTCCTCCTCAGTCAAGATAATCTCTCCAGCTAAACCATCGATACACATGACATTAACAACCTCGTTTAAGTTAGGGGCAACACTAAATACCCATTTTTTCAACTTGTGTTTATGGTCATTTTCATCATCTGTCTGGGTTGCTACCCAAATTTTTTGTACTTAGACTTTATTACTTCAAAGAACCAAACTTGCATATGTCAACATTGCAGCCAGTTGTGATGACATAACGTGGATCACTAAAGTAGCATTTGCTAATGTATTGAGAATCTACAATATAGCTGAAAACAACCAAACAAGTCGAACTGATCTTTCTTATTCTATCGGTCCTCATAAGCATTAGTAATGTCATTCCAATGTGCAATATAAACATCCTTTGCGCGAGAATATACAGAAAAGGATGCTAAGTTAGGTTTATTCATCGTTTCCTAATGTCTATTGGCTCCCTCCTGACAAATATGTGGTTGACTATTCTATGACACACACAACTCCTTTAGCTCTAGTTTGACTTACACTCAACTCTGTCAATATGTTTAATGTAATGCAATATTAATTAGGCATCCAAGTATATATGCATTATTATGCATGATTATAGAGCATACATTAAATACAACCAGACATAATTAGGTCTACCACGACCCATCACTATGACCTCATAGTCTCAACACAACCATGTAACTCATGTATCCTAACCCTCTCCATTAACCTTTACAACTACACCAAAAGTATCACAAACCCTATAAATAGTGCCCATCACAAGTCCTACCACAACTACTCAACTTTTGCCCATCAAAACCTAATGACTGGACACATCACAACCAACAATGTACATTATAAACACAACAATCACAACCATTTAAACATAAAGGCACATCACAACCTAGAGAATATATTTCACATTACGCAAGCATCACAACCATGAAGCGAAATAGTTAACACTGTTACGTGTGCCCAAAAGTGTGTTCCAACTGTCTAAGGGCAACTGTCTTTTTAAAAGTTCTGAGTGCTTGGGAGCGCATTGGAACCAAACTAGATAACAAATTTTAGACCCTTTGGACCAAATTGGATACTATATTATCAGTTTTAGAGTATTTTGGTCAAATTTTACTATGTAATTTCTCTATAAAATTGAATTTTACATAGGATTTCTTTTATGTTCAATTGCTCTTTTAGTTTTTATTGTCCACTGATACTTGAAAATGTTTTAAAATTTCTACATTAAGGGTAGTTTTGGCACAAAGTTGAAATTGCACGTTCCAGGCCTTGTACTGTTTATTTATTTATTTAAGAGACCTAAAAGAGAGTTACAAATGTCTCTCATCACAGCTTCTCCCAGATAAACTGGATTACAATCACTCCATAATTTAGAGCCTTCGCTAAATAAAGCTTGCCTTGCCACAGATGAGCGACATTATTGCTTCCCTGAATGTGTGATTGAAACTCAAATTACTAACATAAAAAAAAACTCACTGTACTAAAGCGTTTCAAACTACACGTATGTTCCCTCCAGTTCCTTGAGCCCGGTTTATGATATCAACTCTTCCCTGCAGTCATTGTATCACTCAAAGAGCGTCACCTTCAATAATAAAATGACTATAACCCATACTCTTACAACTCCCCTGCTAGCCCAGCTGCCGCCATCTCCATATCTTCTGAATCAAATACATCTGCTAGTGCCATAGTTGTACGAACTCTTCTTACTAATAAAAAAAGTATAGATATAGAGATCGGCAATTAAAACCGCAAATCCTTAACCTCTCAATATTTGAGTTGCGGTTAACACAAACATCTGAGTTGCGCAAGTTAGAGATGTGAATATTTGCTTCCAAAGAGCATGGAAAATTGAGAATACTTTAATTGAAATTGCTAAGACCGCTCACAGTCAAAGCACGAAATGCTCAATTGTTGACGCAGATCCCATGTTGTAAGGCTATTGTATTTTTAGTCGAAGTTGTCACCAGCCATATCAACCTCTTATCAGCCATTTAAACAGGGATGGTAGCAGCTCCCACCCTCTAGGCCATGGCTGTTTCTGTCTGGTGCTGGTTCGCAAGCAGGAGCATACTAAACGCTCAGCACGTTAAATTTGACAGGATTGATGCTTTAGCCTCCATGGCAAAGTTGTCGCGGTTTCTACCATTATACACACCCTATTTAATCATTCATCAGAACAATTGTTGCCGCGGTTTCTACCATTAAACACACCCTTTTTTATCATTCATCAGAACAACTGTTGCCAAGGCTGCATTATCCCGGCAAGAAACCAAATGTTGCTCCGAAAATATTTACAAACCATGAATACAAAATCAACCAACAGGATAAAAGAGAGCCAGGCCATTCATTCCAGTAGCATTTGCAAGAAAGTCACTCAGCTGAAGCTACATGCTAAATATGGATGAAAGGGCAAGTTATTGTAAATGAGGTGAGTCTCAACGCCTAAAAAAAGGACCACCATCTCCTCCTATTCTCCCTTCGTGCAAAGGTTTCACCAGATGTTCGCACTGTTTCCCGAACCTGTTGTCTATAGCCACAGCGAATACTTCCCCCAGCCACAGGGTTCCGAAACCACATGACCAACACGATCCCTACAATACTGACTATAGGAGCAGCAGCAACAAAAAGCCACCCACCCATAGTACCCTCTCTAGCAGCACTAACATCACTATCCCCATTTATCACATTCTCGTTTATTACTCGCGCACTTCCTTGAGAATCATCCACCTCAAACTCATTCTCTGAATCTGATGAAACATCATCTGCAGGTAAGTGGACTTCCTGACGCCCATGGATCTCTGGCCTGTTCCGAACAGCTTGTTTTCCATTTTCGTACTCCTGATCATCTGTTGGAAGTTCGTATCTGCAGACAGGGCATGAATTCCTCGTACTCAACCATGGCAAGATACAGGATGGGTGATAAAGATGCAAGCAAGGAAGTTGGTTAACTTCTGTATCTATGGTTAATGGATCCTTACAGATGGCACACAGAATCCCCCCATGCTTCTCATGTTTCTCACAAATTAAAAAACGAGGCAGGCTACCCACAAATGAAGCAGATGCAGGTGGGGCACCTCGCCTTGAATTATCTGTCTCTGCCAGTAGCTCAAGCAGTTCTTCAAACCCTCCAACATATGTAGTTAATGCTGACTGGAATCTAGAAAATGCACGCTCAGTTTCCCTATTTCCCCAACGCGTTCTACTATCATATCCAAGAGAATTTGTCTCCATCAGCCAGTTCGCATGGTTTGGGTTTCCATCAGGCCCACTGTACTGGTGGCCCCAACCAACAGATTCTGAATTCTCCTCGACATCAGCTTCCTCTATCCAGTCACCTTCTTCTTGATTATCTGAATTCCATGTGTTCCATGCATTCACACCTTGACCTGCACGCATGGGGTCAATATCAGTATCACTGTGAGCATTGCTCCCATACATATCTGCTTGGACAGTGACTTCTTGATCAGTGTAACTTTGATCGTCTGCTGAGACATCTGAGGCACCGCTGTAAGCACTGAATGAGACAGCATCACTGTCACCAGCAAAAGCCCCATAGCCCCCAAAGCTTATATTGGAGTCACTTTCACCAAACAAAGAAGAATCGAAGGGGGCACCAAATCCATCACTTTCATAATCGGAGTACAGTCTCCACCTACCAGATCTGTTAGGAGTTGTGAGAGGACTTGAATATGGCACATTTGTATACAGAGGATCACCATCATGTTGGAGTTCAAGTTCTGATGCAGGCACGGGGACATCATCTTCGCTTTGTCTGACTAGATTGATCAGTTGAGAAAACTGCTGCGAAAACAAATCCTCAATGGAGTCTGAACTTTGACCTTGCCTTGATCTTCTTCTTCTACGTGTTCTTCTCTGATGGTCAACTCCAGTACCATTCTCAAGGTCTTCAAAAAATGTAACCTTACAAGCTCCACATACGCATATGGATTCAGATTCTTCATTTCTGTCATCAACTGGCAGGAAGAGATTCCCACACACAATACAATTCACTTCCACAAGAAATGATTCCAAGTGAGGCGGCTCCTGATGAATCCATGGCGAATCACCATCCATACTGAATTGTTTTAAGAGTCTAAACAATAAATTCAATCAACTATGTCATGGGGTGTTCAGCAAATGAAAAATAAGGAGAGAAACGCTAAATCAAAATCATTAATAGAGAACAAGGCCATGAGATTGTCTAGATTGGCAAATGGGAAACAGGCTGAGAAGGATGGAAAGCAAAGGCCCCCATGCTAATTTATCAGTGGACATAACTAACAAATAATCACTTTTGCTAACTTTCCTTAAACAAGTAATATCAAATAGCTACATAAAAGGAATGGGTATAAAGCATATGGCACTCATAAGAAGTTGGCGGCTGGACCAATTTCTCAAATAAATTTTATGCTCACAACAAACAGAGAATACCCATGTCGAATTCTCAGTTCTTAAAGAGCAGCCTAAGGTTCCACAACTTCTGCAAGAACTAGCATAAACATATCATTGCATTTTTTACGTTATACATTACAAAAACAAAATCTCATGGATTTCCATATAAATAAGGTACTAAGTATGTTTAAGATGTATAGAACAAGCTGAGGAGGCGAAACCCTATTATAAACACATCTCACAGTGGATGAGTGATGTCTCACAAAATGCATACAGATTATAATCCAGATGATGACTGTAAATAAAAATATAATTTCTCTTGTGATACGTGTTCAAGTAAAATTGCCTAAATTCTCTATTACCTACCTTCCAACATCAATTTGCCAAAAAGTAAATAAAATACAAAGCTATAACTCATAATTTTCTTACCTACTTCTACCAAAGTGAACACTCAAAGAATCAGACAACTAAATGAATAACGAATCAAACCCAATTAAACACTCACTACACAAAAAACCACAATAGGCCTAATCAAGTCAAGAAAAGAACACCAAATTAGCATTTCTCTTCTAATCAAGCACTCATCAGAATCCGAGCTTTGCCATAGTGCGTTTTCAAGTTCAAATGAATACTCAAACAACACAGGCACTCACTACATTGCACAATTGAAAACTAACCATTGCCCCAAACTTCAAATATCATCTACAATAATAACATCATCACGTGACTAATCAAAATCCCAACAATCCATAAATTAAACCTTAAAAATATCAGACAATATCAAGAACCCAGAATCAATTCGAGCAAATCAAGTGCAGAAATTCACCTACAAAGGGGAAATCGATCGACTGGGTGTCTAGTCTCTAGAAATCAACAAAAAAAATCCTCAGAATCGAGAGACAAGAATTCGTGCAAAAGGCCTGAAACTGAGGGAATCTGAGGGAACGGCAGCCAGAATCAGAACCAATGAATTCTGCCCCCGGATTATGCGCAAAAAAAATCGGGAAATTTAATTTGTTGGATTTGGTGGGAGAGAAATGAGCAGTCCGGAGGAGACTTCGGACAGAAAAATGTCGGAAGAAATAGTGAAGATTCTATCTAAATTTTCTTTGTCCACGCCGAATAAGGGTCACTTTTATTCTTGCCACTAAGCTTATTGTCGAAATATGGCATGCGGTTATTTATTAGAAGTAGGGTGCCCTTAATGATTTACTCTGGGGCCCTGCAGAATACTTTTTGTTGGAAAAAGTGGATGGCTCTCAATGCCAGCCGTTGATCATAAATCATTGTACGGCTAGTTTTGAAATTCCTAAATTGCCCCTCAACCTACCGCCGATGCTCTTTTTTGGCACCAGAAAATTCTTGTCCACCGCCACCCCACGGTTTAGCCAGCCATCCCTTTGCACGATCGGTGGATGTCCACCGTCTGTGTGGAGGGGATTCAGGCCGAGTCAACCTCTGATCGACTCGGTATGCATCAGCGATTCCCTCTCTGCTTGTAGAAGTTACCTTTGATGGTTAATTCAAGGTAATTCAGTTTAGCACTCAACTACTGTGATTGTACATGTAAAAAAAACTGTTATATTACATCTTTCCTTCAACTAAATTTTGGATGTCGAGAAGTTCAACTTGCAACGCCCTTTCCTCAATGAAAAAAAAATCCCTTAATTACCAAAAAAGAACAATCCCCTTCCTTTTCACTCGAGATCCATTAGACCAAATTACGTGGAGGTGTGATTGTAAAGAACAGGGTCAGACATGTGATTCGCATTTATCGATTTTCCGTTATACACCAAATGACGAGATTTAGGGTGAGATTTGGGCCAAAATCAAATCTGCGACAAAAAGATGTTGCAAAACATCGGATTTGTACAAACGACGCTGTTTTATGAATCACAGGGTCCAAATTCTTGTTGCCAAACTCACCCTTAAAGCATTTTGTAACCAATTGCAAGTGTCAGGATTATGTTCCTTTTTAGCATTCTATAACTTAACAACCTAATAAGTTCTTCAAATATACACTTACTATGAGAAGAGTTAAGTAGTTGTCTCTATTTGTAACAAACTGAACTAATCATTAATTGTGAAATACACACAATTTCGAAATTAGAGATACATAAGATAAATCAATATTGATGAAATCAAATCTGCATGCAAGGCCAGCTTTTCTATGTGAATATATATTGCCAACTATAACTGTCATCCAGTTTTAAAAGACTATCTTCACATCAAATGTCTATAAATTAATATAGTAAACTTTTTACCATTATTAAATGACTCATCATTTTTTTTTCAGGATCTGCTTTTTCCTGCAAAGAGGTCAAACAGCAAAACAACATTAAGTAATAATTTAATAATGACATTGCTAAATAGAAATTACACACAAATAAAACCTTCTGAAATGATCTATGAAAGTATAAACGTGTTTACCGACATGTATCTAGATTTTGAATATTGGAAAAAAAATCTAACGAGTCATTAATTGAAGTGCTTAATGGCTATAAGAAAATGAATCACGGGCGTAAGTTCAGAACATTAATGATGATATAAGGGTCTGAAAGAGGTCTTATGATGGGTGAATGAAGTTCATTAATTCAGTCATATATGTGAGGTGTGGGCTAACTCTTCACATACTCGTCATGGATTGCATTACTGCTAGTTTTTTTATTTGATCAATTTTTAAAACAATCACTTCGTTGGCACCAGACATACTATCTGTTCTTCTATATTTTGATAGGTTTTATATAAAATAAAAGGAAACTAGAACTCAAGTAAGAAGGTTAGTGCCCATCAGATGACTTCTTACCCGGTTAATGCGTAATACGTACGCTTATCTCCAATCAAACCATATAAAGATTTCAACAACTCAAAACACATTAGAAAAGATATTTAAGACAAATGCATGGAGTATTCACTGAGTTTCTATTGTCATTTAATTAGTTGGTCTCACATTAACCAGCCGCCAGAGCCTAGCGGTATATGAATGGAAGTAAATTAACCAATCATCCCTTAGTAGTTTGGATGATCAACAAGATTTGAACAGATGTTGTTCTAAACATGTCAACTATTTACAATACAAACAAATAAATGAAGAATAAAAAATGTGAGTCTAAAACAAGTGCATGTGGGTATGAAGCATTTGTAAGTCCACACTTCTCTCATGAAAAGAAATCCAAGCATATCCAAACCAGAGTCTCTTATTATTATAAAAGTGTAAAGATTAAGCACAACAGCCAATCGCTTGTTCAATCATAATCCAATATGAAAGCAATTAATTAATAACTAGTTACTTCTAACAAATGGAAAGAACAACAAAAAAAGAATTGTATCAAACTTATTGCAGAAAAGGACAGGGAGCACATAAAAGGCAGGGAGAGCATACAATAATCATAGTATTAAAAGTATTATGAGGAAAAAGTTAACATGAGCCTGGTCACATGCATCCGCGTGAGCAGAAGATGATCTGAACCGTTGAATTGAGATCTGCCCGCCCCTGTATTAATGCCTGCCGCCGGATTGAAATCCGACGGCTCTCACGTCGATGCGCGTGAACACTGGCTCCTACAACGTGATCATAGTACAATAACAATAATTATTAGTAATAATGATAGGTATAATAAAAATGATAATATAAGAGAGAAAAAAAAAAGAGAAGCCCACCTTGATGTCAACTGCAAGCGAATTGTTTGGCAGTTTGTCAATGGGGTTTATCTTCGCCATTCTTCCCCTCCTGTGGCGTTTGTACTGCTGAAATTCTGAGTCAGGCTTATCACGGGGGGCAATTCGAGGGGCCTCCACTGGTATGGAAAATTGCAAAGACAGAGTCATAGGACTTCTTCTACGTCGAAAGTCGAATGCCCCCATATTTTCTTCCATTTATATGAAGATGAACAAACTCGCCTAAAAACCATCGAAAATCATGTTGAACTGAAAACCCATCTTCAGATCTTGGTACAAACACAACTTAGATTGCTGTTTCTCCGGTTTAATTTTTTTTTTCTCCAAGTACTGATCATTGTGTGTGAGAGAAAATTTGTAAAAAGAGGTAAGACTCAATTGCAAGTAGCTAGTGAAAGCCTCTTTTCTTAATAAAATTCTAGTAAAACTGGTATTTAATGAGCATTAAAATGCATCATCTGAACCTATTTGTTATAATGTTTTTGTTATTTGGGGGTGAGATTAGAAATTTTTATAAGTACACCAATATTGCAAGTGCGTTCTGTTTCCCTGAAAACGATGAAATGAGGACATGGTTTGGGCAAACAAAGCGGCTTCTTCTGAAGCTGCTTTCCCATCATTAAACTTTGGGGAATTTATTAAATAATAATTTTTTAAAAAATTACCAATCAGTAAAAGTTTAGAAAAAATCCCCAATCGGGTTATTTGACTAGCCACGCATGCACAACTTTTTTTTTACCCTGACCCGAAAGCCGATGGTATGCCTTCCATTGAGAGGCGTTGGTTGAGAGCGCTATTTTAGTGGGACAAATTTTAATGATGCATATTTCTCTCATTTGTTATCCGTTCTCGTTTATTTTTTCATTCTTCCTTATTTTTAGTGCTCTATCTTATAATAATAATATCACAAAGATATTAAACTACCGCATGCTATTTATCGTAGATTTTGTGGAATTTTTTTATAGGATATCATGATGATTAGAAAAGAGTATTAAAAATAAGGAAAAAAAATAGGCAAAAATAGACTAAAAATGAACGAGATATGATTCGGTGAAGTATAAATACTATTCACAATAACACTGTATATTAAATACTAATGTACTAATCGCCCGTAGGACAAATTTTAACAAATCATATCTCATTCATTTCTAGTCCATTTTACCTAATTTTTATTCCTTATTTTTAATGTTCTTTCTGATTATCATTATATCTCTAATGATTTTGATATCCTATCGAAAAAAATACTACAAAATCTATGATAAATAGTATACGATGACTTCAACATCTTTGAAATATCATCATTATAAGAAAGAGCACTAAAAATAAAGAATTAAAAAAATGCGATAACGGATCAGAAATGAGAGAGATATACATCGTTGAAGTTTGAACTGACGCCTTTCTATTTATCACTGAAAGAAATCCGTTCAATCGACGTCTTTTGGGTCAGGTTAACCGGATCCATGCTGGCGCCTACGTGGCTGCCAAATAACCGGATCAAGAATTTTTTCTTAACCAGTAATTTTTATTATTATTATTTGATAAATTCCCTTTAACCTCTCGTGATTCTTTTAACCCTCAGCATGTGGAGATTCTAGGGGAACCCGCTGCAAGAGAAGCAATTCTCCTGCCCAAACGTGCCTTAAGTAGGCTTACAAAGGTACTATATGACATGCAGGCTGCAGCCGATGGGTTAGTATTTTTGTTTTGGTGATGCTGGATTGTAAAAGGACTGGGTTAGAGTATACCTTTTTCACCTTCCTGCTTATTTTGACGCTAAGGTAACGGAACCGAGGGGGGAAAGAGGCTACTGGTGCTGGGTTTTTTTTTTCTTGTTTTACGATGTAAAACGAAAAAGAGAAGCTCCTTGCAGAAAAAACAATATTGGTAGGGAATCTTGGTATTGCTGTGCTTCTGCCTGAATTTCCTTTTATAGAGAGGAGAGATGCCTTTTATAGAGAGGAGAGATGCAGAGAAAACTTCCTCTAGAAGGGCGGCGAAAAGTTCAATTCCATTTCCTCCCTTCAAATAAATTGGCAGAGAAGCATCCATTGCAGAGAATTGATTAATGTTCCAAAATTTCTCGGAATCCCGTGAAACGTAATCTTGGATAAGTTGTGTGAACCAATGCAGGGTGCTTTATATATGAAGTCAACACACACAGGTGTTGGCATAAACCACAGTAATGTAGTTGTGAGTGTGTATTTGTGTGTTTGTCAACGCTCAAATTTCGAATATATCCATCAAGCATGAACATTAAATGGCGCATTGAATCAACTTCTAAATTTGCCTTGTGAAAAAATATTCCGTATTTTTAACCTTCGTTAATATTCATTGCAGCCTGCAAATGCGGCAGGGCAATTTGGCAACTGTCTTACGATAGAATTTTTGCTTCCTGTATGTGTTACAGGTTACACGTACTCGGAACTTGATGTAGAATACATGTATCTAATGTGGATCCTTACGGAAGTCGTCGGCTGCAACCTCCACCTATTTAGATAAGGAAATGGCTTGCTTGGGCAAACCTTATTGTCATGAGCTGAATGAATTATGTGATTAATGGTACCAACATAATTCATTGAATCACTCTTGGGGTAAAATGATTTAAAATGACAACACTGCCCCATAAGTATTTTATACAAGACATTCAAGTTCTTGTGAAGCTTCTTGTATGTAAATTAGGTTTCAACTTTGGATCTCTTATGTTTTTCATTGAGAGTTGATTACCTAAAAATTTGTGGATTGCACTAATATCACTAGTCCAATGCATAGAATGTTGTAACTATGGCCCTCCATTTCCAACAACCTCATTTTACCGGCATTTCAAAAGGGATGCGCACATGCTTTTATCACCATTTAAGAATATACAAACACCTAATATTAGGCCTTGTGGAGACCAAATGTGCCTCACCTTGTTGCTATACAACTACTATAACACAATAATACTGTTTTCCTCCTTAAGGGTATGTTTGGTTGGAAATTTTAGGAGTGAAAAATCTGGATTTTAGGGAAGAAGTTTGAAGAAGAATCTGGGTGTTTGGTTGAGAAGAAGTAACTTTTGGGGAAAAATTTTGGGGAAAAATTTATGGTCTGATGGCATATTTCATAAATAAACATGAAAGACATGCAATTAATAACAAAAAATATGGTTTCAATCATTAAAATGTGGTTTTTACTATTAATTGCCCTTGTCTTTTTTACAAAATTACAACAATGACAAAGGAGATTTTCCAAAAGAAACTGTATTCTTCTAAAATTCAGCATCTTCCCTGCTGCCAAACAGGCCTTAAACCTTGGATAGAGAAGCAAGGGTCAATTCTCTATCAGTTCATTCTTGAAGGATTCCATAAAAGTGTGTTTTGGATAGAGAATTGGCAAAGAAATGAAAATTCACATGAACATCTAATTCCCAAAGTGTGTTTGGTCAGATAATTGGTAGAGAAATGAAAATTCACATGAATGTTGAAGTCTCCCCCTACTTTTCTTGAATTGAAAGGAGTTGATCCAGAGGAACTTGTTGGCTTTTGGGTTTGGGTAGTGGGCTCAGATTCAATCATATGGTGGGTTAGATAATGTTGTAAAACCCATTAATAATAATCTCATGACTTAGGCCCACATTGATTATGTGATTAAACTAGAAATTGAAGGGAAATTCACTTTCACTTTATTTGTTTTTCTTTTGCTAAGTTTTGAGAGAGAGAAAAAATCTGTACGTTGAGAGATTTTTTTAGTCCCACATAGGAAAGACACATTGGTGTAATAAGATATATATATATAGGGAAGGGTTTACATGAGATCGTTCTCATATAAGGAGCATGAGGTCATTCTTTATTGCCGTTAGATTCCGATCGTAGGGTGGATATCAAATCATTGGGTTGGTGAGTGTGTCACATCAAAGAGTAGGTGAGATCATTATGGATATCTGTACCCGTCAGATCAAGATCCAACAGCTACGATTCAAAGTGGCCTCATATAAGTAATATGAGAGCGATCTCATTTAAACTTTTCCCATATATATATATATATATATATATGAGATGAGTTTACATGAGATCGTTCTCATATAAGGAGCATGAGGCCAATCTTTATTGCCGTTAGATTCCGATCGGAGGGTGGATATCAAATCAGTGGGTAGGTGAGTGTATCACATCAAGGAGTGGGTGAGATCATTATGGATATTTGTAGCCGTCAGATCAAGATCCAACGGCTATGATTCAAAGTGGCCTCATATAAGCAATATGAGAGCGATCTCATTTAAACTTTTCCCTATATATATATACATATATATATAAGGCTATGAATGCAAAGTGTTAAGTGCTAAGTGCGCCACAATGCACCCATGTCACGCATGCACATGCGTGTGCACCTTCGATGCTGGAGACTATCTCCAAATAAGTGTATACACATTCGTGGGTGCATCGAAGGTGCACACGCATGTGCATGCGTGACATGGGTGCATTGTGGCGCACTTAGCACTTAACACTTTGCATTCATAGCCTTTAATTTTTTTATCAAATAATCAATTATTTTTGGAGCTTATGAGCTATTGATTATGATCAAATGGTAAGACGGGTGCTTGGGTGGACAATGGATAATTATGCCCTTCATCTCCCTTTGTGAAAAGGGTGCCCGTTCATCTCCATTTATGAAAGGGTATCAGTTTGTCTCATTTTGTGAAAGGGTGTCAATTCGTCTCCCTTTATAAAAAAGTGCTCATTCTTCTCCCTTTGTGAAATGGTGTTCGTTAGGTTCAAATCTATACATAGAGCTACCTGAAACAAAAAAAAAATAATAAGAAAAAAGAAGACACAGAATACAGTTCATTCTGAGAAACTTTCCTCCTTTCCTCCTCTTTCTCTTATTCTTTTTTTTCTTCTAAAAGGCAACAATGTTACTTCCTCTCTAAGTTCGGGGTAAGACTTGTTATAGTGTACCACTCATCGACCAGCGGTCCGTTGTATCTAAGGAACAGATTGCCGGAGGAAACTTGTGCACATGGGTGGGGGGGGGGGGGGGCAATATCTATTTCGAAGTCAGTAGTGTAGTATTCA
This sequence comes from Houttuynia cordata, assembly GCA_039654745.1. Taxonomy (NCBI): domain Eukaryota; kingdom Viridiplantae; phylum Streptophyta; class Magnoliopsida; order Piperales; family Saururaceae; genus Houttuynia; species Houttuynia cordata. The sequence continues at coordinate 40,932,397 of CM077503.1, read as the reverse complement.
ATTGCGATATTATTCAACACAGTCGGGTAAAGTACAATTCTTCCCAAATATAATTTTCAACATAACTTCTCCTGAAGTTGAATTAATGAATTGCCATCAGATGCAGAAATGACCCATTTATCCGGAGGAATTAATGAATTTCCTCCTGAAATATTTCACGAGAATTTCACTTCCGATGCTTCCACCGCCTCCATCCACACATCCCCTAAACTCTAAAATGATTCGAGTGTCTTTCAACTAAGGTGCTTTTGCTTGTGAACCGGCGGTTGGTTTACGCACTTCTCAAAATGGTCCGAGCCGGGTCGAGTCAATGACAACCGAGGTCAAAACTGGAAAGGAAAAAAATGCTACTATCCGCTCGCTTTTAAGCGCTCACCTCGTCGCTCGCGAATAAGACAACTTGCCTTCCTCTTTGACCCTTTAATCGCAAGTCAGAAAGGGTGAGCGGTCAAAAGCGTGCGGGTTGGGCGTCTCATCTGGTCGACTCCATCGAGGTCTCTCCAGAGGACGACGACGAACGCCAACTTGTATGGTTTTTTTCCCGGCGATTGCGGCTTGACGGATCGGAATCATCCTCCGGTGGCCGGATGAAAGCCACGAGAACCAGCCATGTGGAGAAGCTCGACCAAGAGGCTCTCTTCGGTGCTTTTAGCTCCCCAGGCGAAAGTCCTCCATCCTGTTAATGCCATTTCGAGTCCGCATCTCTTCCATTCCCCGGCGGCAGGGGTCTCTACCTCCGTCGAACCGGTGAAGCTAGGGTTGGATGTGTTCAAAGCTCAGGGAGTCGCCCAAGCGATTTCGCATTACGGACGATGTTATTGGGATCTATCCAAAGCTCGGCTCAGGTCAGTTTGATCAAATTTGTATTCTTTTGAGAGTTATCCCATATGTTCTAGGTAGTAGAATTGAGAGGGAATTAAAAAGTTCTGCAATTTATGTTTATGCTCATTGAATTTTGGGCTAGTGTGTAAAGTCTTGTAGAGATTAGAGAAGCACCTTGAAGAAGGTAGGAGGACCAAGTAGAACGTAGGCTGGATTGGCGAGGGAGAGGATGTGTAGGTGCAAGAGTTCAATGTTTCTGTGATTGTGCAGAATGGGATAATAGAATTCATGTTGCTGAATGGGTATAATAGGGATACTTGGATGATGACTATGATGGTTGTGGTGGTGCTCGTCGTCGAGAAAATTATAATTAAGGTTATTGTGGTGTTAGGTCTCATTTTGTAAGTTCTGGGTAATTATCTGTGCAGCATGCTTGTTGTTGCCACCTCGGGAGCGGGATTCGTTCTTGGAAGTGGGGGTGTCATTGATATTGCTGGACTTTGTTGGACATGTGGTGGTACCATGATGGTTGCAGCATCTGCTAACTCTTTGAACCAGGTTTGACCATCAAATTTAGTCAGTTAACGTTTTGCAAATTTGGAATTTCTTACGATTGTTGTTACTCAACATTAGGATGCATAAGTTATATTCAGCTTTGCATTTCCTTTGTCGTTGAGTATCTTGTTATTTTTTGTTTTATGTTACTTTTCTACAACTTTAGAACTCACTATATACAACAATTTTTTAATACAGTGTTGAACATCATGTGCGCCTTCACTATAAATATCTGTGATTGTGCCAAATATAATGTTGTTAAATATTCATGGACATACTCTTAGAACTAAATGATTTTACTATTTGGCACCGTTGGCGAGAAGTGATGATGTGAATGCCTCAATCACTTTTTTAAAGGAGCATTTATTAAAATACTGCTTCAAGAATATAACCTGAGCTGAGTGCAGATGAAGCAAAGTTTTCCATCTCTGACGTGGGTTACATCTGGGTGAGGCAAAAAAAAAATAAAAAGATCTCAGAGAGCTTGAAGAAATCATGATCTTGTCCTAGGTGTCGTTTGGCAACCGCTTCGCCCCAAAAGGAACTGCTTTAGGGTTTCTAGCAAAGTTCAAGATGTCCCATGTTTCTTTGTTTCCGCTTTTGGCCTCCTGAGGAGAGTCAAGTGGAGAGTGAAAACAATGCTAGTTCACTTCTCTCGCTAAGTGGTTGCCAAATGACCCCCTTAGAAAGCCTTTGTTTTCAAGGGAATTTTATTATAAATACTCACACACAAATATCATATCGACAAGTAGATTCTAATTAGGTGTTTGATGCCAGTACGATCGGTTAAGAACCAGGAGAGGGGGGGGGGGGGACAATAGCTAATTAAGAGAGAGTTGTGGTGCTAGTAAAAGATAATGAAATTAGGGAGGAATGGAGTATACCTCAAACATTAAGTGGTGAAAGATTGTATCTGTGGTCAAAATATTGCCACTAGTCATGTTAAATAGATAACTTCTAATATGAGTGTGGAAACATTAGATTAGAGGTGACGACCTTCTTATGAGTGTGGAAGTGCCTCAGGTATGTTGGTTTATCATTGTTGACTAGGTTGTTTAACAGTAGATTGAAGTGAAAGATGATCTCGGTCTTGGTTGGTACACCGAATTTGGCCAAGATTGGCGAGATTTCGGAGAGATTGCCAGTATTTGGAGAGAAGAATAAGAAGTGGTACCTGATCAACATCACCATTATGATGCTCAAGCTCACATGGCTGCTCTCCCCTGACTTGCATCGCCAATAACATGGGAACTGACTATCACCATTGTCTTGCTTGTAGCCCAACCTGCCAAGAAAAACAAGGGAACCCCAATCCATGTCACCATCATCATGCTCATTCTGACCTGTGCAGCATTCTTTACCCATCTTGACACCCTCGCCGTTTGTCAACCTCCTCTTCATCTTCATGCTAGTCGTCACTGTTCTCTTCTTCACATTCTGTGCTGCTTAGTGGAAAGCAGGCTATTCTTTATGAAAACAGGAACTTTCAAATTTCTTTTCTTTATCGTCCATGTTAGAAGGATACATAGAGTTTGTACATTTTGAGATTGATCAAATATGTATATGTTTACCAACAGTTCAAACTGCATCTATCACTTCTACAAAATCTGAGTTGTTCCTGTTTAAAAGTGATTTTATATAATTCTGACTACTTATTAAGAAGCGTGAAAATAACTTAGTATATTGTGCCAGGTATTTGAGGTAAAAAATGATGCCTTAATGAAAAGAACAAGGCAAAGACCACTACCCTCTGGGCGACTCTCTGTTTCACACGCAGCTGCATGGGCATCCTGCGTGGGACTTGCGGGCACAACTATACTAGCATGCAAGGTTTGCACTCTTCCTGTTCATGAGACCCGTGGATATTTTTCTCTCTCTTTTATCTGGCTATGCTGATCTCTATCATTGATAAGTCTAGTTGTTGGAGATATTTTACTTTTTAATTTCTAACGAAATAATTTTATTGCTGTTCCAGGCTAATTTATTGACAGCGGGACTTGCAACTTCTAACCTTGCACTTTACGCATTTGTGTATACCCCACTTAAGCAGATACATCCAGCAAATACTTGGGTTGGGGCCATTGTCGGTGCTATACCTCCACTTCTGGGGTAACTTCTTCATTACTCTTTAATTTATTTAGTTGTTCTGGATACTAGCAGTAAATCACTTATTCTTTCCTTGAGTGACGTAAAGTAGTCATCAGATTCCACTGCTTCACTCCTTTATTATCTTCCTGTTTCTGCGTGCCTATGTAATGCATTGTGCATTAAAAATAAATTGTGCTCTCTGCTTGGTTATTAGGATTGTGACTGCTCGGTAATTAACATATTTGCTTGCAACTGTTTCAGATGGGCAGCAGCATCGGGTGAAGTTTCTCTAAACGGGTTCATTCTACCTGCAGCTTTATATTTTTGGCAAATACCTCATTTCATGGCTCTTGCTTATATATGCCGGAATGATTATGCTGCTGGAGGGTAGGTTTGACTGCATCTCAATGGTTTTCATATTCATGAACATGAATAACCATAGAGTGAATAATTTTACTTTCAATCTTAACTTGTATTCAGGTTTAGGATGTTTTCTCTTGCTGATTCATCTGGTCAAAGAACTGCCTCCGTAGCTTTGCGGAACTGCATTTACATGCTGCCCCTGGGATTCTTGGCATATGATTGTGAGTTTATATTATTTTAGGTGCTTTTTAGATATGATCAAGACTTCTCTCAGAATTATTACAATGCCAATCATATATGTTGTTTTTCGAATAGCAGAAGTCATGATTGTAGTTGGCATTTATTGTGCTTGACTACTAGCCACAAACATAAATTTTCCGACAGAAGAAAAAGTGATCTAGTGCTCGAGTTTGTGGGAAACCAGTAGAGTGCTATCTGATTCACCTAATTTTAATGTGAAAAAAATTAATTTGTAAAAACTTCTGTCCTCTACCTCAAGAAGTTGGGTTAGGTGCGTCAAAAACATGCTCCCCTGAACTCCGGGATCTACGGAGAACTTTTATATCATGTTGACTAAGTCAGATGGAGAAGGTTAACTACAATAGGGACTCGTTAGCAACAGAATTTAAGTAATTTGTGCCCAGTTACTATTGAACAATAAATAGTTTTAGTGGGGTAATAGTGTATTTGGGGTATCTTGGAAATTCATGATTGGTTGCACGTGGGTTCAGTAGAGTCATTATGAAGGGGGGTATCTCAGGGATCTATGACTGATTGTTGTGGGTTTTGCTTAAGTTTATTCAAAGGGGGTTGTAAGTTTTGTTTACGAGTTAGTCGGTGAAACCCAACTCTAGTTATCTTTCTCCTGTGTATTCTAATATATTCTTTCTTTGCTTTCTTCCCTGTCATCACATGTTTGGTCTAGATAGATGTTAAATATTTGAGTTACCAAAAAATGTATTGCACAATACTAGTGTATTAACTCACCTTTAGAGCCCTAAAGATTCTGGCCATTGTTAAGATGGATCACATGACAGCTAATACTGATTAATTTGTCTTGAATGTTTGAGATCCACATGATTCATAGGTCTTATAGAGAAGATCTAGCCAGATTCCATCTGAGTAGATCCGAACAGCCATATGAAGGTCTTTTCAATCCATTTGTATGAGAGCAAAAAAATGTCTAAATTGTTGTTTGTCTACTGCACTAACAACCGATGTTACATGGTATGTAAGCGACCATATGTATTTCTTTTCCAGGGGGGCTCTCCTCGGAATGGTTTTGTGCTGAATCAACCTTCCTTACATTGATCTTGAGTGCTGCGGCCTTTTCATTTTACCGGAATCGCACAATGCAGAAAGCTAGGAGAATGTTCCATGCCAGCCTTCTCTATCTACCTGTGTTTATGGCTGGAATGCTCCTTCATCGGCTACCAAATGCTCAGCCGATTCAATTAGAATCGACCAACTCAGATATGATTGGAGGACATTTATCAGCGGAAACTGAGGCAAATGTGTTTGTAGGCAGCGACAACCAAGACAAGCCAAATAAAAGACGAGTCACCATCCCTCGCTCCCCTGTCTCGTATGCGTCCATTGCTCCTTTTCCGTTCCTTCCACCTCCATCATTTCCTGCTCCTAATGTATGAGTATGTACTTCTATTCACTTGATCCAGAACTTGGAGTGTTAATTAAACCCTGGTCGAGTTCTTTTCTTTTTGATAATAACCCTGGTCAAGTTGGGTTCATATATAGAAACTTCATGGAGCACTTCAGCTTCAATTTTTTTATTTATTTTGGGGACATTTTGAAAGATTTTTTTTGTCGGTTTTGAAATTGCCATTTCAACAAATAGTTTCTCTTTGTACCTTGATCTGATCATGAGGTTTGTTGTCAAAAGAATTTTGCTGAATGTTCCAGCACACAAATGAGCGTTTTTGTCGATTGCCTCTGTTTAACTTCTAAGATAATCAGGAGTCGGAAGTTGGAAAATTATTGGACGCCCATGAGCTTCACGAGAATTTAAGTGGAAGCGCTCTGTATCTTTTATTCCCTTTTCCTTTTTGGCATTTTCGCAGAAGAGAATAAAAAGAGATCGAAGGGTAAACTTTTCTTGGATAAGTATTTCTAGATTTTGAATTACCTAATTACTCGGAGGCTGATCTTTCTCTTTTAAACTTTAGTTGTCAGAAAATCTTAATGAAAAAAATCAAATTAAGGTTCTTCAGTAAAAACCTATTTTTTGAGTTATGGTAGTTACATTCTCTGTACGTGAAGTGGCACTCAGAATGCTTGCAGGCCCTTTGTGCAGACCTATGCCTTCATCAAAGCACATGTGAGGCGAGCATATGTAGCATTTTCGTTATTTTTTGTATTCTCGATTCCAATTCAATTTCTAAAATTTAGGCAATGTGAAATTTCTCCAGAGTTTATGAACTAAGTGATATTTACTGTACATAACAAAAACCTCAGGTAACACATGTCCTGCAGCTGTATGTTCATGCAGATCGACTATACAGAAAGAGACTTAAATTTCTCGTTTGTTGGATGATTCAATATTCATTCAGCAAGTATTTCATTATATGTTGAAGGAAATTCTTAACTCCCTCCGTTTCATATGAAAAAAATGTTGATTTATATTGGATGGTGGAAACCCCAATGGTGGAAACCCCAATTAATGGAGGGAAGAAGAGGTTTAAAATCCACTTATATTGACTGTATGGAACACCTAAAATGGGACAGTCTTCTTTTCCATAAGTAGCATCTAAAACAGGACAGAGGGAGTATCTGTCAAAAACTACCTAGCCACATCCTAAAAAATTGGGTAGTGAGAGTATGCATATTCGAAAAGAATAAATCCAACAAGAGAAAAGGAGTTATATTGCTTAGTCCTCTTAATGAAATGGAGTACTTTCTTTCTCATGAAGATGAAATTGAGTAAGTTTTTCTTTCTTTCTTTTTTAGTTTTTTCCATATTACTTGACCACTGAGCCTGAATTGCCATATAACCTGATTTTGGAGATGTCTTTCTATTTTGCCATCATTTTTCTATATATTACCTGGTTTCAGGTTTCACACTTCAACGAATTATATCTCCTTTATTTTTTATCCGTTTTTGTTAATTTATTTTTTGTTCTTCTTTATTTTTAGTGTTATTTCTTCTAATGATAATATCATAAAAATACTTAGATAATATCTAATAAAATATAAAAAAACCCAGAATAAATAGCAAGTAGTGTCTCAACATAGTTAGGTTATTATCATGATAAAAATGATGAAGAAAAATAAATAAAAACGCAAAAAGAATTAGTGAAAGCGGATAAGAAATAATAGAGATATAAATCTTTAAAGTATGTTCCAAAAAAATGGCCCTATACACAAGTAGCACTTACACAATAGCCCTTACTATCATGTATTTATGTACACTGTTATTGTGTCATTGATTACACGATAACAATCGCCCATTTTTTTAGGACATAATTTAACGAATCATCTCTTTCATTTCTGATCCGTTTTCGTCCATTTTTTTCGTTATTCCTTATTTTTCCTCATCTTTCTTCTCATGATCATATCTTAATGATCTTAAGATAATATCTAATAAAATATATAAAAATCCACAATAAATGCCATGCGATGTCTTAACATATTTAGGCTATCATCATGATAAAACACGGGGAAGTAATGACAATAAATAACAATACCGGGCTTTTCGAGTCTGGAAATTGGAATGAGTACAATCTAAATCCGTTAACGAGTATCATTTGGAGGGCAAGTCGGGTGCCATCAGTCGCGGTCATTCGAACTCCAATAGTGTATATTTAAGTTGTTGTAGTTAAAAAGCTCATAATTGGACTTCGGGTTGGGTTGATCGGTCGACCTTACAATGTATATCATTCGACTCCCCTTGTGTTGGCGATACACTCTTGGCCTTAACTGGCCAGGTCGTGCCTCCAACGTGGTTATTTTGAAGAAATTAGAGTGTTCAAAGCAAGCCCACGCTCTAGATACATTAGCATATATTTTATTATATATATCTCAAGATCCTTATAATATGATAATTAGAAGAAAGAACAGTAAAAATAAAGAAGAACGAAAAAAAGTAAAAATGGGTCAAAAATAAAGGAGATATGATTCGTTGAAGTATGTAATATTATTGTATACACAAATACACGATAATAGTGCTATACACGATAGCTATTTTTTAAGACATACTTTAACCATTCATATATCTCTCATTTCTTATATGTTTTCACTCATTCTTTTTGCGTTCTTCTTTATTTTTCTTCATCTTTCTTATCATGCTGATAACCTAACTATATTCAGACATCGCATGTTATTTATCGTAGATTTTTTTATATTTTATTAAATATTATAAAAAATCAACGATAAATAGCATACAATTTCTTAACATAGTTAGGCTATCATCATGATAAGAAAGATGAGGAAAAATAAAAATAGTGCAAAAAGAATGAGTGAAAACTGATAAGAAATGAGAGAGAGAGAGAGAGAGAGAGATTAATTGTTAAAACATGTCCCAAAAGAATGGGCGATTACATGATGGTAGTGCTATCGTGTAATCGAGTACACGATAGCACTGGTATTGCTTAATCAAGTACTGCTATCATGTAATCGTGTACATAGGTATCGTATTATCGATTACACGATAATAGTGCTATCATGTACTTGATTATACAGTATGACTATTTTTTGACATACTTTAACAAGTCATATCTCCCTCATTTTTTATTTGTTCTTATTTATATTTTTGCCCATTTTATTATGTTCTTATTTATTTTTCTTCATCTTTCTTCTCATGATAATAGTCTAATTATGTTTAGACATCATATGTTATTTATCGTGGATTTTTTTATATTTTATTAGATATTATCTCAAGATTCTTATGATATGTTCATGAGAAGAAAAATGAGGAAAAATAAAGAAGAATGAAAAAAGAATGGGAAAAATAGATCAGAAATGAAGGAGATATTATTTGTTAAAGTATATAATACTATCATGGACATAAGTACATGATAATATTGTCTATCGTGTAATCGATAACACGATATAATCGTACATGATTACACGATAGCCATTTTTTAAGAAATACTTTAACAATTTATATCTCTTTCATTTTTTATCTGTTTTCACTCATTCATTTTTGCATTCTTTTTTATTTTTCCACGTCTTTTTTTCTCATGATTATCTTCTAAAGATCTTAAGATAATATTTAATAAAATATAAAAATTCATGATAAATAGCATCCGGTGTATCAACATAGTTAGGTTATCATCATAATAAGAAGGAGAGACATATTCTGGTTATCATCATAATCAGAAATGAAGGAGCATGCGGTGCCATTTTTTTGGACATATTTTAACGATTAATATCTCCCTCATTTCTTATCCGGTTTCTCCCAATCTTTTTGTGTTCAGTGCTATTGTGTAATCGATTACATGATAGCACTACTATCGTGTATAGGGCTATTGTTTTAGACACACTTTAACGATTTATATCTTTTCGCGTTCTCTTTTATTTTTTTCTCTTCTTTCTTATCATAATGATAGCCTAACTATTGAGACATCAAATGCTATTTATCATGGATTTTTCTATATTTTATTAGATATTATCTTAAGATCCTAAGGATATGATCATGAGAAGAAAAATGGGAAAAAATAAAGAATAACGAAAGAAGAATGGGCGAAAGCGGATCAGAAATGAATGAGATATGATTCGTTGAAATATGTTCCAAAAAAATGGGTGATTACACAATATCACTGCTATCGTGTAATCGATGGCACGATAACAATGTACACAAATATATGAATCGAGTACATGATAACACTACTATCGTGTACTTGATTACACGATAGTTATGAGGGCTATTTTAATTTGCTTTTTTGGTGCCATCCTTCGATGTGGTAGTTGTTTATCAGGCTCCTCCAGAATTGAACCTTAATTCTCTGTTACCCATCACCACCATGGTAGGCCACTATCTTACCAAAGAAAGTTGATAAGGCGGAAATTTGAATGATGTGTAGCCAGCACAGAGAGAAACTTTGTAATTTTTCAGCAATCTAAGATGGATTCCCAGCACATTGTGAAAGAATGTCGAATCAACATGAATCAATTGCACATTTTATACTTGAAAGACCAACAACTACCCCGTCTAAGGTATATAGTTGAAAATTTTTATCGACGGAGGTGTCCACCACATAATGGCTATATGTTAAATTTTGATGGAGCTTTTAAAACCCGATCTGGTATTGCAGCAGCTGGTGGTGTAATTAGAGACCATCTGGGGAATTTCATAGCTGCATATGCTTGTTAAGTTCGAGCTCTGAATGCTATCCATGCCGAAGCTGTAAGTTGTTTTCTAGGTATTCAACTTCTATCTTATCTTAATTAAACTGCCAAACACTTATATTCAGGGAGATTCAAAAGTGACATTACGCTCATCAATCAGCCTCAACTAAAAGGATCATGGTATATACGTGATTGTCTTCAGCACATCAAGAAGTACAAGATTCGAAATCAGGATAGCACAATCTTCATGTTTTTACAGAGCAGAACCAAGTGGTGGCGGATCTTCTTGCAAACTTTGGAGCCAATCAGTACTCTGAGTATTAAGTTTTAGTAATGCAAAGTTAAGTGATAAAAAAAATAAGCCAACCCGCTTTTGAGGTATTAAAAAAAAACTAGCAGCATTTGAAAATGAGGTAAATTTAGTAGCTTGTGGGGCCTACAACATTTCAAGCCACTGCTTACCTCTACACATGCACATGCATGAGGATCTATTGGCCCGTGGGGCATCTAGTCATTTAATTCTAGATTTGTGATTATGCAAATGCAGCCAAGTTTTTTTGGATTGATGTGACTGTAGTGTTGAAATTCGAAGTCAGTGGACTGAAATTTTTGCAGAAAATAATGAGCTGAAAGAAAAATACATAGAATTACAAAAAAAATGGACATAATGGTTGGGACAGTCTTTTTTTTGTGCACCCACTCAACCCCAGTATGTGAGATGAGAAGACATTATGATACTTTTATAGAATTATAGAAAGAATGACAATATTTTTATGCTCGCTCACCTCCTGCGTACCCCCAGAACTAATTGGATAATGTGGCGGCCACTTCCCACTCCGATTAAATTGAGGGGGTACACTACCACCAAGTCATTAGCAGAGAAGATCTAGATTCTAGTAACCTAGATGTGGCTGCCAGATAATGAACTTATTAACAATGACATACCACTCCGAGGATATGAAAGAAGTAAATTTATGTGCTAAAATTGATGATGACTAGTTCATAAGAATTTAATGAAATTGCACATGTCAGTCTATACGATTTATTGAAATAACTCTCAACCAACTTCAGCAATTCAATTAATTTCAAGTGAAATTTAGGAAGAATTTAAACTTTTGGTGAATTTTTAACTCTATTAAAACTTACTTTTGGTGAATTGCTAATAAATTAACGGTAAATTAATCTGAATTCACTATCAAAACAGCACCATAGTACGGGTACTCGGGTATTGGAGCAACATCACCAAACAGAAGACGCCACGCATGGAAGTAAACAGCAAGCAGCAACTTGGTCAGCAATTTAGAGTGTTGCATCTCGTTAGACCGTTTCTGTCAGTATTGCCTGAAGTTCAGAGTGCTGATAGAAGAGTTCCTTTCAGGGAAAAGGTTATCTACACAGTGATCTCTCTTTTCATCATTTTAGATGCTCTCTTACGTGGATAGATACAGGTAATCAGAAATGACTTGAAGGTTATTTGTGAGCTTAGTGAAAATATGCAACAATTCGTCATAGCTTAATAGTTGGCCCCGTAATAGAGGTATTAAGTTAGACGTTTTGCTCTTTCATGTTTTGAGGCATCTGAAAATCCCAATCTTGAGTGTACTATGTCAATTTTATGTTAACAGAAATACTGAGACAAGTGCAACTTCTTTCAATGGTTGGGTGATTGTGTAATCTACATGCTTTGCTCTGACTATTTATTGATCCTTCTGTTTTTTTATAATCGATATCAAAATGTAAAAGTTTGAATTAGCTACAACAGTATGTTGTTAATTTATATGTTGGTTCATTCCTGTCTTGTTGATGCTCCAAACAATGCTTTACGCAAGCTGGTCGAATCAAACCTTGTCTCAGATTCTGTGACCTGCATTTTTTAATTTGTGCATAACATCAATATATCCTGCTTTTTTTTTGCGACAATAACGTCCAAAGATCCTGTACAAGCTTCTTTGCCATGTCACAACTCTTTTTGTTGGGGGGAGGAGGAGGGATATGGAAAAGCTCTTTAAATTTAAGGCCGCCTTCTTGCCGCCCACCTAAATTTTGACTTTTCTTTATTGTAAGTCTTGAAAAATCAAGTTTTTTTTTTCTGGAGGCACCCATGATCTAAAGTAATGTTTTGCAGGGCCCCATAGACATGAATCTCTTCATGGGGGCACCCACGCCTCTAAAAGCAATATTTTTTTAAATCCCTGGGAATGTGAAAGGAAAGAGTAGAGAGGGAGAAGAAAATTTTCCTTGATTTTTTCCCTTTTAAGCAAGAAATCAACCTAAAAATTGTACCTTCAACTTAGAAATTAAGAATTATAAAAAAAACTTAAAACCAAAGCAAGCTTCAAAACATCGGTTGGTCTTGTGAGACGACGAACATGAGCAAGTGGTTGGACTTTTGCCTTTTCATGCCGATTTTGTGTTAAATAGGTGCAAAAATTATATTTTAAGATGTTATGCATGAATCAAAATTTATGGATGTTAACGGGAGAGAGAGGTTAATGGGTGCCCCAATAATTACTTAAACCATATTATTTTTTCTCTTTTAATGGGTGCCCCAGTAACTATAAATGGGGGCCCTAGAAAATAGGTGCCCCTTGCCTGTTACAAACTTTAATTCCAGTAGTCCTACTACTGGAATAATCAGGTTGCCGATGCCAGACCGTTTGGACTTCAATAAATGACCACAACTTGCATGTTACAAACTTCAATGCATAGTCAAATCTGCCCATCCATTGGATGATTAAAAAGACCTCCCCCCATATTTGGTGGCGGTTGTTTACTATAATGACCTGTAATTAATTCGCTTCCAAGTTCCAACCATCTTGCAGGAGAAATCTTATAACTATCCAAAAATTAAAGAACTCAAATAAATGTCCCTACAATACATGCATCCATACTGAGATCTAGTGCCTTTTTTATTATGCAAAAAAAGGAATGTAGTTGGTATTTGATAGCCATATAATCCCTCAGTCTTTTTAAAAATGGCAGCATTTAAAAATGAGTTAAATTTATTAGCCTGTAGGACAAATCCAGTCATCTAATAATGGAATCATAATTTTTGAAAGGGATCCAGGTTTTCTTACACAGAGGAAATAAAGTACATGGAAATGTCATAGTGTAACAAAATTGTAAATTTTTTCTTGGAAGATTAATCTAACACCTTGAGAACTGAGAAGATGCAAACACCCACATTTCACTCCCATTTAAAAAAAGTAGGAACATAAGACCACTGAAAAAAATAAATACAAAGGCAGCTATTATGACATATGTTTGAGTGACAAGATGGCAAATGGTAGCTCCGCTACCCCAACCACATCCCATTGATTAGTGCCATTTTGATGCATTGATTGGGTTCAATTAGGCCCGAACTGCCCCAAGCGACCCCTCTATTCAAGTACAAGTATCCAACATCACTTGCCCACTGATTAAAATCCGGCCTGCCCTTTCCTCTCAGATTCGTCCCAGCATCTCTGGCTGGAAACGATGAAGGTGAGCGTCGTGTCTAGGAGCGGCCGGGAGCTCATCAAGGGCGGGATTGACCTCAAAAAGGAGGTACCTTTTCCTTCCTTTCTGCTTCTTTCTACTTCAATTGAAATGATGTTTTGGTTGAAGTTGGTAATCTTATCTGGTGTGGAACAGCTCCCGTTCTTCTCAGAGATACAACTAATTGTTCATTTGGATTTGATTTCCCCTGTTATTGTTTATTTTTTTTGCAGGCTAAAGTGAGCGACTTGCAGGATGCCATTCATGCACGAAGTAAGATGTGATTGTGTTTGATTATTTTTTGTTTTTTGTTTGCTGTTAGTGATGTGAGCATTATTTGGAGTGAGGTTATTTTGTTAGCTCAGTTTTGAGTGCTTATGGAGGAATTTGATTTGAAGTTTGAGCGGGTTTTGGGATCATATATGAGGCGTATGGAGCTATCTTTGCTTTCTTACCAATCAGGATTAGAAATTTCCAATTGTTGCCTAAGTAGATTAGTAGATTAATATGTACTCCCGGCGTTCGAATTAATAGTCCTGTTTGCTTATCTAGCGTGAACTGAATTTAGTTTCTTTTGAAAAACCAAATAGGAGCATTCATATGGAAGGGAGGGAGTATATTTCTGTATTTAAATCCATTGATAACCCTGATCCACCTTAAGTATCGTCTACTTGATGTGTGCTTATCAAATTGCTTGCTTATAAGTGCCTGATGTTCACATCAGGGACAGATAAAGTAGGACAGTGGCTGTCTTCACTTCTCCTTCAAACCAGGGAGCTTTGTTGGCCTTGCAACCATTCCTTTTCGGGTGGATCTTTAGTTACCCTATTATTTCACATCACTTAATAACCTAAATTGATCCTTTTAGATGGGAAGACAAATCACTTTTGTGATTTTGCGCTAGGTTATTTAATTTTTTTTTCTTTGGTAGAAGAGGTTATTAAACGTTTAAATTCTTGTAATGAATTTACTAATAGGGAAACAGCATGAACGGATTAGTGTTATTTGCTTACTAACTCATGCATGCTTGTGCTACTTTCCATAACTCTGTGGGGTTTTCATTCCTGAACGCTTTTAAACGTATTCATTTGGGTTCTTAGAGGAGGTTGCCTTTGAATATGATGAAATTATTCTGTTTTGATTGCGTGAGATATTCTTGTGATGCTACATATATCTCAAAAGAATGTATATATCACTGGAATAGTTGGTATTTGTTCTGAAAGGAGTGGATCGGGTTCATTATTGCTATCGTTGTAGTATCCTTCCTTTCCTAAGATATATCATACTTTATGCATTCCTATAGTGAGATAATCTGTCTTGTGCATTACTCTCTACACTGCAGTTTTAGATACCGGTTACAAATTGTTTTAGTGGCAGGCTTCTTGTTTTGATAGTATATGTTTGTATACAGTCCATGGGTGTAGTTTGTTGCATGTTCAATAAAAAATCATGTTATTGTTGTCTATGTTGTATGTGTTTCTTCGTGGTTCTATTTTTTATCTACTAGGTGGTATTTACGAATGTTTTTCTTAGCACTTTCAGCTGCTTATGGTTTGTGAAGAGTTTTTACACCCTGACTTATGTGATTCCTTCTACTTACCTTTTGTATTGTACTTGACAGCCAAAAAGTACTACCCATCAAGACAGCGCTTGACACTTCCCCTGAAACCAGAGGTCCAAGGAAGGCCAGTGGCTCTCAGTCGTGAAAAGAGCCTCCATGATTATTGCGATGGGAACAAGGACAATTTAACTGTGGTTTTCAAGGATTTGGGCCCTCAAGTTTATTACAGCACCCTCTTCTTCTTTGAGTATTTGGGCCCCTTGGTTATTTACCCTATCTTCTATTACTTTCCCGTGTACCAGTTCTTTGGCTACAAGAACCAGCAACCTAAGCACCCCGCCCAGACTTATGCCATGTATTATTGGTGCTTCCATTACTTTAAACGGATTATGGAGACATTCTTTGTTCACAGGTTCAGCCATGCAACTTCACCTCTATCTAATGTATTCAGAAACTGCTGTTACTATTGGACATTTGGTTCTTACATAGCTTATTATGTGAACCACCCTCTTTACACGCCAGTTGGTGACCTTCAAATGAAAATTGGCTTTGTCTTTGGCTTGGTATGCCAACTTTCAAACTTCTATTGCCATATTTTACTACGGAGTCTAAGAAATCCCAATGGCACTGGTGGTTACCAAATTCCTTATGGATTTCTGTTCAACATAGTGACCTGTGCAAACTACACAACTGAGATCTATCAGTGGCTTGGTTTCAACATTGCAACACAGACAGTTGCTGGTTATGTATTCCTTGTGGTGGCAGCCGCAATTATGACTGACTGGGCCATGGGCAAGCATCGCCGTCTGAAGAAGGTAATCTTTTAGTTACATGAATATGTGCTCAAGATGTATGCCCTGTGTTTCATTTCCTGTTGATTCATTCTATCATGTACCTGGATGGGTGGTGCTGGTAGAAAGCAAGAGGACAAGGAGTAGGAATGGGCATGACCTCCTTTGAGCCTTACTTTTGGTTATGCTGCTCAGTCATCTGTCATAGATAGGCAGCTGTAGAGTAGTCCTGCAGATTTTCTGTAGCAGTACAAGTATATAACAATTTTTGTGTTCTAAATTTAATATGCATGCACACCATCACACACGATACGGTCGCTCATGGACAAACACATGCATCCTCACACTTTTTTCAGTGCCAGGCCCACGCCCAGTCAAATAGGAGAGTCTTTTAGGAACGGCACAAACCCTTATGGATGCATTTTTTTCCTGTCGAATTCTAGGCCAGCTAAATAAGAAGATTGGTTGGGAAGGTCATATACTCAAATCACACATACACTTTTTTCATCTTTTTGCTAATGGTCCCTAGGCCAGCTGAATGGCGGGCAGAAGGGAGGGAGAGGGGGGTAGGGGGGTGTGGGGTCAGGGTTTGTTCAGGAGGGCCTCTTAGCTGCAATGATCTCACCATTTCTACTGCATGGAAGAGCGTATGCTGACCCTTTTTTGTTGAAAAAGCTGCAAGAAGAGATATGATTAACAATTCTCAGCAACCCACTTTGGTCCCATTTAATCCCACATATTATGACTCCTGCTAGTTCATTAATTTATTGGTAAATTTTAACGTGTGAGGTTTTCCATATTTGTGTATGTGTATCTATTTTCGTCGTAGAAAATTGTGATTGTATGCCCAAGTTTGCTGTTGCATCTTGGAAAACTGTAGTTAGTGTAGGAATCATATGGTTCTACACAACACATGTAGAAAATTCTGAACACGTGCCTTAGCTGTTGCATCCTCGAAAATTGGACTTATAAAGTGAGGAATTATATGGTTCTGCACACTGCATGTAGTCGTTTGCTCAGCTTATCTTGAATTTTTGTAGACTCTGGATAGTAAAAATTAGAGGAACTTTTAAGAACTGAAAACTTGTAATAATGCATTTTCTGCTTCTGTTTGCACATATTAATCTAACTAATGGATATAGAGCTTGTATCATTTAGCTTTGACTTCTCTGGACAGTATGTAGTATGTGCTTGTTTCTTTCTCAAGACGAGTGGTATTTTGCTAAATATAATCACATACTCTGGTATTCTTGTGACTTCAAATGGCTAAGATTTACTTCTTTTTTGCAGTTGTTTGATGGGAAAGACGGGAGACCAAAATATCCTCGGCGGTGGATCATTCTTCCTCCATTCTTCTGAGGCGACAAACTTGATTTGCAGCTTATCTTCACCATATTCATCTGCGAGTTGCTTCAATTATGACGTGCCATTAAAGGCCTCAATAGGCAAGGTGGAAGGAGAATTCGATGTCTGGTGGTTATGTAATCCTTTTCATACAAGATTTGTTTTCAAAGTGTGGTATCTGTTTTACCAATGTACTGCTATTTGTTCTCTCTGGTTTATTATAGCTACTAGCTTAGGTAAAGGCTATTAGCTCCCTTATCGTGTGAAGCAGTGCACTTTTTATTCTTTTTGGTTTATAAGTGCATCTTTTAACTTCGATATCTCTTTTCTAATCTTCCGAAGCAAGAAGAGACGTCAAATTTCTTGAGAAAGATGCCATGCTTACAGTACGCTCACCTTCGTTGTAAGCCTCATCTATAGCAAATATTCAGGGAACTGCAGCAGGTGATTAGGGATGATACGAAGAAAATTGGTGCGTGGTAGAGCATTCTCTATTCTGATCTGTAAGGCTGAAACTTCTCTCTCAATTGAGGGGCCCATCAAACCGTTCGGGTTCTTGGATTAGGAGACTTAGGGGCTGTTTGGATAGTGAAAGAGGGCTGAATTCACTGTCAATTCAGCCCTCTTTCAGGTGAAAGAGTGTGAAACAGGTTTGTGTGGTGAATTTCAGGTGAATTGAAAAATTCACCTGAAAGAACAAATTCAGGTGAAAGAGCACTTTCAGGTGAAAGTCCTCATGAGGACTTTCACCTGAAAGTGAATTCAATTCATCTACGAAAATACAATTCTGCCCTCATCATGATTTATGAACAGTATTCCCTCCATCCCAAATTTGTACCAAGATTTAGTTTTCCAAATTAAACTAAAATTAATCCATTTTGGAAAATTATATGGTATTACTAATGTCGGACGGAGTGTAGAAAAGAGTTCATGCAGGGGTAAAATGGTCAAAATATAAAAAATTACTTACTGTATCACATTCACTATCCAAACACATGACCAATTATATTCATCTTAAAAATTCCACTATCCAAACGAATTTCACATTCATCATGAAAGCCAATGAATTTTTTCACCTGAATTTGATTTCACATTCATGACTCTTTCACTATCCAAACAGCCCCTTAGCCACTTTACGAGAAGCCATATTGTTTCATTTGAAAAAAAAAACATATCCTTATACCACCCTTTCAATTCAATGTTAATATGCTTGTTCATTTTATGATGGACCTAAGCATGTTATCATTGACCAAGGGACTTGGAAGAAAATAAAGAAACCGAGACAT
The DNA here is from genome assembly GCA_039654745.1 of Houttuynia cordata. Taxonomy (NCBI): domain Eukaryota; kingdom Viridiplantae; phylum Streptophyta; class Magnoliopsida; order Piperales; family Saururaceae; genus Houttuynia; species Houttuynia cordata. The sequence goes on along the minus strand of CM077503.1, from coordinate 40,913,807 downwards.
GAGCGTGAGGTTTGGGGCCAGTATTTATATTTGGTAAATTTTCGAACACTGGTTTTCTTTTCTGGGGCCGAACAACTTTCTAACATTGGTTCGTTAGCTGCATAACTGCATTTCTTTCTCTACAATCAGGAGGGAGGTGAGACGTGCATGGATCCTGAGTCTTAAACGATTGCCAGATGCTTATTATTGCTTATTATCACTCATATGGATGCTTATTTTAGTTCATATTGAAAAACCTTATGGTTATAGTAATTCCGGACGGAGGGAATATGTAAAATACATTGCATAGAAATTCGTTTAAGAATCCAATGCAACATATAACACGGCATCTGAAATTTTAGAAGCATGGCCAATAGTATAATAAACCCACAATAATTTGAGGTAAGTCAATGAGCATTTTTGCCCCTTTGTGATTCTTGAATGAAGAGAAAGACAATACCATAATCTCACTTGGAAGAACAGGCTGGTCATACACCAAACCCAAAACAATTAATTTATCTCATTGACCACCAAAATCAAATTGACAAAGCTCCCAATTTGCAAGTAAAAAAAAACTTTCAACGACGATAAAATTGTCAAGAAGGGTTGACATAAAAATAAAATTGTATTCCTTCAAGTACTAATATCTCTGTTTCACATAATATATCCAAAACGATTTCTGTTTGTAGAAAACCAAACTTTACATCCTCCATATCTCATGAATTACATTATCTTAAACTTCCATTAAAAATACATGGAAAACTTAAACCTAAATTACGTAATCAGCATAATCAAGAATTAATTAGCTTGATCAACAGTAGGACCAATGAGTGAGAACATCAATAGAAGGAGAAGAATCATCGAAAATCAATCATTTTTCTTGCCTTCTTGTTCTTGCCACTCTGATCAACCCGGCAAAACAGCCATTCCATGTCTTCTATATCAATTCGTGCGCAGCAAGAACCAAAACTTGCTTTCCTTTTGGGCTTTCTCGGAGCAGGTGGACATTCTTGAATTACAGGAATCTTGTGCTCCGGAGAGGTTGGCGTTCGGAACCCATCATTCTCTTCTTCTCCTTCGTCCTTCCCTTCTTTTTCATCAACCTCGTTTCCACTCATCTTGGACAATTCAAGCCTCTCGGATTCAGTATCTTCTTCAACCTTCACTTTACCTTCTTCAGCAGAAGCTGAAGCTTGGCATGAACCGGCATTGTCCGGTGTCGATCTTGACCGAAACTCGAAGGCGACAGCCTTGTCGACGGTTTCTTGGATGAAGACAGCTGAATTGGAGGTACCCATGATCAGAAACAAATCTCTCTCTCTCGTCGAACTCTCCTTACCAAGAAGATGGTAATACAAGGAAAGTAAAAAGAGAAGAGACGAGAACTGGATACGAGGGATGATACAAAAGAGAAGAGCTGCAGGCTGAACGGTATTTATAGAAAGCTCAGAGCCGGTTCTTTCCCTTTGCTTCTTGTCGACCAATGGAATCAAAAGAAGAACAATCCAGCATCTGCTTTCCTTTTATAATACACAACGGACTAATGGCTTTTAGTGCCCAACTGTCTACTTAACTTTTTCGTGGAGTTTGATGAGATAAAGCCCCCAAAGCAAGGCTGAGAAGAGAGAGGGAGGAAAGAAGAAAGAGCAGGTGGTCATGTCATGAGGTGGGTTTTCTTTGCTTTAAAAAGGCAAGCAAAGACTGGCGGAGGGAGATCAGCATTGGATCCTCCACCAGAGGCTTGGAAAGCTTCCAAACACCTCTTAGGCTACTATAAGATTTTGTTTTCTCCCCTCTTTCCCTTTTTTTTCCTGATCTTTGCTAACTTTGATGTGTTCCATTGCAAGTGTTGTGTTACATGAAATTGACACGTTCAGCTGCATGCTATATTGTATCTGGTCAAACTCTCTTGACTTTGTCGATACAATATGAGAGAGTACCCGATCATTGACACTGATCGGTATATGTGGTATGCATTCACAGGGACTACTAGAAATGTACTACAGTACCCCCAGTCCCATATTAATAGGGTCTAGTTGGTTTTTCAAAGTGAACTTGAAAGCCAAATAGGATACCTATTGGACTGGGGGGAGTAGCTGTTTAACATATACTGTACACAAACGAAATAGTTAAACTGGTTTATGTTACATGATGTTATGCTCAATCAACCTCCCGATCACTTATCAGTCACCAAAGAAAAGAGCTAGCTTTCTTAGAGAATTGGTTACCCTTTATCTAGGCGAATATTAGGTGATGAAAAGTTTTATCTAGTAATCTGTTTTGGGAGTCTCCATCCTGAAATTATGTTGTTTAGTAGTTGCTTTAGTAGCTAATTGACGTAGACACATGAATGTAGGCATTAGTTTAGCTAAAGTAGTCAAAACGCAAAACTTTGTTAAGCTAACCAGACTAGAGAGGTTGCTTAAAATCAGTATCTTCTCTAAGTACTGGAAAGGGTCTAATATCTCATCTAGCTATATCATATTTAGGGGTGAACCATAATGGCATCCCTAGCCTACCTAGTCCTAGTGAGCGAAGCGGTATACGGAGGAGCAGTTAGTAGGTACAGCTACGTTTTATTTTGGCAGACAGGTACAACTACGTTGTTCGATCAGCCATGGAACAAGAACATGCTTGAAAAAAAGCTGGGATTCCATTCACCCTCTTGAGAGTTGGTAACTCTGCAAACGAACAAAACGAAGCATACTCTATACTTCGTCAAAAAACATCAGCAATAGTATTTAGGCATTAGCTTAATGTATATAGCCTAAATCAAAACAATACAAACCATTAGTATATAGCCTAATACTGTAATCAAGAGGAAAAGATTAACGTCTATGCTGGGGCATTTTCCCGCACTCCTATCTTCAGCAGTTGCAATCTAGGTTGTCACTATTTAATGTTGGATGCCACACGTCGTGAAGAGTGTTTGTACATTTCCAAAGCTGGGGAGAGCCAGAGAACATGAAACATAGTAGCAGACAACTCCTGGGCACTCAGCAGCAAAATGTCCCACCTTGCTTTTTAGTGTTGAGGATTCGAACTAGCTAGCTTAGGGTTCTCTTTTTCAGGTGGGAGAAATGCTAGATACCTCACTTTTGTTTTAATCGAATTTCTCTAATAGTGTTGTTTGCCAAAAAAAAGTCCTCTAATAATCCAGTTGCTGCTTCCTTCATAATAGATTCCAAACTCGAAAATAGTGCTCTATACCATAAAAAAGGAGAATGAAGACTAGTGATCGAAGAGAACAGCATGCCGGCCCAATACTTAAACAAGTATTAGTAGAACTAAGAATAGTAGCATTTAGAATAAGAAGGTTGCTGAAGGCATTATACTCCCTCCAATCCATATTAATAGTCCTATATAGTTATTCAAAATGAACCAAATAGTTCAGTTGACTTTGAAAACCAAAATAGGACTATTAATATGTGACGGAGTATAAAATGCTGTGAGGAGGCAATTTGAACAAAAAAGAAACTTCTCCTACGGCCTGCTATGCTTATTCTATTCTTCTCATGTCTCACACTTATGAAATCTCTCTCTCTCTCTCTACGATATAATTTGTGGTACCGTCACCCTGCTGTAACTACTCTCATGGAAACAGGACGTGCGAACCACGCTTTAGGAATTTTATACACTCTATAAAATACATGTGAGGGGGACCTTGAGTTGGAGTAGGTTCAGCCACGCCTCACCTCAAGATATATGCCTTAAATAAATGATCCTCGTTGTCTGAAAAGGAGCCGGCAGGACGTGCAGTCACATACTCGTAGCCAAGATAATTAGACAAACCCAACCCCCCCGATACCCAGCTAACGAATCCACAACATGAGATTCCAAAAAGAAAAAAACCATGCATCTACTTGCCAAGAAGGCTTGATTAATTTGTAGCCTAAACATAAGTTCTTTATTGTATTCAGACTCTCTAATCACTCTTTACTTTAGTTGGCCCCAAACCCTTGGGAACGATCTACTTTCATGGTGGTGGGGTGGTTGAACTAATGGAGGTGTTTCTTCACCGACTTTCAAGTGTTACAGCATGTTGTGAACAGTACGAGATCAGTAATATAGAGAGAATCTGCTTTCCTATGTCGATTGTTTGTGTAATATGCATTGCTATGCCCACAACGTGAACGGTGCTCGTCCTGTTATTCACGTGGTGGTCCAACAATCAACAATCATGCATTGTGAATCTTTTTTGCCTTCAAGATTGATAACTGAGCTGATCAACCATGCAGCTGAATTAATTGCCTCTTAATGGAGTGCAGTGCTCTGTATAACTACTCTGATTCAAAATCTTAATTTCTAAACGTACCGTTCCTGTATAAATGCAGTCATTGGATGTATTGCTTGCAGGTTAAATGTGAACTTTTTTTGGTTGAGACTTTTGGCACCCTAATTTTTCTCAGTAATACCTCACGCTCAGTAGAACCCAATTTTTTTTTATTGTTGCTAAGTAACACCACACTATTCTAATTCACGGTCTTGTCAGTAGAATTTCACTATCGGATACTAGCATTAAATATATACCAGTGGATCCCTACCACCAAATTGAACTCAATAAAACGGTTATGTCGTTGGAATGCTACTGTCAAATAGTGAGATTTAGTCGACATCTACCGTTAAAATATAACATTGGGGTGTTACTAAGCATGCTTAGAAAAAAATAACTTTTTTTCTAACCCCACTTACCAAAGTGGGTGTTACTGAGAAATTTTAGAGTGCTGAAATGTATCAACCATTTTCTTCTATGCAACATTCTCATTTTATCTGATAATCACTCTCATTCCACTTTTCTAAAAATGGAGGCAATGTAAAATTTGTCCAGAATGGACAGTTCTACTGCTTATGATGCATCATCTGGTGGATTGACAAAGGAAAACTCTGTGAACCAGAGCCCAGTGTTCCATGAACCAGCATTAATCAAAGTCATACCAGGATTTTCTGATTGCTCCTGGCTTAACATTCCAGAAAATATGAATTGGCCTATGTGCTTTGATGATCCTAGAGCAGTTGTTTTCCGGCAAGAACATTCTTCTACAGAAATGCACCAACCTACAGCTTCGCATAATGAATTGAAAATGAACTCATGCTTGGGAATTTGACACGTACGACGATAGAAGCTTTTGCTATCTTTTTCTATGAGGAAGAAAATTATTTTGTTTAAACAGTCATCCGCTTAAAATGGTTATGCTGCTGAAAGTTCCACATGTCAATTAGACATTGGAGGGTTGTCTCAAAACGAGCATCTGATGCATAACATTGTTGCTATGTTTTGTTGACATGGATTTTCTCGTGGCAAAGCTGAGAAATATTAGAAATATTGTAGAGGATATTCAAACAAATTCAATGCCCCTTGTGATCCATCGTGGGACCTGCCACTAGAAGAGCAGACTCAAAGTGAATGATAAGATACATTGAATATTTGTTTGAAACTTTCAATATTCATAGCACATTGCTATGTTGAATGTAAAACGTTATAAAAAATGGTGTTGTCAACCTCAATTAGGTTCAACATGGCCTAGATGACACATAGGTAGAGTATTATGTAAATGGTGGTAGACCACATTTGCAAGATAAAATGCTTAATTACCTCTACATGCAGAACCCACTTGTTTGAACCCGAGCTAGAACACTTTTGGAAATGGTATCCTGGAGAACTTCCATCTAAGCAAACTAAAATACAGAAAAAAAATGCAAGATAGAAATACCTTTTCATTTTTAAACTTATTTCAAATGCTTCTCACTGCGTCCCCCACCTTTGCCCATGTGGTTATTCTCAAGGTGTTATAAGATCATAGGATGTTTGGCTGACAAGTTTTCCATTCCCTTCTAATTATACCCTAAAAAAAGAAGTGTGAGGATACATTTTTGTACATTCATAACGTCTTCTCATAAACTACATAACTTTGGGCCAATTTTCTTCCAGCTTCACTGCCAGAGAGAGAGAAACTCATTCTTGTTCTAAATACACTACAAGAGTAAGTTCACCCTAATTGCTAAAAAAAGTCATATTAATACTAATGAAGTGAACAAATGTGAAGAGTTTTTTCTATTAGAATTGTGAAGAGAAATTTTGTTGAAGGTGAATTTGTATTTTTGTACCAAAATATGTTGAAAGGTGACAGCTAGGTTGTTTTTCGTTAGGAAAGCGTGGAAAAGATGGGAAATTGATTGATAAAAAGAATTTATGTCTGCCAAGCTTGCTAATATGTATACACTTCCCAGGAAGGACAGCACGAAGATATTTGCTGAACCAGTTGATCCAATTGAGGTATCCGTTAAGGAATAGTTCCATAATTAATGTACATTATATTATCTTCTTTGACCTCTATTATGCAGGGAATGACTTCTCCTTTCATTGTTTACAAGGTTGAGGGAAGTAATATCAAATCCAATGGACCTTGGAACCGTCCGGAGTAAACTCGAAGAAGGAAAATAACAACTGTCAAACATTTTGAGGTTTTCCTCCATTCCTCAATTTTTTTACATGTAATCTTTGTCCTGATACTGTAAACAAGAAACTAAAGATTAGCACCTTCAAAATGAACTAAAATTAATTCATTTTAAAAAACATTATGGTGATAATAATTCCGGACGGAGGGAGTTTTCTGTTCTTCCATACAGTCAACCTCCTTATTCCTATTTTCTTAATCTAATCAATTGTTTTTTTTTGGCACCAACTCCTTATCAGTTATACAACAATATTTTTTGTAAAACTATTTTCTTGTCACACACCTTCGGCTTGGGTCACACACAGCCTGAGTTGGGTACAGAGCACAGACCACAAGCTACGTGGGGAAGCCAACTTCTCAATGGGCCTAGTGTTATTTGCAATGCCAAAGATTCAAGCTTCGGTAACGCGAAGCAGATGACGATCGGCCCATGACAGACAAACAAAGCAGTCCGACTTCCAGTTCCAACGACCATCTTCTTCATCCTTGTAACTTCCAATTTGATTTTTCTCTCCGTTTCATTTTAGTTATCTAACCAGAAAAAAAGGTTTCACATTAATGGTCTCATTCCATGTAATCCTTCTCATGGTATTTAATGGATGGAGTAACAGGTTTAGTGGATAGAGTTAAAAAGTTAATTGATTGGGATACTTGGACATAATCGTTTTTAAATGTGGACAATTAATATGGGACAGGGTTACAGGAGTGGAATACAGGTGGTTTACCGTTAGTTGAGTTTGTAAAAAAAAAATTCTGGTGATTTTGTAAAATGGAGTATGTTTTATCTTCTTTCTGATTAACTTTCAATTGGAGAAGGTTCTGAGAGTTGCATTTCTGGTAAATATGGGCTTGTGGTTAGAAGAGAAAATGTGGTGGCGATGGATTTATCCACTTGGTTCCTTTTGCTGGTTTGATTTTGTTTTTTGTTAGAAAATGAAAGGTGTAAAGCTTCACTTTGATTTGCTTCTTTTTCTCAAATATTAGCCAAACCATCGTATGGAAGTGAGAGCTTGATTTTTGTTATCAGCTGAAACTATAGGTAATATGCTGGTGGGAGACTCATTCGGGGCTGTTGTTTTTTCCCTTTATGTTAGTTATGTGTGGAAGTTTCACTCATTAATTAAGCGAAAAGGTTTTGGGGAATTCATCTGACCGGCGACGGCTGTCATTTTAACCCCTTGTGGTAGTTGTATGTGGAAGTCTTACTAATTGAGCATATAAGCCATGCTGCAGCGACAAGTGTGTCAAATGCATGGGATGTCCATGCATGTATAACATACAAATAGATGGGTTTTTAGTTGTTGTGGTATTTTGGTCGCATTGTCTTTTCATTAGATGTCAGACACTTTTTTTCTAATGTTTATAAAAAATATATTTCTGTCATTTCATTTATTTGTATCTTTAGCACTGGTGTGAGAACTATTCAGATCTTGTGATTACATATATTTTATACTTATCACTTACATTTTTTTAACATTTTTTTGTTTTTCTAGCAGGCTTCTTACTAGTAGAGGCATCTATGATATTTCAGCTCTTTGCTCAAAAAAAGAGAGGTACTTCACCTCCTATTTCCCATCTCTTCTTTACTAATTAAGAAGACGACTTAATGTTGGTTGGGATGTGTCAACACGCCTTTTGACTGCAAAGTTTCTTAATGAAGTATTGGGGTGATCCATACAGATTGGATTTTTTGCATGGATAAGAAGGATCCTTTTTTGTTGCATTTTAAGCAATGACTAGGGATTTTTGTAGCAAAAGGGTACATGTAGACGACTGACTGTTATTGGTCAAATTTTCTGCTTGTTGCTTGCCATTTCAAGGCTTCGCATGCAGATGGCTCTATGAAAGCTATATTTTCCTGTATATTTGTGATATTCAAGTGATTGGGTCTAGATTCAGATGGTTGTTAAGATGATGAAGTCGTTGTAGGACTTTTTTCGAGGCATGTGGATTTGGGAAAGGCTCTCTTGGTTCCACCACCATGATATACTCTCGTGCTGCTACAGACTATTCTGGAGAACACAAAACAACTAAACGCGTAGGTCGCTTGCTGTTATTGGTTCCACCACCACGAGAAGTTTTCCAGACTGAAATGGCAGAGCATGAATAAGCCAGCCGTATCATTGACAGAGAAATTTTTTTGTTAATTGAAATGTACGATGCAGTTGGTTCCCAATCCAAGTTTGTGTTGATAAAAAGGCCATTTGTGTTGCCTCTCTATGGATGCTGCTGCCGATATTTTGTCTTGACGACCGTAAACTGGAGATGTGTAATGATGTGTTTTTACTCCTTAAACATGTAATGCAGCCCAGCTCTTTATGTGTACATTTGTATTGAAGGACCTCAGCTTTTGTAATTTAGCTTGTTTTCTGTTATTATCGTGCCTTTAATACCTACCTCATCTGAAGTGAAAGTATTTTCACTACAATGCTATCTCTTTATTATGCAATCAGATGTTATGTGAACTCCAATCTGGGAATTATTCTAGTAACGAGCATGCTATGTTGTTTTTGGCTTATCACATCAAAAGGTGGAGACAATCTTGTTAAGTCTATCTGAATTGATCCTGGGGAGTCTCACATTTCGCTCATGTACAAGAAAAGGTGAATATGCCTTGCTAAAGTTCAAAAAGATGCCAAAGACTTTCCACATTATCAAGTAAAGTATTCATCTTTAGCATCCAAAGTGGTTTTACTTCATGCTTCTCTTCTTTTCTGTCCCCACTTTATCAAATGGCCTTCATATTTTCCATGATCAAAAGAGAAGAAGAAATTGATGCCTTCATGCTGGCCTTTTGTTTATTGCCTCTAGAGATTTGATTGAAGATATGGCTAAAATTCAGATTGAAGTCTGTCTAATCTCAGCTCGTGGATTGCGTCGCTCATCATCATTCTGGAAACTCCAGAGGTTCGCTGTTGCATGGATCAAACCTGATCAGAAATTTTGTTCTAAGATTGATAGTTCTGGGAGCTCTAACCCTATATGGAGAACGAAGTTTGCAGTATCGATCGACGACTCAACCCCAAATTTACAAGACATATGCCTCACCATTGAAGTTTATAGTAGGGAGCCGATATTTCTAAGGGAGAAATTGTATGGAACTGCCACGGTTCAACTGAAAGAGTTCTTTCTCAAATTCGCCAATAGCTCTGATGGCCTAACATCAGAGATTGAAGAAGTTGGAAGCTTTCAGTTACGGAAAAAGAAATCTGACAAGTCTCGAGGATTTGTGGATGTGTCTGTTCGAATTTCAGATGACAGAGGGGCTATGAATTCACACACAGGTACAAAGGCCTTTGGACCTGGACCTTCTCTAGGTGTCTTTTGGTTTAGATTATTTTTAGACTGAAGCATGAGCTCTGCTATTTTGTTTGTAGTCACATTACATATATGTTGATATTGTGGCAGGTAAAGAGGGAGTATATAAACTCCCTGATGACAGAAATAGCTTGTCTGTTAACATAGCAGATGGATCAGGTGCACCCTTCCAGTCTCAGCAATATCCTTACTCAAATGCTCTAGCAGGGAACTATCCACAAGCCAACTTGTCTTCCACCTATGCAATGCCCACACCTTCAAACTACCCAACCACGTCGGCTCCCCGTCCACCTCGCACTCCGCCGCCGCCACCACCACCACCTTCTCATGTTGGTTTCATGCCCACATTTCTCCCTGCAGCCGGACCGCTCCCTCAGAGTTACATTAACATGCCATCTTCTGGTGCGGGTGGACGAGCTGGCGGCCCTGGCTTTGGCATGGGGGTTGGGGCCGGAGCGGTGGCGGCAGGAGCTGTGATTTTCGGCGATGATTTCATGTCCGGATTTGATTATCCCATGGGCTTGAATGCTGGCAGCTTAACTATTGCCACTGATCCCCCATTTTAGTACCTAGTGCATATGTGAAGTGGGGAAACAATTATGTTTGAAATTCTAATGGGGGTGCAATCCGTGTGGTTTGTGTCTTTATTTAAACTGAACTAAGATTAGAACGTGAATTGAAACTCTGAACCTGATGCAAACATGATAGACATTTCTTTGAATGGATTGGAGCCAAGTTTCAGCCTTGATGTTAAGTAGGGGCAGAATAAGAAGCCTCTTTTTTTCTTGTAAAAAAAATGGAACGATTTTTTTGGGGAATAGAAATTTTGATTTTTTTTCTGGACCGTCGCCAAGTGGACCGAAAATTTGCAGGGTCAAAGAAAATGGGCCAATGTGTTGTCGTTTATAAAAAAAATAGGCATTATATAGGGGGCGTTGCGAGAATCGAACTCGCGACCTCTCGCACCCAAAGCGAGAATCATACCACTAGACCAAACGCCCGTATTGATCAACTAATACTCAGTAAAAATAACTAACTCGATCAACAGTAGGACTACAAACAACGAAGCATCCATTGCTTACTTTATATCCACACGGTGCTTCCAAGAACTAAGCAGTGCCATTATGGAAAGATGCTGATCAGCAAGGAATTACCAGAACCAAAGTTGATTATCCCACTCCATTGAAGATTATATCTCAATTTATCCGATTGTGTATGACAGTGGGCCTTGTATGCCCCATTGACAACAAGATACCATGCTTTAAGAGGTTTGTTGCTCTGCCCCTTCTAGTCAGGTCATAAGGACTCAAACACCCCTCGTTATAAAAAAATAAATTAATTTTCCTAATTAAATATTTTTTGCCCTCTACATGTATTGTGTCAATACATCATGTGCAACTTCAATAAGTTAACCAACATATCGGCTCTTAGTCTACTCTGAAACTAATTAATCCGAGTGGATTCAGTCTTAACTGGAGTTTATAAAAAACTTTCAATTTATAGCCTAACATAATATTATTATTTTTTGTTAAGATAAGTAAATATATTAACAGAAATTAACTGTAGAAGAGTACTACACGTTCTCAGGAACTGAACATGTTAAACTTATGGAATCCTATTCAGTCAATTGAAAAGTAAAATTGAAATGTGCTTGGACATTTTATAGGATTGACTCTAAACAATTACGGATTGTAACATAAATTATGGAAAAATATATTGTTTTCAGACGGCTTTGAGTCACCTCAGTCAGTACAGCTTAGAAAGTATCAATTGATGGCAAAAAGAATATAAGCTTTAGAAACACAATGCCCATGCACATTCCTATTTTAGGTTTCTGAACTTGTACTCCATCCGTCCAGAATTTTTATCACCATATGGTTTTCCAGAATGGACTAAAATTAGTTCATTTTGGAAAACCATATGGTGATAAGAATTCCGGACGGATGGAGTACTAACCTTGCAGACTTTTCCAGAAAATAATGTCATCACATCCATTTTGCCCACATATTTCCCAGCTAAAAAATGGTCCAAAAGCAGATCCTCTCTGCAATATGCTACTCCCTCCGTCCTATTTTCATAGTTTTCTTTCGATTTCCCAAATGAACTAAAACAAAACCAAAATGGTTTATCATTTTTAGAACGATCAGGAGTATAATCATTTTCTTAGAGGGATAAGCCTCACACATTCACATAATATGCGCCAAAGGCACTTGATCCTGCGACCTAGAGAGGACCCACCCCTCCAGGCCGGAGGCTGAATTGGCTCCTATGTGCAATATATTACATCGGTTTGTGGTGAAATAATTGAGTATCCCTAACACCGTGGAATTCTATATCAGCGATATATTGCCGATATATCAATATCGGGCCCCACCCGATAAAAAGAGACGAACAAATATCAAGTTTTTGGTTTTTTTCAAATATCGGCGATATATCGCCAATATATCAATTTTGGACCGATATATCGCTATTTTATAATAAAAAATTATTTTCAAAAAAAAATTAAAAAAAAAAGAAAAATAAATAACTTTCCCACTTGTTTCCCATCCTAATATGCATATTTTAAATTATATACTTTGTTTAAATTAGTATAACTCATTTTAAAAAACTAGATTATGAAAATATACAGTAAAAACTAATTTTTGACCACCGATATTTTGTCTCTTAAGCCGGCTCCAATACGGAATTCCTTGCCTGACACACCTCCAGGGCGCCTCCAGGATCAATGGCGCACACCATACATGTGCCCTCAGCATATCAGTGACCATCCATGCCGCTGTACTTGTACCCTAATTTCTCCAGCTTGTGAGCTAGCACAACCAACTTCAAACTCTTGCAAAATATTTGGGCTTTGACTAATCACACTAACGATACAATTTTTCATCAAGCTAGGAAATTTGCTAGTGCTGACTGTCGGCACCGGAACCGGAACCACGAAACTAATCTGTGATTTAAAAGGAGAGGTGGCTAAACTGTGGGATGGCGAGCTCCTCATCCAAAGCATATATATTATATACGCAATACTGTTGTACTTTCAAGTTGACACAGCACAGTCAAATAAAAACGAAACTTTCATTTAAAAAAACAGAAACAAAACTTTCGAAATGAGATTGATAGATAAAAAAAGTTAAGGTGAACACAGCACACAAGGTTGAAGGAGAAGGCTTCACTTGCTGAAAGAGATTAAACACATTACACATGAAGAAAATAGTCTAAGAGAGTAATTAGCTACTTGAAAAAACTAAATCTATTAATGGATTTGTAGCAAATATGTAAGTCTGACAATAAAAAGAATGCAGCTTTTAGGCTTTATGGCTATATGTAAATGGTGGCTAACCACTCTTACCGATGTAAAAAGCCAAGTCTGGTACTCTAGTTCTCATATCGATGCGTCTACTTAAAGTAGCATATACGGAGTTCTGCCACTGTACCACAAAAGTAGTTCGTCCGAAATAAAAAACAAGTAGCACACATCGTTGGCTTGCCCCCCACATCGCTCAGTTAGATAAAATAAGAGAAATGGCCGAGATCTTCCAATAAATTCTCCCAGTGACATCATCAGGATTCAATACTTAATAAAAACTCAAGTTCCAAGCTTCTGCTACTTGGCATAGAAAATTTGCTTCCTCAGTTTCCAATGAGAGGTTTCTTATGCCTACCAACCAGCTGCATCCTTCTCCCCCAGGCGGAGAGAAATCTCCAGACTTATTTTTCAACATGAGCGAAATCTAAGACTTGCCCTTTCAAGAAAGTGGGATCCCCTATCAAACCCTATAAAAGACAAGGAAAACTTAAATTGAACTACGCCCGAAGAGTTTTATTAGTGCGTCTTCACTCTTGAGCAGTACTTTGGTGGGGGCTATTGATTTTTTCTTTTATTGTTATCATTTCATATTTTCCTACGATGAGAAGAAACTCTAAGGCCACCTCTTCATATGTTTCGAGAAATTATATGTATATTTCCCACACACAACTTCATGCATCTGGTGAGGGGTTTTGATATTTACATATGCAGTTGTATGAGGATAACAAGCAACATGAATGAACATGCAACGAGCTTTCCGTGAGAGAAAAGAGAAGTATATCGTAATAACATAAGGGGGAGTAAAACAATGGAAAAAATTATATTGCAATAGCATAAAGAGCAAAACAAATAATCCTAATAAACTTCAGTTCAACACAATTTTTTGATGCCTAGATAGAGTTGACAGAGATGTAGTTGATATGAACCGACCATTCAATGCGAATATAACAAAGAACCATTATTGTTATATACATAATGAAAACACCTAACGGTATCAAGAAATATAGACCGTGGAAACAAATAAAAGAAATAAACCTGCTATTAGCCTATTACGCCCTATGAATATTCTAAATTGTACTTAAAATATCACTTGTTCCTACCACGGCTGGCAACAGTCAAATTACATTGCAAATGATATATCGCAAATCACGATACCTAAATTGTAACATGAGCTAATATTTTTTACATTTCAAAAACCAAGTAACATAGGAAAGCTATTTTGCCTCCCCTGCATCATGCAAGACAATGTGGAAGAGCTCACTAATGCAAAATAAAGAGAGAACTGGTATAAAAGCGAACACATAAAAAATTGCAGACATTCCAGACCACATAGAAAAGTTTTATGAACAAATTTGTGAACATGTAGTATTTTCATTTAGACAACAATCTTAGAAACGCTAAGAAAGGAGGATACTTGTAGTAGTAGACCTGGAAGAACGAGAGACCTATAATCACACCCAATTCATGAAGAAGGAAAAACATAAGTAAAAGAAACGTATAAACCTGTTATGCTGTGACAAATACAATTTCCTTCAATAGATACCTAATTCTTTTGTTGGCAACAGAATAAATACCTAATGTACACACCACAAATGGATCAATTGAATTTTAATGGAAGATAATAGCATCAAATTGAACGGAGAAGAAGGAAGTTTAATAACCAAGAGAATGCATGCTAGTCATAATTTAATAAACACATTCATAAAAAAAACGGTAATACAGTATAAGAAAGAGGACTGTTGAAAGGCTCTAATATGTTTATCAACATAAGTAGAAGTAAAACTACCCACAATTTCCAGTCAGATGTTGAACAATAAAATCGACTGCAAAATGCTCTTGGATTATTAAGTAAATAATTGCAAAGGAAAAAAAATTGGCCAAGCAAAAAGACAAAAGAAATCACATGAGCAACAGATATTGAGAGGAAGGGAGCTCCCTTCAGTCCAAGCATAGAAGAAAAGGATCATGTTTATCTCCCGCATCATTCACACATACACAGAGCAGCAAAGCGTGTCTTCCAATTCTACTGAGCGTTTGAATGAATGAGTCGGCAGCTAATTCAACCCCTAAAAGCCCCCATGAGTGGACTGAAGGAAGCTCTCTCAAGCCCTTCTTCCCCCATTGCAGCTCCTTAAATTCCAGTTAATTAGCCAGGAAAGACTTACATGCAAATCCAGCATCTGTGCATAAGAAAATAGGAAGCTAAACACTAAACTGAAACAATAGCTATTTGATGTTGCACGGCCTCAAGTGTATTTTTGCCGATCGTTAAATGCCCAAAAACACTTGTATCCAAACAAAAAAAACTAGCGAGCCAAGTTTGCCTTCGATTAGATCAAACAATATATAGCTAATCCATCGATAGCCTATACACCAAAAAGAAAAGCGGAAAAAAACATGTTGGAAAAGGATTTTATGCTACAAAATGAACAATGATATGCAAAACAAAAGCACATTAGCAAGAATAGATCGGATGTTATTTAAAACCAACGTCAAAAGTTTCGAGTTTGAGGTAGACAAAACTAGCTTGCTTTTATTTGTATCAAAACTGGCTTGCCTTGGAAACATAATCTTAGATTGGTTTATATAACAAAAGGTAAGAAACAGACTTATAAGAACAGACATTCAAAATGTATGAGGGTTAATTTTTTTTCATTTTTAAAATATCAGGTCAGGATCAATCACCCTCGGCAAATCTACGTAAGATCCTTAAATTTCACTGCACACGCAAGCTAAAGGAGAAAAAACAAAAAACACCCACTAAGAGAAAACAAAAGGACGACAAATGGAATCTGAAGAAAAAGTCAAAAAAAGAGAAGAGAATAGCCTACTTATGATGATTTGTGAGGATATGCCAGAGTCTGAAACCCTAACTTCTTAGGAAACTCGAGACCCTTTTGCCCCATCAGACAGCAACCAAGGATGATGTTTGGAAAGAAGAAGAGGAGGAGGAAGAAGAGGAAATAAATAACAAAAAATGAAACATGTACAGTATCCATATCCCATATGAAACCAGGTTAGCTTCAACTACAATGTTTTCAGAAGCTGGAGTGCAAGGAAAGACAGAAGAAGAAGAAGCAAGGAGAAAGAGACATGTCAAGGGAAAAAAGAGGCAGAGGGGAGTTGAGCTGAAATCACGGGAGAGAAAGTAGGGGTGTCGCTGTCTACACATGAGAGTCTGAAACATGAAAGCGATCACTCCAAGCAAACAAATGAATCATCTGCATATCTATAGGTAGCAAAGATAGGCCGGCGCCACTGAAGAAAAGAGACATGAAGCTATAGACGGGTTCCGATCAACCAGATTTTGCAGTGGAATGAGGGACGACCAGCAAGTGTATGGCTTTTAAAAGTAAAAACAAAAGGGCGAGAAAGAACGCCCAGCAAAGCTCTCCCTTTGCAGGCATTAATGACACGTGAGTGCAGAGTCAAAAACTCGAGACGACGCTTCAGAATTCTTCAGAGTTCAGACTCCTTCCCCAGGGAAGAGATAGAGGTTGTGGTCTTTGGTCTTCCTGCAATAAATCCATCTGGAGACAGGGTGGTGACCCCAGTGCTCGATCAGTGAGGCACTAACCACTGACCATGAGCAAGCCAAGTGGGATACTTTCCCGAACACATCAAAGGCTTGGCGTTGTGGTTGTCCCTGATGGATGGGTAGGACGATCACACATGGGCATTAAGATAAATTACTTGGTACAACTGCCACCCCACGTCACCTCATACTCCAATTGGTTCGCACCGATTTACTGGAGAGCATGCTATAGCGTGATTAGGCATTTTCAGTGTTTTTTTTATATCAAGACTCATCGGCGCTCATTATCGCTTTCAGTTGCTGGAGTATAATGATCAAAGGGAGAAGTTATTACCTGCGCGCCGCGCATGGTAACAGTGTGCTCATCACCAATGAGTGATGAGCACGTCTCCCTGCTTGTGGGTCCCATTGGGGCAATCATTACAAGCAGGGGAGAGGTGCCCATCACCCATTGGTGATGAGCACACTGTTTCCCCTGCGCGGCGCGTAGCCAATAATTTTCCTAATCAAAGGTCTTCCATACATGGCTTTCTGGCCTAAAAATATTACTTAGGTGCGGTTTGGGGCGTGATTAAAAGCAAAACATCCTCATGCTACACTGTAGCATTCATGTTTTTTACACTTTCAGTTGAAACACTTCATGTCGTCTTTCAGAGCTTTTTACGTCTGACCTGGCGCCAAACACAGGTTTCTCATATTAACCGGAATCACTTTCTTTCTTCCATATGACCCGGAAAGTACCCAAAATGCCCTTAGGTTTAGGTATAAGCCACCCACTCTTTGGTTTTCTATATTACCCGGAATGGGAGCGACTACCCGGAGAAGCTGCCGTTAGTCGGAGAAGAAGGCGTTCCGTCCGGCCTCTCCGCCCATTTCATCGCCGGCGCCGGCGCCGTCGAACTCGGGAAAGGTCATCTTTGCGGCAACAAGCGGAAAAACGAGCGGGAAAGATCGGGTATTGGAAAACAACTTCAACGGAGGCAAGGTACATCAAAAAACTCGTAGGTGAAGTTAAAATACGACGATTTCTATCATGAAAGTTGGTTCCAGAGAAGAAAGTTGAAAACTTAGCAAGTTTTCAACTATTGTTACAGTCGTGTCGTCGATAACACGACTGTAACAATAGTCGTGTTTGATAGACGTGTCTCACGGATTTTTAACTTATTTCGGTATTTTAATAACAGGTACGGATGGAGAATATAGTTGTTTGTTTACACTACGATGGAGTTTTGACAAATTCTGATAAGTTCGTGGGCGGGAAACGGAAGCTCCTGCCTATAGATACACGAGTAAAGTACCTGGAACTGTTGCAGCTAGTGGAAGAATGATTACCCCTTAAGTCTACATCTAGTACATTAACTTTGTCATATCATGTTGACTCTGAATCCTCATACCTCCTTGAAGACGATAAAGACCTGGAGTCAATATTTATACTTCACAAGAGCAAGCAAGGCACAAATGGACTACTCCGCCTGTACGTGGAGTGGACTTCTACGGGCAATAACATGGAGACTTCAACTCTCAATAAAGAAATAAATGCCAATGCAAATAACGAGGAGGAGAGGTTACCAGAGGCAGAAGTGAGGCCGGCCAGTAAGACACCACCGGAGAGGCCGTGTAGCCCGGGCAATAAGACACCCGCATCAGCAGTCGAAGGAGGAAGAGATGGAGACTATGCGAGGTGAGACTTCTAAGGCGCGGATACAGGCAAGTCGTGTGCTATTATAGTCGACTATAATAGTACACGACTAAAAATTTTATCGTGCCGTATTGAACATGACTATATACCTAGTCGTGTTAGATAGTACATGACTATAAATCAATTCGTGTTGCATAAGACAATACCTCATAGTACGTGCTATCGTTTTCTCAAGTCCATTCATACATCTTTTTTCCCGCAGTTTCGGAGATGGAGAAGAAGGTGAAGATGAAGATGAAGATTTCAGTCCAGATGAAGAAGAATTGTTGGATGAAGATGAATTACCATGGTCTGCAGATGAGTGGGATGAGCCTCTTACAGTACCACATTTCAGCCAGCCAGATCACACGGGAACATCGACTTCTAGAGGTCCCACGGCAGGAGACACATGTAAAGGGAAATCTGTCGCGTCGAAGGACGATGACTATCTCAATATTGAGGGTGATGGTGGTTGGGATTGGGGTACCTATTCTGCACAGGCCGGTCCTTCAAAACATTGTGAAGAGGAGACGATGTTGACCGGAAGTTTGCAGGAAGAAGACTACGAGGCACAACTTACCTTAGGGGCTAGATTCGAAAGCGTGAAGCAGTTCAAGATGGTTCTAACGAATCTGGCAATCAAGAGGAAGTTCATGTTCAAAGTAGCGGATGAGAGCAAGGACACATTCGCTGCAACGTGCAAGGTTTCGGGGTGCAAGTGGTACATACGAGCGTCGAACAGACTTGATGGAGTCAGCGTAACAAGGAGGGAAGAACGGCATACATGTGACACTTCTCTAAGTTCGAAAGATCATCCATTGGCTTCTCACCTCTGGATTGCGAGGAAGTGTCATGGCCTCCATAAGGATTCAAACTCCATAAAAATCTCAAATATCCAACAATACATTGAGAAGCATTGGGGCGTCACAGTCAACTATAAAAGGGCATGGAGGGCGAAAGAGGAATTGATCCGATTGATCGATGGCAACCCTGAAGATGCATATCGTATTTTGCCACATTACGGAAGGGAATTAGAGCGGTCTAACGCAGGTACACATGTGGTCATAGAAAGATCAGCTTATATACCTGATATCCCAATTGAGTTAGCCGGCTACGACTTCAGACGTGTGTTTTGGATGTTCGGCCCAGTCGCAAGAGCATTCCGAAGAACACTAAGACCGTTGCTCACGCTTGATGGAACATTCCTAAAAGGAAATTACTCTGGAGTATTATTGGTTGCTACAGCAATCGACGGCAATCAACAATTAATGTGTCTTGCATATGCAATTGTCGATAAAGAGAATATCAAAATGTGGTAAGTATAGAAGCAGGAAAGACGACTATTCTAACAGTCGTGTTTTGGACGACACGACTGGGCACACATTCGTGTCTTCGAAAACACGACTACTCCTACAGTCGTATTTTGTTTATAGACGACCTTGTAACAACCTGAAGCATTCTGTGTTTAATATGCTTGTCTCTCACTTGTACAGGACGTGGCTCCTCACCTTACTAAAATGTTTTCTCTTTACGGACCCCCCGGCCTCCCTGGACACTATTGTCTCTGATAGACAGAAGGGCCTTCTGAGAGCGGTCGCCGATGTCTTTCCCGAGGCCCACCATGGGTTTTGCCTAAGGTATATGGCCGCAAATATGCTTAATACTTGGAAGGATAAGTACCTGAAGGAACTTCTATTCCGAGCTGCAAAATGCTTCAGGAGACCAGAATTCGATTCAATCATGGAGAAGATGAAGGAACACAATGAGGCGGCCTGGAAATATGTTGACAATATTCCGAATACACATTGGGCGAACGTAGAATATTCGGGTAAAAGGTACGGCACTCTCACGTCGAACGCGTCAGAAAGTGTAAATAATATGCTTCTAAAGGCAAGGTTTTGGCCAATAACTCGGTTGATCGAGCAAACGCGGGCGACCACAAGTGTCACGCCCCAAAATTCCTGACCTCGATCGGAGTGCGGAAGCCTTTAAGTAAACCAAATAAAAGCCGAGATTGAAACCTTAGGACGCGACCGAATACTCGATCACTCGGGTCAATTACATTGTTACAAAAGAACATGTAATCGACATCACCAGGAACTCATAACGAAACTTAGAAATTGAGAACTAAGAACTTCTTCATCAAATTTTAAATAACGTTGTCAATGTAGCAAATGATTCCTACTAAAATTATTACAGCATATTAAATAAAAACTATCAAATAAAGCAAGCATCAAATTCAGGCACACACTGGCCAACACTAAAGAAATTCTAACAAAATGCAATAGAGTAAATAAAGCAATTCTTCAAGACATCTCCCACGCATCTGCTACACCTTTCTGAACTGCAAAATCCTGACTTACTGATCTTTGAGGCCTGCATCAGAGGATGCGTGAGTATTTTGTAGAAATACCCAGTAGGATGTAAAAACCCACCAGGAAGATAAAATAGGTTATGAAGAATAGATCACTCAGATAAACAGGAATGAACACTCTCTGAAAGACCACTCATAGGTTTATGTTGCAAGAATAGCAAGGTCAGATGATAACAGTTCCAATGGAAAAGTATCGGAAAGAATAATCTCAATATGACTCCAAACAAATATCGGTGTAAGGAGAGAATGGTCAAGATACTCAAGACTCCATGCATCTATGGTGCAAGGAGTTATAATTTCTGCTCGTTGAATTTACCGATCTCGAAAGGTAAACTATACCAGAACATCCTAGAGGTTCTCTTTTTAGAACCCGGCCACGCGTCTAGGCATGCTGGCCCCATCTGTGCTTACGGGCACAATGAGCGGAGACTGAAGACCTTCCGTAATGTCAACCAGTCTAAGACGTGCATATTTGCCTCCTTTCGGGCAATAGGGAAACCATGTTCCATAAATATTGGAGGTCACTCATGTCCTAGCAATGGCTCGTGAGCATACTATGATTCCACCTTTTAATAAGTGGAGAAATAGGTTAATGTCAAACTGGACAATGATTCAACAAAAGCACAAGTCTCACCTTTATGAGAATAGGGTAACTCTTACCGCAATGACTCCCTCATGGAGTATGAAACAAATAATCAAGGTTTCTCAACAATATATGGCTCTCTCTCAAGGAGTAACAAGAAGATTCACATATC
The DNA here is from genome assembly GCA_039654745.1 of Houttuynia cordata. Lineage (NCBI taxonomy): Eukaryota > Viridiplantae > Streptophyta > Magnoliopsida > Piperales > Saururaceae > Houttuynia > Houttuynia cordata. Next base: position 40,892,409 of record CM077503.1, on the reverse strand, counting down.
TCGCATAATGAAGAGAATAATGAAGACTCACAATCTGAGGAATAATGAATTTCACTCTTAGATTACACATCATGCATCATGTCTTACCTTTGATAGGGATATCTCTAAGTATGGAATTGTATTTCTTTTAATCTCAAGATACCTTTCTAAGAAAGTTTGATCTCCAATTCGATACTCAAACCGACACCACGACGAACCATAGAAACAAGACCAAATTGACTCTTGTGCACGCTGACTCATCCCAAAGTCTTCATCTTTTAAACTCCTTCACTTATTACAGTGACTCATAAGTAGTTTTATCATTCCGTATTAGTGTTATTTTAATCAGATCATATCATATTATGAGTAATAATACTTACTAGTGCTTTAAAACCCTAATTCCAGTAAACTGTCTTATACTGTACAGCCCAATTACGACTGACCCCACCGTCAACACAGAAGAACTCTAACTCTGAAATTTTAACAGCAGATAACCCTATGAGTCTAGTTTATAACCCCACTGACAGCATATTTTTACGATTTTTATACATTTAATTATGATTTTTATACTGAGCACTGTCGGCGCAGAAACAGTTCTGGCCGAGAGCATATTACTTACTTATAATATGTAATCATGTACTAATACCCATTAACCATGATAATATAACATTAATACCCTTAATTACTCCCCTCCTAGAGTAATTCTAGACTCTGGTATGTTCTGGAACTTAATGATTATAATGATTCTAATTGATAATAATACCTTAAACTAGATTCAAGGCATCAACCTTGATGTAATTAAGCTTTTAACATTATTAATACATCCCTTAACCATATTGGACTATTAAATCAGGACATAACAGAATAAAGAAGATAACTTTCATGACCATCCACGTTCAAGAGACATGACCTATAGATAATCCCATCAAAAGTAGGCATATATGCATCAACATGAAGCATTAAACAAGGTATGACATTATGAGCACTCTTATTTATCAAACAACGAGAAATCTCTCATGAAACAAACATTAGGCACTCTTATCTCTGAGATAATATGAATAGGATCATAAATTAATCACAATATGAAAGAACTAAATAAGTGCAAACCGAATTGGTTAGGAAAAACCATCCTACCACTTAGATGTATGCGAAATACACCTCCACGCATAGCTCATTCTTTTTTCTTCGCAACGACGCCTCCACACCTTCGATCGTACGAGAAGAGAGGTTGAGGGAAGAGGTAGAAGGTTACTGGAATTGGTGTCAAGGAAAGGGAGAAGGGCTAGGGCTTTGCACAAGACGTCCAAAGCTTGGAGTGAAGCATATGGGCGTCCTCCTCCTTGGCTTTTATAGCCAAAGCCTCCTCCAACTAGGATATCTCCTAATTAGATCCTTCCTAATCCCAAATCCCAACTAACCAATTAAAAGGTCTCCCTCATTAGTAAGGGACGTTCAGCCATGTTAATCCATTGGGTTTTCCTTATTTAATTAGGATTTCAAATCTCTAATAAGATTCGTTCACTATCTTAATCATAATTACTGCACACTGTCATACGCGTAACAGTCCACTTCCGACTCCTCCCACGGTCAGTACAGTTAGCCTTAGACTCTGAAATTTTTATTGGAGTTAGCCATATGAATCTAGTTTCTAACCGAACTAATTTTATATTTTTGCAGTTTTTCCTGAATTAGTTATAATTTATTTACTACAGACTATCGATACAGAAATAGTACTGGCCGAGCTTACAATCTTAATCATACTTTACATATCTCGTTCCAAACTAGGAAACTACCATATCTAAGCCAACCAACTAGACGTCCCCTTCCTATTGGTTGATTAAAAAGTGAAATATGTATCTCTTTTTAATTAAGATTTATCTTCCTTAATTATCTCAACCGAACTGATATTTCTCGATCCTCCGCGATACTTACCATATTTACCGCTATTAGGTCAAATCGTAGATTTTGCTCCAAGATTCACTCCCATCCTCTAAAGATCTCCTTGTGGCTAGTTACCCACGTGCAGATGACTCCCTGGGCCTGTGCCACATGGCCCTGCGCCCAGGTCTGTGCGTCTAAAGCTAGAGTCCTGCGCACACATGACTCTGGTGTCCTGCGGTTGTACTACTCGTTATACTATCTCGTGTAGACCACGGACCACGTATAAAACCAAAATTAACTGATTAATTATGAAATTCAAATGGGTCTCATCCACTTGAACACATGCCCTGGCGCCTGGCCCCACTCCTGGCGTCAGGTGTTCTCAGACCCTGGCACCAGGCTGGTCTCAGCGCCAGGTTGTGCCCAGCGCCAGGACCAACCCTTGAGTCCTGGTTTTCTACTACTAATAGTCATGCGATTAACAAATCATACCACATCATAAACATCAAATAACACATCAAAGCACATCGCACAATCAGAAATCAAATCAGGCAACGAACTTTCCTATTTTAGAACAGTTTCCTAAAATAGAAACCTTTAGTTAACGTACCAATTTTTTGGGTGTTACAACAAGCGTCCATTTTCAGAGACGCCGAATAGAAGCAGACGGGCTACCAACTCTGTTAACAAAATATGCACAGAATCATATCAATCAGATGAGGAATCAGAGTGCTGGAACAGTTCGAGTTCAACCGCTATCATTACGGCAGTTTGAAGTGACATCTTTGTACCATGTGGTAAGCATAAATTCGTTTTCTATAAGATACGACTATAACAAAGTCGTGTCGACGAATACACGACTACTCATACAGTCGTGTCGTCGCATGCACGACTAGTCATACAGTCGTGTCTTCGACGACATGAGTATTCTTGGAAGACACTGATGTTGTTCATGTTTTCACATCAGGATGTTGTTGACCTTACGAATAGAACGTGTACATGTGGCTTCTTCCAGAGCATGGACTTCCATGCAAGCACGCCATGGCATGTATTGATGAGAGGAGTCTGGAAGCGGTAGAATATTGTGAGAAGTGGTACTGCGCAAGTACGTACCGCAGCACGTACGAAGAAGTAGTCTTCCCTACTTTAGACAGAAGTCAGTGGGGGAATTACGGGGTTTTATTTAAATGCGAACCGCCCAGGGTTGAAGCTCCAAAGAAGGGCAGGAGAAAGACAAAGAGAATTGAGTCACAGCCCGAGCCACCTGCAAGGCCACGTTCGAAATGTGGGAATTGTCGTGAAGCTGGTCACAACCGTACAAAGTGCACCAACAGCTCGGTTCCGAAAGAAAATCGGACGCGCAGGAAACGAACACTTCCGCAACAAGGCAAACTGACTACGAACGAGACATCGCATGTACGCCGCTCCGGCTTACCTCAACCCCCACCATTCTTCACTTAGGATGTAGTCAAATACTTGTATAATGCATATTAACTTCTACCGAAATGTACGCCTGTAAAGATAAAGAAAATCAGAAATGAAAAACAATCTTTCGTCACGACTATCTATACTGTCGTGTATTGTGAAAGACGACTATATATAAAGTCGTGTTGCATCAGAGACGATTATATATATAGTCGTGTTGTATTAGAGACGATTATATACGTAGTCGTGTTGCATCAGAGACGATTATATACGTAGTCGTGTTGTATGAAGGTCGTATTCAAAGTCATGATTGCGATATTTTGTCTACATCTGGTATGAGTCAAAAAAAGAATTGGAATTATTTGAAAGAGAATTGTACAACAAGGTGTCAAAAATGAATTCGAATTATTTGAAAGAGTACGGTATTTACAGCAACTGCACTTTGTACATTAAAATAATGTGAATAAAATGAAATCCAATTTATTCTTTATCCGGAAGCCGCATAAAACCCGCAACTATGACGGCATCTTTTGTGCCTTTTCCGGAATCGTCGTCAAACTCGCTGTTAATAACCCCCCGAATCAAGGTTGAAGCGATGACTGGTCGCCACAGTCGTGTAATTGTGGACTGATCAAACTCCGGTGGGTTGACATTGGACGCCAAATGCGCGACGTATATCATGATGAAGATGCCACAGTCTTTCGAATTCTGTTGCCACGGCGCTTTGGCTATCTGAGTCATCTTCCAGTCTAGCAAACCAAACCACCCCAGCTTGCCTGCCATCAAAACGTTCATGAACTGCATGAATTTGTCAGCAGCTTTTCTGTGATGCGGATATACTTGGGATCTGCCAGACAGCGGGTTGTAGAAGCGCCATACACAGTGCGGGAAATGGACATACACGAGGCAGAAGTGGGAGCCGGTGCGGATTGGGAAAAATGCGTAGAACATGTTCCTGTTCAAGCCGTCGAGCATCCTTTCGAGCTTTTTAACCAATTTGGCATTATTTCCTCCTTCCTGGTGCTCCTGCGAAACCGCAAGAGAGTTAGACAACGATGCTCGTAATATCATACTTAATTACTTATAACTCCTTATGCAGGGAATACTTACGTTGTCGAATATCTCTTTGAATGCGTGGCAACCAAAAAATGCCCACGGATATTTCATCCGGTTTCTGTCATTGCGCTGGCTCAACAGACTTAAAAATACATCTATAACCTATGGAAAAACATCCACAGGAGTCATAACACTCGAAGTAAGGCAATATACAACTTCTAATTAAAAGTCGATTATTCTATATATACGATTTTCATGATAGTCGTGTCCTCGATAGACACGACTATGCGTATAGTCGTGTGTTGCGAAGACACGACTACGCGCAAAGTCGTGTCTTCGAATACCGACTTTACGTCAACAAAAACATATGAGGAGCATAGGTTTACTTACATTGGTGTTTATTTCTGTTGTTTGTAGGAGGGATAAATAGTCGTCATCACATAGCGTTGGGATTGGATAAGCCTTCCTCGGATTGGCGATCCATCCATCTATTGCCACTCTATCCTGCTCTAACAATACCCCCATGTCGAAGCATAACTCCAAATCGGCATAGTTGTCGGGGAGTGCAATTACAGACTTACACTTTTGAGGGGTTAGGAGGACATCGACGTCAACCGGCTGGGATGCGGTTAAGCCAGTGCCCTCCGCCACCTCCTCCTCCTCCTCAGCCTCCTCTTCCTTCACCTCCTCCGTCTTCTCCTCCTCCATCGCCTCTTCGTCGGCCTGCACCTCCTCCTCCTTCCCCTCCTCCTCCTTCGGCTCCTCCTCCTTCCCCTCATCCTCCTCCCCCTCCTTCTCCAGAACATCCGCCTTCACCTCCTCCTCGTCGACATCCCTGTCCTTCACATCCTCCTTCACCTCCTCCTTGACGGTTTCGATATCCGACTGCTGTAAGGAAGAGATGACCTCATCGATGATAGAGGTCGCTTGTCGATCGGATATGGTTTGTTCGGAGTCGGCTTTCGGCTGAGGGGACCTATTCCTTCTTTCCTGCTCCTCCGCCATTCTTCGTATATGGTCATCTTCTCTAATCCTCTGCAATTCCCTCGTGGAGACAGTCCTCATTCGCTTCCTTACCACTACACCAGGGGGGAATAGGTCCCGTCTGTACGTCGGACGGGACTCGACTTCTCCACGCTCCATATCTTCGTTGAATTTTGGTTGGAGCTTCTTCAAAAACAACTTGGCAGAGGATCTCTTTGTAGCCCGTTCAATCTTGTCTTCCTCATCCGTGCGTTTGATGGGAGCTAAAATAACATTTTATTTATTCATGTCAGTAGTAGCAACACGATAAAAAACATAGTCGTGTTGTATGAAACACGATAAACCACATAGTCGTGTATCATTAAACACGATAAACCACATAGTCGTGTATCATTAAACACGACAAATATATTAGTCGTGTACCATGGGGCACGAAAAAATAAATAATCGTCTACAACTTACCTTTACCCCATTTCGTCGAATCCAGATGTGACTTCCTTGCCAGCTCCTTTGTCCGCATTCCAATCGGAGTGTTCTTCTTATGCTCCTTGTCACGGGGCCGCTTCTTTGGCTCCATCTGATGCACCAATGACTTCTTTGGCTCCTTCGTCGGCTCTTCAGTCATCTCCTCCTTCGGATGCTTAAAGAGCTGACCTTCTAACAGCATTGACGCTGAGGCGGCAGAGGCCTTCATAGAGTGGAGAACCTCTCGTAGAGGTCCGACTCTCCTTCCCATCTCCTCATATGAAGACAGAGCTATCTCAATTAGTGATTGTATGCCCTGAAGCGGACCCTCCAATCGCCCCATTGCAGTTGCAGTGGACTGGGCAGCCGTCCTCGAGGAAGTGGAGGCAGGTTGGTTGGGAGTCCTCTTGATTTTCGGCCTCTCCGGCCTCTGCCGTCGTGGAGGAGGGGCCCCTGAGGTTGACGAAGCAAGGAGAGATGCCTCTCCGGCCATGGGGCTGATTACGTGGACGAGTTCCTCCCCTACTTGAAGATTGTGGAACACTCCTGTCCAATAGTCAGCCATACGGTACTTCTTATGTGCACCTTTCTTCACCTCTGTAATGAGGGCCCCACTTCCTGGCCATCTTTTCGCCCGTGGGCTGGTAGGGCCCATGACAGGATGGAAGATTGTCGTGTGCTCGAAAAACCAAATCTGCATAGTAAACAGATGAAAACATTATAACAATGCGCGGTTGCCTTAGTCGACTATAAGTTGAACACGAATTGAACTATGGTCGTGTCGTAAACAAAACGACTATATACCTAGTCGTGTTGCATCATACACGACTATAAATATAGTCGTGTTCCATAATACACGACTATATATATAGTGGTATTGTATAAGACTTTTTCCCGATCAAAGACTATGAATGCTACATACCTGAAGGACATATGCGGCGCCATTTAGGCATCCACCGCCCAGGCATTCTCCTTGCGATCTCGCACCCACTAGTCTGCTGGTATGGGTTATACCAGAAACCAACATCTTATGTATAGCCCCAGCCCAATTGTATGACCTCAATCTTGGGAGGTCGTCAATGTAACGGTACAAAGAGGGATGAACCGCTCTAGTGCTGTGTGGAAACAGCACCGTGCAGAAGAGGAGGCAGATGATCATCCTCGCAATGTCCTCCTCTTCCATCTTCAGTTCGCCCGCGTTAAGCTTGTCTATGATTTCCTCAATGTGTGGAATTTCCGCTCTCCTCGCGGCGAAGTACTTTCTGAAGAATTGACCTTCCGGTCGGCGTGTCAAGGAGGGGAGGACCTCAACTCTTTCGCCCTTTGCGGGCAATCCGGTGATAAGCGCAACATCTTCCTCTGTGAAATGTAGCGTCCTACCCTTGATATTGAAGACCTTCGCCGACTCATCCCAGGTCGAGGAGGTTCCGAGATACAACTACGTCCTCACCTTCAAAAATGACAGCGAAACCAGCATCTTTGATCACTTGGGCACATCTTTGGTGACACTGTAGGAGGGCCGCACACTTTTTCATCGCTCCCGGTTGACAACACGTCTTTAGTGCCGATCGCGCATTATATGTTCTCTTCACTGGTCGGTCCATCGGAGCCTTCCTTTTCCTGCCCCTCTGATTTCGCTGTCGAGGTGCCAAGACAAAATCATGATCCTCCTCCTCTTCCGATGGTATTTCCTCCATAGACTCATCTCTTTTTCTATCCATCTGCAAGGAGTGAGGTATAATGGTCAGTAGAAAAGTCTCCTCGGTGCAACACGAAAATATAAAAGTCGTGTCGTCGCGTACACGACTAAATACAAAGTCGTGTATGTTATAGACACGACTTTATAGTTCATAGTAAAAATTTAAAATTCAAATGTCGGACCTTATGAAACTAAAATCAGTAAGGATAGTTGTAACTTACCGCAGTTTAGTCGTCTGTATGTGTGTATTTCCTCGCAGGTGCCTTTCACAGTCTTCCTCGCCGTCAACCGAAGCTCAATCCGGTCAATCCGCCGGTTGCATGCAGGCGGAGGGAGCCGCGGGGGAGCTCAGAAGGTTGAAGATCAGAAATACCAACGTATGCGCTTCAAATCGCCGCCTTTGTCCACTCTCCCTCAGTCGTGTCGTTGAAATCTAGCAGGGGGGGCTGCTCGATATCGAGATGAGGACGCGAATAGGCTCGAACTGGTCCGTGTATTCCGCCGGTTGAATCGCCGCTCCAACTCGCCAGTCGCCGATGTATATCGCCAGAGAACTTCACCCTTTTTTCGTGTTGTACACAACACGCCTCTTCGCACAGTATTAGCACGAAAAAATATAAAAAAGGGCATTTTGGGTACTTCAAGTCCAGATTCCGGGTCATATGAGATTTCACGGGAAAAACCTGGTAATATGGGTATATCAGAGTTGGTGCCAGGTAATATGGAAAAAACTCCGTCTTTCACGCTAGATAGTAAAAAAACTGAAATGCTACAGTGGACATAGAATATCCACTGTAGATATTTTAATTTTTTCACTCCTCAAATAGCCCCTTAGGCTGATCGTGAAAAATTCCAAAAATTTACTTCCAAAAATCCACCAAAAATTTATGAAATATTTCAATTGGTTAGTGGATAATCCAAAGAGTGGATATTTTTTATTTTTTACGCCCTAAATGGCCCCTTAGTCAGGAAGTATTTTTGGTCCGCTTTAAGGACATGCCAAAATATCCAGCATGGGGCGGGAGCCATCAATCATCGTGACTTATGTGATTGAAGGTCCTTGTGGGTAGGAAGATCACATATGCGAAATATTTTTCTGATCATATTATGTGACCAGATTTTTTCATGTCCATATTATGTGATCAGAAAATAGGACCAAAGGACAAGTGGAGGGCGAGACCCAGAATCTTAGGTAAATTAATTTCTCCATTTATTCCGGTTTTTCTTCCTCTCCTCTAATGACAACGTAAGTAATAATGTGATGTTGGTAATGAAAATTGGTCAGGCTAGACAAACTATTTTTTTTTTTTAGCTTTCATTAGGCGTTTTCAGTTTACTCTTGGTGCATAATTCATCGGGGGCACTTTCAGTTGTAGTCCCTTTCAGTTGCTAGACTACAATACGATTGAAGATCCGCGGTTCGCCCACAAATGGCCTTGTGAACCTAAAATGTTACTGGGGCTGTTTAATAGGGAAGCATTTCTTGTCCACGTTGAGAACATCTACCCAAGCCATAGATCATCATGATCGATGAGATGATCGACAATGTATACGCTCTCTCTCTCTCTCTCTCTGCTCCAGAAACATGCATTGTTTACACGATTCGTGAACAGGCAATACTCTCCATACTCTATGCTAACAATTAGAACAAAAAGATAGCCAAAGAAACGAACAAAAAAACTCCTTGTCTGATTTTAATGATCTCATTTAAAAATAAGAATAAAACTTTGTAAATGGACTATTATTATACTGGGAAAAGTGAGAAATAGACACGTCTCTAATATTTCTCCTTTCTTTGCTCTATGCATCTTGGTTTTTTCTCTTCCTCTACGATCTTTGTTGTTCTTTGTTAAGAGGCTCTTCGGCACTCCCTTTTAAGTAGTAAAGAATTTGCTTTATCCAAGCCAATATGTGCCATCGGCATTTCCTTCTTTTAAGGGCCAACTGTTAACAAAGAAAGGGCCTTTAAGCCCATTCTCTTTACTTACAACTTAAAGGGGATTCAGACAGCCCCTAAACTCCAGTGCCAAAATAGAGTACGAGAAGAGTGAAACATAACCTTATTAAGGAATTAGAAGACATTAACCAACATACGAGCCAAATTGGTATGACTTAAGAAACCAAATCAATGTATTAGGGTCGGATACGGTCGGGTGCCCTACCCGAAGAACCCTACTTGAACGAGTCTTGACACTTTTAACTTTTTTACCAGAGAATTTTTTACACTAATCTGTTAATATAACAACAGTGGCAATGTTAATCGTCTCTCTTTTTTTTTTTTTCGTTTTCTCATAGCGAGGGATCTGAGTACTTGAGACCCGACTGTAAAAAGGGTGGGCAACCAACCTCTTAGAACACCATTCCTGCCACCGGCCAATCTCTCGAGCACATACAAAGGGCCATAATCCCTGTAGGTGGCCATCCGAAACGCATTTTTCTTCGTATTACCACTCCCACAAGAAAAACTTCCTCTGGTAAATTTATGCACCATAGTTGAGTTCTTTGTTCTTGCCAAAAGAAAGCAATGTAACTCGGCAGCCTGAACTACAATTATGTCACAGCTCCCTTGGTGAAATGTGTCATCTTGTGGTGCTTTTCGTTTGCTTTTTCAAACAAAATATTTTTTCATTGAGAAAATTCGAAGAAAATGTTGCTGGATGGGGCCAAGTTTACTTACCTTAGTTACTTCTTGAAATTAAAGAAACTAGGAATCAGGCAAGTGGGTATGGTGTAACACAATACAAGCAGTGTTGTGACATTATAATACTAGTTGAGAATTCGCGAATATAAATGTCCTCAATCCAAATACGCAAATCCCATTCATAGCATAAACAAAAAACATAATACACTCAATTTCATTAAGCAAATAGAACTATCAGAGAGAGAGGGAGAGCGTGTGTGTCCAGACTAAATCTGGTTGAAGTGTTTACATGTTCTTACAGCAAACACAAAAATGTGATGCAAATCCATTGAGAATTTTATTTGTCCCATGAGCTTCTTTCTGTGGCACCGTCTCTGCATTGTAGAGAAACAAAAAATTAAGGCCTAATAAGAAAAAGGTTTTTTTTAATACTATAAGAAGCTAGGAAGCAAGAGAGAGAGTGAGAGGAGGGGTATATCGCAAATGCAGTTGCGGGGGCTATATTGCATCGCAGTGTTCCTCTTTCCCAGGCCAAGGGACATGGTAAACATGAAGTTTTAGACGATGATGGCTGAATCCGACTTAGCTACTTTTTCAGCATATCCTTAGGGGAAGGATGTTTACATTACACTTTGGAATGGCGTTATTACCGACATAAGAATTGGTTCAACCTGTTTGGATGTGGAGCCGTCTTGCAGGTATCTTGTAAACTTCCAATACATTAGCAGTTGCTATTTTAGTGGTATATGCTATGCCATCTCAACTCACTACCATATTTTGGTTTTTTGTCTCCAACTCATAGCTAGACCCCTCGGATTTCCCTTGGAACCTCAAAGTTCGCTAGACTCCCTATAACCTCATAGGTTTGGTTCTTTGTGTCCAACTCATACCTCTGCTATGTTTCACTTGTCTACAAGGTTATTTGTCTCTCAACTCATAGCTACTTGATTCCTAAATATATGTTTGCTACCTGTTCCCAAATTCGCTCTTGAAAAAGTAAATTAGCATCCAATTTTCAGTAAACTTTTACAAGTGACTTCAAAGTGTCTCCTTTAGAGAAAAGAAAAAACAAACATCCACATTTATAGTATCTCTTTTTATCAGAAAACACAACAGAAAATAGAAAAACAAGAACATATTAGCCCATTTATAGAGGTAGATATATAAACAGCAAACACATTGTGCACGAAGTCAATTGGAATTTTACCAAAAGAGGTACAAGTACTTTCATACAGAAATATAGCAGTACCTCAGCAATAAGCTTGAACATATTTACTACTATACTAGTCAACCGATCTATACGAAATTTGATTGACTACATTCACTTGTATGCAACATAAATCTAATTAACCTGTCTAAATCAAGTGCAATCAATCATCTCATATTTAGTGAAAAGTTTCCTTTCGAGAAAACAAGTTTAGAAATATGTGACCAGCCAACCATTCTACATCCAATGATACAAACAATTTATAATAGCATTAACTAATAATGTGGGAAAATATAACCTGTGATTAGCTAAATTAGAAAGTAATATTAGCTATATAATTCTAGAATCAAGAATATAATTAGAAAATCCCTCAATCAAAGGGGTCTATTATAAAATCCCTCAATCAAAGGGATATGTTGTAATGAGGTTAGGATAATTCCTTTTCGGTGCAAGGGGTAATTGTATATATAGGTGTACTTTTGTACAAAATCGATTATCAAGGAAGAAAATTATTTTTTCTCAATTATTTTTAATATTTGTCATGGTATCAGAGCCAGGTTCGTGAACATTGGGAAGATTTTTTTTCCGGCCATCATTGTCGGAGTTATCTATGGCCTTCATTCGGAGTTATCGTCGACCATCATTATCGACATTCTTTCTTTTCGTCTAAAAGAACTGTCACCCTCACGACACCGTCATCACGCTGTCGCCTTCACGAAGTCACCCTCGAACCATCGCTGCAACATGCCAGTAATATCAAAAACTCCTGCCACCAACACTGCTCAATCTAAAGAAGTGATAACTAGTCACACCACGGGAGAACAACATAATATCCAAGCGGCATACAGACTTAATGAGAAGAATTATTTAAAATAGTCACAACTTGTTCGCACCTTTTGAAGGGAAAAGGAAAATTAAGTCATCATTTGAGAACCAGGCCGAAGGAGATCTTCGATTTGATGTCTGGGACGAAGAAGATTCGATGACGAGATCAGTGATACATAGTATGTTCCTGACAATCGCTAAAGACATTTGGGATGCTATTCACCATATATACTCAAAAGCCCTAGATGCAACCCAAGTATATGAAATAAAAGTGAAGACCGAAGCAGCAAAACGGGGAAACAAGACAGTCACGGAGTACACCAATGTGTTGAAAAATCTATGGCAAGAACTCAATCACTATCGATGCATCGAGACAAAGTGTCCTGAGGATGCAATAATCCTAAAGAAATTATATCGAAAAGGATTGAGTTTATGATTTTTTAGTTGGTCTCAATGCTAAGTTTGACCAAGTTAGTCCAGATACTTGGCAAAGAGCTCCCAACTTTAAATGAGACTATCTCTATTATCTGAGCAGAAGAAAGTGGGAGAAGTGTCATGTTTGAACCTTAGATTTAGAAGGTTCAGCTATGGTAGCTAATGAGGGTAATGATTAGAAGGCAAACCCTCCTGGATCACAGGTCCCAAACCGTGATAACAGGGACCCGAGAGTGGTGTTGGAAACTCCATGGCAAGCCATCAACATCTAGCAAAGAGTGGGGCTACAAAGGACATCAGAGAAGTAACGGGCATGCATATTTGTCCACTATACAACCAGTTGAAGAGAAATCCCTGGAACAAAGAGGATTCAATCAGGAAGAGATTGAAAGATTGAGAACTCTGGTGGGAACTCTTGAGAAACCATCAGGTACCTATTCATTGGCACATTCAAGTAAGTTTCCTATTTCTATTGGATTGGAAGTCTCGGATGAAACCTTTGCCAATTCTTGGGTTGTAGACTCAGTTGCCACTGATCACATGACTCATTCATCACACACATTTCACATATAACCCCTCTCGAAGCAGTAGGAAAATAACCACAGCTGATGGTTCTTTAATTACTGTTGCCGGCATAGGAGATGTTCACATTAGTCCCACCCTCACACTCAGAAATGTGCTTCATGTTCCAAAGTTGTCCACTAACCTTGTCTCTATACAAAAGCTTACACAAGATCTGTATTGCCATGTGACCTTTTACCCTACTCACTGTGTATTTCAAGACCAGGATTTGGGAAAGACGATTGGACTTGCTAAGGAACGGGATGGGCTATACTACCTTGAGACAGCGAGTGATCTTACCAAGAGCAAATCATCATGAGCACCATCTTTCCAATAAATAAAAAATTCGGCTTCATCATCGTAGACTTGGGCATCCATCATTTAGAACTCTTAAGATCTTGTTTCCTTCTCTATTTAAGAGATTAGATGTTGAGAATTTTCATTGCGATGTTGTGAACTGGCAAAACAAAAGCGTGTAACCTTTCCAATTAGCAATAAAAGAAGTTTAGTTCCCTCTCATCTCATTCATAGTGATATTTGGGGTCCTACTATTCCTAATATTTTTGGAGCTCGTTGGTTTGTATCTTTCATCGATGATTGTACTAAAGTCTCATGGATTTTCTTACTCAAAAACAAATCTGATGTGAGTCTAGTTCTTCCAAACTTTCTTAACATGGTGAAAAATCAGTTTGGTGTCAAAATCAAGAGGATTAGGTCTGACAATGCTAGAGACTATTTCAATCAAGTCTTAACTCTATACTTTTAACAGGAAGGGATAATCCATGAGTCATCATGTGTAAACACCCCACAACAAAACGGAGTTGTTGAGAGGAAAAATGGCCACCTACTTGATACAACCAGAGCATTCTTGTTTCAAAAAAAATGTGCCTAAATCTTATTGGCGGGAAGCCGTCCTAACTGCTACACACCTCATAAATAGATTACCTTCCAAAGTCTTAGGTTTCAAAAGTCCCATGGAAATGCTATCAAAGTTTTATCCTATCCTAAGTACTACAAAGCATCTCATTCCAAAGATATTCGGGCGTGTCCTTTATTCATGTTCACAATCAAAACAAGGGAAAGTTAGATCCAAAAGCAGTCAAATGTGTTTTTGCGGGGTATTCTTTGACTCAAAAGGGATATAAGTGCTACCACCCACCATCCAAAAAATTGTCTGTCCTTACAGATGTTACTTTCAACGAGAGTGAGTCTTATTTCACCTCTCCTTATCTTCAGGGGGAGAATTCCATCATGGAAGATAAGGATAAGGATTCTTTTCTCTGTAATCCCTTTCTTATTAACCTTCCAAAATAGTTTGAACCCGAGTCATCCATAACTTTCTCCTTTGAGCCTGAGTTGTCTGTACTCCTTGAACCCACTGTTGAACAAACTGGTGTGCCCAAGATTGCTCTTGAGGATCGAATGACTGGCAAAGTGTACTCAAGGAAGAAAGTTGCAGCCCCTGGACTTATACAAGTTCAAGAATCTAACCCGACTTCTGGAAATAACGTAACAGTTTTTTATCCTCTACAAACTAAGTCAAAACTTCAAACTGGATCGATCAGAACCTCCCTATTCAGAACATCCCTATTGCCGAATGCACTAAACGTCTTTTGTATCCACTCTCTTATGTTGTGTCATTTGAAAAATTTTCACCATCCCATAAAGAGTTTTCTTGCAAGTTTGAACAATATCTGCATCCCTACCACTTTATCCGAGGCTTTATCTAATGAAAATTGGAAACAAGCTATAAATGTAGACATGGAGGTCTTGAAGAAGAATTAAACTTGGGAGTTGGTGGATTTGCCTGCAGGGAAAAAACTCGTGGGATGTAAGTGCGTCTATACTTTGAAATATAGAGCAGACGGATCACTGGAGAGATACTAGGCAAGATTGGCGGCTAAAGGGTATACTCAGACATATGGTGTGGATTATCTAGAGACGTTTGCCCCAGTTGCAAAGATGAACACAATCAGAATTCTATTATCATTGGCAGCTAATTATGATTGGGATTTGCAACAGTTCGACGTCAAAAATGTGTTTCTGCATGGAGACAAGGAAGAGGAGATTTACATGGAAGTTCCTCTTGGATTTGGAAGAAACCTAGCCACTAATAAAGTGTGTAAACTGAAGAAAGCCCTGTAAGGGCTAAAGTAGTCTCCAAGGGCATGGTTTTGAAGGTTTGCTAAAGTGATGAAGGATTTGGGATATACACAAAGTTAGGGAGACCATACGTTGTTCATCAAGCATTCATATTCAAGGGGAGTTACACGTCTTCTAGTATATGTAGACGACATCATCATGACCGGGAATGATGAAAAGGAGAGAGAAGCTTTAACGCAAGACCAAGGAATTTAAAATAAAAAAAAATTAGGAAAGTTGAAATACTTCTTAGGAATTGAGGTTGCACACTCTAATCAGGGAATTTTTATTTCTCAGCAAAAATATATCACAGATCTTTTCAAAGAAACAGGGAAGTTGGCGTGTAGGCCAACAAATACACCAATAGATTCCAAACATAAGCTAGGACTAGCTGAGGAAGATGATGTTGTAGATAAAGAAATGTATCAATGTCTAGTAGGGAGACTCAATTATCTCTCCCACACAAGACCAGATATAGCATATGTGCATAGGTTGTGAGCATAATTAGCCAATTTACGCACAGTCCAAAAGAGGTTCATCTACAAGCTGCCAACGGAGTGTTACAGTATCTTAAAGGGACTCCAGGGAAGGGCATTCTGTTTAAACGAAACATGGGGCTAGTACTTGAAGCATACACTGAGGCAGATTATGCTTCATATGTGGTTGACGCGAGATCAACCACCGGGTATTGTACCTTTCTTTCATGGTGGGAATCCAGTGGCGTGGAGAAGTAAAAAATAGAATATGGTGGCTACATCTAGTGCTGAAGCAGAATTTCCTTGAATGGCTCAAGGAGTTTGTGAGCTACTATGGTTGAAGATCATTTTGGAAGATTTGAAGATTAAGTGGATGGCCCAATGAGACTTTACTGTGACAACAAATTTGCAATCAGTATTGCACATAATCCAGTGCAACACGATCAAACAAAACACATAGAAATAGACTGACACTTTATTAAGGAGAAACTAGATAGTGGATTGATCTATACTCATGTGTCTACTGACTGTCAACTATCAGATGTACTCACCAGAGGTTTAAGCAGTGTTGCATGTGAAGTGCATGGCTAACCCAATCACGAAAGTTTCGTAAGGGGTTTGAAGCAGGCTACCATGAGACAAATGATCTTCTTTCTAAAGAGATTTGATTCGGAACTATTATATGTCCAAGGTCCAGTATGGAAATCATTTCATAGGTTTTCCCTTACTTTGTCTGCGTCAAGAAACAATTCGAAATACCTTGACTTTTTTAGAACAGGTTTGAGTCAAATAGCAATGATTCGAAACACTTCTTTTTACAACACTATTTCGGATACCCAAGGACTCGATCGTATGGATATGGAAAATATAGGATTTTCAATCCTAGCAGAGAAGGGAGGGAAACGGATACTCAATTTTAAGTGAGTAAACAGAATTCCATACTCGATCTCCCTCCAAGCCATACATACGACTTTCATCGAATACGACTTTCCACAAAATTTTATATGTATCTATGAGATCGACAAACAAATGTATCCAAGCTGGGAATGGAAAACATCTATTCACCAGCTTAAGGAGGAGTGTGGGAATTAGGAAGTAGTATTAGCTATATAATTCTAGAATCAAGGAATCTGTTATAAGATCCCTCAATCAAAGAAATTTGTTGTAATGAGGTTAGGATAATTCTTTTTTGGTGTTAGGGGTAATTGTATATATAGGTGTGTTTTTGTACATAATCGATTATCAAGAAAGAAAATTATTTTTCTCAATTATTTTTAATATTTGTCAAATAATTATATGGACAATACATACAATATACTCATTCGAGAGTCAGGTTCCACTTCCAGTTCCACATAAATGATTAAAATGATTTATAATGCGGCATGTCATTTTTTCTCTTCGAGAATGTGCATTTCTGAATGACAAATAAGATATTCTATCCAAGCAAATGTCAAACAAACAACACAAAGGAAAGAAGGGAGAACCATGAACATTATCTTTTTGAGCTAAAGATAATTTACCTACCAAACATAGTAAATTTAAAGACTTAATCAACACATCAAAGCCCTAATAAAGTTCTAGCTACACATTAGTCATCTGCGGCTGTCCAATCTGTGGTGGAAGTCACTCTGGCCTCATTTCCAAGGAGCCTTTTTCCCTCCATGTAGTCCTTTCTGAGTAGCCCTCTCCCATTCTGATGGGCAGATGCACCTTACCACTATTCACTAGAGAGGACAACAGCCCTCATGTGGTCTACATTGCCCTCTAGATATCACCCTCTCTGGCATTTGAACCAGATATGTGGGTTGGCCTTAACACCAATAATCAAATACTTAAACAACCTAACGAAACCAGCAATACAATTGGAATACGGCAAGTTTATTAAGGCCAATAAATTATTGAAAATATTCGTAAGGATTATTGGCAATAATCCTTATGATTATAGCACAGTGACAATTGGGGGACAGCATGCTGCTCAAAATGATGCCATAATTTTCTTGTGCTAAACATCACTGCCCATGCTTCAAGGGACAAATGTTTTCCAATATTCACCTATGTACCCACCCTTAACTGGCTGTTAAATTGTGTAATAAAGATCACTTGACATAACTTTAGAAGTATGTTCTGCTTGAACATTTCTTGCAATAATAGTAGCGATGTAAGCAAGTCATTACTCTATAGAATGAAAAAACACCAATAAATGGCATGCATCAAAAAGAAGAATATACATCGCAAATCATAATTCAACCATTGACAAAATCAAATTCCCAAGAATAAACCATGAACAATCCGCAATCCATAATTCAACCATCCACTACTAGCCATATAACCAACAATCACAAAGTTACTTAAAAGAACAAATTTGAATTTTTTTTCCGCATAACCCAATCAAAAGCACCAATTATTCGATTCTGTCGCAAACCACCCATTCGAAACCGAGCCCCAAGCCAAACCCTAGGTCTCTCCCGTCAATGAAAACTACCCAATAGCCATCCTACTTAAAAAATCTGAAGGAAGAACACCCAAGAAACCAGAGAACCTTTATAAAAAAACACCCACCTAAGATTGCCCGGCAGAAGCGCGCAACTCCACGAGCTTCTTGTCCCTCCTCTCCATCGCCACGTCCCACACATCGTTCCCAATATGCTTCGGCTGCCACAAATTTTAGACCCACCCAAATCACTCACCCATCAAAAGAATGAAAAAGTTAGAAAGTGAAATTGGATACCCGGCCATGAGCAGCCTTGTGGATGTAATACTGGGCATTGCCCATCACACAGAGCATCCCCGCGATGATCCCCAGCGGCAGCATCGCCTGCAGCCAAATCATCTTCCTCCCAAGATTTGTTCGGAAAGTACTTCTACGGCGAAATTGAGGCCAATGATTTCTCCGGCGATTTCCAGAGCCGCGATCGCGAGAAGACGACGACGATTATATCAATATATGGGCCGGATCAGATTTCCAGTCTAGACTAGAGGCCCAGAAAATTGGTTGAGAAGATCCAGCCCGTTCCGAGCTATTCCAGGATGGGCTCTGTAGTATCTACCGCGAGTGGGGGGTTTAATGGGCTTTTTACATGGCTCTGCGTGCACTAGGTGCATCGCCAGCGGTTGGATCGAGATTCGATGGTGTGTGTTAATACAGGGTTCGTGCAGCTATTGGGCCGTTTGGGGCGTGATTAAAAGCAAAACATCCAGATGGGATGTTTTGCTACACTGTAGCATCTGGATATTTTATATATCCAGCTGAAACACCTCAGGACATGTTTCAGCTGGATGTAAAAATCCAACTGGATGCTACAGTAGATATCCAGAATCCAGTCTGGATGTTTTGCAATAATCACGCCCCAAACGGCCCCTATAAAGCGGGAGCCAAACAACGCCTAATGCGGAGCGAAGACGTAGGAGAGGGAATGGAATGAGTGGAAGTTAATCTGATCCACCCTGAGTCAACTCCATTAATATGCCACTAGTTTACTTGTTTCTTCTTTTCCTGTATAGGGGACTCATTATTTACATGTTGCTTCGTTTAGCCAAGCAACATGTAGACAATTTTTGCTTTACATATATACAAATATGGAGGTAGAACAAACTGTGAGTGGAGGATGATGGGGACAGGAAGTAGGGGAGAGTCCTGAGGCAGTACAAGTTACTATTTTACCACTTGCAATAACAGTGAAAAAAAAGGAAGAAAAGCAATTGTATCATGTTCAATTGCCGGACTTTTTACATATTACCTGTCGCCACTAACCGGGTTCTCATATTACTAGGAATCTTTATGTTCCTTCCATATTGTCTAAAAATTACCCAAAATACCCCCAATTGCAACCTAAGTTTTCATTTTAGCAATTTGCGGGAACATCCATTTAGGAAAAAAGACATTCTGACGAAGCTCCATCTATCATCGTTATTCATATCACCGCCAGCGCCGTTCAACCCGAAAAAAATAAGATTTCATGCCGAAAAGCAACAAAACTAGGAAAGACTGAGAAAAAAGCTCCGATGAAGGGATTTTGATGTAAGAGCAGTGGGGAAGCCTGACATCCTATAAAATTTGAGATCTACATGTAAAGAAACACATATAAAGGCCACACATTGGTGCTCGACTAGTCGTGGACATAAAATAAGAGGAAAAAAAATGGGCAAATGTGTGAAATTCTTGTCGACAAGCGACAAGTATAATTTATATATCTTTATGCGATCCTAGTGAAATAGAAGAGGAGGAAAAATAACGAAGAACGAAAAAAAAGATAAAAATGGATAAAAAAATAAGCGAGTTATAACATTTTGAAGTTTACCGTAAAATTGTGTGTTTTTATACACGACTTGAATGAGTCGTGTGTTGTTAGATAGGACTTCAACGATGCATATCTCCTTCATTTGAGGTCGTGTGTTCGCAACGCGTGCTTTTATGGCAAATTTTAAAATGTCATAACTTGCTCATTTTTTATCCGTTTTTGCTCTTTTTTTTTTCATTCTTCCTTATTTTTTTTTACCTATTTTTCCTCATGAGGTAGCCAAAATTTCTAAAACCCATCTACTAGTGGTTATGACAAATTTCCAACGAGGGTGATGAAGTCATTATTAATTTCTTTTATTTCTTTATTTTTTTAACCTCATCTATCCTCATGAAGAGGAAGATGATGAAAAATAAGAAAGAACGCAAGACAAATGGGCGAAATAGGTAAAAAATGAGCGAGTTACAACATTTTA
Organism: Houttuynia cordata; assembly: GCA_039654745.1. NCBI lineage: Eukaryota > Viridiplantae > Streptophyta > Magnoliopsida > Piperales > Saururaceae > Houttuynia > Houttuynia cordata. Next base: position 40,871,920 of record CM077503.1, on the reverse strand, counting down.
AAGTTTGCCGTAAAAGCATGCGCTCTTACGCACGACCCTATTTGGGGGGGGTCGTGTGTTCGAACACACAACCTGAATAGAGTCGTGTGTTGCTAGACATGACTTCATTCAGGTCGTGTGTACAAACACATGACCTCAAATGGGGTCGTGCATACGAACACACGCTTTTGTGGCAAACTTTAAAATGTCATAATTCGTTTATTTTTTATCCGTTTTTATCCTTTCTTTGTGTTATTCCTTATTTTCCCACCTCTTCCTCTTCACAAGGATAGCCAAAATTTCTAAAACCCATCTACTAGTGGTTATGACAAATTTCTAACGAGGGTGATGAAACCGTTATTAATTTCCTTTATTTCTTCTTCTTTTTCTTATTTCTTCGTATTTTTTTATCCTCATATATCCTCACGAGGATGAGGAGGATGAAAAATAAGGAATAATGCAAAAAAGGGCAAAAACGGATAAAAATGAGAGAATTATGACATTTTGAAGTTTGCCCTAAAAGCGTGCATTCCTACGTACGACTCCATTTAGGTCGTGTGTACGAACACACGACCTCAAATGGCGTCGTGCGTAGGAACACACGCTTTTACGAGAAACTTCAAAACATCATAACTCGCTCATTTTTTATCCGTTTTTACCTATTTTTTTGCATTATTTCTTATTTTTTATCCTCTTCCATTTCATTAGGATCACATAAATATATATAAATTGTAGTTGTCGCTCACTGACGAGTATTTCACGTTTTTGCTCCTTTTTATCCGCTTATTTGATGTCCACGAGCGGTTCGAGCCCTAATGGGTGTCCGTTACATTTGTTTATTTATATACAGATCTCACTTTTTATAGTAGGGCAGTTTTCCCTACTGGTCTTACATCAAAATCTCTTGATGAGAGTTTTTTTCTGGGCATGGGCAGCCGTTGGCTTTTGTCTGGACCGCCGCGACGTTCGGAGCTTCGCTAGAAAGCTTCATCCTCTGAGTAGAATGCTACTTAATGCCCTCGTCGGATAAAAGTGAAGAATTCTGTCGATTAAAATGTTCACTAGCATGTAATCGCTAAGTACGCAGGTTGCAAAGAGCTGTGGGGGGACGAGTGAGACTCCGATTCGCCGAAAAATCGCCGCCGAGGGGGTCGAATGCACGAGCCGCGAAATAAGGATATTTTTGGTAGTCTAGGTGTTAATTTTAAAGTATATGGGATTTCGCTAGAAAAATAGGTAATATAGAAAACTGGGTAATGGCGCCGGGTAGTACGGAAAAAACAGTCAATTGCCACAATAACAAGAGGAGCTGGAGAAGACAGCATTCAGACTCTTCACCTAGTCCCTGTATCCCGTCCCACTTTGTACTCTTATATTTCAACCTCTCCCGTGCTGAATAAAGCAAGCACTAGCATTCCTGGCCCTCTTTTCCCCTCTTGCAAGGCAATAATCAGTCTTGCTAGTAGCTAGTAGGAGTAGAATGGACAATGGTCCACAACAATCCACTGTTCTACTGACACTACTGGGCCAATGAATGCATCCAATTGTTACATTCGAAGTAGGACCCACATTTTTTCTACTCCCTCAGTCCCCCATTAGTAGATACATCTGATTTTCCAAACAGAGCAAAAATTAGTTCATCTTGGAACCAAATATAACTATTAATTCCGGATGGAAGGAGTATACTTTTTAATACACTTTTTCTATGATTTTTTTGACAAAAGCCATTGAATTTAGTAATTTATTATGGTGGAGGAGGAGACGCATGATATAATAATTGAGAACCATCTTCCCAACTGTGTTGCTTGGTTGAAACCCTCCACATTGTTCATGTGAGGGGGCCAACGTGCAGTGTCATAGGAGAGTATATGCTTTTCAGTAGACGAGAAGGGAATCCTATGCATCCTCCTCAGTCCTTCCCATTACTTCCTACCTAGTGCTATTCGATCGTATGCACGAGGGAGGTCGGAGGAGGAGATCATACGAAAAGTGGTTTCCTGTACAAACGGGGAGAAAATAGGCGGATGGATTCAATGAGATTCATGTGAGAGTCTAGTCAATGAGGGGACCCACTCTTAGTGGCATTCACACGAGTTTTTATTGTCCATTACTCCATGCTCCTTGTACACCGGGAAATGTTTTGGTTTAAATTTCTAGGCCCCATGCCCACATGGCCCTCGGTGCTTTAATCTAGTATTGAAAATGGGTCACGCTAGATGGATACTTTAATCTAGTATTGAAAATGGGTCACGCTAGATGGATACTTTAATCTAGTATTGAAAATGGCTCCCGTTAGGTCATTAGCTTTGATTGTGTTGTGCCAATAAATAGTACTATTCCCTCTGTTCAAAAATATAGAGAGGATTTGAAAAAATATAATTACTATTAACACTAACCAGGTTTTTCAAATCCTCCCTCTCTTTCTAAACGGTGGGAATAATTTTTTAAATAAATTCTATTTTCTTACACTAAAAAAATTGGTTATACTATAACTTTCCACAATGTTAAAAAATTACTTATAAATTTAATTAAAAAATGAGAGAAATTACAAAAGCGTATTCCCGAAAGTTAAAGGAACATGTGGGGTGGGAAAAAGGTGAAGCAAAGTCGCTATTTCTGTTACAAATCAATATAGTTCATTGGGTGAAAGACTATGAGCCAAGTCATACTCATCTCCAGCCGTCGGATCGTATTGGCTTGAGTATATCCCAAGCGCCAACAAGCATACTAATGGGATCGATCCCACGTCTCAGGTGTAATCGGAGAGCATTCGAAGCGCCAACGCGCTTGTAAATGTGACTCTACCTAAAATAATAGTTTATGGAATTTATAAACAATTTGGGATTATTGAAATTGAAATGCTGACTTTGGAACGTGATTTTGTTTTATACAGGGCTTCCTAGTGTGAAAATAATATCATCAAATTGGTTCGAGTGGCATAATGTCTGGTCCCACCCACCTAATTGTAAAGCGGGGGCGTCAGCACTTTGGACTTAATTAATCCCTTCACACTATGATATTCTCCGGATTAGAAATCTAAAATGAGCGTTCATACTCTCATTTTGGTTTTGTAATCCACACAATTATTTTTGGTTTTAAAATCCAGACAATTGATTTCGGTTTTCCAATCTAGATAATTAAGATGGGACGAAGATGTAATACTAAGCATGGACCTTGTACTCCCTCCGGTCACTTATAATCATACAGTTTTTTTCTTGAACTAAAATTTTGAAGTATTTGAAAAAACTATATCTATTAAAAGTAACTGCAGGGATTATATGACCATGTACCGAAAAAAATGTCGCTAAAAGAAAAAAGTAGCAACAAAAAATTCTCAAATATGATGTAAGGAATATTTATGAGACTATAAATGATTGTCTTCATTTATTAGTTGGTCCCTGGGCAGCAAAGAAATATATGTTTCACTGGGGGGGGGGCATAGGAAGCTTCATCTATAGAGTCTCATTTTCTAAACAAAGCTGACAATTCAACCTTAAAAAATTGACATATTCATCTCTAAATTCCGATCAATAGGTCACAATCATTCCACTTGATTAAGCCTAACCATCCAGTTTGTCAGTCAAGATGAAATCTCAACAAAACTTCATTGGGACCTAATACTATTAATTCCTAGACATCCACACCAAATAATATATCTTCTCTAATTGGCCGGTCAATCACTCAAAGTTTTTTTCATTTTTCTTTTGAATTAAGACCGTGGTAGAAGGGGCAGAGCAATCGACCTCTTAGACCACTAAGAATCTCGCCACCAATCCCCTCGTGCACTTAAAAATACCCCTCCATCATCGTAAATAGCTTATGGAAATATAATCCCAATTAGGTGGCAAATGAATGCAAGATTGGAAGAAGGCTCTCACGAGAGTCTCACATTAAGCCAGAGGGTCCCTAGTTTCTCAGACTCTCCAGTCTCTTCGTTTGCATGCTCTCTTCCATGTGTTTTTACTGCAGTTTCCATGGCCACGTCCCTCTCCGACCTCTCATAAAGACTCCATGCCCATTCAAGCCTCTGCCACCCAGTCCAGACCCCAACCAAGTAGCCAAAATCAATCAATATATTCTCCATTTTTGCTTTGGTTTTTTGTCAAGGGGGTAGAACTGGGAAACTCCAATCCCAACGCTTCCCTTTCTGCAAACTCTACAGTCTTCCTTCCTTTACATCTGTGCTCTCTCAAACCCCCTTTCTCCGTCTCTGTTCCCTGCAAGATTCGACACCCTTTTTATCTTTCTACGAAACCATGTCAGGCTTATACTCTCACGCTTTCTCTCCAGCTAGAACTGCCTCCCCCCAGATACGGTATACGCCAGATATTGATAGGTACTTCTTGGAACTGGCAGATACCATTAATCTTGAGATGGGTTTTTCCTGACTTTGTTGTATCTTGTTTCTTTTTGGGTTTAAGTGATTGTATTGGATGTTGCTTGAATTGGGTTTTTCTTCTTTTAGTCAGTACTTGAAAGAGTTGTTGGCAGAGCATCAAAAGCTGGTTCCTTTCATGCAAGTCCTTCCAATATGTAGCCGTCTGTTGAACCAAGGTTTGTTCTTTATCTGGCTTCTGAATTCGAAAAGAAGTCACTTTTGTATTTTTAGCTGAGGACGATCTCTGGGTAATTGCTGCTGTACCAGATGTTAGTTCTGCTTATTGATATGTTGCAACTTACTGCCTTGTGCCATGTTTTTAGAGAGTATTTGTTGTTGGTATAGTTCAGTGGTTACTTCTGTTATATGTTAAAATAAACATGGTGTTATGTCAATGCTCTGTTACCTATTCGTGTCTTAATCTTGCACCGGGTGTTCAAAGGTGTACATGTCACAAGGTTTTGTATCTAGTAGGTTTCCATGGTATGTGTGTTTCACAATGTGCTTTTGTCAATCTGGACCACCCTGATGGATTGTAATTTCCTCTCACTTTCGTTGTGTAAATAAATGCATTCACTTAGTTTAGTAAGTCCATCTTGCTTACTCTTTTTATGCATTCTGAAGCTTTTATCTTAATTTTAGGTAAGCTGTGTATTCAAGAAAATAGCACGGACACTATGATAGTAGGCACACTTAGTTTTATGAAATTAACAGATCCGAAGAAGAAAATAGTCTAAATAGACATATATGATTATGTTTGCATCTGTGATCACAATGAATGTTATTTCCTTATGGTAAATGTGACACACTCAGAACTATAGACTTTAGACTGATTATTTTTGGAAAAATAAAATTTCTGTTTTTTTTATAAACAAAGTAATGGCTCACTGTTCTCTATCCATACATATTTGTTTATTGGACAATGCTTATATTTTAGCACCATAAACTTCCTCTATAATAATTGTATGTACAAATATCGTGTGCTGATATTTGATGTTGACTAAATTATGATTACTATTTACATTCTTCCTTAATACCATTTGCATTCTGTTTCTGGAAATACTATGTAATTTCTTTTGTGGGAAACACCTCATGTAAGCAGAGATCCTACGGGTGTCTAGTATGGTGTCTACTCCAGGATATGGTGATTATGATAGAATGCAGCAAGCAAGTCCCAGCCATGTGGGTTCTGGAAGTCTTTTGGCAGGTACAGGAGGAGCAGGCCTAGGTGGCTGGAATGGTCTCTTACAGGAGGTGAGGTGCTGTTTTGTGAATTTATTTCTAGAATTCTGAAATTCTTAGCTGATTATTTATAGAAAAGATAAAAACATGGATAGAGAGCTTGTTTTTACATGAGAGGCTCACTTAATACACTACATTTGTTATAAATTGAAGATTGATAATCAGTTACATTTTAGACCAGCAATTTAGGGTCTGTGACATGGATTTTTATGACCATTTGCTATTTGGCATACTTTAAATGGTGATGTGAAAACCATGCGGATGCATAATGTCAAGTTTTTTTCCCCTCTCCTATGGCCTTACTATGCCTCACACTAAGAGGGGAATGAAGGACGAGTCTAAGTTGAAGATGCATTACTCTTCACCACTTTTCATTATTAACTGGGATGGACTTCATGATATGATGATTTTCATCGTCTAGACAATACTGGAAACACACATTATTCCTTCAATCTCAAATTGGTGGAATTTGTTTTTGTCACATGGAGTTTTGAAGGCCATTTTTTATCTTCTGTGTATATGTGCCTCGCCATTGTTGGCAGAGACTAATTTGATGTATTCTCTATTTAGAAAGTTGAAGTAGACTTTTTTTAATAGAAAGGTAAAGTAGATTGAAGAAAGCTTGTACAGACTGATTTTCTTCAATTTGGGTTGGTGTTCTTTTTTACGCATAGGTGAAATATATGTCAATCTTGAATGCTACCATAGCGGAAGATAATTTCTATGTCCTTTTTGTTTTCTGTGATATTAGAAATAATGTTTTAATTCACTTCTTGGTTGAATATAAAAATATTATCTCCATTTGTAATACCTTGATTTTAAGCGCTTTTTTTTTGCTTTCGTTGGATCTACCAGATAATATCTGGTTGTTTCAATTCTTACACGTGTTTTGGCTAAGATGATCCTACCCGAGAGTTTGCACGTACCCTGTTCCAAAGGAAACACCTGATTCAAACAGATTCTTTAATGTTCCTGCTAACATGCATACATTAGTACAGCATATTTTAACCTTTCACTATTAAAAACGGAATTCTCTATTAGTGGACGAGTGGATATGTCAGACTGAGAACAGAATGGCATAGATAATAGCAAGCTCTGGAATGGTGGTAGCTGCTTACTTTTGTATTATTCATTCCTTAGGTTCGTTAATTCAGTGTTCTCTACCTTTTTTGTACTTTCACATACAGGTAAAATAGTGGTAATTGTAATCATAGTGATGTTAATGTAATCTTTGTAACTATGTGGTCTCATTCATAAAAAAAAACTATGTGATGTCATATAGATTCTTGGTTTGGCTTTTTCTTTTATCTTAAATATATTTGATTTTTTACTTTGCTTTATTTCTTGTTTAATAAAGGTCATTTTTTTGCTTGGTGTTAAATTAATCAATTGTTTTCTCTTTGTCTTTCCTTAATGAGGCTAGGCTCTGTAATTATCTTCAAATAAATAGTAACATTTTGTTGATCTGCTCATAGTCTGTTGGGATTTATTAAAAAAGCGTAGGATCACCTGGAGGTAATGATACGAAAATAGCTAGTGCATTATAAGACAGTTTGTTTTTATGGTACTTGTTGTGGCTCTTGAGATGGATTTAGTAAGGAAATGAAGATAATTTTTTAGTTTGGTGGCAGTGTGTACGAAGATCATCAACAGCATTTCTAAGCTTATGCAAAAATTTAGCTGCTTGAGAGCACCACGAGGTAGAAAATTGACCAAGATGTAAACCAAACCACAAGAAGGTACAATGAAGAATGTCGTTGCCAGAGATGAGAATCATGACACACGAAAGGAAAGGCCAAGTAAATATCAAGCCACCAGCTCTAGGGATGAGGGATGAGAAAGTAAATTAAGTTGTTAATCAAAATTTCAAGAACTCTAACACAAATTGTGTGATAAAAGCTGTAAATAAAATTATGCAGACCAGAATCAAGTTTAAATCCTAATGGACAAAGATTAATTCGAATTTGCAGATTCCGATTATTAGCAAATGTGTTATTTCTTTGTTTATTGCTTTTCTTTTCCTGCTATCTTCTAATTTTTTAATTTGAAGCCCTTGATAACCTCTTGTCAGTGTTATTTGCTTCCAAGTTTTACGTTGTTTTCTCTTAGAAATATTTGATAGCCTTTGGATAAATAAAGCTGTCATTCACTAGTACCAGTGGCTTCCATGTTGTTTTTCCAAACTTTTCACTCTAGCCGTAATTGTTTAGGACTCACTGTTAATCTCTTCTCACACTTAATTTGCTCTTTGCCTTTCCCTTTCGTTTTTGTAACATTGAAGATTGTTGTCACAACTAACTTTAATCCTCTGCTTCATGTTTCAGCAAAGGTTAGGGTTGCCTCAGGGAATGACGATGGACTGGCAAGGAGCACCTCCGAGCCCCAGTTCATTCATTTTGAAGAAGATTTTGCGGTTGGAAATTCCTGTGGAGGGTTTTCCTAATGTACGTAGGATCTCATGATTATTATATATTTCACAGAAGTCTGTATGTTTCTTCAGAAAAGTTATATACCTCATTAGCCAACATGGAAGAACAATGTTTTTTTTTCTTTTGAAGAAATGTATTTATGATCAACATTTGCTGCGCTTAAAGATCGAGGATCCCACTTTTTGTTGATGAAAGAATTTTGGAATTATTTATAATCTTGTTTGGCTTATGTGCATGGGAAATATCAAGTTCTGAAATGATCCTGTTTAGTTTGCCATTGTTTTCTGTGGGGAATGGGTAGTGACCCTATTTGGATTAGTTGGGGTCTGAAGACTGAAATTATGGTTGTAGTTAGTTATCCATTTACCCTAAATGCTTAAGATGTTACAGAAGGGATAACAATTATATCTATGTTCATTCTCCTGCATGTGCTACCACGACTAACCTGTCGTGGGTTTCACGTTGGCACACACACCATGGACAAACACATAACAAGGAAAACATTGCCCCACAATACTTGGACCAGAACTTAGCTCTGAAACTAAATTACTAATAACTCTTGCATTAACATACTAACAGTTTCTGAAACGAAGTTACTAATAACTCTTGCATTAACATACTAACAGTTTTATTACTTATTAGTTCAATTTTGTTGGGCGCCTTTTGGGACCTAGAGGGAACTCACTAAAACGGGTGGAAGCTACTACAGGCTGCCGTGTGTATATCAGAGGAAAAGGTTCAATAAAAGATCCTGGCAAGGTGAGTTTTTTTTTAAGAAATTATTTCTTTCATTGGAAGAGTGGAAAGTTAAACACAGGTGCTCTTGAGAGCTTTTATCAATTGCTACTCTGTTGGAGTTATTTTTGCATTTCTATATATATTTATGTAAGACCTCTACTATATTCCCCATGCCTACCATTACATTGTATTATCGATTTTCGGGCAATGTTGGGAATTGCCTTAGTTCTCATGTTTTTTCATTTCACCTATAAGCATCTCTAAGCTGTTTGGATTGTTCTATTTATGAAGTGAAATTGCATTTTCAAGTTTTGTTCTGTACTCTACGCATACTTATAGACCTAATGCTTGCTTATTTTTCTTATTTATTTTTCATAGTTTTGTGTTGCTTCATTATATCATAATCATAATCATAATCATAATCATAATCATAATCAAGTAGCCCATTTTCCTAACTATTTGGGGTCGGCAACATGGATCTTACGCCTCCATTCAGGCTTGTTTTGTGCCGAACTCTTTTGTAAAAGAGTAAAATCATATCCTTTTTTATTAACTCTATCCAAGTTCTCTTAGGTCTCCCTCTCCCTCTTTTGGCATCATTTACACGCATCCCTTCTAATATTCGCAGGTGCATTTATTGGTCTTTTTTGCATATGCCCATACCAATACAACCTCCCCTAAAGGAGCTACCCCTAAACACTATCGAATATATTCATTTTTAATCCTCTTTCCTAGTTATCCTACTCATCCACCTTAGCATTCTCATTTCGGCTACATTCAACTTATCCATATGACTTTTCTTTGGTGCCCAACACTCCGCTTCCGTTGTTGACCTCTCCGGCAAAACCAAATTGATTCTCTGTTACTTTCGCAAACGTCCTTCACCTCCTCTTTTCCCATAATTTCATAGTATGCCCCGTAAGTTTTATACTTCTATAGTTTGTACAACTTTGGATGTCCCATTTATTTTTATACATGGGTATGGGGGTACTTCTTCATCATATGTGTACAAGATATTGAACACCAGGCAGGTTGTAATGGCCATGTTTAATCAAATTATAGGGCATTGTGTATATGTTTATTACATGTTTGCCATCTGATGCATGCATAGTAAAAACATGCCAATGATTTTTTTTGCTCATCAGTTATGAGCTTCCTTGCTCTTAATATTACATTGTTTTTTGGTTAAGGAGGGGGTTCTGAAACACGAATTTTATTAATGCAAATAGTTGTCTCAAAGCTTAGCTGCCAGTGTTTTCAGGGTATAGCTGATGATAACACTCTAGATAAAATTAGATATGATACTGATAAATCTTATTGTCCTTCTAGGAGGACAAACTGAGGGGAAGACCAGGCTATGAACATCTTAACGAGCCTCTTCATATTTTGATTGAGGCTGAGTTACCTGCAAATGTTATTGATGCAAGGTTGAGACATGCACAAGAAATAATAGAAGAGTTACTCAAACCTGTGGTATGTCTTTACTCTCCTCAGTTAAGATATATTATGGATGTTCTTATGGCTTTATAGTGGTTGATATTTTAATCAGTGTTTCTCTAGTAATTGTGTGCCGTTCATAATTACTAGAATACTGATTAATCTGGATTCATCTAGACCAGTTTTTTTTTTGGTACAAGTACATTCATACCAGAGTTACTGGAACGGAAATTGAGAGGCGACGGGAACAAATTAAGTGTAAGCAAGCAAGTTTGAAAGAACTCTAGGAAATGTAGGAATGCAATAAAATATTTAGCGTCTGCACTCTACCCCTTCAGTTTTTTGTAAGAAGGAAATTGACATGAGGCTTTGGCAGTTTGTTCCACACATGCAGTGTTTGCATTTCTATTATGTGAGGCACTAATATACCATAAATGAACAAAATAACTCTTAAGAAAACCAAGCATACAAAATAATCATGCAACCTTCTCGACTAGAAGGTGTTAACCAGATCAATATATGACCAACTTATTACCAAACTTCTACACTGTGTTCTGTTATTTACTCATATAAGAATTTGAAAAGATTGTAGTATCCCCTATCAATTTGAAGATTGTGTAACAATTACTCTGTCTTACATGATCTACTGATTATATAATGAGATTTTTTGCTTTTGTTTACTAAACTTGCTGCATAGTCACTCTGATTCGGCTTCTCATGGTAATTATTTGACAGGATGAATCACTGGATTTCTTGAAAAGGCAACAACTGCGAGAGCTAGCCTACCTAAATTCTAGTTTCAGAGAAGAGAGCCCACGACCAAGCGGTAGTGTTTCACCGTTTAATTCTAGTGGAATGAAGCGTGCAAAGACAGGTCAGTAGGGAGTGATATATTCTGTTAACTTCTCTGGCCTGCATTTCCCCACTTTACATGGACGACTAGGCTCCCTGGCATGACTTGATACACACATGAGGAAATGGCCCTATTGAAAGCGGATGCAGATGACATGAAACACAGAAAGGTTAAGAAAAAGGAAAACATGTCTGAACATCAGTTGAGAGTTTTGTCTCTTGTGCTGTAAGGTGTGGCAGTGGCGGTCAGGCTTGCTGTGAACTTTAGATATTGGAGATATTGGATTATTCATTGGATTTGTTATTTGTGTAACCCCATTATTTGTGACTGGCTGATAGTTAAGTTTTGTGGTTGGTTGTTCTATTGTCAAAGAAAAAAAAACATCTGGGCATTGAGCAACTCTATTTCTATTCGTGTTGGTTCTACACATGAAAAATGAAGTTTGATAGGAAGAATGAAAATTGCTGTATCTTCTCTTGACGGTGGGCTATAAGGGTATTCTGGTCTTTATGCTTGAGGGGACGCCTTTCTCAAGCGAAGTTTAATCATTTTAGTCCCCATGGACTAACATGAACAATTTATGCTTAGACTAGGGGCTGTTTGGGGCGTGATTAAAAGCAAAATATCCAGTGTGGATGTTTTGCTACACTGTAGTATCAACTTTTTTCCATATCCAGCTAAAACACCGCAGGACGTGTTTCAGCTGGATGTTGGAAAAAATATGGATGCTATAGTGGACATCCAAAATCCACACTGGATGTTTTGGCTTTATCACGCCCCAAACGGCTAAGCGTAATTTGTTTCTCCTGAAAATTCTATCGTGGATGCACGTGACTTTAATAGTATACCAACAAAAGATACGTTTGTATTGGTCAGATATTAGGGTGGAGGACAGGTAAGCCTCTTTAAGATACCAGTTTTTTTGTTTTTTTTGTTTTCTCCGGACAGGCAAGGACACTGGGATTTGACCCAGGGGCTTTCCCTTTATAGTAAGAACTTAGGCTATTCTACGCCTTTTCCCTTTTAAAAGGGAAAAGAGAAAAGTTTAAATGAGTTCACTCTCATTTAGCTTATGAGGCCAATTTAATTTGTAGCCAATAGGTGAGTGATGGTTCATATTCACCTACCCATTAATTTGATACCTTTTGTTAAATCAAAATTCAATGACCCAAAAAATTATTCACATCTCATAAAAACAGTTCTCTTCTAGCAATCCATCTTCGATGTTGAGAAGATGCCGGTTTTTATGTGGACTTTAAGATGAACTCACCATACAACAGTTTAGGGCAGTGTAGAGGAGCTTAAAAGATTGGGAACAAAAGCAACCCTCTTTGGGCTTAGAAGTAGCCCACCGAAGGGTGATCACTACCAAGAGGGTAACCTTGTGTATTGGGGCACTGGACCTCCGGCATTCTGCCCTAACTCCCTAGCATGTTAACCAGGTAGGAATAGGATAGACCTTACATTAACCTTAATACTAAGTAATTGACTTCCTTGAGTAAACGCCTTTCTTGAGCTAGTCTACCTGAAAATAGTCAACGCAAAGTCCAAGAAAGCTAAAAAACAAGCTCACAAAATACAAAAGCTGCTAACTGAACTGGAAAAAGCTTTCATACATATACATAATTCCCAAAGCCAAACAAGACCCATAAATATGCCACAATTGTAACTAGGGGATAAAGGTATATAACCCTTTAATACTATGCCTTGTCCTTGTCCGTGAATGTGAAAACATGAGGGCTTACCATTTCCAGAGATTATTTGCTTTCCAATATCATAATTCGCCAATAATTTCGATAAAATAATTTATTTTCGCAAATTATATCAGCTCAAAGAATGGAAGAATGCATATAATACAAAGGTAATATTTACAGTTAAAGTTTCAGAACAGCTGTATCGGCGCTGTCGGCATTATTTTGCTGCCCCCACAATTGTGCATATCTTCCTGCATTTGATAAGAGAATATCGTGGGGGCCTTGCTCCACTACTTCGCCATTCTCCAACACAATGATCTGAAGAGAAAAAAAAGACACTGAAAACCTTGCTTTATCTAGGCAACAGAGATGGACAATTGTCCAATCATCAACAAAAGAAATAAAACCTTTTGGGCCATTATATTTCCGCCATTTTGTTTTTATTATGACGTGGTATGACTTAGAAAATGCAATGGCACGCAGATTTATTCTCTTTACCTCATCACACTGCATTGCAGTTGTAAGCCGGTGAGCGATGAAAATTGCTGTCCGGTTGTTTGCTACAGATTTTAATGCACTCAGTATCTCAGCTTCCGTTGTACTATCAAGAGCACTAGTGGCTTCATCACATAACCTACTCAACAAAGGACCAGAAGCAATAAGTCACTAGCATTTCCACCAGTGCCTTGGCTTTTATACAGTCTTTTCACATGACATCAGGGTAATAATCTTTAGATAAAATTGACCTTTTTCATCACTGGAGACAAATAACATACTAGAAAGTAACTACTCACAGTATAGCAGGTGCCTTCAAAAATGCACGAGCAAGTGCCACTCGCTGTTTCTCTCCACCACTTAACTGCAAGAGGTAAGAAAGTCATCATTTGCATGCATAGCAGCCAGCCAACGGGGCTTTTATCTTAAGCTGTTTCCATTTTCTATTGATGCCATTTTATCTTGTTTATTTGTTGATCTCAGTAATGTGATCGGCCATCAATGACAACATGTAACATATCCCACCTTAAGACCTCGTTCCCCAACTACGGTATTATACTTCTCTGGAAATTTCATAATAGTATCATGTATGGCTGCACGACGTGCGGCATCGTACACCTATCTCAAGCAAAGACAAGAAAGGTAAGTGTAGTTCACATAGAGTACTCATATAGCTATACTTGTGTACAATCACGTGGTGAGTAACTGATGGCCTTTTATATCTTAAGGCAGCATTAATAAAACTTCTCCTACCTCTTCGTCTGTTGCAGACAATTTGCCATAATGAATATTGTGGAAGATTGTATCATTGAACAGTACCTGCAAAACCGGAAAAAATGAAATAAGAAACAATTTACAATATGCTGCCATACATTAATAGCATGGTATGAACAGCTACATCCATACAAGTTCATTGCTAAAACCTCTTGTTTAATTGGTCAACAGTCATATTTGCCGATTGTATGAGAACCTTAGATGTTGAGCAGATATTTTGCCTCAAGTAAAAACAGTTGTTTTCAGCAGCATTCAAGTAATGGTGCACGAAAAAAGCTTAATTTTTTGACTTACAGTATCCTGTGGCACAACACCTATAGACTTTCGGAGACTCTCAAGTGTGACTTTTCGAATATCTTGATCATCAATCCTGATCTGTTAAAAAGAGGCTAGCAAAAGGTTAAGTCGATGAATAAGTGCAAGAATTGATTAAATATGCATACACTAGATCAGTTAACTGCACATAAATATGGCTTCTTTATAGCTTCCAAATATAACTGATCCAACTGCCTATTAGACCCCTCCACACGCAAAGGCTTTTTTCTCTCTTCTTACTTACAGTGGGTCCCTTCGTAATTTAAACTATCTTATTGAAAAACTATGATTTTCCTTCTGTTCCACTTTAATAATCAAATTTGATTTTCCAAATTGAACTAAAATTTGTTCATTCCGAAAAAACAAAGTCGGTACAAGTAATGTGGACTGGAGGGAGTACTATCTAATATTTTGCATCCTCCCCTTCACTCCCTTTAACCTGCCTAATCTTGCATAACAACCAAGAAGTTAACATCCAATCAAGTCACTCCTCACTTCAGGTTACAAGTTCAAGCAGGCCTTAAGGGCTAACATACAGACACATTCTCATGTCATCATAAATTCCTTAATCAGCACACTGTGGGAATTCAAATCAAATTTTGAACTGAGATATGAGCAGCACTTCCCATTCCAAACCACGAGCCTTTTTTATCATCATTAACCAGGAGCTTCACTAAATAGACAACAAAAAATGGCATCAATTCTACATGCCTTCGTTATTTGGAGGCATATTGGCGATTTTGAAAATAATAAAAATAGCCCAAATAGTATGCTCTCCGGCTCATCCTGTTGGAGCATCATGGGCCGTTGAATCTTGATCGATGGCTCATGTGCCCTGGCGATGCGCGTGAGCCAAGACGCGTATTAAATTTTTCCTTATAAAATTGCCATGCACAATAAGGAGCCTATGGGAAAATATTAACGCTGGCTTTTTTGAAGGAGGGTACAAAATTTTCCCGGTCCCATGGTTTACATGAAAAATGTTTTCTGCATTTTGTTTGCTGACTCTGGATAACTTGGCGTGAAAGAATGGATTCATAAAGACAATAGAAAAGGTATGCAGAGCTGATGGGAAGAGGAAAAGAATTACCATTCCAGATTGCGCATCAAAGAATCTGTAAAGCAGTCTGAGTATGGAAGACTTCCCTGCATACGCATAAGAGCCCACTTGAAGTAATCATTTATCTCTTTGAGGAAAGTTCACAAAACACACATTAAGACAGACATGACAACCTACATCCAAGACCTCTTTTTTTTACCCCCAAATTATGAGGAATGTTTCTGCAGGGATGAAGTATGAATGGTAAGAAAAAGTTTAAGGAGCTTACCACTGCCACTCGTTCCGACAATAGCCACATTCTTCCCTGCCGATACATGAAAAGATACACCATCAAGAATCTTCCGTTCAGGTACATAACTGAAATGACAAAGAAGATTTCTGCTTGACTATAGGCACACTTATTGAACAGTAACACATTTTTCAAGAAAGGCTAATATAACCTACAATGGTTAGCAAATTCAGATTGTCTGGAAATAATTAGAATGAGAGAGAGAGGGATGGAGGGGGGGGGAGGGGGAGAGGGAAATAGTTAGTATGAGAAAGAGTTTCAAATGTTTGTTTGCGTGAGAGAGAGGGAGAGTTTACAGTGTTTGTGTGTGTGTGTGAGAGAGAGAGAGAGTTTTAAATAGTTTTTGGGTTTTATAGAAGGTGACGCATGATTAAAGCTTTTATGGTCTCAAACAGTCAAGATGTTGAAATGAAAATAGTAAAGACTAGAAATTACAATGCGGTTAAATGAAAAGATTTACAACTGTTTATAGGGATGTGGGTGCATGAATAGACATGAACAAGAACGTGTCAACGTCTCAATGCTATAGAGTGGACAATTTAAAAAAGGGGAAATTATATAATAAGTCATTAAAAAATAAATTTCTAAAATAAAACACTATAGCAAATATTTCCCGAATAGGTGCTCTGACAAGCCGCGCAGGCTCCCACGTGGCATGGGCGCTTGTGTGGCTTTGTTTTTTAAAACTAACCCGAAAGGCGTCGGTTGAACCGATGCCTCTCGGGTTAAAAGAGAAAAGCGTCTCGGGTAAAGGAGAACCGACGCCTTTGAGTGCCTTAATCATTTTTGTCATATTTTAAACGGGCCATCACTTCAACGATACATATATCTCATTTTTAAACCGTTTTTACCTATTTTTTTTCATTCTTCCTTATTTTTAGTACTCTTTTTAGTCATCATGATATCACAAAGATGTTGAGCCATTAGTTACTATTTATCATAATTTTTATCGTATCTTTTTGATAAATAGCATGCGATGGATCAACATCTTTGTGATATCATGATGACTAGAAAGACCACTAAAAATAAAGAAGAATGAAAAAAAATGGACGAAAACGGATTAGAAATGAGAGATGTATTGTTGAAATTTGTCCCACTAAAATAGCTCAAAATAAATTTCTCCCATTTTAAAAGAGCGATAATTTCAACGATGCATATCTCTCTCATTTCTAATCCGTTTTTGCCCATTTTTTTTCATTCTTCCATATTTTTAGTGCTCTTCCTAGTCATATATCACAAAGATGTTGATCCATCGCATGCTATTTATTGAAAAAAATACCACAAAAACTACGATAAATAGTATGTGATGGCTCAACATCTTTGTGATATCATGATGACTAGAAAGAGCACTAAAAATAAGGAAGAATGAAAAAAAGAGGGCAAAAACAGATTAAAAATGAGAGAGATATATATCGTTGAAGTGACGACCCGTTTAAAATGAGACAAAAATGATTAAGGCACTCAAAGGCGTCGGTTCAAGAGAGGCGTCAATTTAACCGACGCCTTTCTCCTTTAACCCGAGAGGCGTCGGTTCAACCAATGCTTTTCGGGTTAGTTTTAAAAAAAACGCCACGCAAGCGCTTGCGCCACGCAGGCGCCTGCATGGCTTGTCAGAGCACCTATTCGGGAAATATTTGCTACAGTGCTTCATTTTGGAATTTTTTTTAATAATTTTCCCTTTAAAAAACTATCCATGTCAACCCCGCTGGCCAAGTGGACAGAAAAGAAGACATCAATATATTACAGAGATCACATCAAGAACAGAAAAAGATAGTTCTTGTTAAAAATTATAACGTAATGCATAATAATCCACCAATTATCAACAGGTAGGGCTATGAAGGCGAATTCTTTCTTGTTAAAAATTATAACGTAATACATAATAATCCACCGATTATCAACAAGTAGGGCTATGAAGGCGACCAGGCGATCTCTCCTTCTTCCCCACCCTGGCTGATCTCTCAGGCGGCCGGCTAGCCGTTGCCATGCCTTCTTCTCCCCCTTCCTCCATCTGCCCTTCTTCTCATCCTACTCAACCCACCATGCAATCCCAACCTTCCTTATCCATGCCCCCACCCTTGCAGACATCTCTACTTTCCTCTCGCCCTTAACTAAATTGGAGTAATTTTTTCTCCAATGCTTTCCCCTTCCACAAAACTCACTCATTACCCAGATTTGCTTCGTAACCCCTCGGTTCATATCCCAGGTGATGTTATTTGTCGGAATGCCTTCAAACTGCAAAATTGTCTTGTTGGTTATGTTCCAATAAAGAGGCCCTAACATGTGTTTGGTTAAAGAATGTCCTTTCTGGAGCATGGAGTGTGTGTGGGATTCGAGATGCAATCTTTGGGGGAAGGATTTTTCCTGTTCATATTCTCATGTGCTCAAGCTTATAAAAAAGTTTACAACTTCATGTGGACGGTTGTAGGTTGCCCTCTTATCCTCCGTCCATGGAAGCCTGAGATGAAGCCAACAAGAAAGATCATTAAGACCATCCCCATTTGGATCGTTTATCAGAATTGCTAGTGGAGCATTTCAACACTGACAGTTTGAGTTGTATTGGAAGTAATCTTGGTACTCCGCTTCATACCGATGGGCCAACAACCAATTCAACTTATGCTCGAATCTGCATAAGAGATATAGCCGGATTTTGATTATCCTGGTAAAGTACATGTGAAATTTGATGATGATTCGACATAAAGTTTTAAGGTTACTTAGTGGAGGCCTAAAAGCTGCTCTAAGCGTCATACTTTTGATAATCAGGCCAATGTCTATCCAGTTCGTGAACAATGGTGCCTCAGAGAGAATCAAGTTCATGATCAAGTCACTCAATCAGTTTTACAGCAAGCTCAGACTCATCAATTGCAAGCTTTCATATGGAGCTTCCATGGCTGCTCCTGGCGCCTTGGGGGAGATGACGAGTGGGACCCATCAGGTCCTATCTCAGCCGTTGATTGATAGGGGTCTGTCTGATCAGATTGTAGAGGCTTCATAAGAGAATCCTGCTTCAAATGAGCATCTAGAGATGTCCAATGAGTTGCCGCTTATAGGGTTCACAGTTCAACATCCTAGTTCCATCACTTCTCAAGACGTGGATATACATCATCCTAATATGCAAGTTACCAATCCAATCTATGAAGATATGCCTAATCAGATTACAAAAGATATAGAGAATCCTATTCGTGCCGATCCTCCTCAAGGAGTTGGACTCCTACCCGACAAGGACTTTCAGGGGGCGCCAAGTACAATTGTGCCCCATCATGACTTTGCACTTAAAGGGGTGCCTAATCCTAATCCTGTTACAACTATTATCAATCCGAAAGAGCATGATATGCACTCTATCTCTTCATCTCAATTTTCTACTCATGTGGGCCCCAATACTGAGCCCCTGGGCACAGCCAAGTTGCAGAAGACTCAAAGCTTCATCTGTTTCTAATCCTTCTCCTGCGTCTCTTCTTCAATCATTGAATTCCTTTGATTCATTCCGCAAGATGATGCTCTAAGAACTCGTATTTCTACATCCACTTCCACAAGTCAAACGCCTGCTGCAATTCGGAAATACAAGTGACCTCATACATCAAAAGTAGAGGCCACAAATGAGGGATCTAAATCCCTGAAAAAGAAATGGCCAATCTAGCAACTTGGAATGTCTGGGGTTTATCACGCCGAACAAAAAGGCTGAAAGTTTCTAGCCTAGTTTAAAATGAGAATATTTCCAAATAGTTTTAAGATCGTATGCTTAGTGGATGGTGTAATATAGACAACTATTCTTCTGATCCATCCGGGCGCATCTTAATTTATTGGAACCCTAATGTTTTCAAGGTGAAGAAGCTTTTGGAAAATGAGCAGTTTATTCATGCTCGTGTTACTCAGTTGGATTTTGGTTTCACTTTTCTTTGTACAATGATCTATGTATCAAACTTTGTACAATGATCTATGCATCAAACCTTTATAAGGAGCGCCAAGTCTTATGGGATTCTCTTGTTAATATTAAACCTCATCATGATGAAGCCTGGTTTCTTGTAGGAGATTTAAATTGCATTCATCACAATGATGAAAAATTATCAGGTATCAAGGTTCAACAATGGAAGTTGGATCTACTCAATCGCTTTATCTACAAAGCGGATCTTATTGATATTGCTTCCACCGAAGCTTTTACCTAGTATAATCATCATTAACCTCAATGTTTACTTCTAGGCTCTTCAGATCATACTCCCATTGTTTTGCCTCTTAAAGTAAGCAGGCCTCAAGGTGCAAAACCTTTCCGGTTTTTTAATATGTGGCTCAAAGAAGATTAGACTACATAAGTTGTTTCTAATGCTTGGACCCAACACATAGATGGCAATCCTCAATTTGTCCTTCTCAAGAAACTGCAACTGGTTAAAGCTGCCTTGAAAAAGTGGAATGAGGATGTATTTGGTAAAGTTCAAAATCGTATAGATGAAGCCAAATTAAAGCTGGAAGATGACTCAAATCTGTTACAAGAGGAGAAAATTACTAGAGCAGGGCTATTCCATGAGGAAGATATTGAATAGAGCTTTTATTGTCAAAAATCCAGAGTCAAGTGGTTGCAGGGGGGGGGGGGGGGGGGGGCGACAAGTGCACTAGATTTTTCTATGCAATGGTTTATTCTCATGCTCTCAGAAATCGTATCCATATTATTCAAGACTCTGAAGGTAATAATCTTGTTACTCCCCAGGAAATTGGTCATGCTGCAAAGTCATTATGAAGCTCTTTTCCAGCCAATATCTTCATATCTTCCTTCTTCAATTCCTTTCCGCCATACTCTCCACTGAGCAAGCAGAGAATCTTGTAAGGGCTGTTAATGATGAAGAAATCAAGGCAGTTGTTGTGCTATCCTCTCCTAATAACAAGGCTCTAGGATTTGTTCGGTTTTGGGATCTAGTTGGAAGAGACTTCTTGGATGCAGTCAAGTATTTATTCTCTCAATCTAAACTTTTGAGATCTTTGAATACTTGTTTTTTGTCTCTAGCTCGCAATACTATAGATGCTGAATCTTTTGACTGCTTTCATTCAATTTCTTTGTACAAGTTCATTTATGAGTGTATTTAACAAATAATGGCATCTTGTCTATCCCTGATTTTGTCTTCTCTAATTAGTCTGAATCAAGCCGGCTTTACTAAAGACAAAGTTATAAATGAAAGCATCCTCCTTGCTCATGAATTAGTGAGGAATTTCTATTACAAATAGGTCCAAGGAGATTTTGTGTTAAGGTTGACCTAAGGAAAACCTTTGATAAAGTGCATTGGGACTTTTTTTCCTTGTATTAAAAGAAATGTGATAGCGGACAGCACGTGGAGGAGGAGGAGCGGAGGGGATGGAGGGATAAGAAGGATAGCGGACTGAAGGATAGGGCGGCCAATAGGCCATCTTCTGGAATCACCACCAGAAGGGCTGCTGGAATCACTACCGGACAGCAACCACCGGATTCACCACCGGGGCTTGTTGGCTTCGGCACCAACAGAAATCTCCATCAACAGAGAAACAAAGGTATTTTCTTTTCTTCAAATCATCGACTCCTCTTTTTCATTCATCTTCGTGCCTTTAAATAGGCTTACAATATATTTCTAAAAAGGAAAGTTACAATCCAATCAAAATCCTACCTTAAAAAGAAAACGGGATAAAAATCTTTTCCTAAATAAAGTAATATACCTAAACTAGAACTTAATTAGAATAATTTGATTATAATAGAATCCTACTAAAATAGGAAATTACTATAGATATCCGCATCATTCTCCACGGGTGAAAGAAACTCGACTCCGACGAGTATAAATCAAGCGGCCAGCAAAGTATCATGCAGCGCCGTAGAGCTGTGTCCGTCCAAAATTAACCCGAACCAAGCTTGAACCTGTGAACCAAAATAAGAACCTAACATGATGCAGCTAAAATAGATGTGAACCGTGATCAAATTAACTCGAACCGAGCCAAACCCGGGGTCGGTTTTTTTTTTTTTTTTTTAAATAAAACCCGGGCCGAGTTTTTCGAAGGGAAGCACGAGGCGAAAGGAAGGCGAGAAAGGGCAAGGTCGACTGCGGCGGTGCCCTAAGGCGACTGCGATGGCGACATGGGGAACTGCGGCGGTGACATGGTCGACAGCGGCGGCATGATGGACTGCGGCGGCGGCATGATGGACTGCGGCGGCGGCATGGTGGATTGTGGCCATGGAGACGGCGGAGCAAGGCGCGGAGCAGTGGCGTGAAAGCAGGCGGCGGAGGAGCAAATCGTCGGCCGCGGCGGTGAAAAAAATGTCCCTGGCCGAGGAGAAGGCGGCGGATCGGGCGGAGGGCGTAGACGATGATGCAGAGCACCACCGACGGACGGCAGGACCCTCCAACCGGTGGCGGTGTGGTGGCGGCGCACACCAGACACGACTTGAACAGAAAAGGTGCGATCTTTAACACCGGGACAGACATTGTGGACATCGAAAAGAGTAGACATGCCATTGCCAAGGAGGATCGTGGGCGATGGAAGGCATAGCGCGAGCAAAGATGCAGGAGATACTTCCACAGGGTGGGATACGATGCAGCGCTCTTCCGGGTAAGTAAAAATCATTCCTTTTGATACGTTTTCTTGTTCCATGGTGGCCGGAGAGTCGGTTGTCTCATGCTCCATAGTGGCAGGGGAGTCGGCTGTCTCATGTTCCTTTGTGGCCGGGGAGTCGGCTGTATCATGTTCCTTTGTGGCCGGGGAGGCGGCTGTATCTGACCGATGGACCGGCACAATGAGCTCGCCATCTGGTTCAGATGGCTCTTGGTCATGGATGGTCGGCACAGACACAGATGGCTGATGGAGGTGGAGCCCGGGAAGTGTTGGGCTGGCAGATGTGGAATTTGGGACAGCCGATGGTAGGCGAGAGCATAGGCGTGCGACGCCAGCGTTGATCTTGGCAGACTCGCAAACGAGCACTGCAGATTGGGCATTCACAGCATCAAATTTGGCATTCAGAGCAATCAATTGTTGGAGTATGAAATCCAAGGTGATAGGGGAAGGAACGGAATGCAGGTTGTTTGATGGGCCACCAAGTTGATAGCGGACAGCACGTGGAGGAGGAGGAGCGGAGGGGATGGAGGGATAAGAAGGATAGCGGACTGAAGGATAGGGCGGCCAATAGGCCATCTTCTGGAATCACCACCAGAAGGGCTGCCGGAATCACCACCGGACAGCAACCACCGGATTCACCACCGGGGCTTGTTGGCTTCGGCACCAACGGAAATCTCCATCAATAGAGAAACAAAGGTATTTTCTTTTCTTCAAATCATCGACTCCTCTTTTTCATTCATCTTCGTGCCTTTAAATAGGCTTACAATATATTTCTAAAAAGGAAAGTTACAATCCAATCAAAATCCTACCTTAAAAAGAAAACGGGATAAAAATCTTTTCCTAAATAAAGTAATATACCTAAACTAGAACTTAATTAGAATAATTTGATTATAATAGAATCCTACTAAAATAGGAAATTACTATAAATATCCGCATCAAAATGAACTTCAATAATTTATAGATTTCCTGGATCTATGAATGCGCTACAACTCCAATGTTTAGTGTGCTCATTAATGGAAGTAACTATGGATTTTTCAAAGGAAAATGTAATTTGAGGCAAGGCTGCCCTCTCTCGCCTCTCCTTTTCATCCTTTCCATGGAGGCTCTCTCAGTATCTTAATTATCCAAGGATAACCCACTTCTTTGCAGATCACCTACTTTTTTCTGAGGACTCTGCTTCCTCGACGAATGGCATCAAAAGTGCACTTCAAGAGTTTGCCAACTATTCCGATCTTGAGGCTAATATTTCCAAGAGTTTGATATTTTTCTTCTCTTCTTGTATTAATAAGGATGATACTATTTCAGGTCTGGACTTTCAAGTTGGTCAGCTGACTATCAAATATTTGAGCCCCTTACTTCTAAAAAGCTTTCGTATTTTTATGTCTTCCTCTTATAAATAGAGTCAAGAGCCAGATTGAGGATTCGAAGACTTGCTTTTATCTTATGTTTCCAATTGATTAAATCAGTGCTCAATGGTCTCCAACTATATTGGACATCGACTTTCAAGCTGACAAAAAAAGTTGTTCGTCACCAAGAAAAATAATTTGCTTCTTTTTTATGGAAAAGATGCACTAGCTCTCCTCCATTTAGTAATGTTGCCTGGCATAAAATTACCAAACCTACTCACGAAGGGGGATTAGGCTTGAGAAGCATTGTTGATTCTAACAATACAGGTTTAGGCAAAGTACTTTGGCGCATTATCACAAGAAAAGATAGTCTTGGGTTCGTTGGATACATTGAGTTTACTTGGCTGATTGCTCTATTTGGACAACCTACAACCCACATGCCTCTCATGCTTGGCGCTCTATTCTTTCTCTCAGAGATAGTATGATTATGGGCAGTTTATAAAATGTGGGCAATGGTAGGAATACTCGTACTTGGCAAGATCCTTGGATCAATCATTGTCCTCTTTCTTCCAAGTATCGAAATAGAATTATTATGCAGTAGGAAGGTTCTTTGACTGAGTGCATAGCTGACTCTTTATGCAATAGTGAATGGCGCCTCCAGGGTTCTACAGTTCGCACTCAGGATTTGCTTCATATTCTACAAAGTAACACTCCTACTCTTTCCTCTGTAGAGGACAGTATTTGGTGGTTGTCTACTTCAGGTAAATTCTCCTACAAGTATGCATGGAATTATCTTCGTTTCTCACGCTCTCAGGTTGACTGATGGACTCTAATCTGGCATAAAAAGTGCATAATGAGCCAAGCCTTTATCTCTTGGCTCGCCCTATTTGGTGGTTTGATGACTCAGGATTATCTTTAAATAAGGGGCATTTCTCTGGCAAATAGATGTGTTCTTTGTGTAGCAGCTTGTGAATCAAGAGATCACATCTTCTTTGAATGCAATTGCAGCAAACTGATTTGGCGAGACCTTTACAGATGTCATATTCATCATTTTGTTGGGAATTCTCAGCATGAGATTGGCTGGTTATTATCTTTTTGCAGGGCAAATAAATACTCAGGTCTCTTACTCAAACTCATTTTCAATGCTTATTCTGTGATTTGGTATGAAAGAAATAAAAGAATCTTCGAGGGCCTGTCATCCTCTCCAGATTCTTTAGTGAAGGCAATTGTTGATCAAGTTCGATTCTCATCAGAAGTGCTCGGATCCAAAAGCTCCTTTATCAGTCACTGCACATTTTTAGTAGGTTTTTGGGGTTGATCTTGCTGCTTTTGATTTAGCTATGGACTAGTTTTTCTTTAGCATGCTTGCTGAACTTTTTCATCTTTTGATGTTTTTATTATTAGTTTGCCTCCTGCATGAGGATTTTGGGGATGCACTTCTTCTGATCCCTGATATTTTTTGGTTAATAAAATTTTAATTACCCAAAAAAATACAAAATAATCCAAAAAAAGTAAACTATCGTATACCTCTAACTATTTGTTCTAACGTTTCAACTGTTGGTTCTACAACTAAGAAGGAAATACTAGTAAACCTTCTTTATCAATAGATACTTCATGAACACAAGTCTATCAAAAAATAAGTGGTCAAAAGGAAAAATGTACCCAAAATGAACATTGTCAAATTCAATGCTTCCCCCTCTCAACTTCAACGGTGAAACACCAGGTTCATCTCTGATTTGAGGCTTTTCCTGCAGGTGAGCAAAGAAATGACCAACTACAGCATGCCATAGAAAAGCTCAAGTAAAGATACCGAACAACTTATTTAAAACTAAAAATCTTTAATAGGGGCAGGTTTAACCTCATGTTATTGTTATCTGTTGACTTGCTAGTTTCCTTAACTGCTCTGTTAATGTTCAATTCACCTTAACTGGTCAATTAATTTATTTTTTTAACTCAGTCCGACAGATAAATATTGCTCTTTTGAATGATTCCAATCAATGTTGTTAACATGAGTCAGGCAATGTGCGAGCCTAAAATATGTAATAATTATATCATAAAATCAGTGTAAACCTTACATAAGAATACTAATGATGTTCTCTGTGATACACCCTAAAAGAATTTGATCCTAATGACCTCACGGTATGCTCAAGCCTAATCCTTTTCTTAGCCTTGTATACATTAATTTTCATCCATTTTTATCCTTTGTCTTTAAAAACTCATCCACAGGCTTTTTTAACACATATTTCAACATTAACTTTCGTTATCTAGTCTTTCTGATACACATGAAGCAGTTTCTCACACAAACTGCATCCCACATGTTCCCATGGATATATGGCTATATGTGCACTGCATAACAACAGACAATCCACCTTTAGGCACTTAAAAGCTAAATGACATTATTATAATCATAATAATCAAGTAGCACCTTATCCCAACTATTTGGGGTCTTCTGCCTCCATTCAGGCCTATTTTGTGCTACCTCTTTTCCCCTAAAGAAGCTACTCCTGAACTCTCACAAATATATTCTTTTCTAATCCTATCTCTCCTAGTTATCCCACTTATCCACCTAAGCATTCTCACTTCAGCTACATTCAACTTATCTATGACTTCTCTTTGGTGCCTAACACTCCGCCCCATAAAGTATTGCAGGCCTAATGGCTTTCCTATAGAGCTTGCCTTTTAAGCTTTTTTGGAACACTCCTATCTCACAAAACTCTTGAGGCTGCACTCCACTTTACCCACCCCACATTTATCTTATACACCACATCACTATCAATATCCCCTTCTTTATGGATAATAGATCCTAAGAAACGGAATTGATCACACCTTAGCACTGCTTATGCACCACATCACTATCAATATCCCCATCTATTCCAACTAATGTTCTACCTATAGTTCTACTTTCCTTAAAATTAAATTCTATGCACTCTATCTTAGTCCTACTTATTTTGAAACTTTTTAATTCTAGAACCGCCCTCCACAATTCTGGTTTTGCATTCAAACCTACTTTCCTCTGGTCAATTAAAACTACATCATCTACAAAAAGCATACACCATGGTACGCAATCTTACATATCTCTAAATAACCTTATGTATAAGTATAATAATTTTAAAAATTGTATGAATTAAGAAGACTACATTGGGAAATTGATATAGATGGAAACTTACTTCCAGCAATTGAAACATGGATTTCATGTCTATAAGACTTTGTCTAGTCTCACGGTATACACTGCCAAGAAAATTTAGAGGTAAAGAGAGTTGAAAGAGAAGCCCGTTAACCATAACCTGCATGTTTTCAAGTAAAATCTCATGAATACATGTATTAATTGCTGATGAACTGCCAAATATTTAAACTAAGAGTGCTTACATGACTTCAGAAAGAAAGACTTTGGAATTAAAAACATCATCAATTATGAAGATGTCTTTTCTTTCTAAAAGAAATCAGGCCATATACAAAACTTAATAAACACACAACAAGAGACCAAAAAGTGTAATAGAACAGTACCTTTTGATTATAGTAAGGATAAGTAAAAAAAGCCACTGATAAGTCATTAAGCATACATAAGAAAAGAGATGATGAATAAATCAATCAGGGAGTTACCAGATCTCCAACTGTCATGTTACCACTCATTATGCCTAGAGAACACAACACCATTGCAGTTGACAATGCTGTACTAAATATTACATTCTGTCCAAAGTTCAAAAAAGCAAGACTGCTATTTGTTTTGAGAGCAGCATCTTCATACCCTGACAAAGATTTATGCAAAGTTTAAGCTAGATACACAGCTCAAAATATTCAAATTCACGGAATTGGATTCACATTTCATACATGAAAATCATTTAGATAAAAGAAAACATCCAACAGAAGAGAAGTAAAAAGGTATACAGAATGTGAAATAATTGAGACGACAGAAAAGGTGAACCAAGATGAAAGCCACGTATTAGTGGTTAATCTTGTTTACAAAGCTACGGAGAGACCCTTGACCTATTATTTTATTTTCATGCTACCCTCATGTAATCCACAACTTTATCAATTGCTATTTTCTTTTAAAAGTATCATTATCAGAATATCTAGTTACGGGACAGACCATTTAGACACAAAATATCCTTTTGTCACCACAACCCACTGTGTCAAATATTTAACATACCACATCGGGAATGAAATCAATGTGGGGTGAGCAGAGTGGAGAGCTGAATCAGGGGTATTGTGTGATAGACGTGTCCCAAATAGGCATAAAGGCAAATTTCCATAGGACAGCAGTTAGGCCTGCAATACTCTACGAAATGGAGTGTGAGGCCCCTAAGAAAGTCATGAAGATAATCTAAATGGAGCTAAAATGGGGACATTAAGGTGGATTTGTGGGATCACTAGGAGGGATAGGTGTAGAAATGAGTATATTAGGGGTAGAGTCTTCAGGGAAAAAGCTTAGGGAGTGTAGGTTGTGATCGTATGGGCATACTCAAAGAAGACCAAGAGAGGCCCCACTAAGAAGGTTGAAAGAGATGAAGTGAAGAGCCCAAAAGGGGAAGAGTACCTAAGAGGACTCGGATGATGTTAAGGTATACGTGTGGGACAAAAGGGGGAGAGCTAAACTTAGGATTTTAAGGTGTGTGTGTGGGATAACCAGGCGTAGGAGAACTTAGGGGTAGCACCTTCAAGGGAGAAGCTTAGGGAGTGTAGGTTGTTGTGACGGTGTGAGCATGCTCAAAGAAGACCAAGAGAGGCCCCACTAAGAAGGTTGAAAGGGATGAAGTGGAAGATCCCAAAAGGGGGAAAGTTAGAAGTCTTACAAAAGAGTTCGCTAAAAAAAATGAGCATGGATCCATATTGCAAACCTCAAATTGTTGGGAAAAGGCGCTTCTTGATAATGATTATGCTTTTAAAGGAAGTTAACACATATTATACCTCCAAGATAACACACAAGCACATTAGACAAAGTGTTTTCATCTCATATGAATTCTTAAAATACATTGCAGTATGCAGTTTGCTACGTTTAAAAGCCAATATTGGTACTTGAGCAAACATGTAAAAAATGCATTTCCACTATAATTTGTACTACTAAAATGGCAGTTTAAATGCTCAATGAGGCAATTTTTTTGCCCTAAACTTACATCTACCAAGCCAGGTAACCGTTTGCTCACTTAAAGAGCCGATAGCAAAAGCATCTAAGGAAAGAAACATATAGCAGGGTCCAGTCTTAAAAACTATCTACATGGTACAATTACTCGCTGCAACTCGTTGTGGAGTAAGAACATTTGGATAAGCAAATAGACACAAATATATACTAAGAAATGCCAAAGATTCAAGCAAACAGACGATATGAACAAATAAAAAAATAATATAAATTAGTTATCCAAAAAACTAAAAATTAGATAATTAGAAAAACAAGACTTTTTTAAACTAATACACCAAACAACTTACTTTTAAGGTATTCATCATATTTCCTAACTTCAAAGGACTCGTTATTGAAGTACTTAACAGTCTGAGAGAAAAAAAATCATTAACTTAATACGAAGCATAAAGCATATGTTCTGTGCAAAATTGGAAGTCAAGATTTATAGCAAAATAGATCTTAGAAAATACAGCTTGCCTCATAATTAAGAAGTGAGTCAATAGCTCTTGTGCTAGCATCATTATCTGCCTTGTTCATGGCCTGCCTAAACTTAGTTCGCCACTACAAATAAACAAAAGAAAAAGGAAAAGAAAGAAGAAACAACAAATAAGACAAGCCTTTTTTAACCCGGCACAAAGAATCCAGACAAAGCTTTCTTAGTTCATATAGAATTTAAACAGTTTACTTCACAGCTGGGATCATTTTTCATGTCACAATGGTCATAAATAGAAAATGGTTCTCAGAAGTGTCCATCTGATCCCAGAAACATTGTATCTGTTTATAGGATCCTGAAATATTCTATATTTGAGCAGAATTTGGACCAGTTTTTGTGAATCCAATACTTATTTAAATAAGAGTTGGTGTCCTACCCAAGAAACAAAGGTTGGTAATCCTACCTGTGTTATAACCAGGGTAAAAGCGACATATGCAGCAACAGAAAGAGATGTGATCAGCGCAAAAGTTGAACCATAGTTATATGCTAAGATTCCTGATACCATAGTTATCTGAAACAAAGAATAGGCAAAAAAATGTGTTACTATTTTTTTTGTCAACAAAACATTGACCAAAATGGAGAGGACCAGTCCGGAGAAAGAAGATTTAGCTGCATTTTGTAATTTCCTATGAGTTCTTAGAATGTTTTAAAAGAATATGAAGTTGTAACTCAGATTATCTTTAAAATTGAAACTTTCACAATTTACTAAAATAGAAATAATAAAAGGCACCTACCTCTAAAATGGTGGGTATAACATTGAAAATCATGCTACTCAGAATGAAATTTATTCCCCGGCTACCACGGTCGATTATACGATTAAGGGCGCCAGTTTGACGGCTGGTAATAGCAGTATATGTTAGAATTTTCAAATTGATTCAAAAACATTTACACATAAAGGTCAGGACCCCAGATGAATCATCACAACAAAGCAACTTTAAATAAGGTCATACTTCCTTCTGTATTTCTGTGCCTCCCCAGTTTCTTAATTGCACAATAAATTTAGAAGATTCAAATGCATGACATTCAACAATTGTTTGCATCTCGGTGTAATGTGAAGAACCATATTGCCTTAATCTGACAAAACGTGAGTACTTCTTTACAGATGAATTGGACAGAAGCTAGAACAAGGTATCCATGTAACATTTACATCCAACTCAGGAAGGAGCCAAATGAAGCCATCGAATAGAATGACATGGTTAAAAGATACTATATTTACGCAAACAAAATCATTACTTTGTTTTCCAGCTATCTGAAATTGGAAAAAGCAATTCTGTTTTCTAGACTTCGACCCCTTTCTAATGATCTAGAATCTAAGACAAACTGGTATATTTTATGAGATGTCCTCCCTGATACAACAATAAAAAAGAAACATCAAAGAAGATGATATAGAAGAGCAAAGTTCTCCTCACCATCTTCTCACATAAGCTTCTGTCATTTTAACAAATTCGTTTCGTAAGTTAGAAGTACAGCAAGCACACATAAACTTAACCAATATCTGAGATGGTTCTGTAAGTGAATTTTCAATTTTCGTATGCACAACATTTGACTTAATTGTATATGTAAGCGCGTAATAAAGCATCAGTATCTAGGTCTACTTTTCAGGCAGCATATATTATGCTTTTGTAGCAAATAGTACCTCAGATGATACTGAAGATCGAGTTCGTGCAAGTGCGAGAATACCTGCACCAATAAAGTATTTTGACTTGAAATTTTGACACTAATAATCAAGTAACAAACTTTCATCAAGGAAATAAAAAGAAATGTCAGCTTTATATATGCAGACACCTCAAATAAACCAACAACATGAATAAAATTGGCACCTAATGTTTACGGGAAACAACTCAAATGAAGGTCAAATCAATCATAAAATTTGCACCAAGAAACATAAAAATATACTGAATATGACCCACTAGATTCCTTTTTTCACTGTAACAGGTATCCACCAGTTAGTAATGTTATATCCCAAAATTTTCTATCATTTTCATGTCGACAAAATTTATAACGCATTTCTTATTTATGACTTTCTACTCAAATTCTTATATTAAATAAGCTGTTTGTGTATTAAGCCCAGTGCCGTAGAGCAATGTATATTCGATTTTGAAATTTTAGAATATTATAGGCAGCAAGAAAAACTGAATAAAGCCCTTAACATACAAAACCAATTAAACAAATTTCGTGCCAATCAAAGCTTTTATATATAGGAAGATCAAGTGGTAACTGCAGTAATATGTCATCCGAGTCTTCCTGAGGATATAATTTTATCTCTACTGTGAGGCTAATTTTGAATTTTAGAATACTGTAGGCCTCAGAGACACGAATCCATTGCACTATAGAATACGACAATCAAAGTTTTGGAGATTGTTGCCAACTGGCACTGGATCCAAGTTGCTATAGAACTCAGAGGCTAGAATCAGGTTTAAGCTAAAACGTGTGGCCCCAGTCTTTAAGTGCCTTGAACTACATACTAACAGAAATTAGGACCTATAGTCTGACAAGTCTATGATTGGTATGGAGGCATAGGCCCATGAAATTCGTATGCAAAACAAAGTAGGAAAGTTGAATGAAGTCCAACATTATAATTTATGCACTATGAAAAGGAGGAGTATCTTCAAAACTTGAAACCCATCAACTTAAGAGGGTTATGAGAGAGAAAAAAACCAAAGAGTGGTGACATGACCCATAATTGAAGATTTAGTCATTTTACTATTTTACTATTCTCTGGTGCTTCTTTAGTAAATATGGTCCTAGGTAGACTAGCATTCAGTGCTTTCTCAGATACAACAATGTAGAAAGGGAATTGATGTAAGACATAAGGGCCCATGGGCCTATGGATCATAAGCCCAATGTTCAAACAGTTTCTAGAAACACCTGGTAAGTTTCTAGAAGCATCTAGTAAGTAGAGTAGAACATTCGACGTTATGTTAGTAATGTTCTAAAGTGTAGAGGAGTCTATAGTTATAGTAAGTAGGAAGTCCTAGATTAGGGTCAAGTAGAGTAGAATGTCCGTCATGGAGCATTCCAGAATTATGCTAAGTCTTACTTGTGACACTAAAAATAAGCATGTAAGCCCTCGGTCATCCTTAGTTGAATCAAATTCTTAGTTCCTTTTGAGTCCTCTCTCTTCGAGTATTGAGTGCTCATCCTCTTGATTGATCTGAATTCTCTCTTGAGTGTGGATTTAAGGCTTCTCCAACTACACCGCTGCATTAGGCATCACCCAAGTTCATAGAAAAATCTAAAATCAAATAAGCTTCAAAGTTCGGACTGTTTTCAAATACTTACCTTCTTCTTAAAATGGCATCATCCTGGTACATTTCCTCCGTCCTACCTACTTTTGGGTAATTATTCCATCAATTTTCCTATTTGTAGCTTCTTTAAGTGCATCCAGTGCTAAAACATCAATTCCTGCTTCATAGTTTGTGATTCTCAAAAAATTTGAAGCTACCCACGGGCACCATGCCAAAGGCACTTTAATTGGGTAGTTCTAAGTTATATACTCGCATATTAACCAGTCTACTATGCAAGGAGTATTATATATGCCGACATAATGTGAGTGCATTTGAAGATAATCAATAACACCACCGTTTTTCTGTCCACTAGGATACCAAGGAGAGAGTCAGTTATTGGCTCTATCTCTACTCAAACTCAGAGAGAAGAACATATCTGATAGACTTTATGGTCCTTATCTAAGCAAAGAGCACTTATCACATTGCTCTTTCAGCACCAAAGAACAGATCTGATAAGACTTGTGACAATTATTAAAACAATAAATTCTTTTAGCACCAACTGCATTTCAGTAAATGTAAAATTTGCCCTAGTCAAAATTCAGAATACATATGCAACCCACCTTTCTGGAAACAGTTCTGATAGTACGCAAGGCTACCTTAGAAAACACTGCATTCCGCAACTCTAAAAAAAAATGAGGCAACTTGGTCAGATGCATGATAAATGAGAGACAAACCATATGAAAGAGAGGAAAAAGACATTTCGGTTAGATAAAAATGCAAAAAAGAATGCATAAAAAAAAGAAAACTATATTTCAAAAACTGAACAAGAGTTTTCCATAACAGCTTCCGCGGCAGACCATTGGTAATGACTGCCATCATACTTGTCCATGTGTGCCCTTGAATTACTCTTCAATTTGTAATTCAAATAATTTTTAGATATAATTTCCTTCATTTAAGCTGATTCTACGAGAAGAAACTGATTGATTGAAGGTAAATATGGGCACAATTCATATTAACAACAGTCTCAGTGGCCATCATATAACCATATATAATAACCATGGATTTCATATGAAAAGCAAACGAAAAGCATAGTTGTACTATATTACCATTGCAGGCTGATGCTCCAGCTCTTGCTATTCCATATCCAACCAGAACAGCTATGGGGCTTACAACTAGGGCCGCAATAGGAGAATTAACAACTGCAGATATTGCGGCCGCACTCTCAGATGCCACAGCAGTTAACTGATCCACAGCCAGCTTAAACAGAAAGGGCACTTGAACATTTAAAACCTGCAAATTAGCATCACCTTCACATAAGGCAAGTAAGAACATTTTGAAGCAATTAGGTACTTGCAATCTGTTTTGATAATTGTCAAAATACCAAGAATTGACCACTTTTAGTGAACACCTGAAAAAGCGTTTAATTTCTGCGTGTAAGAGAGAGAGAGAGAGAGAGAGAGAAGGTGAGTGAGCACGTGCACGTTTAATTGCTGAAGATAATAAAAGGTTTCCATCTATGTTCTTGGTCTGTGATGAAAGTTTAAAAAGCTTTGGAGCCCATATTTCCTGATACTCATTTACACTACCAACAAATGACATAATTTTCTAAAACAGTTTCCCATCTGACATGTACATATCCAAGGAGAGAATTATTAAGAAGTAAGCCAAGGTCTCTCGACTTATGAGGGCTGGATCGTTCATTATGCTACTCGGTTTGTTTTAGGAGCACAGCATTCAAGTAAAAAGATTGAGAAATTCATTTAGCTTGCACATATTTTTACCTTAGACCCGACGAGAAGGCCCAACGCCAGGAGCACCCTCAGACGGAATTCAAGGTTATCGTTCAGCCACAAGTATTTAGCAAGAGTTCGAATGATCGTCATGTCTGCAACTTCATCACCTGATTCTTTTTTGTTTCTGACATTCTGAGATGGCTTACCAGCCAAAACTTGCTTTGAACTGGTTGTATCACTTGCCGATGTTGAGTAAAAAGCATTTCCCCTGTGTAATAAGTTCTAGTTGCATGAAGAAAGATAATAAGAATCCATATATATATATATATATATATATATATATATATTTATATTAAGTAAAACATAAATACTCCATTCAACATGAAGACATGCTATTCATCCTCTATATACCATCAAGGAAAGCAGCAACAACAAAACAAATCTTCTGAAAGCTACAAAATCCCCTTGAGCTAACAATTTCCATCAAATAACACAATGAGTACAACTAGTACCTTGAAACTTGCATTCCCTAATGACTATGAAAGCAGAACGTCACCAAATGACCTTGACGGTGACATGAGTGTAATGACATGAGTAAACTCTAGAAAGCTACTCATTTTTGTACGTATCACAGTATGTGATGCCACATATTAGTATTATATCAGTTTGGCAAGTGATCGTGGCCTACAATAGCTACTTACACCACCAATATGAGCTAAAACAAACTCCAATCAATAGTCTCATGCTAACTAGACATACAGTCAAGCCACATCCCACAGCTTCAGGCTTAATCTTCCACACTGCTATTTACAGACGAGTCACTTAAGTGGAAGCAAACCCATCAATCACGTATCCCAACCAAATGTATCTGTTAAATTCGGGCAGAAGGAGTACATAAGATCCTTGTTGAAGTAAGTTGTCTGATCGAAATGGCTCCTAAGTTAAATCTGATGCATCCTATTGATATGCAGAGGCCCATTAAGTACCCAGTCCCGCTGCACAATGTTTAAGCTTATTCTCCAATATTGATCTGTCTCCATCTATAAGCAAACAACATTTTATTGATTTGTAACTTATAAACACAAATTAAAGAACTCAAGCAAGTAATTCAAGACTCAAATATGTAAAAGAAAAGCTTTACGAAACCAAGACAGCAAAGGCATTCAGTAAAAACATTCAGAACATACCGATCCTCGATTCTGCTGGCCGCCCCCCTGCGGCACTGCCGCCGAAGAATCAGACAGAAACCCCTGAAGATGCTCAAAGAAACCACCTTTCCTCACAGGGTGGCTCCAGTGCCCCACATTCCGGGCGTGCAGACCGCCGCCTCTCCCACCGCCGGCGCTTGCCGAGAGAATCGGCACAGCCGCACTCAGATAACGATTGGAGCCGCATGTCAACTCCGATATACGCCCCGCCCCGCGAATACCGGCCCGGCGGAAGAAGTGGCAGGCTCGGAAGCAACTCGAAGCGGCGCACATACTCGATTCTTCTGTAAGCTACTGGTGCAACTGGTTTACCATTATTTACGGCTGGAATTGAAGAACCGGTCGGGACCGGAATTGGGTCGGAAGCCTTTGACGGAATCTGTGAGAAATGGAAAATTTGGAAAGTTTTTGATGATTTTGAATTTTGCAGCGGCAGTGAGGTGGCGGAAATGGAACCCTAGCCTGGTGATCAAAGAAGACGGCGCCAAACAGTGCCAGATGGCGCAAGACCACCATGCGCCGTATAAATAAAGCAAAAAAAGGGCTTACGTATAAACATACCGATCCTCGATTCTGCTGGCCGCCCCCCTGCCACGAACTTCCATTTTAGCGTACACCCCTCATTGGCGCCATCCTTGTCCGTCGTCTTCTCGTCTCTTTCAATTCCAGTCATAGGGCCAAACTAGGGTTCCATCATCTCTAGCTCCGCCTGCTTCAATCGCCGGCCAAAAGGGAAGAACAAGAATGGCAAACCAGCTGAACCAGAAATAGTCTCCTTAGACTGGTTGCTGAGTCTCTTCAAGCCCAGAATCGTGTATGTACACCGCTTCGAGTTGCCGCTGGGCCTGCCGCTTCTTCCAGGGGGGCGGGCTTTGCTGGGAGCTTCCATGCGGGTTGAAGCGTTACATGTGTGCGGCTAGGCCGCTTTTCCCAGCTGCGGCCGGAAGCGGAAGGGCCGGTGGGAATGCGGGCTGTTGGAGCCGGCATGTGAGAAAAGCTGCATTCTTTGAGCATCCGCATGGGTCTCTTCCGGATTCTTCCGCGGCGCAGACGCGCGTTGGCCAGTCGTATCCAGAACCTGTACGTTCTAAACGATTTTCGGGTGCTATTGCTTAGTTCTCCAATTGATTTTATCTATTTTTATGTTGTGTTTTTGCGTTCATGTTGTTGGCTGGACATTGATATTATGTTAAGTAAGCTTGGAATGAATGTGGTCTGGTTTGCATTGTCTAGAGAATTAAACTTTAGCTAAGAATAAAAGTTGAGATTCGTGAAAGTAGAGATTCGTTAAGTTGGCTACAAACAGAGAAGGCAAAAAAAGCTTGCTTTCTTGTGTTAGTTAGAGCCGTGGGGTGGAAGTTTGTTGTTGTAATTTTCATCCATGGAAAATATATACTCCTACTTGATGTACAAGCTATGCAATGCAGCAGAGGGCAGTAAAACTATATTCTTAGGTGA
Organism: Houttuynia cordata; assembly: GCA_039654745.1. Lineage (NCBI taxonomy): Eukaryota > Viridiplantae > Streptophyta > Magnoliopsida > Piperales > Saururaceae > Houttuynia > Houttuynia cordata. The sequence goes on along the minus strand of CM077503.1, from coordinate 40,835,101 downwards.
TCATCTTGAAGCATTTACTGGTTGCTTGAGAAAATTTGGGAGTGCTCCTTTTGCACTACAAATTTGAAACAGAAACTTTTACTAGGGCTTAGCAAGGTTGTATTCTCTGTTCCAAAGATCGTGCTGCTGAAGCATCAAGTAAAGGAAAGAGAAGTTTCTATCAGTTGTTTGGGAAAGAGATACGGAGCATGTATTTTAGGTTGCTTTAAGTTCACCTGGTAGATAAAAGGAAAAGTACATATTGAAGTTGACCTTATTCTCATTTTTGTCTGTTAGTGACGATTGTGCTCATCAACTTACAGTTTCTCAAATTATCTAGATGCATAAAATTGCTTTTCTTTTTTCTTTACAAGGCATTCATGATTTAGAACTTTTAGTTGACTGAATTTTTATGGTGAACTCATTAGAATGTCACAGGACTCCACCCCATTCATAGCATCTAGACTAGAGAGATTCATGACACTGGTTGCTGTTCAGGTCCGATCTATGAGTACTCAGGTTTCTGTCACTGAACAGGAAGTGACAAATGAGGTCCTGAAACGAGTTCTTTTGGCTGTTGAAGAAGACCCACTTTCTAGCAAGGAAATTTGTAATTCATACATAAAAAATGTTTGCCACTCGGGAAATCTTTCTGATGCTGCTCAGCTACTGAAGGTGCTTCATCCTAGGCATATATTTCTGAGTTTAGATGCCTATGACAGACTTCTTGCATCTGCAGCATCGACTAAAAATTATGAACTCTCATCTTGGATATTCAAGGATTTACTGCTGGGGGGAAACTGTCTAAATTTTAGATTTTACATGAATGTTGCAAGGGCATTTCAGAATTCTGATTGGGATGCACTTGACAAATTTATCAAAGAGGTATCCGTGTTAACATTTCCTCGAAGCACAGCACCGGTCAACAGGATGCTTCTTGCATTTGCAGAATCTGGGCAGATTGAGAAGGCCCTTTTGGTATTTGAGAATGTGAAGAAGGATTTACACTTTAAGCCAGATATAGTCACATACAATACAGTTCTAGCAATCTTGGGCAAGGCTGGCCAATTGGAGCAGATGCTTTACAAGTTTGCTGCCATGAAAGAATCTGGCTGTGTTCCTGATCTAATTACCTATAACACCCTAATCAACAGTTCTCAGAGAATGGGCAGAATGGACATGTGCGTTAATTTCCTTAGAGAGATGGGTGAGAGAGGAATCGGGTCAGATCTAAGGACTTATACAGCTTTGATTGACGGGTTTGGTCGCCTGGGCAATGTGGAAGTCGCATTGAATCTCTTCAATGAGATGAAGAGGCGAAAGATCCGTCCATCCATATATATTTATCGTGGCTTGATTAGCAACCTAAAGAGGATGGGGAAGTTGGATTTAGCAACGAGTCTTATAGAAGAAATGATTTCAAATGAAAATAAACTTGTGAGTTTCAAAGATTTTAAGAAAAAAAACAGGTAGTTGCAGTTCAAGCAATCTGGGCTTAAGTGATCATAATTGAAAACTGCCTGAAGTAAAGCTACGATGGAGTCTTCGTTGCAATAATTTTTGGCTTCAAGTTAGATTGCTGAGATTTGAGGAGCATTTTCCATAAAAAGGATTTGGGAACATCTGTATAGGCGGTGGGCACTGAGCAAATCATTTTTTCAGCAGACAAACACATTTATAGTACCCTCTCAATGTACATGGTTCTCAGTTTGTAGACATGCCTTCATGTATTTTCTCGACGTTGATTGCATTGGCGCATCCTGGTGCGTGCATTGTAATATGTTTTCTTTCTATATGTAAATTACTACTCTGGAAATAGGTAAATGTTAACGAATCTGCTGTATGCAGATATGCCCAAAAGACCTCGGAAGGGTCATGGTCCATTGATGCTGATCACCAGACGTTTTAATAGCGGAGCAACCAGGAAGTGTCGAGACCTTTCCTAGGGACTTGCCCAACATCTTTGGGGGGTTTAACGATTCTGCTGCGCCAAGTTTCGTGTAGTATATGCTTAGAAGCAGCACTAGATATTGACTTCATTATTGTACCAGGTGTCATGTTTGATCCATGGCCTACGGTTATAGCTCCTTGACATGCCATTGCGATGGCCTATTGATCTACGATTGTGTGTTATACGTTCTAGAATGTGCACAAAAACCATGCATCATTGCCAAGTCTGTTGCACAGTAGAATCTTAGTCTAAACATATATACACGCTACACAGATATCCCAGTGGGAACAAGGTTTGAGACGGGAGTGGTTGGGCAAAAGCCATCTCTTTGTTCCTTTTAAAACTGCTCGTATACTTTGACATTTTTTTGTGCTAAATAACTTAGGTTTTGGCGTGATATAGATACAAGATGGCAAATAAACAAAATTCTATAATTACATGCTTGAAAGGGTAAGTTTCCTTGGCTCTATGGATCCTGCCTCTCGCTCCTTTAAAACAGTATGGCGAGATACAGAACGATCCATCCTGCCATAGAGAAGATAGCAAATATGTGAACCCAAAACAAGACTGCAGCAGCCTCCTTCCCACATCCTCTCAAACTTGCAACAGCACCTGCCAATGAAAAGCTCATTAATTTCAAATTTCTTGCTCAATGTACAGTCACAACTACATTGTGGGGAGAATTGAAATTGCCTAGGAATACAAATCTACACTCTTCATCCTGAGTGCCTAAGTTAATTTTCCATGTATCTCAGGCCAATGAAAAGCAATCAATTTGACAAAAATAATGCTACCCAAGATATGTAATTTGTCGGAACGAAAATACTCAAGATATGTAACACACTGTTGAATCATATATGCCATGCCAGAAAATACCTAGAATTAGCTTAATGACAGATGAGACATGAAAACTTGTGGAGAACCAATTCCAAGGCCACTTAAAGAGCTTAATACATCAAAAGACCTTTCTCACTAACATAAAAATTACTTCATATTCATCTTAGCCATTAGCGGCCATGCTTTGAACAATACCCAGTGCATACATCTGAGCAAAGTGGTCAACAATAAATATCCCTTACCAGAAAGAACGGATGTGGGCATAGTGTGCTGAAGGAGGAGGACAAATTTAAACATTTTGTCCCCTCTTGGAAAGAAACCTAGCTTGTCAGCCAAAGTTACAATGCCCAACCCTGTTGGTGGAACCAAAACCAAGCGCCCAAAAATTATTGCAACAGTTGTTCGTAGTCCAAGCTTTGAACTTCCCGGCCCAGGTCCTATTTTAAACCGACCAAGAAATGCTTAGTGAAGGTTACAAATATCAATTCACCCTAAAATCTAAGTCACAACCTGGGATGTAACCGAGCCATAAACAACCAAAACAGGTAGATATTAACCGAACAGAGGAAATCCCTTAGTGGTAGTCAGTCAAAAAGGACATATGCTATTGTGTCAATTAAAAAAGGGTTTCTAAATTTATCTCCTTCACATAATCTATCAGGTTAGCAAGAAGCTGAGGAAAACAGTATAAGAAACAGGTAGTGACCAAAAAAATGCAAGGCCCATGCAAATTAGATTGTTATCCAATTATTCTATGCTTGCTCCAACTTGAAAACACAGCTAAGCAAACATCTATGCTAAAAAACAATATCAATGAATAAAACGGACACGCACATACCATCAACAAGATTCCCCCCCAAAGCCAGTAAAATGCATGGAATCATAGCTTCCCTGAGAGGAACATCCATCGTCAGTCAGATAACTACCAAGATTAAGCACTAAGAAAAAAGTAACTTTTGACAATCCTAAAGAAAAATAGACATACATGTCTCCACATAATAAAATGGTGTTTACTTCGATCAATAAAATTCATTATTCATTATTTAAGAAAAGAAAAGAGAAAAGATTCTTATGCCATCCCCAATCATGACATTCTCTGCAAATTCTTTATATAAAAAGGTATACATAAAGATCCACACGAAACAACATGACCTGAGATGACAGAATAAATTTAGGAAGAAGACAATAAAATACATCACCATACCCGAGAATAATGCAGCTGTCAGTGAAAAAGAATAATGGAGCATCATCAGTGAAGATCAAATGCTTCAGAAATGGTATAGCACCAATAATCATTGCAAGAATCTGTTAGAACACACACAAATGAATTTGTTGGATTGTCTAAATATCTTTTAGTTTATTGCAATAAATAAGTAAAATGTATTAAGCTGCAGGGAAGTTAATCTTCTTATATATGCTTTTAAGTTGTTCCTGTATGTAGAGCCCAATAAGTTCCCCGAGTCTATTACCAGAAGCAAGGCAACTCAGAATTTTGGATTACAACTAAACATACTTACAGATGCAATAATAGGGGGTTGAAGAATTTGTTTAAGCTTCAGCTTTTCATAAAGATAAGCAAAGACCAGTGCTATCTGTATCAAAGACCACGAATTTTAGCTGTATTAATGATATCAAAATATTTATTAAATCAAATAAGTTTCTTCAAACATTACTATAGGACTGCTTTGCTACAAATTCATATGGACACTATAACCATTAAAAAAATACATCTACCTACAAGATCAAAGAAGGCTAATGTAAAAAACTTTATTTGGTACTTGACTATGTTTATCCTCACTGAAAAGTAACGATCTAAGAAAATTGTTCAGTTTTTTTGTCTCTGTTTAACTTAGTACTTACACTATAGAGGGTAGTTAAGTCAACCTAGTCACATGTTATTTTCTTATTGGTAATCCTTCTTTAAGTGAAGGGTACTTAGGTCTTCTGCTATGATTAGGGTTTAACTCCCTCTAAATAAGAGAGTTGTCTTCTTCTTCTGTATTGTATTGAACGGCTTTGCTACAAATTCATATGGACACTATAAAAACATTAACAAAAATGCATCTACCTACAAGATCAAAGAAGGCTAATGTAAAAAACTTTATTTGGTACTTGACTATGTTTATCCTCACTGAAAAGTAACGATGTAAGAGAATTGTTCAGTTTTTTGTCTGTGTTTACTTTACACTATAGAGGGTAATATAGACAACTTAGTCAAATGTTATTTTCTTATAGGTAATCCTTCTCAAGTGAAGGGTACTTAGGTCTTCTGTTATGATTAGTGTTGAACTCTCTCTAAATAAGAGAGTTGTCTTCTTCTTCCGTATTGTAACGAACAGCATATTGAATAAATCTCTCTCTCCTTTCTGTTCCTCCAAACTTTTGTTTTCAATTTCCTAACAAACAAGGCCCGTAATAAAATATTGAATGTGTAGGTTGTCTCTAACATATAACTTCTAAAGAGGATTCAAGGGGAATTTCTAGAGCAAATCTATCAATACCAACAGAATACTTTTTAGGTTTGGACCGTGGAAACCTTCCACAAGGGCTGGAATGAGTTTTTTACATCATCAAAAGATGCAAATTGGGGGCATCAAAAAAGCTATTCATATATAGCAGGACAATTATATGATCTACTTTACTATAAGATTGCAAATAACAGCACATGCATTTGCATCCCATACGAAGTCATATAGCAAGCAAATATTCTGAAGTTACATCAAGGAATTTTCCAGAAAAGTTACTTCCAACCTTTCCTCTCTTAGAAGTGTCTTCGTCTATTAATTCGGGTTCTTGAGAAGCTAGCAGAGGAACTTGCTGCTCTGTAGGGCTATCCTTTGGTGTAGCCCTCACAGGGAGCTTCGGCTCTTCAGTTATGTCAAATGAACCTCCTGGTGGTGGTGCAAGCATCTGAAACACGTAAGTGTAAAGAACAATTGCACCAACCTGCAATATAAACAATATGTTTTCACCATCAAGAATTAGAAGTTTAAAGGACAATAGTAACTCAATAAACTTGATCTGGATCACAAGATATATAATATCCATTAGACACTAATCCTGATGAGTACATAGAACTGTAAAGGTTAATATTGATATACTCCAACTAATGATTTATATGGTCCAAGAAGTAAGTATTCCAGATTTTTTTTATCAGACAGGTCAGATGAGATTAATCCTATCTTGTGACTTCTAATTCAATGTCTTCAAGGTAACATGTTGATGATGCTTGTTCGCTAACTGCGTGCCCTAGACCCTACAATGAGGATTGCAAGAAATGCACCTCTAGTCTAAAAAGGGAAATCTATTTCTGGATAGATAGCCACTGTAGAATAAACACTCACTAATTGCCAAAACTTCTGTCGACTCTAAAGAGTTAAGAACAGGAAGGCAGGTAAGCCACATCATTGTCTTTAAAAAGAATAACAACATGTCTTGAAGGGAGTGGGAAGTAGTTTATTTCATAAAAATGTGCAAAAATTTACCCATTGTCCAAATGAAATGTAGGCATTTCCATCTTGACTGCATTTTTCCGAGTCTCCAAAAGGGTTAGACTTGTCCCGACATAGAGCTGCAATCAGGACAAGTGGTATATTTCCAATGTTCCCTACATCAGAAAGGGTAAAGTAAGAGGATATGACAACGCATACAGCATATTAAGAAAGGTTCAAAACGTTCACTTCATCACAAGGTCAATACAACCTCCAGGACATACATTTCGCCATGTTATTCCAATGCAAACACTGTCAACAATGAATGGAAGGCACAAATGCTGTGACATAGTCAGACGATGTCACTGATAGCATTCCTTACATCTATTATTTAATCATAGAACTTAATCTATCACCACTTCTTGTGAATGAGAGGAAAAATGACAAAATAAACATTCTTCTATGTATCCATTTTTCTTTAACAAGGGATGTCCAAGTGTTTAAGACCCGACTAGAAGGGGCAAGGCAACCGGTCTCACTGTAGACGGCCACCAATCCCCTCAAGCACGTGCAACAATAAAACATCATATGCACTGGGTAAGTTGGGCTGTGATCCTCGTGGGTGGCCAAAAGTTGGTGTTGCAACTCAGGACCTCCACTTCCTAAGGCACGGTCCTTACCATTCTACCAACACTCAGTTGTTTAGAAATCAATCTGTTGGATGCATAATAAATAGTATAAAAAACTAGTATTAACTTATGGTACAAACTACAAAGTGAGGTAAGAATATAAGACGATTGAGAAGAGAAAAAATAATCTATATCTACACTGCTATTAAAAGTGAAAGGGGTGGAACAGATTTTTCAAGTCTAGCACCAAAAATACCCTTGATATGCATCTATATGTGTATCTCAACCTATACTACTATTAAAGTGAAGGAGAATTTACATTCTTTAATTCTTTTGTGGCATGTGCAAGATGCATGAGCGGGTTTTACTAGTCATTTTAAACCAAAAAGAAAAGGCACTCATTAAATAACTAGCATAACATGCAGATTTATTTTTTAAAACATTCATTATTTAACTTCAACACAAATAAAAAAATCTCCTCACCAATTCCGATATGTATGATGGTAAACTTGAAGTATGGATACCGAGGCCGAACAATACTTGCAACAACTAAACCTATTATGGAACCTGATATGGTGGCAAGAACTACATTGACTGGAATAAACCACCTACAGGTCAAAGTTACAGCATGTCATATTCCAATATCGAATCACTAATAAATTTATGAGCAAGCATGAGCAAAGTCACAATCATATCGAGCCACCAGTTCTTAAATAAAAAACAATGAAATCCATTATTATTAATTAATCACTAAAAATAAAATTTATATAAAAAATGAGATTATCATCATTATCATTATCAGCATTAATGATCTAATCTTAGCTATCCAGAGCCAGCTACATGAATTCTGCTTTATTCTGAACCAAGTAACTGCTTGAAAAGATGCAATGAAGTGCATCTTAATAAAAAAAATCCAAAAAGAAATGGGCCATAATTTACAATGATAAATTTGACAAGGCCCCAGACGTATTAAAAGGTGCCTCTGTATCATTACGCTCCATCAAAGCAAATTTTACAACATAAAAAGTGCTTCGATATCAACATCATCAAAACCGGTCAATACATTGACTGCATTTTCTATCTAGTCATTTCGACAGCCATTGAGCAAGAACAAGACCACTTTCTATCTTCACTTTCTACAGCCTAACAATTCAATAAAGTTGACTCGGACAAGTGCAGAAGATTCTGCTGGATCAGTATTGTTGTCAATCATATTCCTTATCTCAGCCATATGAGTTGACAATATAATCTTCCAACCCACAATGTAGGATCCATGTGAGACAACCAGGTGACATTTTTTTTTGGCTGCCTTTTTTATAGCAACCATTTACTTAATGGTTAAACTCATTTGATGCGATGGTTGAAAAAGCAAACTTACCTAGTCACCTTCAAACATGAACAACAACTAGTTTGTTATCCGTACAATCAGGATGCAATGAATTGAGTAGATAATACAAAAAATCATCATGAATAGAGAAAAATAGTGACAGTATTCTTAAGAACAAACAAACCCCACATGAACTAAAAACTACAATTTGAAATAACTTCCAAATTTAATAATTTATAGAAAGAAGAGTTAATGTAGCAAATGCAATAATAATTCTTATCGCTGAGGATCAGATTCTTACCACTGCATCATTTTCTCTAAGGTGACAGAACGCCCAAGTTGAGAGAATATCAAACATGGTAGAAGAAGAGAGAAGACCAGCTGCAAAAGGCATCAGATAGAAGTATTCTTAACCCACCACGCAGATATGCACATATATATGGAAATAATTTTAAAAATTGCCAATTTATTTATCCTAACTCTTTTCAAAAGAGGAGCGTGCAACCACATAAACTTAAAATGACATAAGAGGTTCTTTTTCTCCCCCCACCCCCCAAAACAAAGAAAAAGAAAACACTTTTTGTATGTATATGTTGCTATCTGGAAGTGTATCCAAATTCATTTTTCTGTCTCGCATGGAAGAAAAAGACCATTCAAACGTATTATCTTCATATATAAGCCCTACACATTTATCTTCATCTGAGCCCAGCCAAATAGCTAATGGTGACGATGTTAACTGCAAATCATCTATGAAGGACATAAAGAGGTATTGAATCCTAGTGATTGAACTGCTTAGCCATCAGCGTCGAAAAAGAAAAAGAAAATCATCCAAACAAAGGCTGAGATAAAGATATAGCGAGGAGCTATAACGAAGACTAACTCAGAGAAGCAGCCAAATGCATCTTTATTTAACGATTAATTCAAAGAAGCATATACAAGTGAAAAGTCAAACAGGAAAAAGAACAAAATGAAAAACAAAAAATGAAAAAACATTTCACTTACGTCACCATTTTCCCCAAGAGGAGAAAAGAGAAACGGTTAATACTTTGCTAACAGAAGATAACAAAACTTAAGAAATCAATTTAAACCTTAATATACACACATATAACATACCACATAGTCATTTAAAAAAAACAAAACCAGATGCCAAAAGGATTGCTTCCTCTCAGAGACTAAATACTGTACATATGCTATTTGAAAAAAAGCATACTGTTATATTCGTAAGATAATAATTCCATCAACAGGCACACAATAAAAAAATTAATCTAGTAAAAAGTTAAATCCAGAAAAGATAGAACACCGAGAGAAATGTCTCTTTCTATATGACAGTATTCAAGTCAGATTTCGGGAAGGAAAATACTTTCACATTTCTCACTCACCCCGTTGAGCAGTTTTCTCCCGCTAGCAGTCAGAATGTTAACATACTTGGAGGCCATCAGAAAGCCCATGAAGCACATTGTGAAGACTTTGGCAATGGGCAATACTGCAAACTTCATTGTCGCAAAGACTGAAGCCGATCCACCTCCCCCAACACTTTCTGTCGCCAACAACAAACTCTCCATGCTTACCACAAATCCCAATTTCCGATGACTGCTAAACATAAAATGATCCTCAAGATTCAGATTTTTTATAGCCCAATAATTTCACTTTCCAACACCACGATCAAATCTCCCATGAAAGTGAAGAAGCCCAGCTCCTCCCAGTTAATTAAAGCGCTCAAGGTCAATGCTTTCTGTTGCAACAAATTCCTGGCGGTAAATTCTGGTCCTGGTCGGATAGAGAAAAAGATTCATGGAGTCACTCATGCTAACTATAAGAGACAAATACGTACAAGCAATCATGATAGCAATACAGGAACATTTCGCTGGCCTATCTTCCTATGTAAATACGCAACATTGCAAAGAATTAGCAAAAAAACATGAATTTTAAAAGCTGCAAAATCACGAAAAAATCAGAAAGAAGTTCCAGGTGACTAAAGCAATCCAATGGTACCAAAAATCGGTAGAAATCTCTAGATCTCTGAAAGAAGGTCGGAAAAAAAGCTCAGTTAACGTATGCGTGAAAGAGATATATATACACAAACTATCTGAAGGCAGAAAAAAGGGAAAACAAAAAACCAATTTTTGTGATGATTAAAGTTATTAAACATGGCACAATGCTTAAAGCCCAGATGCTCTCTTCCCAAAAACCAAAATTTCCATTACATTAACTTCAACTTTCCAAGGACTAAACGAAATCCTACCCATAAATCCGAGGTATAGCGGAAGTTCCTCTCCCAGTTTAACTAATACAGGTTCGACTCCTAGTTCCAAAGGGAAACCCAATAGAATCCCACCATTAATCAAAACTAGTTGGGACATGGGGTGTTGGTGTGTCCCCACGACATTGCCAAAATTTGGGCAACAAATTGTTCAGATTTTGCAACATAATTATCACCAAAACTCAAAAAACTGGACAGCAGCCGAGAAAGATTAAAATATTTTCTAAAAAAAGCATAGAAACTTCCCGCGAAGCTGATCCGGTCCAGCTCCAGTTTCAACCATATAAAATCATGGAAGAAAAAAACGCAACGCATCCAACAACAACAGTATAGTACATGAAAACAACTTCTTTCCAAATTCGGAGCTCAAATCATCATTAAAAATTTACAAAAAAAATTCCAAAAAAAACAGCAAACAAGCTCTTTTCTATCTGCGGGTCAAACCAGTCGCCAGGGCAGTTTTGTTTAAGAAAAAAATACCTGGCGCCCAATAAACACCTCCAAACAGTGCAATGAAACCTCGAATCAGAGCCCAAGGATCCAATCTTTTTTGGTTTCTTCTTCTTCCGCTTGTTCAATCAAATTTCAGTTGCTTGGGTGCTAAAACGATTGGGTTTCCGTACCCCGGGGGCATGAGAATCCAGACCGTCTTATAATACTTGGTTTTTCTGCGCTTAATTACAGTTTTACTTTCCAATTAGCCATGTCCCCCTGGGACTTGGAAAGGGGCCCCTTCGAACCCAGGAGACGTGTCGGTGACGTTCGTCCAGGATCTGCTGAGGTGAGATTGGGGTTTAAAGACAAAAAGAGTGGGCCCCCACAAATTTAGATGACGTCTTGTTCCAATGTCAAATAACCATCGTTTAGAGGCCTGTAGCCTCCGGGCCTCCCTTCTTTCCCGGCGCCCGATACGGTTGGGCCCTCTCCCTCCCTCTCCCCCTGGCTCGATGGGGTGCCCGCCACCCCCCGCCCCGGTGACCCCCTTCCTTCTCCCTCTTCCTCTCTCCCCCTCCCTATGACCCTGACGCCCCGTCGACCCCCTTCCACTGGCCCCGGCGACCCCCTTCCTCTCGCCCCGCCGTCTCCTCTGGCTCGATGGGGCGTCCTCGTCGTGACGATGGGGCGGCGAAAGGTGGAAAGTGACCCGGGGTGGGAGAGAGAGGGTACGAAAGGGAGGGGGGAGAGAGGAAGGAAGTTGCCGGGGCAGGCGGGCGTCGAGCCATAAGGGGGTCACCGGGGCGCCCCGTCGAGCCAGAAGGAGAGTGGGAGAAGGGGGGAGAGAGGGGGATGGGGAGAGGGGCGGCGGGTGCCCCGTCGAGCCAGAGGGAGAGAGGGGGAGGGGGAGAAGGCTCAACCGTCTTGAGCCTCGGGCGCTCGGAGAGAAGCCCATAGGCTACCTTTAGCCTTACCAATAACTTAAGGTATCAGGAAATTTCATACTATATAACAAAAAGAGTTCGATTTACTTTAGATCGGTGTCACATAAGGGCGTGAGGCCGGGTATTTCAGTTGTTGAATTTCAATCTGATAGTACGCTTAATATAGGGGCAAACATGGGCTTATTCAAAGCATCATTGAATAAACTATTTATTAGCTTAAAGCGAATCAAAGTCAAAGCATTGCCCTATGAATTATGGTGAAATTGCACTTAACCTTTTATGAATTGTGAAAATATGTACTTAACCCATATGTAACTTCATTATCAGATGATTTTACCCTTGACATCTCCTACTACAATTTTAAGGTCTTTGGTAGCCATGAAGACCATAGTAAATAGCTAATTTTTTTACATTTGAGAAAACAAGGTTGGCGTATTATCCTTGTCGATTAATATATTAACCGTCTATGTGCACCACCTTTACTAGGTGAAAAGAGGGGGATGGCGAATAGAGGAAGAATGTGAATTTATTAATAAACATAATAGGTAAAATTATTTCATCGCATAAGTTCATAGGGGTTAAGTGCATATTTTCATAAGTCATTGGGATGTCAAGTGCAATTTATCCTAGCTAACCAGGTGAAATAGGCACAAAGGCTTTGCATGGTTAAAAACCTTATTTTTTCAACCTGTAGTTGGGAGCATTTTAAACGGAAATAATTAACATGCTTCGTTGCATCACGCATTTTGGGGCTTATATTTTGATGGCACACATTTTACGAAACATGGGCGAGTTAAAAAAACTCATTAGTTTCTGAATTGACCGCCATGCAATCGTACGAACTCAAATTCATTCGCGAAGGGCGGTGAAGTCTCACTAGCCGTCAGATCACATGGAGCTTTTTTTTTACACATAGATCACATGGATCTTTTTTTTTACACATGGATCAATCATGCACTAACATGCGCGACAAGCTAAATCATGCTAGCGTGTGTCCCATCAACCTGTGAAGCAACCAGATTTGGATTCTAAGGGGCCGTTTGGGGCGTGATTAAAAGCAAAACATCTAGATGGGATGTTTTGCTACACTGTAGCATCTGGATATTTTATATATCCAGCTGAAAGACGTGTTTCAGCTACATATAAAAATTCACCTGGATGCTACAGTTTTTATCCAGAATCCAGTCTGGATGTTTTGCAATAATCACGCCCCAAACAGCCCCTAAGCATACGTCCTAATCGTGTCATATTAACGCGGCTTTTTTAATATATATACTAACAAGGCTCATTTTTAATTTTCCCAATTAAAGTGAAAAGGTTCTAGAATAGCTAAAATTCAAAATAAAAGCAAAAACGAAACGAAAATTCCTTACCAATATATAGTGAGTAGCATTTAATGCTTTCCGTCATTAGAAGATGACTGACAATGAGAGAGGAGGAATAATAGCTTTACTACTTTTTTGATGGGCTCCTATGCCAAGTTTCCACTTTTAACATCAACTGCTAATCCCTTCTCATTGCTTTAGAGCCACAACTATAAAACATCTACACACCTTCAAAAAAAAAAAATTATGATTGTTATGCATTCAGATTTGAACTTCGGCCTGGAAATAGGAACATGTTGTAGTGAAGAAGAAAAAAAAATGTAATCTGCCCTTTTTACGTGTCTGCTCCATTTTAAATCCATGTTAAGTCATTTATCTGGAAAAATATAGACTTTTTATTTAAAATAGTCGGTATTTTTTCACCAAAAGTTAATGGTCTTTTTGTTTCGGGGCTAAATAGTTGATGGACTGAGACACCCAACGTACTAATTATATAACCTACAACACTTGTTATTTGCATATGCTCCACATGAAGAGCTTGTCTTTCCTTTACGAAATTGATCCGGTGAGATACTCCTAACTTTGAAAAGAGCAAGAAGTTAAGTTGTCTTTCTAAATACAAAGCAATTTATTGCATGACATGTGAGCCGTAAGTATAAATTAAGTATTTGCTGCCAATCAGGTAAGCTCACCATTGCTATTCTTCACCACGTTTCATATCTAAATGGCAAATACGGCGGCCCATGCAGTAGCACTGTGCCATGTGACCAGACTCAGATGTAAATGAGTGTTTAAGAGGTCGTTATTCTTTTCTTTGTATATACTCTACCTTTGCCATTTTTATACACTGAATGTGCGATGGAACCGACTAGCAGTGCATTTATATGTTTCATAATACAGCTATGTTGGTGAATGATGATGGTTAAAACTGTTTTGATATCTGCCTCATTTGTTTCCAGGTTTTGGCATGGATTGAAAGAGGACCTCATGGATTAGGAGTTATGAAAGCATTTTTGTTATTTTGTGTGATCTGTGTGGGCTTTGATGAAATTTTAGTGATCTGTTAAGTCCTTGACAGTGATGTGGCAGATATATGATTCCTAATTATGTTGCTTTACGGGTACAGAATGTCATGCCAAAATATTAATATAATAGACGACTAAAGTATAAAGTATGAGGCAGCTTTATTAGTGAACGTGTGAATTAATAATCAAACGGTAGAATGCAATGCAATTATTTAGGAAAAATAAAATGTTCCAATTTCATTGTGATGTTTTAGTTATTGTAGTCCAATGTTGCTTAAGTACTTGTTAGACTCTCTTAGAAGTTTAGATGAAGGTGAGGTTGTTGCTAGGCCAAGTAAGACAAGCTTAGCTTCCCACGTAAATTTTTTTTGTGAAATTGAAATGCAGACGACGATTCAAGTGAACCTCAGGGGCAGCTAACATCATATTATTCTATAAAAGTTGTTAAACCTACCTAGCTCTCGCACTATAATGTTACACGTTATATTTGTTTTGAGCTTTGTATCTTTTATGGCCATCAACACTTGATTGTGAGGACTAATTTTTCTTGTAAGACTGTAAATTAATGGAGTAATTAAGAACTATTATGCAAGACAAATAAAAGCATCATTGAAGATTTGTGTAATGTTTAATTAATTTAGTTCATTGGTTCTAGAGGATCATGAATGTTTGACTGGCTTGAAGGATAAGAAGGGTGATCTTGAGACCAAAAACGATCCAAATGAATCAAATCACATGATATCTTTCCCTTTCATTTACAGAGACCCCTTTCTTAACAGATGTCCCAAGACGAGGAGGGCCACGTAGAAAAATAGTATTCCTAAGATCATGGTGCATGCAGGGCCCATGAAACTACCACGTCCACACCTTCTTTAATGATGTCGCTACCAAAGTAAATGGCAAATTAGCAACCAAGCAATCCATTGCACGAGTCCTGATACCTTTGCCTCTTCTACTCGTAGCCTTTTTTAATTATGCCCCTTCACAGGTCTTTTTTCTGTAAAAGCAAGGGGTGGACCCGGCTTGAAGGGGAGGGCAACTAGCCTCTTAGAGTACTGTATCCCACCGCCAATTCTCTTGAACACATACACAGCTCATACAACATAATCCCTCCTTCTAAAAATTAGTTCATTTTAAAAAACCTTAGGAAATAATAAGAACGGAGGGAGTATACACCAAGTAAATCTAGATATACTCTCTCCGACTAATGAAGCCTGCTTGCTTTTGAAAATGAGTTAATTTATTGGACTTTAAGACCCGTAAAAAAAATAGAATTTCCCCTCCCCCTTTCCTGTTTTTGGTCACAAGGGAACAAAATAAGCCATGAAATAATGAACCCGTGTTTTCCAAGTGCAAACATGCCTCATTGGACGGAGGGAGTGATGGTGCCATCCCACCAATACCCTCTTTGGTTCACAAGCACAACTAAGATCTATTATGTTGATCGATATTTTAGCAAAGTTTGAGATTGAGGTATGTTACAGGAAATCATGTCACCCTGGCTAGAGGTTACCGTGGCATGTTGCTACAATTATTCAAGAGATTAACCCCGTAGTTGTCGATTCCACGACGATTCCTTCTCACATGTGTTCTGAAAAGCAAAGTCGACCTGCTAGCAAATTAAGAAGTACATGAAACACTTAACCAAAAAAAAAGTACATGAACACCACTAATGGGAATGGTCCCACCACCTTAAGACAAGACAAAAGGAAACACAGACTGATTGAGCTTTTGCCAAATTCGAGTTTACGTCATGGCTTAAAATTCAGTCCCAAGACTATCGTAGTTCACTTCGTCTGAATTTCATTAAAGATAACCTACGGTTCCGTAGACAGCTTAGAAACCATTTGCCGTCACAATTACCTGAAAACAATGTATCCTAGTGCTCTTTGAAGACATGGACTATGCAGTGTCAACTCTATGGATGAAATTGTGACAACGGCATGGCATAAGTTATGATTAGTGGAGCATGTGAGACCACATTAACACTGTCCAACAGATACCCACCACGTTATCGGTGTGTCTACACTGGTGTTGCAATATCGTTTTCCTTATGAGAAGATGAAGCGAAATTGGCTAACTGAAACTAACCTCCACGATCCGTTTCTTTCGAACTATGCAATGTTTTCTAATTATTAGATGTTTACAGTCCGATTAAACTATCATGAAGATACGTCATTTTCTCTAATAAAAAGCTCTCAGCTACAGCTTACCTAAACATGTGCCGCCAACAAGTTTTAGATTTTGGCCTTATTCAATGGAGAATCAGGTGAAACCTAGATCTTTTGCACATTAAATGGGCATTTAATATAGTAAATTCCTAATTTCATATTTCAACCATTACCCTAAAGTAGCCACACCCCTAAACTTTTTTTTTTTTGCTAGATACAACCCCTAAACTTTTAAGCCTTGGGTAGTTGTATAAAAAAACCTCTAAACTTTTAAGCTCTCCCTCTCCCAACCCCAATCTATGGTGGGGTGGCGCGCTAGTCATTTTTATACTCTCTCTGTCCATATTAACTTTTTCAAATTGAGAAAGTATAAACAGCTGAATCTGACCCTCGAATACCACCATGCTCTATTTCACTGTCTATCCATTTGTTTTTCACTTCAATTTGCATCTCGCTTGGTTTCAAATAATTACCAAACTACACCAACAATACATGAATGCTGGCCTTAATTTTATTGGTTATGCATCCCAAGGACAATAATGACCAACAACACAGCAATCTAAAAAATGGCCTTCTACGGACTGAAAAGCCAATGCTAGCAAAGGTCAGTTAAAAAAATGAATCCCCTGACAGATAGAGTCAGGTGGCGGCTTTCTATGTCGAACAATGCCACTGTGCAGATGTCACCAACCAGATATTTTATCCTGAAAAAGAGATTCCTAAATGACGCACTTTCTCCCAATACTAATTCATCGTCAGTGTAGCTTAGGCATCTACCTATTGGTATCCTAACACAATTATTATCAACATAAATATGAATGCATAAATGGGATAAGTTTGACATATGAGTAATTCTTTTTTAGGATAAGCACACAGAAGTAGCTCAAGAATTATAAGAAGTCATAACTTTTAAAAAGATAATCTCTTCTTTATTCTTTTTGAGGTGATTGCTGTCTATGTGAAGAGCCAATTTAAGAGCCCATAAAAGCTGTTCAAGAGAGCTGCATTTATACCTGAATGTTCCTAAAAGCTCCATCCACTAAGGTCAGCCCTGTTCATAGCATAAGCAGAGCTAATTTTGACAAACTTGACCCAAAGTCATAATTAATGCATCGTCCAATTTATCCATTGAACTCACATACTCAATAGTAATTTCAATGCACATAAATTTATTGGAATATATATACCCTGTGGAGTGTGGACTGAACCTTCTAGACCGAAAGTCATTCCCTGCCTGGAACTTGCTTCTTATCCAACTGATTTTGGCAATTGCTATGTCAATTGTCGTCATACCAGAGGTCAGGCAAATATAGCAGATTGCATGCACCTATGGGACCATTTGGGAACCATTTTGAAGGTGATAGGAAAGGCACATTTAGCCCATTTGTCACTTTAAGTCACCCATTTGAGATGAATGAAAATTATGAAAGAAAAGGCCATTTCAGGCCCATTTGACGTCAATTCTCCCTTCCTCAGGAATCCTCCCCTTGATGACTTTTTTTTATACATACCCCTTGATGACATTTGAGAAGAGAACCTATTACCGGGTTTGGGACGAAGGAGATGATTTGAAAAATGGACATAGTTGCCCCTTATCAATCATGTCAGCCACGACTCCTTTACAAACAATAAGAGAAATGTAATGCTGTGTCATGGTTGTTCCACACATATGCTTTTATAATAACCAGTCACAAACAAAGTATTAGTTTCATAGTATTTTTTTACAGAAAACCTGAAAGGACTTACTCGAACTGGTTAAAATTACAAACATGCTGTAGTTAAAACATGCTGTGTCCCAATTTTTTGAAGAAAGATTTGAGAAATTAAAATTGCATAGCATAATTTACATACCTCTAACCCTTGGCACCTGGTTGAAGGAGATGGTGGACAACAATCTGTCAGCTCATCAGAAGTTATGAATTGGAGGTATACTTAAAGGTTGAAGATGGTTAAAAAGGTGGAATGGAGCACAAAGAATGAAAATGAAGATGGAATCCTCGTGGGTCTGCTCTGACAGGATGTGATGCTAGTGGCAATTTTTGACACCGGATTTCAACTGGATTCGAAGCTGCAGGCTCAATGTTGAAGGTAGGCTGGGCCATAGCATTGTAAATCGATTTGGAATCCTTTCAGGCGGTACCAACAGAAAGCAGTACCTTTGGTTGTGGCCTCTATGAATTGCTTATTTTTCAAATCGCATCTGACCATCTAATGAAATGTGAATAGCTTGTCCTTCTCTCTTTGAAACAAGGGGCACTTCAGGTTCTACCTTGCTTCAAGCAATTTAGTCTTCTCAATGTACCATATCGATTTTTCAAACCTGCTGACACAGACAGTAGTCGCCCACTCCCACTTCTGCATATGTCACGGCAAATAATGAGTCCATTGCCATCTTCATGGGCGGAAACTAATGCATTTAACGGAAGACAAAGACTGCTTAACGGAAGACAGCTTCAGCTTACACCCCCTCCAGCTTGTATGGTATAGGGAAACAAGGAAACTAATGTGTTTACAATTGAAGTCAGGGACTACAATTTTTTCTTTGATGCTATGGAACATAAGCTCCTGAGACTAGTTATTTCCATTTACAAGCTTTATATTCTGACATCAATCAACTACCTCCCAAGACTTTCGTTTTTTTCACATCATCCATGAAAGCTCACCATCATTTAATCCCAGCAAACCTGATGTTTCTTCTTGACATCAACTAAATAGATTTCCTTATCTTTGCCAAGAAGCGCTAGCTTGAATTTTGGTCCTCCCTGACCTATACTTGGAAAGATGACTTCTTCTACTGGACATTCCATACCCACACTGGCCCACAATGAAAAAGAAGCAGCGTTTGGACTTCCATAGAATAATACATCCACTGTACATGTTCTCTTTTCATCAGAGCCCTCAAATCGATTTAAATCAAGGAAAGCATGTTCACTCAATTCCCCTACTTTCAACCGGATCCATAGTTTTTCCCCAGAAAATGCATTATATAAAGTAATGTGGAATGTGATACCCACAGGCAAACCAGGAATAAAGGGAAGAGGATTTTCCGAGTCGTTACCAGGAACATTTAGCTCCACTTTAATGTGTTTGAGTCTGCTACTGAACACAACATGCTCAAATGATACCAGGCCAAGTAACTTGCTCAATGAAAACTGATAGGCATGATCAAAACCTTTTTCAGCAGATAGTTTCTTTAGATCTTTGGCTAAATTTGAGGGTTCCAACTTTCCCTCTTCACAGATGTGCTCTAGATCCGACAATATGGAAAGCAATTTCTTTACAGTTGGATCGTGATATCTTGCAAGGTTCAACAATTTCAGGGCACAACCAAATAACATGAGCTCTAAGACATGGATCTTCTCTTCTCTAGAAAATCCAAGAAAACTATACCTTAACCGTATAAGACACCTGTCTAAATTTTCCAGTAAATGATCAACAATGTCCATCCCTTTAAACCAAAACTTATTCGGTTCCATATTCTCACATACCTTAGCAAACAGCTTCATCACCTTTGTATATTCAGAAACGAAAGCCGATGCACCGATTAATTCCTTAGAGGATGCTGTAACCATTAGAAGCTCTTCCTTACAGTTCCTGAATATCAACAAAATAAAACAGAATAAACTGCACTGCTAAAATACAATGAACTCATGTTTCTACAAGACAGTGATCGTTTGGAAGGCTTACAAAACCTTAAGCATCTCAGTGCTTCGTATGTGCATCTTGATTTTATCAAAAGCCAAGTTTTTACCACCGCTTCAAATATAAGCCTTATGCATGACATCACCTCGTCATTTAGACAGGACATTGACTGTTGATAAAATTCAGTGCAAGACATTGTTAAACTCTCATTCAATAAGTTACCAGGTGAATTGGCTAGACAAGAATCGGATATATTGGACTGATTAGAATAAATTAATGAGGGGTCTAGGTTTATTGTATCTGCAATGGAGGCAGACATCTTTCCTAGTAAAGGCCGTGCATAGACAAATGCTCTCGAAGGAATACTAGATGTAGCTTTGTCATCTGGAACTGGTACTGATAGGCTCAATATAAGTACTGCGTTTACTTCAAGTGTATCCAAGCCCAACTCTCCTTTACAAAGAGGCTCTACCTGAAAACCTCATTATGAGAAAAGAAAAGAAAAACAAGATCATTGTTACTTACATTCAAGTAATGAGAGTAATAATCCAATAATAAATCCTTATTATGAGGGATTAATGTATAAAGACCTATGTTCTCAAATCTGTCTTTCAAATGGTTTTTGGTAAATAAATCGAAACGATAAGTGGCATGTAAGGAATTAATTTCACTGAAATCTTAGGATAAGTAAAACTACAAAAAATGCTCCAAACTAAAGTCCTAAACAAGCAATTAACTTATCTTAATGTCCCAATGTTCATACCTCAACTTGGCAAAAACTTTACATACCTTTTGAGTGAATTCTTTCACAAAGGCAGCTGAGTAGCTCTTGTTATTTTTACCAATAGAATATATAACAGATACTATCTCGCTTTCATCCTGATTAGAAAAAGGAAGACAATCATTTTAAAGACACAACACAGGTACGAATTTTCCGGGCAAATTAATGCAGATCAGCACCCAATGTGTGTGAAACAACATTTCAATAATTAGCCAATAACAGAAGTTAAGCAACAGCACACCTGTGGATATGCCCCCCAAGTAGTTAGCAAACCTTTGACCGAAGACTTAAAGATCTCCATATTAGGCAACTTTACCACTCGAAGAATTTTCTGAGCTGCAAGCCTGACTCTGGCATCTGTATCTAGTAAAACACTGAGAAACTACAACAACAATAACTAGAATTAAAAACAAATAGATCTTAGGAACTCTCCTAACCACACTCAACTAAGAAAATACAACAGAGCCATCTGAGTAGCAAAATGTATCTTAACTACTATGTAAGATATTTTCTCTCCTGCAATCAGTAGATAAAATTCTTCCGACAGCTTCAATGCAGAAGAATGTTGGAGAATGGAGTAACAATGCCAGTCTTAAATTTGATAAGCTAAAGCTAGAGACAAATATCATCACAACATGGTAAGCATTGGCATGCCATGTCATGAACACAATGACAATCAAACCTACCATGTGCATGTGCGCCTCTTGCAACTTCAATTGATCATATGATGCCATATCAAACATGGTTTCCAACGTTTGCAATCGAACAACTGTCTTATCATCGTTTAACATGTCCATTAATACATTTACTGCATTATCTGCAAACTCACTGGAGAAGGCTGTTAGCTTTCCCAACGACGCACAGGCAGCTTTCCGTACCTACGGTGATGTCAACAACAAAATAAAAATAAAAATAAAGTTATCCATTACAAATTCGGTCAATTGCAGACAACATCCCTATGACCATGCATATGAATCAACCTAATGCTACACGAGTATGTCATTAGCTATCATTTTACCACACTACGCAAATTTGTTTATTTTTTATGTTGTATGACAAAATACAGGTGAAGAAAAAACTCAGCTTGTTTCATCCCCAATGGAATTTTTCCTTCAGGAGATGTAGAAATAATAAAGAAATTTGGCCATAACAGCAAAGGGCTTATTTGCAACAACAAAACTGTTTACGAAGAAGATCAACATGCCCAAGGAATACATTGATAATAATGTCAGGAGATGGGTCATTGATGGTAACAGGAGGAATAGATGAAGGCATTTAATTGCATATGGAGAAATAAAAATGGCTCAAGAAACTGTGATAAATGACTCCAAAATTCCAGTACATATTGAGAACAACTGTCTCCAAAAACCTTGTTGTGGACAAAAAGTTGGATAAGAAGTGCTAAGATGTAAGGTGGCGATGACAAATCTTTAGCATGCGTTGAGAAAACATTAAACATAGATAAGATTCAATACAATCTCATACATTTAGAAGAAGAAAATAGAAGTGGAAGGGTTCTGGGAATAGCAGAGGGTTGAATTATAAATAAGACCATTAAGGGAAAAGGAAAATAGTAAAAAAAATGAAGTCAACCTCATAGAGTTCATCCTCCAGGCCATGTATGAAAGCACCAGCAGCACTTGATACCAAGGACACAATTTTGTCAGCAGTGCACTTGGCGAGCACTTTCCTTTCAGTTTTAGTTCCTAATATTTTTTTAGACATGCTTTGAAGCAATGCATCCTCCGACATAAGGCGGGCGTTTCCAATGGCAACAAAAGCTTCAACTCTAACGTCTGCACTCATATCTCTGGCCATTGAACAAAGCTGAAAAGGGGGATGAGAAGAAGGGATATCTTAGTGTTAATCTTATGAGACCACAATGCAGGATATAACCCGAAAATGCAGCATCCGATTGCTGATTTCTTTCCTTAAAAATTGTTTTCTGTTACTTCTGATGCTTTAATTATTATGAAACGAGGCAAATGGCAATATATAAATCTGACCTCTTATATTACTGCTAATGAAATTTGCTTAAAAAGCGCTACTCATATTGCTATGTGCAATGTGCCTAAAAATAATAATTGCAAGTAAGCCAAATGACAGGAAAGATATATAGAAAAGAAGGGGACAAATACCCGAACAAACACTTGATCAATCATTTCTTTCTTTCCTTCAGCTCCCCCTGAAGTCGCCAAAACCTGCCCATACTGACCCACCTGTTGGAAGTTTGAGAACAAAATCACTTCATATTATTGCATCCAAAGAAATAGAAGTTATATAAGAGGTTTGGGCATCAAACATTTAACTATCTAAGAAATAGAAGTGAATTCTTTTTGATAAAGTTGTTAATGACTCACTCATTGATTTTCGACTTACTATAAACTTCTGGAATTGAGAAACTCAGAACTGATGCAGGCGAGCGTCATGTTTCTACCCTTAATACAGATGTACGTACTCCCAACAGTTCTTAGGATCTTCATGGATGTCACGATTAATCGATCTCACAATATACAAAAATAACACTGACCAGGAACCGTGTTTACTCTCTCCTCAATGCAGTCCAGAGATGCAAAAAGTGTTCAGGAACTGTGTTTAACGGAACCAAACCAGGCGAGGTCCCGAACCCATGAGGCCACACTAGGCTCTTATATACTAGCACAATGTTCTTCCGACAAGCACTGGGCCACGCCGGATTACAGGTTCTGACTGTACAGTTATGGAACACTACACATACTCATGTGGGTGTATGTTGGACCGAACCAAACCAGGCGAGGTCCAGAACCCATGAGGCCACACTAGGCTCTTGTATACTAGCACAATGTTCTTCCGACAAGCACTCGGTCACGTTGGATTACAGGTTCTGACTGTACAGTTATGGAACACTACACATACTCATGTGGGGTGTATGTTGGACAGACACGTTTAATGGACAAAACCCTTTGTCTGAAGTCTATAAACATACGTATTCTATTTCCTAAACGCTTTTTCCATTTCTAATTGTGCATTAAGGATAGTTGAAACGCAGTTCCTAGTTCACTGGACACATAGGTAGCAGTGTTTCTTCTGCGTGTTATGAGGATTTCTTAAGTAATCCAAGGAGACAGACGTCCAAAAAGATCCTAAGCACCATCGGGGATTCGGGAGGACATAAATCTGTCTTAAGGACAGAGCATTGATGCTTTCCGATCAATTATGAGTTCCGAATTCAGTAAGCCATGCAGAAATGCAGATCAACAAGAAATCATAAACAAAAGAGAAGATAAAAATTGTTACCACTCGAACAGCAGCTGCTCTTACAACCTCTTCCACATCCCAGAACAACTCAACAGCCCGTCGATAACACCGGTGAAGTTCCGGATGCTCCGAAGTGATGGTCGGAAGCAGGGCGTCGAGCGCGGCTTGGCGCACATACGGAAAGGGGTCCCAAGTAAAACCCAGGAACACATTGAACAAGAAGAGACAGGAACCCGGACTTGAGCCTGCAGCCGACGCGAGAGATCGGAGCAGCCGGGACCGGGCGGAGGGCTTGCGGGCGGAGGAAAGGGAGAGGAGGAGGTCCCTTTCGAGCGGCGAGAGAGGCGACGAAGATAGCGAGGTTTGCTCAGCCATGTCCATGTCCGGGCAACCAAAGCCTTCCCTTTCCAAGTTCCGCCACCAGCTCCGCCGCCCGCCGCCGCCGCGAATCGCAACCCCGCCCAAGTTCAAAATCAGAAGCTGCTAGGGTCGGGGTTTTGGGATACTTCGACCCAAAGCGGACCGGCCCGGAGTTATGGAGACGGGTTCATAAAATCTTACGGTTCGGGTTTGATCTGTCCCAATCGCGTGCGCTGCCGTGAGCTTGATGAATGTGAACCGTCGGATTGTGATCCAACCCTGCCTGACCCCTATATTAAACGCCACCGCCGGATCAAAATCCGACGGGCCAGATCAAGCCTCGGCTCATATGGACAAGTATCGAAATTTATACTAAAGTTAAATCCAAGGAGACAGACTCTTAAAATATTTTCATGTTTCAGTATTAATTGTGAACCTGATAGAATTCTTGATTTCATAGAAGATTAATCCAATTTATTGCTCTCTCCATCCAATGAAGCTCCTCTGCATTGCAAAATTAGTGACATTTATTGGACTATAGGGGCCATACAAAAATCCCCACTCTTCCCGTGGTTTTTGGTCTTAATGCAGCAACGTCAGCCATGTAATGTGTCATCCGACTTTTTTCAAATCCAGACGAACTTCATTGATGCAAGGAGTAGCATTATTGTTAGTCTATGAGAGGGCTCATAATTAAGAATCTATTATGATTATGATTACTATTACTAATTAGCAGGACTAACAAAGGACATTTTTTAGAACTCACTTGAACTTGTCTGTTCCACGCCATACTTTTGATATTGTATAGATTTCAATCTGGCTTCTTCTCCAGTTTTCAGTCAAACCAGTACTTGTTGAAGTAGTAGATGCGATTAGCCACAATCCTGATTTAAAATCGGCTGTCCTTTTTCCATCATAAAAGATCAGCTGGTTAGGGTACTATGAAGAATGAAAGGGGTATAATGGGCAATTTCAAATGAGTTCCCCAATAATAGACTAACAATCCGTGTAATTGTGTAGGTCTTAAGAATCCATGTAAAATTGAAGCCAGTTTGCAATCAATTTTTGTTGTCTCGTCAATTTTTTTACCATGGTAGGATAATTTTACGTTATGGCTTGTGAGGACTATTAAATTATGAGGAGACTCGGGTTGCATAATTAGGAGGCATCTAACCCTAAGCACCAAAAAGAGGAAAATAAGATACGACTAACAGCAACCCTCCATAACAATAGGAAAGACTAGAAAATCTACAAAAAAAAGCCCAAAATAAGTCTGACTTCCCAAAAGTTCAATAAAGGAAAAACACAGACAATGATTTCGTTCTCGAGGCTACGAGTGTCAAGGATACTTTTTAATTAAAATTAAAATAAAGGGTGAGTAATTCAATATCCCTGGTTTTAGCCAGCCCACACTATACTTTGACGGTGGATATCGACCGTCTGAGTACACTTGGGACTATTTATATATTCATCATTTATATTTTTCAAAATTCAAAGAAGTTATAACATCTTGTCAGGATGGCCGAGTGGTCTAAGGCGCCAGACTCAAGTTCTGGTCCTCGTGAGAGGGCGTGGGTTCAAATCCCACTTCTGACATTGGAAGGCTATCGACTTGCAAGTCACCTTTTTTCGCCTTTTGCTTCCACAAGATTTTATTTTGTTCTTTTTTTATGTTTTCTTCAGAACCTGTTACCGTAGTGGGTCTAGTTTTTTAGCATAAGATTTTTTAGCCAAAAAAAAGCAAGAAGAAGAAATACCAATTTAGCCAGGCGAACCCATTCAAATTATTTATATGAAATCATCCTCAACTTGAAGGAATGTATCCAAATTTTTTGTTTAGAGAATTTTCGTTTTCGAAACGATTTTTGAAATTAGGGTCAATTTCCTTGCAGCCACAAAGTTCATCTTTCACACATTTATAGCATACAAGAAGTTACAAAAACCACTAAAGAAATTCTTCGAAACACCGTCGATCGGTTCAATACATATAAGTTCCTATTGTTCACCAACCACCATCCTAATCCCAACACCTTCTCCATAATAATATCATTAAGCAAAATGATAAACTCGAAGCATTTACCTCCCGATTTCATCTCCAAAGGACCTCTTACAATGTGCAATGGCAGCGCGAACTGAGCTATCCCTCTCCTCTGCACCCATTTTCCCCATAAGGACTTCTCTTGATCTCAATGGGGACGTTGTCCTAGTGCCCGGTAAGCTCTTACTCATTCTACCATTCTTACGCTTATTTTGCAGTTTATAGTCATTTAATCCCTCTTTCCTACTACCTATAGTTTCCATCACCCTCAACTCCTCAAGCCTTGGTATATTATACCCGTCATGGCCGCCACTGCCACTGCTGTTGCTGTCCTCTAGGTAAGTGGAGTTGATTAAGTCCATCCACTTTTGAAAGGGGTTTGATAATCTTGGGTATTTCCACGCTGTATCTTGCCTCCGGTGATGGCTTCCTCTGAAGAGCCGGGGAGGGAAGATGCTGTATGATTTGATTAGTGACATAAGAGTCGATAAGATCTTCCCTGATCTGAACTTGATTAGCAACTTCGTCACACCACCATTGAAACTCGTAGTAATCCTAAATGGCCTCATTAGAAGTAACAAATAAAATCATCATTTACAAAACATCAAATGTGGTGTAGGTAATATAAAGTGACATTGAAAATACTCTAAACTATGTTCATAAGTAAAGATGTAACATACTCATGGTCCTCTGCCTCTATTAATTAGCATAAACATTGAGCACACAATAGTTTTATGTAATTCAAGGGCTATATTAATCGAGTCCAGTTTACATGAGACAATTCTCATGCAGCTTGCATGAGGCAAGTCATCTCGAACTGTCGGATTTCATCTTGACGGCGGATGTCAAATCACTGGCAGGTGAGTGTGAATCATCACCTCTTCCCTAGAGCCATCAGATCAAGATCCAACAACTCAAGTTTACTTTATAAACTTTTCTCTATTAATTTAATGATGTTACAACCGTAACCAAACCGAACCAAATGAGCCTAATGTGTCGGCAAGCACCGGCGTTCGTCAGATAGAAATCCACGGTGTGTATTAAACCACGGGGCAGGCAGGTGATTCAAACCCGCCTGCCCCCTACATTAATGCACGCCTCTGGATTGAATCCCAATAGCCCGTGCGGGCCACACGAGGGAAGTCAGACGTGGTGCATAAGGGGTACTCATACTTAGGATTTTTATTTAATCAATACAGATGATGTGTAGTGCATTATAGGAGGTCAGCATTGGACCCCGAATTTGGTGAACAAAGTCTGGTCTTCTTGAGAACATGGTTCTGCCAAATTGCCAATCCCCAGAATATCTGAGTCATTGGATTCATACGCCCTTCCATAAAAACATGCACAATTCTTAATAGAGCGTGTATATTGTCACCCCAATAATATCTCAATGACACCTATTATTACTCATAACACCCATTTCAATTCAAATAAATCTATCACCGTTACCCGCCCCACCCCAATTTTTTTTTACTCAGCTTTACCCTACACAATTACTCCCCTACCATCCTCTGAGTCTTCTCTGGTCCTCATGTCTTATTCATCAATATGGTAATTTCTGATGGATGACTGTCGACAGCTCCGTCCATCTCCGTAGTCCATTTTAGCAATAAAAGGGCAATGCAAAAGGTCTTTCTTAGGACAAGTAAAGATTAAATCTTCTTACTTCTAGATATTAAGTTTTTTCACTCGTAGAAAGAATATTAGAAATTCTCAGTGACTCCCAATGGAAAAGAGGCGAAGAGCGAAAGAGATGAGCATACATCTTTAAAGTTGGGGGTATCAAGCGGGCAAATGTGGGATTTCCTTGGGGTGTGAGGGAGCAAACAAAAAAACCTCAGAATTTTATTACAAACGGGTGTTACTCAGATATTACTAGGGTGACAATATCAACGTTCTTCTTTATATACTTAAGATAATAGTCTCTCCATCCAAATGTACATGTCTCGATTACAAAACAAATGAACTAAAATCAGTTCTTTGTTTTTACTCCAGACAGGTAATTTTGGATGAGAGGGAGTATATAAAAATGTAGGACCCACGCAGGTGCACACACAACTGGGTTGACGTACCTGCTCCCCACCAGCTCCCTGTTCCTCGCCTTTCCGATTAATCGCCGGTACACATCTCGGCTCCTCGATGACGCAGTCAACTCGGCGGGGGACAGCTTGGCCTTTCCCCTCATTATGCTCGGCTTCAAAGCCTCCCGGCCAGTGCTCCCGTTACCGTAATCCTCACTTTCGGGGGACCTTACAGATGTCATAAGCTCGTGGGAGAACGACGGCCGGCCGCTGGACATGGCGGAGGAGAATCTGTGTGTGGTGGGAAACTTGAAACTGTGAGAAGGGAGGAGCTGGTCTTGGCTGTCATTGTGGTGGTGATTAGCTCCTGGGATCTGGACTGAGAGTGCCTCACCAGAGGAGTTTGGAAGAGAGGAGAAAGAGATCCGGAGCTCGACTTCGCCGGAGTGCCGCGATCGCTCAAGGTCAATCTCTATGTAGGATTCTTCCTCCTCATCCTTGTCACGCTGTAGGAATCTGTCAAGGGTGGATTCCAGCTCATTGAAGCTGAAAGAGAAGCTCTCTTCTTGCTCAGTAAAGTACTTCTTGGTCTCCATGCAAGGAGAGAGAGAGTGAGAGGCCGAACTTAGAAATCGGCAAGAAAGTGCTTTGAGTAGCCACAAAACGAAGCTTCAGTGCTATAATAAGCAGTTGAGTAGGAGTGACCACAAAACTGCACCCTTGGCCATGTAATCTAACAAGCCCCAGAAGAGTTTATAGTGCAACATAGTTGAAACATGGAAACAAGAAAAGGCATGTAAAAGTTAACTTGAAATTGGAAGTGTTGAAACTGTGGAACCCATTTCAGGGTTTGTAGCTTTCTTCTAATGTCTTCGTGTCTCTTGTCCGTTTCATGGGCGTCTAGAATGCTAGCTTTAATTAAACTGTGCGTACATAAGTTTCTTATATAAAATTGAGGGCTGGTGACCTGAATCTTTTTCTATGCGCAAAACTTGTGTGAGCCATCTCCCCATCGATCGCCCACTTGTGCTGTGGCGCATTAATCATCAAAATTTCCGTACTTACATGCCCTAAAACAAGTTAGTTATGGGCCTTCCTATTAATAAATTGCTGTCTGCAGTTCTTGCTGACTAGTTATGACATTAATACGGACACGGTTTAGATGCCTTTTTATCAACGAAGTGGCAGAGGACCCGGAGATTGACTCTCTTAAATTTATGATAAATCGAATTAATAATCTTTTCTAAAGTAACGGGAATCATATTATTATATGTTCCAAGCAAATGTTGCCTGCAATATACAGCCAAACAGATGTCCAACTTGAGTGTAATATGGAGTATAATTAAGCCCTCAATTAACCCCCTCCATGGTCTTATGATATATTAATCCAAAAATGCAATGATAGTTAAAGCAAAAAACTTAGTTCTTGTTATAATCCGCTTACACGTAACATTATGCGCTCCAACCCACAAGGCCACAACAATATAATGTGGCAGTTGCTGAGCAATCTACATTCCGGAGTATTTAGGATTAGTTCATATAGTTAAGATACAACAATATAATGTGGCAGTTGTTGAGCAACAATAGTTGTGAGGAAGAAATAACTCAAAATTTGACGAGAACAAGCTTGAGATTTCGACTTCGCTAAAATTGTTGCATCTACCCAACTTTCATATTACTGTTGCATTTACCAGACTCAATGCAAAACATGTGCAATCCCATGAGAAAAGCTATTTTATTTATAGCATCAGGAAAACTCATCACAATCAAATTAAGAAGGCTGAGTATTTTGTGGAGCTCTATTTTGTGCAATTCCACTTGTGTAAGGATTATACTTGTTGGAATCCCATCTGAGCCAATCAGCCCTGTTTTTCCCCTCTGCACAATCAGCATTTTCCCGCACAAATATACTCCCTCCGCCCTAAAATAACTGACACATCCTAAAACTTAAGAAACTTAACAATCTCAAGGTCGAAATGCATGGGGTTGTATAATAAGATCAAGGTTCAAATTGTTTAATGTCACACACTCTAAAGAGTTGTTTGCCTCTATGAACTTCCCAACTTTTCACTCAGAAAACTGTAGATATGCATATAGAAAATACACAAGGATGTTTAGTGAGACAAGGAGATAACACTGCCACCACTTTCCATCGTTTTTTCATTTCCAGCACCTGCCTTTCCAACCTTCTCCATAAACTGTCAGTACCTCAAAATTCCAAAATATTCCCAGGCTTCAAAAATGGTATTATACTCATACAGGAGCTCACTAGACCAACCCAAAGCCACCTAAAGGTGCTCTGCACCTTCCTTTCCTGAAAACTAGTTTGGTCAAATGCTGAACGAAACAGATGAACTATGTGCCCGCGAAAATTCTTGTAAGATCATAGGGAGGTTTACTAAAGTATCTTAAATCCCTAAAATTAAATAGGGCTGCATCTTAAACCCGGACCTGACCCTACCCGGATGGAACCGAACCGAAATTAACCCGGTTCGGTTCGGTTCGGGTACTATCTCGGGTCGGCTAGGGTATAGATATAAAAAACCCGGATGAATCTCGGGTCGGGTCGGGTATTGTTAAAAATTACCCAAAACCCAACCCGATCCGACCCGAAAAAAACCGGAGACCCAGACCCAAAGTGATATTACCCAATAACCCAACCCATATTACCCAAATACCCAAGTTACCCCATTACCCATATAAAAGGTTCTAAAAAAAACCCTAGCCAACCAACCGCCGCTGCCTCCTGCGAAGGCGAACTGGCGATTGGCGAAGGCGAAGCCGCGAAGGCTGTCGTCGAGGGCCTGCCGCGAAGGCTGTCGTCGAGGGCCTGCAAGGCGAAGGCTGTCGTCGACGGCCTGCAAGGGTTTCATCGACTGCCTACAAGGCGAAAGCGAAGGCCTGCAAGGTGAAGGCGAAGGCAAAGGCAAAGGCTTTTTCGTCGACGGCCTGCAAGGCGACGGCTACGGCTAACCCTTGAAGGCGAAGGCGATCTGATCTCCGACTAACCCTTTCGTAAATTCTCTCCCCTGCCTTTCCCTGCTACTGTCATGGTAATACCCCGTTCCCTTTCTGGGGCACTCTCATCCAAAGCCCAAGCATAAGCAAAAGAGCATTTACCCTGAAGCAAAATGTAGAAAAAATTCTTAACCACCAGAAGATATATAGGAAGCACAACCTAAAAGGAGACCATCGCTATAGATCTCACAGAAACTCAAGAGAATTTTACGATAGCACAGATAGCAATAAAGCACAAGCTTTATCACCTGATTGTAGTTAAAGGTCCAATGTCTGTTTACATTTTTTAAAGATTTAATTGAATATCTGTGGATCTTTAAATCAAGAAATTTATCAAAGGAGGTGAGCACTTATATATCTGACGAACCCACTTGATTCCTAAGTCAGTTAAACCAAAATGGCACTGATGATGCATTCAATATAAACAATCTCTACCACTTGGTTGCAATGGTTTTTCGGTACTGATAATGATATAATCTCTCAGAATAAATTTATTTTTAACTAAACTTTTGCGTTTTCATAACCATGTCTTTAAATGAATATATATAATCATTAAGATGAACAGATTCAACCAACTAACATGCTTCCCATATGTAATGAACTGAAAACGATGGAACTGCAGGGAGTCCAAAAATTGCTGTTTAAAGTTAACTCACCTTTTCTTTAGATTCTTTCTCGTATTTGTGCATATCTTTATGTGAAATTCTTCCGATGAGGTGTAAGAGTTTCCCGGAGAGTGTAGACTTTCCATAATCCACATGGCCAATCTATCACAAGAAGCAAATAAAAATGTCAATTCTGACATAAAAGATCCACAAAATTCCATATGGCAGAGGGAAGGCAGAGAGAAGCCACTAAACAAGTAAGAACGAACCTGACAATTGCAATACTGAGTTCTTTTGAAATTTCTTCTCCTTGGCCAGGGAACATCCAGTTTTCGGGCTTGTATTGTGCTTGGGACACATTTGTAAGATTCAGATTACTTTTCATAGTGTTAGAATTCAAACTCAAGTTGCCTAGACCACTGGTCGAAGCTTGTATGTTGTTGACATCAGTGGAAGAGCTTTTTTTCATCCTCAATTATTACAATACTTTTTGATGTGACAGCATATACATTATCTGCTTTATCAACTTTCACAGCTTTATCTATTGTTCCTTTGTTGTTAGTTAAAGATTCTATGTCACTGCTTACTTCTGATACCAAAATAGATGAATTCTTCAGTTTGTCAATATTTTTAGCAATTTTGTGTGCCCCTTTTTTGTTTCCAGTTGAGGAAACTTTAGAAGTGGCTCTCTCTCTCTCCCTCTCTCCTTCTCTCTCCGTCCTCCGCTGACCAGATGATCTGTTCTTTTTCTTTTACAGGTTAGGGACAGTTTGGACTTTGGAGGGCATCCATAGAAGTGGCAGTCAATTTAAATGAACATGGCTTCACAAGACAATGACCTTCAGGTATTTGTATATTTTACGAATTAAAAATTAATGCTTTATGATTGTTCATTTATATCTATTTGGCTAGAAATGCTAATAATTGCATTTGGTACACGCATTTTAGATGTTGGAGAGTAATGCATCAGCAAACAATGTACCTTCCACAGTTGTACCTTCTACCAATGAGACAACCGAAGCTACAAGTAATGATATTGCCCCGGCTGGTAAGAAAAGGCGCTATCCTTTGAAATCTGATGTTTGGAAACATTTTACTAGGAAGGAAAATGATTCAGGACCTGCGTTAAAAGCAACATGTAACTATTGCAAAAGCATTTTAGGTTGTAAATCGTCTAATGGCACTAG
Source organism: Houttuynia cordata (assembly GCA_039654745.1). Lineage (NCBI taxonomy): Eukaryota > Viridiplantae > Streptophyta > Magnoliopsida > Piperales > Saururaceae > Houttuynia > Houttuynia cordata. Next base: position 40,801,895 of record CM077503.1, on the reverse strand, counting down.
CTCCTTGAGCAAGCATCTACAAAAGTTTTGCCCCCTTTATCTTAGAAGGGACAAAAGTCAACAATTGTTGACTAGTAGCTCACCTACAGTAGATGAAGATGGTGAGCTTGGTGCTGGACTGATTCCATGGAAATTTGATGTTGAACGTGCAAGGAAGGAATTATCAATCATGGTTGTTAAGTTAGAGCTTCCATTCAATATAGTTGATAAACCTGCATTTAGGCATTTTGTGTCTAACATTCAGCCTAGATTTAAGCATATGTGTAGGAATATGGTGAGGAATGATGTTTTGACCATGTACTTAGAAGAGAAAAAAAAGTTAAGGGCTGTGATTCGTGCTTCAAGTCAAAGAATGTGTTTGACTATTGATCTATGGACTTCCAACCAAACACTAGGGTATTTATGTCTCACAGGTCATTTTATTGATTATGAATGGAAGTTACATAAAAAGATATTGAACTTTTGTGTTATTCCCAGTCCACATAGCGGAGATGTAATTGCCAGTGCTATTGAATTTTGCTTAATTGACTGGAAAATAGATAAATTGTGCACAATATCAGTTGATAATGCTTCAAATAATGATGTAGCTGTTAGAAATCTGATTGGTCTTTTTGGGCGGAAGGGTTTGCTATTGAGAAATGGTTTTTTCTTTCACGTGAGATGTTCATGCCATGTTTTGAATCTTATTGTGCATGAAGGGCTAGATGATATTGGTCAGTCAATTATTGCCATTAGAGAAAGTGTTAAGTATGTAAGAACTTCACAAGCTAGGAAGCAAGCATTTGAAGAATGTGTTTTATCAGAGAGGATAGAAAGTAAAAGAAGGCCTTGTTTGGATGTACCCACAAGGTGGAATGCAACACATCTCATGTTGGATGTTGCCTTAGAGTTTGAAAGTGCTTTTTATCGCCTTAAAACTCGGGATCCGATTTATGCTAGGATAGCTCCCGAGTTTAGTGATTGGCGACATGCTGAAATTATGAACAAGTTCTTGAAAGTGTTTTTTGATGCCACAAGGATTTTGTCTGGGTCACTCTATCCTACATCGCACCTTCTCTTCCATGAAGTTTTAAGAGTTAGAGTTCATTTAAAGGACATGGCTGAAGATGTAGATTCATCTATATCTTTAAAAGCTTTGAAAATGCAAGGTAAGTTTGACAAGTATTGGAAGGAATTGAATGTTATATTTCCAATTGCTGTTTTATTGGATCCAAGGTATAAAATTGAGTACCTTCAGTTCATGTATTCTAAGTTATACTCAGAAAAAGATGCTGGAGTTTATCTTTCTGAAATTCAGCAAGAGGTAATGGAATTTTATAATGAGTACAACACTGGAGTGAATGCAAAGAGGTTAAATTTTGAAGGGAAATCAAGTTCTATGGCAGATGAAATGGGTGGCAGTTCTTCTAGTAATGAGAGTAGTTTTGCTTCTCTTCAAAAAGCTTTTTTTAAGATGAGTGAGGAGAAAAAGGTTGTTGATACTAAGTCAGAACTTGAGCGGTATATGGAGGAGCCAATCCATCCTCAAAAGGAGAAGTTTAATATTTTAGAGTGGTGGAAACTAAATAGTGAAAAGTATCCCATCTTAGCTTGCATAGTGATCGTTTAAATATTAAACCCTTGCAAGTGCACAAGGCAATTGTACTACGGCGAGTATTAAAGGGTTGTCGAACCTCAGGGACGGATTAATCTTTTACCAAATTCAAGTGAAAGCAAATTCTGTTTAAATTAATCTAGAGAAAGCAATAAAATTTAACTACTCTTAAAATAGATTTTAACTAATATGGAGAAGTGCCAAAGCAAAGAATCCACCACTAGACATGCAATTACTACTCTCAATTATTATTACGCTCAAATTGACATGATATGGTAATTTGTGTTCATGGTCAGACACACAAATCACAGTGAATTCACTCACGTTCTTGGTCGGACACGAGAGTTCATCCACTAAAAATTAATGTAGATAATTCTATCCTTGGTCGGGCATAGAATTATCATTTGGGCTAATGATCCTATCCTTGGTCGGGCATAGAATTAACACCAGCCTACTTTTAGGTAAGCATAAGAATTAAAAGATCTAATTTCATGCATATCAATCAAGTCTATGGTCAAGCACTCAAAAGAAACTCATGAAATAGCATTAAGCAAAATCATATCAATTGTATTAAATAAAACAATCAAGAGTAATAACACAAATCTAGGGCTTCATCTACGCCTTGGACGCGAATTTAGCCAGCCATCGGACAAGGAGAACGCTGTTGATTCGTTGGAGTCATTGTGCACTATTCACCAAAAAATCACTATTCACTGTTCACGGGTACTGTTCATGCACTGTTCATCGTCTTCCTCGCGCAGCCGTGCACTGTAGCAGTTCAAGAACAGCCCCAAAATCGTAGCTTTCTTCCCTCCTCCGGCGTACTTCTCCTCCTCCCTCTTCCGACCAAAATGCCACCGGAATCCGGCGGAAACAGCACCGGAAATCGTCTGTTTTCCTCTCTGTTTTTTTTCTGTAAAGCTCCCTCCGGTCGTCTCCAAGCTCCTTTCTATCATTAGTTATCTGTTTTATAGGCGATTCCAAAGAGTCCAATTCGATGCCTTCTCAGTTTTGGATCAAATTCCTATTCAAAATAGGAATCCAAATCGAAGCACGAATGTCCAATTTTAACACGGTTTTCTCCTCTGAAGTACCGCCATCGTCTTCGTCCAAGCCTAGCTACCATTGCCGGTCGCCAACAATCCAGAACCACCGTCTCACGGAGCTCATCCGCCGTTCAAATCCAGCCCCCGGCCGATTCCGCCGCCGTCACAAACAGAACTCAGTTGTTTATTTTTTTTTCTGTTTTGTCAAGTTCCGCCGCCGCCGCCGTGCCTCGCCGTCTCAATCGTCGCCGATCTCTCCGCCGTCTCAGCCCAGCCTTGCCGCCGAAATCTCTGTCGCCGTCGAATCCCGCCGCCGCCTCCTCAGCCTCGCCGTCGAATTCTCAAACAGCCCACCGGAAAACAGAGCATCGTCTGCTCTGTTTCCGGACGAACGGCCCGAGCTTCGGCTCGGGCCGGTTTTTTTATTTTATTTTTTTTCTTTTTCTTTCACTGAACCGGACCGGTTTAATCCTTTCTTTTCTTTTTTTTTCTTTTAATCAAATAAAACCCGTCGTATCGATCTCATCCATCCAAACTCATCTTGACGGTTCTTCTCTTTAATCATGCCTCTTTCGCGTGCAATATTTTCAAATGATCATAACTTTTTGCTCAGGACTCCGAATTGCGAACAGTCAGTGGCGTTGGAAAGCTGACTTCGTGTACTTTAACATGAAGCTTAAATCAGTCCCATCAGAGATATGCAATCAAAGTTGTTAATATTCAATCATTAGAGTCGCGTTTTATCCCATTTCTGCGTTTTGCTCTTGTTTCCTACAAAAACCAAAAACTATATTAAAGTAGCAATAATTCTAATCTAATACTAGCATAAATATAAGTTTAAGAGATAATAAAATGCATATTTCATATATAGATCACATAGCAAGAGATATTTTAGCTATCCCCGTGTCAACGGTGGCTTCCGAATCCGCTTTTAGCCTTGGAGGAAGAATTCTTGATCAATATAAGAGTTCTTTAAGTCCGGGAGTGGTCCAAGCATTGATATGTTTGCAAGATTGGATGCGACAACCAATTAATGATAATGAGGAAATTGAAGTTTATGAGCATGACAATGATATAAGTATCATTGAAGAAGGTAAACCAACTTTTAATTGCAATTTAATTATTTACGAGTCATATATTTAAATTATGATGTATTGTTCTTTTGTTGTCTTTATGTAGGTGAAGCAATGACAAGCTAATACTTAGGCCTTTTTCATCTTCATCACTAATGCCTTTTGCAAAGGTATAATTTACTACTGTCTAAGTAAATATCATATATTATCTACTTAAGATTTAAGAGATTGCACTAATTTCATTATCCATGTGGCAGGAATTTTGTGGTATTCATTTGGAACCTGAAGCCCAGCTTTTGGATGTGGAGTTAAATAATTGTCTCCATCAACTTTCTGTTTTTTTGTCAAGATATACAAAAGTTACAGTACTGCTGCCTTGCTCTAAAACTTTCTGTTTTTTTGCTGGAATAATTCTTTCCTTTGTTGCCACTCGGTAGAGTACTGCTGCCTTGCTTTGTTCAATTGCACTATGCTTTTATTGATTGATCCTTTCATCATACTTCATAGCAGTCAGTGAAGCCATATCTTTAATTTCTTGTTATTATCTTTGTCTAAATCTTTTTCTTTATTGCATTAGCCTTGTTGACCTGAGTTATTATATAAAGTGCAGCTCCGAAACAGAAACTGGATATAGTTAACTGGTGCTGGTTGTTTGGCTTCTTTCATTCTGATAAATCTTCTATACTTGAGCATGAGCTGAATTTAAATGGTTGTATCAAACTTCTTCAAAACAAACGTATGTTGCACTTTAATTGCAGGCAAAAGGTGCATTTGTTGTTATTTAAGTATGCCAAATATTCAGTGTTGTAGGGCTAATGATGGGAGTAAGGTTCTTCTAGGGATTGGTGGCTGCCATTATGTACCTCAGCACATGGACATTGTCCTGTAAGATACTACTAGCCAATCTTTAATGTACTCCAAAATTTCTTTGATTGCAGAAGCTGGATTGACTAGTTTTTTGTGGGCATTCAAATTGGCCCAAATTGAAAAGGCTGTTTATGTTACTTGCAGTTTCATCTATGAAGATAGGCTTTTTTGCTGGAATAGTTCTTGCCTTTGTTCCCACTTGGTAGAGTACTGCTGCCTTGCTCTGTTCAGTTGCACTATGCTTTTATTGCTTGATCATTTCATTAGACTTCAGAGCAGTCAGTGAAGTCTTATCTTCAATTTCTTGTTATTATCTTTGTCTATTTTTTTTTCTTTATTGCAATATATTAGTCATATTTGTATTATGTTTTTTGTTCCCTGTTAGTGGTCTCATTTGAATAAAATATTTGTCCCATACTTTTCATGAGATTTTGGTACATGGGCATATTGTGAATATGACACTACCTAAGCTAGGGCAGATCTAAATAGAAATCTAGAATTTTATTAAATTTAAAGTTTGTGAAGTTAATGTTTTATATTGTCAACCATGGATGGTTTTCTTATGCTTTATGCTCCTTCCATTTCAGCTTCATACTCATGGATCAATGCTTACAAGTGAAGAACTTGAGACACATACAATAGCTGCTTGGAAAGACTTTTAAACTTCTGTTAGTTGACTAGTACACAATGTATTGACTATGATTTAGGTATTGTTCATTGTTGCTTTTAACTTCAGGGAAAATGGGATGTCATTGTAGATTGAACAATGAATGTCTAATATTAATCTCTTGTAGAAGTATGCTTTATATTTCTCTACTCTAAGTTGCCAATCAGGAGTTCTCATTTCTCAATGTAAAGGAAGTGCCTTTGGAATGAAAAACTGATATGTGGTTGTAATGGTTATTATTTATTATCCGTAGAGACTTGTTAGACTGTTAGTTGCGTAGCATGTATTGAATTTAGTAAACTGGAGAGTGGAGTCGGTTCCTATCTTGGGTTCTCGGGTTTTAATGCGGGTAGGGTCGGTTCCAATAATCACGGGTACAATCTCGGGTAGGGTCGGGTATGGGTTTCTTGGTTCCTATCATGGGTAGGGTCGGGTATTGCAATACCCGAGCCTACCCGACCCATGATGCAGCCCTAAAATTAAACAAGAAAATGAAACACTAGAAATATCACACACAATGCATGTATGCACTCTTCTAAAAAAGAAATCTATCATCCTGACCATCTTAGGGTCCAAGATGTCCAGTCTTAAATCATACTCCCTCCGGTCACTTTTAATAGGTACAGTTTTTTTTAAATACACTAAAAATTTTAGTTCATTTGAAAACAATTGTATCTATTAAAAGTGACCAGAAGGAGTACACATTCTTAAACCATAACCATTTTACCCCAACAGACCAGAACAATTATAGCTTCTCATTACACTAACTTCCCTAACTGTAATTTGACAAATGAGCGGAGAGAAATCATTATTTTCTGTGTTTTCTTTCTTGTTTCCATCTTAAATAAGGTCTAACTTATGATGTTCATCCCACAAGCATTTTGCCAACTTAAAGTTCCTATGAAATCAAAACATTCACCACAGGCCATGCCACAGTTCTTATACTTCGCATGCCGTGGGAGTTGGGACAAGGATGATGGAAAAAGGCAAAGCCTGTGAACCATTCATTTTCAAGATCGACGGTCCTAATTATGTTGTCATGTGGATGGCGCATTTAATATTTTTCTCACCTGTGGGCCCTATTCAATAATGGAGAGGAAGTTTATGGTAAGGGTCATGGAATGTTGTATCAGCGATATATTGATATCGGGCCCCTCCCGATAAAACGATACAGACCAATATTATTTTTTCAAAATTTTTAAAATATTGCCGATATATCGGTCATATATCAATATTTAAAAAAAATATTTTTAAAAAAAATTGAGGATTTTAAAAAAAATTCCCATTTGTTTGCCCTCCTAATATGCATTTTTATTCATATTTTGAAATCTATGCTTTGTTTAAATTAGTATAACTAATTTTAAAAGTTAGATTGTGAAAATATATGGTAAAAACTAGTTTTCGATCACCAATATTTTTTTACACAATATCTTCGATATATCTATGATATTTTGTCTCTTTTGGTCGACCAATATCCGATACGGAATTCCTTGATAAGGGTCTAATTTGATACTCCCTCTTGTCACTTTGAATTGAGACTATTAACAAAAATGGTGAACCAATGTTAGATTATAGTATTCCTTAATTATTTTCTGGTTAGGTGGCTAGAGACGGCACCGATAGTCCCGGCAGCGACCGAGGTCAAGAGGCCTCCCTTGTGATGAAAGGTGACTCGCCTGCTAAGAAAGCCCGAGCTTTTACTATGGCCTGCCATATCTCGACAAAGTTGATCAACTATGTGATGGTCTCAATTAAGGGACCATTTGGGGCGTGAAAAAATAGAAATATCCACAGTGAATATTTCACTTCCATTGTAGCATTCACGTTTTTTTTCACTTTCAGGCTGAAACACGTCCTGAGGTATTACCGAAAAAATGGCGAAATAGAATCACACTGTGATACAATTCAAAATAAAGATTAAAAAATTCTTTATTCATATGAAAAAGAAAAATAAAAAAAGGTTATAGATATGACCTTTTATCATATAAATATATTAATTATGAGAATAGGAAGGACTCATCTATTTAGGGCTCATCAGCCAAAATAAATCTGGACCAAGAAATTATATATAATTACAATAAACCTAAATACGAATCATTCCTTTTATGTACCGGAAGTTATAGGGGTTAAAGAAGAGTTAGCTGAAAGTGAAATAAACATGAAATATGAAATGAATAGTGAAATCACGCCCCAAACCGCCCTTAAAACGGTCTCAAAAGTGACTGGAGTGGCAGATCAATCCAAGGATTAGGAGACCGGGCCGGAAGAAAGGCTGCCACCTCGACGACCTCTCCCTCCCCTTTCCCCGGGGCCAATCCCTCCTCCCCGCCCTCGACGTCTCGACGGTCGCCCCCGCCCAGGACGACCACTCCCCCGGTCTCGCCTCCTCGCCCACCAACTCGCCTCAGCCTTCATCTCTCCTCCTCACTGCAGCACCGCACCCTCTGTCCACAGGTATTAGAGTCCTAATCTCTCAATCACAGTTCAAAGTAGCTCCTTTTATGTATGTGTGTGTTTTTTGTTGTGTTTTGGTCCTTACATTTCAACAAACAGTTGGTGGTAAGATTGAAATTGTGTTTAGATTGGAATGTGTAATTGATTTGGCTCTAGCATTTCATCAAGTAGCTAGTTATCTGTCTGGTTACGTTTTGTGTAGATTAGTGTTTTTAGTTTATTGGATTAGTATGCTTTGTTATTTTTTGTTTGTATACTATATCTGAAATTAGCTGTTTCTTATCTTGTTTGCCTTTAGTTTTTCTTGAATGTTTATATTGCTGATTAAAGTACTTTAAGTAGTCAAGAGTGCAATGACCCCAAATAAGGAAGATGAAGATATGATCCTGGAACCATCCATGTAAGTACCTTCTCTCTGCTACGAGTTTTTTTCATCGGAAAAGATATGAATGCGAAAATACTCTTGAACTGGATAAATGTAAAACTCCGATTTTAATGTCCACTATTTTTTTCCAGCCAAAAAGATATATTCAAGGATCCAGATGATGGGCGGCAGCGGTTTCTCCTTGAATTGGAGTTCGTTCAGTGTCTTGCTAATCCAGCATACATACATTGTAAGTATAGTGAACCTGCACTGCCGTTGCGAGTGTTGCAAACTGTGGACTATTTTGTCATTCTCTTGTTTTTCTATTTCCAGCTTACAAATATGTTAGGCTAAAGGAGCAGGACTTGCTGCATGTAGTTGGTATTTGCAGGTGTGTGAATCCATCGTCTGGAAATTTTAACTAGTTGGGGCAGTAAAGCGAAGCCAAATAATGGATTTTGATTCGAGAACTGAGCACCCTGTAGGTTTAGGTTGTGAGATTACTGGTGGATACATTAAGTAACGTGCAGGCTTATGCTAGGAATTTAGTCTGTTTAAGTTAAGAGGACAGTTTACATGAGATCTCTCTCATATAAGGAGCATAATGCCAATCTTTTGGGCCATTGGATTCCAATTCCAAGGATGGATATCAAATCAGTGGATAGGTGACTGTGTCACATCAGAGGGTAGGTGAGTTCTATATAGCTGTCAGATCAAAATCCAACGGCTACGAATGGAATTGGCCTCATATAAGCCAAATGAGAGCGATCTCATTTAAACTTTTCCCTTAAGTTAATGACCAATTAAATTTAGTTGTCATCCATATAGGTCATAATGTCTGGACAATATGACTTAAGCAATTTAAGTAACGTGCAGGCTTATGCTAGGAATTTAGTCTGTTTAAGTTAATGACCAATTAAATTTAGTTGTCATTCATATAAGTCACAATGTCTGAACAATATGATTTAAGCAATTTACAAGTTTCAGGTAGGATCAACTAGAATCGCACCTCGTTGTTTGCTAATGAAGAGACCCATGATTTAGGGACCAGAGCTCAGGTTCCCAGTCATTTTTGAGTAATGTGAAAAAAGCATAGGCAGTGTCCTCTCTGTTGTTTTCTGAATAAGCTCTCTGTATATAGAGAGGATTCAGAGTGGAAATTTTATGCCTTTGTTAAATTGTTGATGGTACAATTAAAGCATATCATGTTTGTGTGAACAATTTTTGTGGTATTTTAAATGGCAAACACGCTTGAGGCAATCTTATGATGTATTGAATTAATAACGTCGCACCTAATTGGAGTTGATTTGCACTGTACAAAATATATGTAGTATGTAATGCTCCTAGTTTTTTAGTTTAACTCTTCTAAAATTTGTTCCATACGGCTGATATATCTGATGCAGATTTAGCTCAAAACCGCTATTTCGAAGATGAAGCATTCAATGGCTACTTGAAATATCTTCAGTACTGGCAGAGGCCTGAATACATCAAATTTATAATGTGAGTTAAACCCAATTGGGACGCAAAAAAACCCAAGTATTTCTTTTCGAGTGTAGATGCATAATTGGGATCACTTTTCAGTTTCTTTATTAAGTTGAATGTGTTGATATGAAGGTACCCACATTGCTTGTTCTTTCTTGAACTTCTCCAAAACCCGAACTTCCGCAATGCGATGGCACATCCAGGAAGCAAGGTTTACACTCTGAATTCTCTGTGCTGTAATAACTCATTTGCATGGCAACTAGTATCTAGTCGTAATGTATGTCCTTTAAATTTCAGTCACAGCCACTTGACACCAAAATGTTTAGAAAGGGTGTTTATACACTAAATTTACTTGTGCGTGTTACCAATTTCACTCATATGTGGGAGCTTATAATTATGCTTGGAAATCGCAGGAACTAGCCCATCGGCAACAATTTTTCTTCTGGAAGAATTACAGAAATAATAGGTTGAAGCATATACTACCACGCCCTCTTCCTGAGCCTGTTGCTACACTGCCTGCACCTGCACCACCACCACCACCAGTCTCTTTGCCAGCTACAGCTTCATCAGCGGCTTCTGTTCCTCCACAAGCTCCATCTCCAATGCAGTATGGTGCACTATCTGGGTCGTCTCTCCCAAAGGCAGACATGAGAAATATCAGCGGAGATCGAAGGAAAAGAAAGTAGTTCTGATTGATTCTATGCTACTTTTGTACCTAATTAAAGTTCATGAGTTGGTTTATATGTTGGGGGTTCAGTATTATGTTTGAGGAACTAAGCAGGAATTGCAAAGCCTGAAGAGTAACGTTTATGAGCCTGTCCCCTTGTTTTGCAGAGGGCCACAGCCTGGGGCGCCGAAGAGACCAATGCCGAAGAGGGACAGGGAGTGTAGGTGTAGTTTTCACATTTGTCATGGGAGCGGCCGAGTGGGTGCAATTTCCTCTTTCCAAAAACCACTAAGTTAGCCTAGATTACATCCTTGCCTCTGAATATGAGCTCCTTTTGCAGGTCGCCATCCTATTTTTGAAAAGGAAAATGATATTTGTACATCATTTTTCCTACACATTTCTCGTACACAGCTGATGTGTATGGAAATGAGTGGGTGAAGTGATGTCCCCACATCAGCCGTGTATGGAAATGTGTAGGAAAAGTGATGTAGGGCCATCACTGTCCTTTTGAAAAGGCACGATCTGGTTTTACTTTCCAACGTGCGGCCGCTTAATTCTATTGAAAAAGATGCCAAACCTTATTGATTCATTTACGCCCACGGCCTGTAAAAGTGATATGATGTCTTGTACTCCAATTTAGGTCAATGATGATAAAATTCCCGAACTTCAGTGTTTTGGCCCTACTTGCCTAGAGGTAAGGTTTCTGTATGCACTACTAGCAAGTGTTCAAGCATAATACCATAACAGTAGGGTGAAACCTGAATTTTACTTTGGTAATGAGTAGGAAAGCTGAACTTAGAGAATTTTGACAGTGAAAAATCCCAAGGGGTAGCCGATTGTGATTTTTTTATGAAAAAATTATCATGTTTTTTCGTGGGACAAATTTTTTTCAGCGTTAGCTATTTTCTACCATGATTTACGTGATAATCTTAAAAGTTAAAATTATCACACATCTTTGTATTTTGGCCTCAAATTTGTGTCTTTTTTTCCACACTTTCAAACTTGTGCAAAAATTTCCTAGCCTAGCTTAAGTGTGGACCAATAAGCTATTATAGTATATTTCATCCCAATCGACCTCCTTACCTAGCCATCTCCCTCCTACTTACTCTAGCCATCTCCCTCCTGAAGGGCAGACGGCTGGAAGGCTAGAACAATTGCCCCCCTTTTCTACAATCCTATAATCCAAAATACAATTGATACATTCAGAATATGGTAATTTATTTATACGTGAAAAAAGAATCCGATATGACTAACATTGTGAAAGAAAACTCTGCTTTCTTGCAACAATTGAGGGTGACATTTTTCCCTTATTTTTTTTTTGTTTTACACAACAAACTACATTAAATCCTAAGAAACACAGGGAGTGGGGAGAAACTTCCCCACTCAAGATGTGGAAATAAAATCCGCCATGACTAACCCCCCATGTAAATATAAAATCTCCCGCTCCGCAAACTCATTGCATGCATGATGCCTATGGGCCTTATTGAAAGAGAAATTATCCACTACAACGATTCTACCACCTGTGGATAGTTCCATTCATGTTTTGAGGCATACACAAGTGATAGATTCACTAGGTACTTAGAACTTGACACCCAGCATATACAAAAACATGTTGAACATCCGACAGACCCATCTGCCACGTGTCCTGTAAAACCGCTCTACTGAATGAGAAATTATATATCCAGTAGACCGGTATTGAACAGTATGATGATGAGTATTGAGCGGGTACCTGGTGGCGCTATTCAGTGATGGCTTATTTCAGAAGAATAGAGCATAAAACTGAGCATTAGGAATTGCATCTAAAATGACAAAAGAAGCTTTGGAAGCTGTGGCAGTTAGTTACTTAGTTAAAGGGCATTTCAGTCATTGCTATATTCTGTTTCTATAAATAGGCCTGCGAGCCCTTTCAGTTTTTCAGTTTTAGATTTGTTTTTTTGAATTTCAAACTTTCTGAAACTCCGGAGAGATTGCTCCAACAAGGTGAGTGGATTCTCACCTTCATTTTCCATTTGTTCGCTTTTTTGTACTTGAATTGTTGAGAATACAAAGTCCAGATTGATTTCATTTCAATATTTGGATTCAATATAAATATGTCTGGAAATTACTGTTGTGAAATTCATCTTCTGTCGACGATTTGGGCTGCGCCATTTTGGTATCAGAGCGAGTTTGTTAGTAGCAATTATGGCTGCTAGAGGTTTTGGAAATGATCTAGATGTTCAACATCAGATTTTAACCACCATGCAACAAGTGTTGCAAAAGCTCGAGCAATTGACTGTTGGTTTGGTACCTCCACAAATTTCGGCCCCAGATCCGAGAATTGCGGCTGCACATCCAGGAAATCCAACCGGTTCTTTTCAACGAAATGTAAGGGAAGAACAGTCCAGTGGTGAAGAGTCAGAAGACGAGGGAGGAAATCCTGAACCACAGTTGAGGTTTCAATATGCTCGGAGGAATGGAGTTGTTAGAGAGGGAAATCATCCAGTTAATACAAATAGAAGAGAGTGAACTGGAATCATGACACAAAGTTTTTTCCAATTTCGACCTAAACTCAAGTTGCAAGAGTTTGATGGTATGATGCATATGGAAGATTTCCTTGATTGGATTGTTTCAATTGAAAGGTATTTTGATGGAATGGAAGTTCCAGTTGAAAAATAGGTTAAGGTGGTGGCTTATAAACTCAAAGGAGGTGCATATGCTTGGTGGGAATATGTGCAGATGGTAAGGAGACAAATGGGTAAATAACCAGTTAGAAATTGGAGCAAAATGAAGCATCTGTTAAGATCCCAATATCTGCCTTTGGACTTTGAACAAGTTTTATTTCAGAAATATCAGAATTGTAAGCAAGGAACTAGAACTGTGCAAGAGTATGTTCAAGAGTTTCAGAAGCTGCTAGTAAGAAATCATGTAAAAGAATCTGAACAGCAGCTTATTGACAGGTTTATTAATGGATTAAATTGGAAAATTCAGGAGATAATTGGTCTTCAACATGTATATACATTATCTGCAACCATCCAATTGGCCCTTAAAGCCCAATATCAGATAGAAGCCCAGAAGGGGTATAATCAGAATGTAAGCAAACATGGATTTTCTTCATCTTATCAGTCTCGAATTAAATCTGTTATTGGAGATGGAGCTGAATCCAAAAATACTGCGAAGTCTACAACTGAAAACAGAAGAACTGAGCTTAAATCTGCTAATCCATATATGAAACCTAAAGTTCAGACCGGTTATAAATGTTTGCAGCCTGGTCATATATCTAGTGAATGCCGGCAACAGAGTAAATCAGCTAATATAGTCACATCACAGCTGGAAACTCAATTTTTTTTTAAAGAAGAACAACTAGAGAGTCAAGAACTACCAATTACAATTGTAGAGGGGAATGAAGGAGAGGAACTAGATTCCATTATAGCTTCTTTACTATTGCAGAAAATTATGTTCTTACCAAAAATTGAAGAGCAGAATCAGATGAATCAAATATTTTTTACAAAAGGCCAAGTCCAGGGGTATGTGTGTGATATCATTATAGATAGTGGCAGTTGTGAAAATCTGGTATCCAAGCAACTTGTGAGAACTTTGAATCTTCCAAGAGAATAGCATTCTCATCCATATACTCTAGGATGGATAAAACAGATTGGGGCTGTGAAAGTTACTGAAAGAAGTAGATTCAAGTTTTCTATTGGAAAAGATTATATCACAGAAATCACTTGTGATATTGTTGAAATGTCTGCATGCCATATGTTGCTTGGTCGACCTTGGCAATTTGATGAAAAGGTCATGCATGATGGATGTCATAATACATACACCTTCTTTCATAAAGGGAGGAAATTAGCTTTGGTTCCTAAGAAAATGTCAAGCTCCAAAACAGCTGATGTATCTACACAACCAAAGGTTCTGTTAGTGTCAAATCTAAATAATGAGTCCAAGGCGAGAGAACACATGTTTGCTTTGATTGTCAAAAACTGTTCAAACTAAAATACAGTCCCTGCAAAACTACAAAATTTGTTTGACCAATTTAAGTCTATTATGCCTGATGAGCTGCCAAACAGTTTTCCTCAATTGAGAAACATACAACATCAGATTGATTTGATTTTGGGAGCCAGTTTACCAAACTTACCCTATTATCGACTGAGTCTACAAGAGCATAAAATCCTGCAGGATCAAGTGGAAGAACTTCTACAAAAAGGACTGATTAGAAAGAGCATCAGCCCATGTGGAGTTCCTGCTCTTTTGGTCCAAAAAAAAGATGGTACATGGAGGATGCGCATTGACAGTAGAGCTATAAATAAAATCACAATAAAGTACAGGTTTCCTATTCCTAGGTTGGAGGATATGATTGACATGCTTACAGGATCAACTGTTTTTTCCAAATTGGACCTGAGAAGTGGCTATCATCATATCAGAATTCATGAAGGAGATGAGTGAAAAATAGCTTTCAAAACTAAAGAGGGGTTATATGAATGGTTAGTCATGCCTTTTGGATTAACTAATGCTCCTAGCACCTTTATGCGACTTATGAATCAAGTTTTGAAGCCTTTTTTTCATAAATTTGTGGTAGTATATTTTGATGACATATTGGTTTATAGCAAGTCTGAAGAAGAACATCTACTGCATCTGACAGCAGTTTTCCAAGCTTTACAAGAAAATGCTTTGTATCTTAATATGAAGAAATGCCACTTCTTGACTCCACAGTTACATTTCTTGGGATTTATAGTTGGAGCTGAAGGTATTAGTGTGGATCGGTCCAAAATCCATGCTATACAGTCTTGGCCAGTTCCCAAATCAGTTAAAGAAGTAAAAAGCTTCCATGGCTTAGCAACATTTTATAGGAGATTTGTGAAAGGATTTAGTACCATTGCTGCCCCACTGACATAATGCATGAAACAAGACAAATTCCAGTGGACAGTAGCTGCACAAGATAGTTTTGATTGGTTAAAAATCAAGTTAACACATGCACCTGTCTTGGCTCTTCCTTCTTTTGATAAAATTTTTGAAGTCGAGTGTGATGCATCCATAGTGGGAATTGGTGCAGTGCTGTCCCAGGAAGGAAAATCTGTTGCTTTCTACAGTTCTAAGCTTAGTGAAGCTAGACAGAAATGGCCAGCTTATAAATTAGAGTTTTTTGCTCTAATTCAGTCCTTAAGACAATGGAGGCACTATTTGTTATACAAGGAGTTTATTCTTCACACAGATCATCAGCCATTAAAATTCATTCAGAGTCAGTCTAAATGTGATCGAATGTATGCTGGTTGGATTGCTGAACTTCAAGAATTTTCATTTGTGGTTAGGCACAAATCAAGAACTACTAACAAAGCTGCTGATGCTCTCAGTCGAAGGTATGCTTTGGTGTCCTCTTTGTCACTTGAAGTGTTTGGGTTTGATGAGCTCAAAGATATCTACGAGAATGATATGGATTTTGGACATGTGTGGTTCGAGTGCACACAACAAAATTCCAATTTTTCTGCCTACAATTTACAGAAAGGATTTCTTTTCAAAGGTAATCAATTGTGTCTTCCTACTTGCTCTCTTCGACTACAAGTTATTAAAGAACTACATGCTGGTGGTCTTGGAGGACATTTTAGAAGGGATAAAACCCTTCATTTGGTCAAGGAGAAATTTTTCTGGCCTAAGCTAAAGAGGGATATAACCAGGTTTGTCCAACAGTGCTATGCTTGTCAAAAATCTAAAGGTCATTCTCAAAACACTGGTTTATATATGCCTCTTCCTATTCCTAATGGGCCTTGGCAAGATATATCCATGGATTTTCTGTTGGGTTTACCACGAACTAAAAAAGGGTTTGATTCCATTTTTGTGGTAGTGGATAGATTTTCGAAAATGGCTCATTTTATTCCCTGTAAAAAAAGACTACTGATGCAACTACAATTGCTTTGCTATTCTTTCGAGAGGGAGTTAGACTCCATGGCTTGCCAAAGACTATCACTTCTGATCGAGATAGTAAGTTTTTAAGTCAATTTTGGCAAATTTTGTGGAAACGGTTGGGTACTACTCTTCAATTTAGTTCTACTTGCCATCCACAAACAGATGGTCAAACTGAAGCTGTTAATAAGGTCCTTGGAAATATGCTGAGATGTTTAGTGGGTGATCATCCTAAGCAGTGGGATTTTTATATCTGTCAAGCAGAGTTTGCTTATAATTCATCCACCAGTCGATCAACAGGTTATTCTCCATTTCAGGTCTTGTATGGTACCAATCCTACCCATACTTTCGATCTTTTACCTCAGTTCCATCAGTTTAACTGCCCTAAAACTGTTCAAGCAACTATTGCTGATCTTACTCGCATCCATCAAGAGGTTCGACAACATTTAGCTGAAGCTAATCAGACTTATAGTGCTGCTGCTAATATTCTTCGACGTAAGCAACTATTTGAAGTTGGTGATGAAGTAATGGTTTATCTTCGGAAAGTGCGAATGCCTACTGGTTACTACTCCAAGTTAGCCAGCAAAAAGATTGGTCCCTATAAAGTGCTTCAGAAGATTAATGATAACGCATATGTGATTGATTTACCAGACCATATTGGTATTTCGAAAACTTTTAATGTGTCTGACCTCTTTCCCTTCCATGATTCTTCATCTATGTGAATTCCTCCAGAATTCTAGTTTGTCATCCTTCATTTGCATGGGTTTTGGTGCTTGAGGACAAGCAATTTCTTAGGGGAGGAGTAATATGGTGGCGCTATTCAGTGATGGCTTATTTCAGAAGAACAGAGCATAAAACAGGCATTAGGAATTGCATCTAAAATGACAAAAGAAGCTTCAGAAGTTGTGGCAATTAGTTACTTAGTTAAAGGGCATTTCAATCATTGCCATATTCTGTTTCTATAAATAGGCCTCCGAGCCCATTCAGTTTTTCAGTTTTAGATTTGTTTTTTTGAATTTCAAACTTTCTGAAACTCCGGAGAGATTGCTCCAACAAGGTGAGTGGATTCTCACCTTCATTTTCCATTTGTTCGTTTTTTTGTACTTGAATTATTGAGAATACAAAGTCCAGATTGTTTTCATTTCAATATTTGGATTCAATATAAATCTGTCTGGAAATTGCTATTGTGAAATTCATCTTCTGGCGACGATTTGGGTTGCGCCAGTACCAAACTGGAGCCAATGTAAATTGCTAGCTTTCCTTGAATTCTTCATCCTTTTATTTTCAAATTGGCATATGAGTTTCCTTTTAGTTGGAAACCTTATTTTCCATTTGATAGATCAAAAGGCTATCAACTTGAAATTTGGAAGCAATTTGCAATGTGTGGGTCCCATAGCATATTTGTTGCCCTTGTGGGCCCAATGAGATCAACAAAATCTCAGCCCACAAGATTTGGTCTCTATTTAGGGGTGTTAACGAGCCGAGTCAAGCCGAGCTTTAGGCTGATTTGGCATGAGCTTGAAATTTCAATTTTGAGTTCAAGCCGAGCTTGAGCTAAATCGAATCGAGTTGCTTTAGCTAGTGAGCCGACTTTGGTTTGGTTGATTTTGGATTTTCATATCCACGTTCCGGACTATGAATATTGGAAGGTTTCAATTAGTTTAAATACATAGATGTTTCCATAAAAAAATCCATAGATGTTAAAAGATGGCTTTAGTTCTCATGAGACACATTACCTATCCCTTTCAAACACAATGTTTGAGGTAATTGTATATGAAAAAATAAAAAATAAAAAATAATATAAGATGTAATAAAACTTGAAACTTGATTGACATGAAATCCATACATAGAGTGTAATATATATATGAGATAAGTTTACATGAGATCGTTCTCATATAAGGAGCATGAGGCCAATCTTTATTGCCGTTAGATTCCGATCAGGGAGTAGATATCAAATCAGTGGATAGGTGAGTGTGTCACATCAAGGAGTGGGTGAGATCATTATGGATATTTGTAGCCGTCAGAACAAGATCCAACGGCCACGATTCAAAGTGGCCTCATATAAGCAATATGAGAGCGATCTCATTTAAACTTTTCCCTATATATATATATGCACATACCAAAACAATAATACTATATAAAAATGATAATTTTTAGCTTTTCTCCAAGCTGAATAGAGGTATAATTGAACTGGCTTGACCAACTTCGAGCTCGCGTCAAACCCGAGTTGAGCCGAGCTTTCGAATCGACTTTGACACCATCAATCCCTAATATTAATGGTACGTTTGGGTGAACTTTTGAAAATTAAAGGAAATTTTTTTTCTCTTTTATGTTTGGTTGTATTTTTTCCTACTTTTTAAGGATAAAAAATTGTTATTACTTTTATACATAAAATGACAGAAATAACTTGCAAAATGTGAACGAGAATAACTTTAAAAAAGTTAAAGTGTATTTTTCACCAAAAAAAAGGTTCTCGTATAAAGGAAAACATTAAAGGGTAGAAAAATTATTTCTACCTTAAAAAATTTTATGCAAGGAAAAACACAGAGTAAGGGAGTTTTAGCTGAAAATGCAGAAAAGTTATTCCCAAATGCTTTTTCAGCTCTTAAAAAGTACATGTGCATCTAAACAACACCAAGGTTTTAAAACCCAGACCGGTCATCGATCCAGAATTCTTGCGGTCCCTCGACTCAACGGAGTGGTGCCCGGGGTGGCCCGGACGGTTCGACTAGCGCAACTAAGGTTGGATTGGCATAAATTATGATGTTCTTAATGGCTTCTAGACATATGTAACGATTCTTAAAACAAATCAATTTTACCAACCAGGTATATTATAACTTTTAAATTTGCTAGAGCATATATGCTCAAGCTGTTCTAGTTATTTTGTGTTAAGTAATTAATATGATATGTTATATTATAGAGAGCTTAGTTCTTCTCGGGATTCTTTTATTAGGAGTATTTGGTTAGCTCTAAACATCTCTTATGTGGTAGACCTTTTCGGAAATTTGTGTGATTGGTTATTCAATCATATTGGATGGCTTTGGAAACCACCCATCTGTATCTTGTTCTTCTTTTTTGACATATCAATAGAGTTCTTTTTCTTCTCTCTGCAAATCCCAGTTTCTATTCTCGCATTGAATTGAATTAGAGCTCAAGCGCCTAAGTAAGTTACTTCTCTATATTTGAAATTTGAATCTGTATGTTTGTTCTAAAAGTCGAAAATTTTTAGAAAGGTCTCTTAGCACACATAGCTGTGGGCAATCATCTGCGTGGGTCGGTTGGTGCTTGTTCTTGACTCCGGATTGCCGGATAGCTGCTGGACCATCTATTACATCCGGGCGACTGTTTTAGTATTACGACTGTCTGTCTGACTTCACTGCAGAACTCTTTTCAGATTTTAGCTGCTGGACCATCTATTACAACTTACATCTCTTTTTCTTTGCTGTATTGCATTATTGTGTGACCCTTGTCAGGATCCAGGTTGATCTATGTCCTCGATGTCCTTTGACGATGAGTTTGACCAGTTGCAAGCTATCAATGTCAAATTGAATGAAACAAATTATTCGTAGTGGATATATGTTATGAGGAACTTTTTGAAAGGTAAAGGTCTCTGGAAGTATGTTGATGGCACCGTTGTTGAATCTCAATTGTGGCCTGTTGTTACACCATATGATTATGCTAAGTTGTGCTTGGATTGGGAAGTCAGCAAAAATCATTACTTGGATCAACAATTCTATTGATATATCTATCAGTAAAAAGTTGGTGAAGGTTAAAACCGCTAACGGGGTTTGGAATTACTTGGCTTCTCTGTATGTACAACCTAACTTTGCCAAGAAATATCGACTTGAAATGGAAATTTGCTCTGCACGCAAAGGGGATAAGTCTATACATGAGTTTTATGCCTATATGATCAACAATTGGGATCCTTTCACGGAGTCAGTGGAGCTTTCAACCAATGAGAACTGGATTGCGTATCGTGAGGAACAGAGATTGGTCGAATTTCTGATGGCGCTTCGTGGCGATTATTCGGCCCTTCGCAACTCTATTCTCCATCGCAGCCCTGTACCTAACTGTTTTGGAAGTTTTTAAAGAGTTGATATTTGCAGAGACTTGGTTGCAGATCTCCAGTTCTACTTATGTTGCTCCTCCAGTTTTGGCTACTTCCAGCACTGCTTCTGTTCAGGACCTTCAGGTTACAGATAAGCCGAAGCTGAAGGTCACTATTGACGAATCCAACTATTGTCATCAGAAAGGTCTCTGAACGATTGAGTGTCTTAGCCATCCTCAGCCATCAGGTCGACGTGCTACATATCAACGCGGACATGCCTTCCAGCAGATACGAGGACCTTCGCAGTTTCTAGCCAGCCATCCTAAGACTCTTGTCACTTTACCTAATCCACCCACAGACAGCGTGACATAATTGCTGAGCTATCTCGTCTCATGGGTACATCTGTCTCTGATATTTCCGTGAGTGCTCCAGATTTTTCATCTTCATTTAAATAAAATATTTCATCTATATCGTGGTTATTTGATTGAGGAGCCACTGGTTACATAACCCATGATTTATCTTGTTTAGATGACTGTTTCTCCCCCGTATATTACTGTTGTTCATGCAGCCAATGGCAGTTTGATGCTTTGGCTTCTATGGACTCCAACCTAACACATGATCTGGATCTTTGTCTTTACATGTTCTACAATTTTCTGTTGGTCCATTGTGTATTACCGACTTGGGGTATCATGGGTTTTGTTCTATTGCTTTGTTGTGCAGGTTCCATAAGCAGGCAGGCAAGTTGGGATCGGTCGTAGATTGGTGGCTCCATGGACCAGCTGCATCTTCCGTTTGTTGCTGGTTTGCTGCCATTGCTTCTTATCCTTAGATTCTTTTCGTCCTAGTTCAGATTTGTCATTCTTCTATTTACGGTATTCACCTTTTGATTATAATGTTTCCAGTTTTTGGTTAAGGCATTTAGTATCTATAGGTCATAATCATAATCAAGTAGCGCATTTTTTCAACTATTTGGGGTCGACGACATGGATCTTACTTCTCCATTTAAACCTATTTTGGGCTACCTCTTTTGTAGATAGTAAAGTCAATTATTTTTATTAACTCCATTCAAGTTCTCTTAGGTCTCCATCTTCCCTTTTTAGCATAGTTTAAATGCATTACTTCTAATCTTCTCACATAGACATCTATTGGTCTTCTTTGCATATTCTCATACCAACGCAACCTACATTCCCTCAACCTACATTATCCTAAATGAGCTACCCCTAAACTCTCATGAATATATTAATGTCTAATCCTATATCTCCTAGTTATCCCGCTCATTCATCTTAACATTCTCATTTCGGCTACATTCAACTTATCTATATGACTTATCTTTAATGCCCAGCACTCCGCTCCATAGAGTATTGCAGGCCTAATGGCCGTTCTATAGAACTTGTCTTTAAGCCTTTTTGGAACACGCCTATCACAGAACACTTCCGAGGCTGTCCTCCACTTTACTCACCCCGCATTTATCATATGCACCACATCACTATCAATATCCCATTCTTTATGGATAATGGATAACAAGTAATGGAATTGATCACACCTTCACACTTCTTGCCCATCTATTTCAACTAAGGCTCTACCTTCCTTAAAATTAAATTTCATGCACTCTGTCTGAGTCATACTTATTTTAAAACCTTTTGATTCTAAAACATCCCTCCACAATTCCAGTTTCACATTCAAACCTACTATACTCTTTGATAAGTATAAAATATACATATTTATATGCCTTATTTACCTATATGCTAGTGTAGTTTTTATGATAAAACAGGAATAAAATGGGTTATTTATGGTTAGGGTAGTAATTAGGGGATTAATAATTAAATTACTCTAATTAACTATTTTAGATGCATTAAAGAATTTAAGGAATCATATTTTTTATTATGCGTCTAATTTTAGTTTGGTTTTGTTATTGCAGGTTTAAAAATGTGAATTGCAGATCGGTAGCAGACGAACGCATTAGACGTGTTTTGAAATGCCAAAGTGACCCAAGAGTTGATATCACGCGTATCGAAGATCTGAACCATTGATGAGCTACTTAAGAGAAGAGGGGGCGCGAAATTAAAGTACGGACGTGCAGATTTGATCCGGCGGTGGAGATCGTTACAACGGGTTTTATTAAAGAAAAAGAAAAAAAAGGAAAATCAATTGGGTCTGGTTCGGTTTGGAATGAAGAAAAAAAAATTAAAAAAAATCTGAGCCATCGGCTCGGGTGTCGAACAGAGCAGGGCGCTCGAGCTTCTGCTCGAGCGTCGGTGTCGGACGGAAGATAGCTACCGGCGAGAGCACGGCGGCGATGACTTTCACGGCAACCCTGGACTCGAGCCGGCAGTAATGGCGACGGCGAAGGGACTGCGGCGACCCTGGATTGGTCCGGCGAAAGGACGATGAGCGAGCAACGGTGGTGACAAGCAGTCGATGGCGATGGGACGAGCTTGGCTTGGCAGCGACGACAATGGCGGAAAAATCTGGTCATGGTGGCAGAGCTCGGCGACAGAAGAGACGATCGCCGGCGATGGGTTGAGTTCGAGACAACGGAAATGGAAGGCGACGGCATGAAGCCGGAAGAGTCATGCTCGATTGGGACTTTTCGAAAACAGAGTTGTGCTAAAATTGAATTTCGATTTGGATCTAAAACAGAACGGATTTGGGTTCATCCAAATCAGAAATTGAAAAGAAAAGGACTCTCATCTCGAAGTCTATAAAAGAGGGCGATTTGGGAGGAACTGAAGATGGTTTTTGGGACGAAGAGGACTGTGTTGGAGTTCTGTTTCGAAAAAACAGAGCTTCTATTTTTTCGTTTTGGGTGGTTTTGGGTCGTGTTTCGGTGTGATTTCGGTCGGAAATCAAGAAGGAAAAGGAAGAGGATCAATCAGTGGAGAGAAGAGGAAGAGATTCAAGGAAAAAAAAGAAGTTTTTTGCGCTGTTTTTGCATCTGCTATAGTACCTGCGCATTTGCTACAGTGCCGTCGAGCTGAGGAAGACGATGAATAGTGTTCTGTGAACAGTGTTTCTGATGCTACAGTACCCCGTGAATAGTAAAATTGCTACACTGTTTTTCCCCGATGCAATTTCTTCCAAATCTGATTTTTTTCATGAATATGAATAGCTAAATGTTTTGTCAAAGCTAGAGGTGACGTTATTTAGTTGATATTTCTACGTCTATAAAGAAATATTTTTAATGCTTATTTGGTTGAATGCGATGATTTGAAATAGTCATAATCTATACAATTATTTGATTTGTCGTTAACGTAAGGTACGGCGAACGCTTATAATTCCCTGTGATTATTTGACTGAGCTTGTTAATGATAAACTTTCAATTGATATTTTTATGTTAATCGTTATGATGAACGTGAATGAAATATCTTCCGATTAGGTCAAATCATTATTTGAATCTGATTGCTTAATTAAATAGACGTAGAGTAATAATTAAATAATTGATCCTTGAAGCTTTGATATCTCTCATCGATTATCTTTCCTATCTTTAATTAGTTTTAATTGAACTTTTAATCGTCATTTTAGTAGTTAGTTAAATTACAATTTCTCTACAAAATTTCCTGATACAAATCTTACTTTGCTAAGCTAAGTAGTATTTAGATTAGTTTAGAGTAGAATAATCCTACATCATTCCCTGTGGTTCGACCTTGGACTTACCGAGTAAATATTACAATTTGTCAACCTATTTTGGGGTTTGACCAAATTTTGGCACCGTTGCCGGGGAGTGAAGTTTAGGATTAATCTTCCAATTAGTTTCTTTCTTTCTAGCATAATTTAGTTAATTTTAATTATTCTTAGTTTAATTTAGCTTGCTTATTTTGTAGGACATTTGGAGTATTCTGAGGTTCTCTGGAATAAAAAGCTTTTCATTGGATTTTTCTTCAAATTTGGTAACTTCGTTCCATATCTCTCTTTGAAATTTCTGTTGCTTGTGCATGCACTCGTGGAATAGAGATACCAGTGGAAGATTGGTTAGAGATAATTCTGCTATTTTGATTGGGAATCCTTTGTTTGAATTCTCTGTTCCAGCACACACACCACACAATATGGCTGATCAGGGTAGTAACCCTGATATTAATGAAAATGAGAATGAACATGATGCACCAATGCGGCCCTTGCGCGAGTACCTGCAACCTGCACGCACTAGTACACCTTCGTGTATTATATTACCTCTACAAGCACATCACTTCACTTTCAAGCCTGGAATGATAAACTTGCTTCCCAAATTCCATGGTATAGATTCTGAAAACCCTTATTTGCATTTAAAGGAATTTGAGGAAGTATGTGCAACATTTGAGCAGGCTTGTAGTGAAGACATTATCAGGCCAAAATTGTTTCCGTTTTCCTTGAAGGATAAAGCCAAGACTTGGCTGAATTCTCTTTAGCCTAAATCTGTATGAACATGGAAAGAACTGCAAACTGAATTCCTTAAAAAGTTTTTCCCAGTTCATAAGACAAATGCTTTGAAAAGACAAATAACAAATTTTGCTAAAAAACAAAACGAATCATTTTATCAATGTTGGGAGCGATATAAAGATTTGTTAAATTCTTTTCCACATCATGGATATGAGAAGTGGCGCACCATCAGTTTCTTCTATGATGGGATGACGCCCTCAATGAAACAATTTGTGCAAGCAATGTGTAATGGGGAATTCTTTGATAAAGACCCTAATGAAGCCCTTGATTTTCTAGATCAAATAGCTGAAGACTCAGATTCTTGGGATCCCACTGATCCCTCTGATGTTTCTAATAAGCCGAAGTCTTCAACTACTAGTGGGGGTCTGCATCATCTTAGGGAGGAGGATAATTTGAGTGCTAGGCTAGCCTCTTTGGCTAGGAAGGTGGAGACCATGGAATTAAGGAAAGTTAATGATGTTAAGTCTGTTGCTACAGAAGAGGTCTGTGGAATTTGTGATGTCATGGGACACCCGACTAATGAGTGCCCTACCATTCCTACTTTCAAGGAGGTGTTGCATGACCAAGCAAATTCCATGACCCCTTTCAAGAGGCAATCTCCTTATGGAGACACTTACAATCCAGGATGGAGGAATCACCCCAACTTTAGTTGGAGGAATGAAAATGCTGAACAAATACCACCTCCTCAAGCATCTTCCAGTTATACTCCATATGTTCCACCTCACAGGAAGACACTTGAGGAGACACTGCAAACTTTCATGCAAGGGCAAGCTACCATTAATCAATAAACCTCACAAGCCATTAATGATATAAAGAGTTCTCTCACTAAATTGACAACTTCTCTAGCTGTTCAAGAGAAAGGTAGGTTTCCTGCTCAACCCCAACGCAACCCGCAGGGGCAAGTTCACATAATGGACACACAATCTTCTGATTCACAATTGGAACATGCTAAGTCAATTACCACTCTTCGTAGTGGAAAAGAAATTGACAAAACAATTCCACTTAAGACCCCGAAAACTTATGAGAATGATGAATCAAAACATGATAATGAGGAAATTGATAAGTCTGGGTCAAGTGAAGATGTGAGATGTCCTATTCCAGCTCCATTTCCACAGAGGTTGAAACCACCTCAAAAGTTGAACCAAAATGCTGAAATTTTTTAACTTTTTAAGCAAGTGAAAATTAACATTCCCTTGTTAGATGCAATCAAATAGGTACCTTCTTATGCTAAGTTCTTGAACGATTTGTGTACTATTAAGCGTAAGTTGAATGTTAAAAAAAAAGCCTTTTTGACTGAACAGGTAAGTTCTATAATTCAATACAAAAGCCTACCCAAATATAAGGATCCCGGATGTCCAACTATATCATGTGTGATCGGGAACTTTAGGGTAGACCAAGCCTTGCTTGATCTTGGGGCTAGTGTTAATCTTTTGCCTTATTCAGTGTACACTCAGTTCGGTCTTGGAGAACTTAAACCCACCACCATTACTCTTCAACTTGCTGATCGTTCGATTAAAATTCCAAGAGGAGTGGTGGAAGATGTGCTTGTTCAAATAGACAAATTTTACTTTCCTGTTGATTTTATTGTTTTGGACACACATCCTGTTATAAATGCAAGTGCAAATATTCCTGTCATATTAGGTCACCCATTTCTTGCTACTTCAAATGCTTTGATTAATTGTAGAAATGGTGTGATGAAACTTTCATTTGGCAATATGACATTGGAATTGAATATATTTAATGTTTGCAAACAACCCTCAGAGTCAGATGATTTTTTCGCAGTTGATATGATTGAAACCTTAGTGGAGGATGCATTCCCATTTATTTGTCATGATGATCCACTTGCGGTTGCTTTAATTAATCCTGATGTGCGGAATAGGACTACATGTGGAATGAATGTTAGGTTAAAAGATCCTGGATAATTTGAAAAAAGTGGGATTACGTCTGGCTGAAGACAAGAAACTTAGCGCTCCTGGGAGGTAGCCCAGCTTTTTCTTTATTTTTAGGATATTTATTTGTTCGATGATGTTTTCTGGTTGGATATTGTGATTGCTCTCATCTTCTTCTTTATTGATGTTTTTCACTCGCATGGGATTGTAGCAATTTGCAGTTCTCCAGGTAACAGCTATCCTTGATTTTATTTATTTATTTATTTTATCCTTCATTTCATTCTTAACATTGAGGACAATGTTTAGTTTATGTTTGGGGGTATATAGGAAT
This sequence comes from Houttuynia cordata, assembly GCA_039654745.1. Classification (NCBI taxonomy): domain Eukaryota; kingdom Viridiplantae; phylum Streptophyta; class Magnoliopsida; order Piperales; family Saururaceae; genus Houttuynia; species Houttuynia cordata. The sequence continues at coordinate 40,775,126 of CM077503.1, read as the reverse complement.
AACATTGTTTATTTTGAAAAAAAATTAAAAAAGAAAAAAAATAGAAAAAGAAAAAACAAATAAATATTTGATTAGTTTTAAGTTGTTTGTTAGTATTTTTTATAGGTTTTGATAGTTTATCCCTTCTTGATGTATATTCCAATTTTTAAGAGATTAATTTACATTGGAAGTGTGAGTAAGTATACTGGAGGATAGAAACACTTAACTGAGCATATCTTTCTGTTACAGTCCTCTTGGATCATGTGCTTGAGCTAATAAAACTCGCTCACACACACTAGTACATAAAGTAATACCCTCTAGAAATTTGTTGAATACTAATCTTCAGTGGGATGTTTTTAATCATAGTCATTGGATGCTATGTGGTTATTTGTTGAGCTTAAAAAATCATGATAGACCATTTACTTGGCTATGGCAAGGGCTTGGAACCGGAAATAGGTTGAGAGTATAATACAAGCTGGACATGATAAGATTGCTGGAAAATATGAATGTTGATGAAAAAAATGATGAAAATAAAAGAATGAAAATAAAAAGAAAGAAAAGGGCTGCTTGACTTTATAGGATTAACTTAGGCTGATGCTCGGGCCCGAAGCGGTCTCTTAAAACCTAATGCCCTAAGCCAACTGTGCTGGGAGTCATTAGCCTGAGTCATTGCTAAACCTAAGCATCTTGAAGTTAGGCCTTACACTGTCCTGTTGAAAAAATAAAAAAAAAATAGAGAAAAAAAAAGTCTATGGTGTATTATCCTCTCAAATCTAGAATGTTGGACCCGAAGGAGGCGCGCAGATTTGTGCTATCATGAACCTAAAGATTACGATGACTATGTAAATTCTGATGTTCTTTGGTTAATGGGTAACACTGGATATGTGTAAAACAGAAATTCAGGGTGTATTGCTACAATGTCCTACACTTTTACTATTATATTATCATTTCATATCATATTGAGCAGAAATTTCCAAGATGAAGGTGTAGAATAAAACCACTTACTTGAGGACTTCTATATTCTAGTTGATTATAAATGCAAGTACATGTGGTTGATTTTCTTAAACATTGTGGTTTGCATTTGAAGGGATAATAGGATTGCTTGTTTTGAAGTGTTTATTTTGTTTTTGTACTTAGATTAATAAGGTTAATTTCATAAGTACATGTTTGTGGGTAACATGGCTGTAAACCCTCATGAGACAAAACTCGTCCTACTAGGGACACCTAGATGTTTAACGGCTTGTTGCATACGCTCAATGCAATCGTGTTCCCTACGAAAGTGGCATTTATTTTTCTAGTTTAATTTATTTTAGTTTTATTTTGTGTGACTTTGTTTTGCTCGGGGACTAGCAAAATATAGGTTTGGGGGTATTTGATAAGCATAAAATATACACATTTATATGCCTTATTTACCTATATGCTAGTGTAGTTTTTATGATAAAACAGGAATAAAACGGGTAATTTATGGTTAGGGTAGTAATTAGGGGATTAATAATTAAATTACTCTAATTAACTATTTTAGATGCATTAAAGAATTTAAGGAATCATATTTTTTATTATGCGTCTAATTTTAGTTTGGTTTTGTTATTGCAGGTTTAAAAATGCGAATTGCAGATCAGTAGCAGACGAGCGCATTAGACGTGTTTTGAAATGCCAAAGTGACCCAAGAGCTGATATCACGCGTATCGAAGATCTGAACCATTGATGAGCTACTTAAGAGAAGACGGGCGCAAAATTAAAGTACGGACGTGCAGATTTGATCCGGCGGTGGAGATCGTTACAACGGGTTTTATTAAAGAAAAAGAAAAAAAAAAGGAAAATCAATTGGGTCTGGTCCGGTTTGGAATGAAGAAAAAAAATAAAAAAAACCCTAGCCATCGGCTCGAGTGTCGAACAGAGCAGGGCGCTGCTTGAGCGCCGGTGTCGGACAGAAGACAGCAACCGGCAAGAGCACGGCGGCGACCGGGATTCACGGCGGCGATGACTTTCACGGCAACCCTGGACTCGAGCCGGCGGTAATGGCGATGGCGGAGGGACTGCGGCGACCCTGGATTGGTCCGACGAAAGGACGATGAGCGAGCAACGGCGGTGACAAGCAGTCGATGGCGATGGGACGAGCTTGGCTTGGCAGCGACGACAATGGCGGAAAAATCTGGTCATGGTGGCAGAGCTCGGCGACAGAAGAGACGATCGCCGGTGATGGGTTGAGTTCGAGAGAATGGAAATGGAAGGCGACGGCATGAAGCCGGAAGAGTCATGCTCGATTGGGACTTTTCGAAAACAGAGTTGTGCTAAAATTGAATTTCGATTTAGATCTAAAACAGAACGGATTTGGGTTCATCCAAATCAGAAATTGAAAGGAAAAGGACTCTCATCTCGAAGTCTATAAAAGAGGGCGATTTGGGAGGAACTGAAGATGGTTTTTGGGACGAAGAGGATTGTTTTGGAGTTCTGTTTCGAAAAAACAGAGCTTCTGTTTTTTCGTTTTTTGTGGTTTTGGGTCGTGTTTCGGTGTGATTTCGGTCGGAAATCAAGAAGGAAAAGGAAGAGGATCAATCGGTGGAGAGAAGAGGAAGAGATTCGAGGAAAAAAAGAAGTTTTTTGCGCTGTTTTTGCGTCTACTACAGTACCTGCGCATTTGCTACAGTGCCGTCGAGCTGAGGAAGACGATAAATAGTGTTCTGTGAACAGTGTTTCTGCTGCTACAGTACCTTGTGAATAGTAAAACTGCTACAGTGTTTTTCCCCGATGCAATTTCTTCCAAATCTGATTTTTCTCATGAATATGAATAGCTAAATCTTTTGTCAAAGCTAGAGGTGACGTTATTTAGTTGATATTTCTACGTCTATAAAGAAGTATTTTTAATGCTTATTTGGTTGAATGCGATGATTTGAAATAGTCATAATCTATACAATTATTTGATTTGTCGTTAACGTAAGGTACGGCGAATGCTTATAATTCCCTGCGATTATTTGACTGAGCTTGTTAATGATAAACTTTCAATTGATATTTTTATGTTAATGGTTATGAAGAACGTGAATGAAATATCTTCCGATTAGGTCAAATCATTATTTGAATCTGATTGCGTAATTAAATAGACGTAGAGTATTAATTAAATAATTGATCCTTGAAGCTTTGATATCTCTCATCGATTATCTTTCCTATATTTAATTAGTTTTAATTGAACTTTTAATCGTCATTTTAGTAGTTAGTTAAATTACAATTTCTCTACAAAATTTCCTGATACAAATCTTAATTTGCTAAGCTAAGTAGTATTTAGATTAGTTTGGAGTAGAATAATCCTACATCATTCCCTGTGGTTCGACCTTGGACTTACCGAGTAAATATTATAATTTGTCGACCTATTTTGGGGTTTGACCACTCTTATCAATTAAAACTACATCATATGCAAAAAGTATACACTAAGGTATATTATCTTATAAATATCTAGTAAGCCCATCCATAATTAAAGCGAAAAGATAAGGACAAGGCTGACCCTTGAAGAAGACCTACCGTAGCCGAAAACTCATTGGTTACCCCTCTTATAGTTTGTACACTAGTCACAAGCTCCTCATACATATCCTTTATGATATCTATGTAACCTTTTATGATACCATTCTTTTCCAAAACACTCCAAATGAGCTTTCTCGGCACTCTTTCATAGAGTTTTTCCAAATCTATGAAGGTCATATAGAGGTCTTGTTTTCTATCCTTGTACCTCTCTACTGTTATAATAAAAATATAGCTTTTATTGTCGACCTCTCCTACATGAAACCAAATTGATTCTCTGATACTTTAGTTATTTTTCGCAAACGTTTTTCTATTACCCTCTCTCATAATTTCATAGTATGCCCTATAACTTTTATACCTCTATAGTTTGTACAATTTTGGATGTCCCATTTATTTTTATACAAGGGTATGAGAGTACTTTTCCTCCACTCCTCTGACATCCTTTTGTCACTAGATGATATCTCTTCGTATAGTAGTTGCGAAGTGGCTAAACTTTTAGCCTTTAACCTTTAGTAATAGTGGTTTTAGTTTTAGCGTATGCTTTTGATTTAATAGAATCTAATATTGGGAACATGCTCCTTTTACAACCGAAGTCAGCTTATCTTATTATGTTGTTTTTGTGGATGATTGTATACGCCATTGTTGGGTGGGTTTATTCTAGTGTCTTGTCTCTCTGAGTTGCTCATAATGTATAAAAACTTCATGGCACACAACTTTGAAAATTCTATTGTCTTTGCTCAAACTTGTGGAAGTTGATTGTAGGCAGTCTTGGCTAATGAGGGTATAGTTTGTAAATTGTCCTGCAGAACATTGCACCAAGTAACATTTGCTTGTTATGTCATCCCCGATTTGCTCATAAATGGATATTTATTACTATTCTTGAAAATGCTTAGGAACCAGCCAACTAGCAACAGATTTTGTTCTGGAAGAACATATATAATAGGTTGAAGCATGTACTTCCTGAGCCTGTTTCTGCACTTCTGCACCAGCAACACTGTTATTTCCTTTTCCAGCTACTGCTTCTCCAGCGCCAGCTGTTCTTCCTCAAGCTCCATCTGCAATGTAGTATGGTGCACCACCTGGGTCTTCTCTCCCAAAGGCGGACATGAGAAATCTCAGCGGAAATCGAAGGAAAAGAATTTTGTTAATTATATTCTACAAAATGCGGTATATAATCCGTGCCCCCGACCCAATAGATAGCTGGGATAAGACATATTATGATGATATTCTATAAAATGCACCTAATTTAAGTTCCTTGGTTTGCACTTTTTACGGTTCAGTGTTGTGTTTGTGGAATCACGTCTAGAAGTAAGCCTACATGTTTTCTGATCGTAATTTATATATTGCATGTCGGAAAGTATTTTCCCTATTGAATGATTGATGATACTCACTAAAGCATCTTGTTAATGATTGAGTGATTGACTTATGCCAAAAAAAATGAGCGAATGGTAAATAACTAAATAAACATAAATTATAGATATGCTGTTTTTCTTTTATGTTTTCAATAGGCTAATTCGAGTCATTGACGTGATTGATGTATATGTTAAGAAACCTCTTGGATAACATTTTTATAATTGTGAATGGTAAGAGCAATCTTGTCAGTCCTTGGACCCCCTCATGCCAACAACTCTCCTTTTAGAGCAATTCCTTGTAAGGGGGAAAACACCATATTTATTCTCAAACACTTCTTGTCCAAGTGAACCGTGAGGCGACAAGCCTCCTAAACTTGACCTGCTGACCTTAAACCTGTCAAAATGTTCTTATGTCATACAGATACAAATATGACGAAGCTTTCCCTTTGGGCTTATTTCCAAATTGAACGTTATAAAAATGAATGTTATATTTTTTGCATATTATGCCCGTCTTTGAATTAACCATTCAGATTTTACAAGGATGTTCAATATGACTTGTACTCAGTCTCTGCTTTGTGGATTCGAGGATAAATGCACCTGATTTAAGTTCCTTGGTTGGTTTGCATTTTTAATGGTTCAGTATTGTGTTTGCGGAATCACATCTAGAAATAAACCTACAGGTTTTCTGATTGTAAATTATATATTGCATGTCGGAAAGTATTTCCCCTATTGAGTGATTGATGAATACTCACTAAAGAGTGTTGTTAAAGATTGAGTGATTGACTTATGCCAAAAAAAAACTGATTGAGTGAATGGTAAATAAGTATATAAAAATAAAAATATGCTGTTTTTTTCCATTAGGCTAATTCGAGTCATTGACGTGATTGATGCATATATTAAGAAACCTCTTGGATAACATTTTTACAATTGTGGATGGTATGAGCAATCTTGTCAGTCCTTGGACCCCCTCATGCCAACAACTCTCCTTCTAGAGCAATTCATTGTAAGGGGGAAAACACCATATTATTATCAAACATTTCTTGTCCAAGTGAACCGTAAGGCGACAAGCCTCCTAGACTTGACCTGCTGACCTTAAACCTGTCCAAAATGTTTTTGTCATACAAATACAAATATGACGGAGCTTTCCCTTTGGGCTTATATCCGAATAGAACTCTATAAAAATATAATAGTAGCTATGAATGTTATATTTTTTGTAAATCATGACCGTCTTTGAATGAACCATTCAGAATTTACAAGGATGTTCAATATGACTTGTACTCAATCTCTGCTTTGTGGATTTGAGGATAATCAACTTTTTTATATTTGCTTGCTGATTGAAGATTGGTTATAAAGCTAAACATACGATGACCATCTAGTTAACTCATATTCTCTAGTAATTTTTCATTCATTCATCCAATTCCCAGGATGTTTTTTAAGGTTGAATCTTCTTTGCACAGTGTTCTTGCGTCGTCCTTGATGAATGCATTGCTCTATTTCCGGCCGGCAAGCCTCATGTGCCACGCCACGGGTGAAGCTCACCTATGTGCAAACAGGAGCATTTTCAATTTCTAAGTATGGGTTAACATAAGGGGGAGGAGAAACCAAGTCATCAAAAGCTATATGCATAAATAACGTGTTGTTTTCCATGGGGGCAACCCAAATCCTGTCGATATGCCCGAGAACTAACGAATTAAAATAATTTAATATGATAACCTTGGTAACTTAATGGACAAACAACTACGAGTTAACTAAAGAGTAGAAAACAATATCCAATGAAAACAATTTAGAAATAATGGTTTTTAGCTAATCATGCACCCGCTCCAACTTCCAACTGCTAAAGTTTATGATACGCATAGGGCTTTCTTCTCTTTCTCTGACTACTACCATGATTTGTTTGTCAATGCATTTATAAGTTCTAATTGTAATGAATCAAAAGCTACGAACACTACCCCAAGGCATTAAAGGGTTCACCAAATTATCATGGATGCCTTATTGTGACTCTCAATTGCGAATCTCAAATCTTCCTGTTTATCTAGTACATATTTACGCACCATCTTGCTCAGTTCATGCCGTCTTCACTCGTGTCCTTTGTTCGAAAGGCGCTCTTGTTTTAAAACCGGCATCTTTATACGGAGGAATTTCACATAAGTTCAACACTACATGGATTGATGCCTGATGCAGAGCGATAGTGGGCCCTATTAAAAATATTTTTTGTATTTATTTAATAAAAAGAATATTAAGGTATCCTTAAATCAAGAATATCTTATTCGATTAGGCTAGATTTGATTTATATAATATTTTAGGATAGATCTTATTTGATATTATTTGATTTAGGATAGATCTTATTTGATTTTCTATGTTTAGAAAGAATCATAAATCAGTGTTTTATTTCCTATTAAAGACTTATTGTAAGCCTATTTAAAGGCCTCAGTTTAATGGAATAATCAGTCGATGATTTTGAAAAAAAAATACCTTGTTTCTCTCTGTTGATGGAGATCTCCGTTGGTGCCGAATCCAACAAGCCCCGGTGACGAATCCGGTGGTGATTTTGGCAGCCCTTCTGGTGGTGATTCCAGAAGATGGCCTATTGGCCTCCGTATCCTCCATATCCCTATCCTTTTTATCCCGCCATCCCCTCCACTCCTCCTTCTCCACGTGCTGTCCACTATCAACTTGGTGGCCCATCAAACAACATGCACCCCGTTCATTCCCCTCCCACCTGGGATTTCATACTCCAACAATTAATTGCTGTGAATGACAAATTGGAGGCCCTAAATGCCAAATCTGATGTGCTCGTTTGTGAGTCTGCCAAGATCAACGCTCGCGTTGCACGCCTATACTCTCACCTACCATCGACTGCCCCAAATTCCCCATCAGACAGCCCAACACTTCCCGTGCACCACATCCAGCAGCCGTCTAATGCAGTGTCTGTGCTGCCCACCCATGACCAAGAACCCTAAGAAGACGAGATCATTGCATCGGTCCATCAGTCCTATGCAGCCAACTCCCCGGCCACTATGGAACATGAGACAACTGACTCTCCGGCCACAATGGAACACCAGTACGTGCAAAAAGGTAGGATTTTTACTTACCCGGAAGAGCGCTACATCGTATCCCAACCTGTGGAAGTATCTCCTGCATCTCTGCTCGAGCTCTGCCCTCCATTGCCCACGATCATCCTTGGCAATGGCATGACTACTCTTTTCGATGCCCACAATGTTTATCCCGATGTTAAAGATCGCACCTTTTCTGTTCCAGTCGTGTCCGGTGCACGCCGCCACCGATTGGAGGGTCCTTCCACGCCCTCTGCCCGATCCGCCGCTCTGCTTTTGCGCCACTACTCCGCCACCATGCCACCGCCGTCGTCGACCATGTCGTCGCCGCAGTCCATCATGCTGCCGCTGTCGACCATGTCACGGCCGCAGTTCCCCATGTCACTGTCGCTGTCGCCTTAGGGCACCGCCGCAGTCGACCTTGCCCTTTCTCGCCTTCCTTTCGCCTTATTCCATCGTGTGCTTCCTTTCGAAAAACTCGGCCCGGGTTTCATTTAAAAAAAAAACAAATAAACCGATCTCGGGTTTGGCTCGGTTCGGGTTAATTTGATCACGGTTCACATTTATTTTGGCTGCATCATGTTAGGTTCCTTTTGGGCCATGGGTTTGGTTCGGTTCAGGTTAATTTTGGATGGACACAGCCCTATGGTGCTGCATGATACTTTGCCGGCTGCTTGATTTATACTCGTCGGAGTCGAGTTTCTCTCACCCATGGAGAATGATGCAGAGCGATAGTGGGCCCCATTAAAAATATTTTTTGTGTTTATTTAATAAAAAGAATATTAAGGTGTCCTTAAATCAAGAATATCTTATTCGATTAGGCTAGATTTGATTTATATAATATTTTAGGATAGATCTTATTTGATATTATTTGATTTAGGATAGATCTGATTTGATTTTCTATGTTTAGAAAGAATCATAAATCAGTGTTTTATTTTATATTAAAGACTTATTGTAAGCTTATTTAAAGGCCTCAGTTTAATAGAATAATCAGTCGATTTTGAAAAAAAAATACCCTGTTTCTCTCTGTTGATGGAGATCTCCGTTGGTGCCGAATCCAACAAGCCCCGGTGACGAATCCGGTGGTTGCTGTCCGGTGGTGATTCCGGCAGTCCTTCTAGTGGTGATTCCAGAAGATGGCCTATTGGCCTCCGTATCCTCCACATCCCTATTCTTTTTATCCCGCCATCCCCTCCACTCCTCCTTCTCCACGTACTGTCCGCTATCAATGCCCATATGTATATATTAGAGATATTTTAATTTTTTTTCTTGTTCTTCATCTTAGAGAGTAATGAAATACAGAAAAAAAAGAAGAGAAAACGTTATATCCATACTAGCATCACCCTAAAAAAAAATCATTTACTAGGACAACGTTCAACAAGTAATGAAAAAAAAACTCATTTCCACCTACATACATGACGATACAACCAATTTATCTAGCCAATACAAAATGATATAACCAATTTAACTGCGCCAATTTTTTCTTTTGTAAATATTTACCTCCACCAACATTAAGCAAAAGAAGTGATTACCACGTAAAATTTCCCTCTATCGTGATAATCAGAAACAAATTATACTCCATGAATTTAGCTAAGTTAAATAGTATGGCAATGAAAAAAAAATATATCTGAATTACGCATGGTATCTCCAATCACACATCGATATGACTCTTGCATTCCCGGCTCCGGAGCACCATATCCGGGAAGCCGATAACCAGGTGGCATTGCGAAGTCGCGACAGCGTGACGCTTTACGATGCCGAGAATTGAAACCCGTCCGGGAATCGTCGTAGCCACATCCACCCCAAGCGCCCCGGCGAGCGCGTCGTTGATGAGAGGCCCGATATTGGTGGCGTAGTTTGCGGCCTCGATGTTCGCCTGGACGTCCACAGTCTCCGACCCCCTCGCCGGGACGGTTCCGGGTGCCACGTCAGCCTCCCCCACCGGCTGGCCCCTGTAGTAGAGGAGGCTTTTGCCGGGTGCGTGCCGGAAGCTGGCGTAGTTGGGGTTCTTGACGAGGAAGGGGAGGGCGAGGGAGACGTTGAGCTGGATCTCCATAGTTGGCAAGGTGAGGGAGGGGGAGACGCCGTATATGGAGGTGGAGACGAGGGTGATCTCCGGATCACGGCGTTTGAAGACGGTGAAGGCGAGGGAGAGGCCGACGACGAGGAAGACGAGAAGAAGGATGGCTGTGGATATAGAGCAGATGATGCAGCATCGACGTCTCCGGCGGGGAGGGGGTGGTGGAGAAGGAGGCTTTGGGACGGGGAGGTCGCCGGATTCCGTGATGGGTTGTGGAGAGAGATGGGAAGAGTGCAACATGAGGTGTTCTGGTTAGACACGTTTGATCTCATTCGGGTTAATCTCACTTCCATCCTATCCCTGTATTACGCGACAAATTTAAGGGCTGTTAAGATGTTTTTTAATGTACAAAAAATAGAGCAGCAGCAGAAAATAAAGAAAGTTGGATAATGTTTGATAGATCCCCTTTCTTTTAGTAGAAAAGAAAAAGAGGTTTGCGCCTTCTTTCTCATTATAATGTTTCCCTAAATACTTGCCCTCATTTGGGGAGGAGCTACGACAAGGACCTCCACTCCCTGCCGACCGCTTTCACGAAGTTAAAATTAGCTCTTCGCCATCGTCTCTTATCAACAAACTTGCATTGACGGTGTTATTGTTTTAATTAATTTTCTTAATTTTACTCGCAAGTGTACAAATCGTATTTGGAGTACAGTCGCACATTTTTACGAGGTCGAACCCACAAGAACTTGTATTTTTGGAACTCAAATCCTAAGATCAAATTAACTACCCTTTTTGACGAATTAAGTTGATTGGATTAACTGCAATACTACTAATTAAAGACTAAAATTAATTAAGGAAAAATTACGTTTTAGTCTAACTTGCTAAAGTTTAACCACTTTAGTCCCCAGGACTAAACTGGTTAAACTTTAGAAAGTAACCTTGGTCAATGACCAAAAGGGCATAACAGAGAGGCTAACAGCCCCTAACTTTCCTTCCAGTTGAAGGAGACAGAGCGGTTGGTGGCTGGGGCAGTCAAGGCACACGAAACCCTATGACTGCCCCCTTCTTCCCCAACAGCTTTCTACCCCCTTCTTCTCCATCCGCCATGAAAGCCCCATAACCGAGCTTCAAAGACTTTCATCCGGTGGTTTTTCCAACTCCATTGAAGTTCCAAACCCAAGAAAGCTCTTGCGGCGAGCCCAGATTTCCACTTCTCCTTGTATCTGAGATGGCGGAAGCTACCTCTAGCAGCAACATTCCAGGCATCCAAAGTGAAGATGATGATGGTGGACAAATCGGCATAACCCAAACGGTGGTTGCAGACGAAGGTAATGGACATACCGGTGCAACTCATACGGCGAAAAAATTGAAAGTAAGTAGGATTATAGGAAAGCTACTCTTTTTCTTCTCATTTGATCTGTCTGGTCATTGCTTGAATGTCTAAGTAGCGATGATAGGTCGAGTCGCTTAAGTTATGAACTGTAAAAGAGGTTGTGATAATCCCTATATAGATATGTTGTGATGACGAAGTTATGATTTGTATAATAGGTTATGGTCATGCATAGATAGGTTGTGATGACTTATAGATGTGTTGTGATGGAATGTTATATTATCGCTTGTTGTGATGGCATGTAACTTCAGTTGTGATGTCTATTAGCTTCAGTTGTGATGAATGTTGTGATTCAATTGTGTTGGATTAGAATTTCGTTGTGATTGTTGTAATTAATGTTGTGATGACTGTTGGCATGAGTTGTGATGCTATGTTGTGACAGCGCTGCTATGTAAGTTGTGACCTATGTTGTATTCTTCTTATTTATTTTGCGACTTCAGGATGAAGCAGGCAAGTTTAAAATTTTGGTATGCTACTGTGGGAGTATTGAATCCAGCCCCGGTGGAACTGTGAAGATAGTTGGAGGTAAAAGCACGGCGTTGTCACTAGAAGAGGATGAAACTTTGAGTTCATTTGTGGAAAAAATTGCTGATGCCTTTAACGTTCCTCCCAATAATTTGAGTGTTGCATACTTGTACCCCGATGTGTATGAGTTGACTTTCTTGATATCTGATAAGGGAATGGCTGACTTTAGAGAGTTATTCCGTGGAAGATTTTGTAAGGTGCTGGTACCCATGATGGAGATCAACGACCATTCACGAGTTCTCAGGATAGTGTGTACGAGTGCAAGCTTAATCCTCTTCCCACCAGTGGTAGTAGTCAGCCAACACCACTACGTTCGAGAGTTTGGGATAACAACTTGGTAGGGGTTGGGCAGCATTTTAAAAACCAAGTTGAAGTTAGGAAGGCATTGAAACAACTCTCTATTGCCAAGAACTTCTCTTTCAAGTATTTGAAGAACACGAAGCGTCGGGTTATGGCGTCATGCAGGGTTGAAGGTTGCCAGTGGAAAGTGAATGTGAGCTTGGAGCAAGCTTCAGGTTTATTTGTGGTGAATAAGTATGAAAAACTTCATACATGTGCTGGAGTGGTAAGGAAAAAGTATCACCCTCATGCTTCACAAAACTTGGTGTCAGAGCTCATTTCCAGTAAGATAAAAGATACACCCTTGTATTTCACATCTGAATTGGTAAAAGATTTGCGAAATGACTATGGGTTGAGCATCTCATATTAGAAGGCATGGCGTTCTAAGGAGGTTGCCCTTAATTCTTTGTTTGGTGATTATAAGGATTCTTACAATGACATCCCTTGGTATTGCAACAAAGTAGTGGAGACAAACCCGGGGAGTGTAGTGAAGTATGAGGTGAATCGAAGAAACAGGAAGTTTTTATGTTGCTTCATCGCGTTGAACGCATGCATTCAAGGGATGCAACATTGTCGGCCATTGCTTTTTCTTGATGGGGCTCATCTTTATGGGAGGGCAAAGGGGACTCTTCTAGCAGCCACTGCAGTTGATGGAGGTAACCACATCTTCCCCTTAGCCTATGGAGTTGTTGATAATGAAACTAAAGATAATTGGTTGTGGTTCTTACAACATGTGCGACATGTAGTTGGCTTTGCAAGGGTATTCACATTAGTATCTGATAGGGACAAAGGGCCGCTCGAAGCGGTTGCAAAGGTGTTTGGGGACGGATTCCATGGCTATTGTGTGCGACACTTAGAGTGCAACTTACTGAAGACATGTTTGAAAGGGCACAAGGTTAAAGGAACAAAAAAGGCAACGAAAAAACAAATTACGTACATGATTAATGATGTTGCAAAAGCAAGTGATATGCATGGCTATCACGTTGCATTAACTCACCTCCACAAGCATTCTAAAGTAGCATATGATTGGGTCATGGCAAATCAACCTGAGAATTGGTGCAACGCCCTCTTCCAAGGTGAGAGATATAACCACTTTTTAAATAACACTGCTGAGACTTTCAATAAATGGGTCAAGCCGGAGCGCGACATGCCAATTCTTGCTTTGCTTGATGGCATTCGGATGAAGATAATGATCAAGATGAACGAAGCGAGAAGGGCGAGTAAGAACTGGGATTCTTACCTGATTCCAGAAGTCAACGACCGGCTCAATGAACTGACCAACCAATCTCGGGGGCTATTGGTTGCGGAGAGTAATGAGAATGTGGTAGAAGTGGTTTCAGAGGAAGGATATTTAAGGATGAATCTCACTGACCTCACTTGTACTTGCAGGATGTGGCAAATTGAAGGTACGCCGTGTATCCACGCATGCATTGCCATATCTGCCAATGGAGGATCACCAATGCACGCTTGTCGAGGGGATTATTGGACTACTCAGTGCTATAAGGACACATACAGTGAAACAGTTTTCCCGATCACCCATGATGACAAGCCGGTACGTGCAGAGCCACCTGTGGGAGAGCATCTCATCCTTCCACCAAAAACCAAGAGGCCAAGGGGGAGGCCGAAGACGAAGCCCTATCCATCACAACCATTAAAATGGAAACGTCAATTTAGATGTAGTCGTTGCAACGGCCTTGGGCACAATCGGACTTCATGCGTGCAACCAATCAACGTGGATTGAGAGAGTGCCTTTGAATTTTATTTCTGTAATGAACTTAAACCCTATGATGACATTCGGTAGAACTTCATTTTTATGGCTTGTAATGATAATGTTTACATTACTTTGTTGTTTGTAGAATAAATCATATCGTAACTGCATATCGCAACGCAATCACAACTGCAACGCAACCTGCTATCACAATATGCATTAATCGCCACAACTCAATCACAAAGAATGAAGAAGCTACGGGAAATTACTGTATGTGGCAGCAACAAGCCTATCGCAATGCAATCACAACGTCAACACAACCTACTTTCATAACATATATAAGTCGCCACAACTTAATCACAACGCACGAAGAAGTTACTGGAAGTTACTGTTTGTGATAGCAGCAAGCCTATCCCAATGCAATCACAACCTCAACACAACCTTCTATCACAACATGTATAAATCGCCACAACTCAATCACAACGACTGAAGAAGCTACGGGAAATTACTGTGTGGCAGCAACAAGACTATCGCAATGCAATCACAACGTCAACACAACCTGCTATCACAACATGTATAAGTCGCCACAACATAATCACAATGCACGAAGTCGTTACTGGAAGTTACTATTTGTGGCAACAGCAAGCCTATCCCAATGCAATTATAACCTCAACACAACCTGCTATCACAACATGTATAAGTCGCCACAACTCAATCACAACGCATGAAGAAGTTACTCGAAGTTACTGTTTTTGGCAGCAGCAAGCCTATCCCAATGCAATCACAACCTCAACACACAATGCACAAGTCATCACAACCCTCAAGGACACCTGCTATCACAACATGCATAATTTACCACAATTCAAAGTAATCACAACAATGCATAAGTCATCACACAATGCAATCACAACCTCAAGGAAACCCGCTATCACAACATGCACAAGTCATCACAATTTAAAGTCATCACACAATGCAAAAGTCATCACAACCCTCAAGGAAACCCGCTATCACAACATGCATAAGTCACTACAATTCAAAGTCATCACAACAATGCATAAGTCATCACACAATGCAATCACAACCTCAAGGAAACCCGCTATCACAACACGCACAAGTCATCACAATTTAAAGTCATCACACAATGCACAAGTCATCACAACCATCAAGGAAACCTTCTATCACAATATGCATAAGTCACCACAATTCAAAGTCATCACAACAATGCATAAGTCATCACACAATACAATCACAACCTCAAAGAAACCCGCTATCACAACACGCACAAGTCATCACAATTTAAAGTCATCACACAATGCATAAGTCATCACAACCCTCAAGGAAACCCACTATCACAACATGCATAAGTCACCACAATTCAAAGTCATCGCACAATGCACAAGTCATCACAACCCTCAAGGAAACCCCATATTCCAACATGCATAAGTTATTACAATTCAAAGTCATCACAACAATGCATAAGTCATCACACAATGCAATCACAACCTCAAAGAAACCCACTATCACAACACGCACAAGTCACCACAATTCAAAGTCATCGCACAATGCACAAGTCATCACAACCCTCAAGGAAACCCGATATTCCAACATGCATAAGTTATTATAATTCAAAGTCATCACAACAATGCATAAGTCATCACACAATGTAATCACAACTTCAAGGAAACCCGCTATCACAACACGCACAAGTCATCACAATTTAAAGTCATCACACAATGCACAAGTCATCACAACCCTCAAGGAAACCCGCTAT
Organism: Houttuynia cordata; assembly: GCA_039654745.1. NCBI lineage: Eukaryota > Viridiplantae > Streptophyta > Magnoliopsida > Piperales > Saururaceae > Houttuynia > Houttuynia cordata. Next base: position 40,759,479 of record CM077503.1, on the reverse strand, counting down.
CACAACATGCATAAGTCACCACAATTCAAAGTCATCATAATAATGTATAAGTCATCACACAATGCAATCACAACCTCAAGGAAACCCGCTATCACAACATGCATAAGTCACCACAATTCAAAGTCATTGCACAATGCACAAGTCATCACAACCCTCAAGGAAACCCGATATTCCAACATGGATAAGCTATTACAATTCAAAGTCATCACAACAATGCATAAGTTATCACACAATGCAATCACAACCTCAAAGAAACCCGCTATCACAACATGCATAAGTTACTACAATTCAAAGTCATCACAACAATGCATAAGTCATCACAACTCAATCACAACGAATGAAAAAACTACTGTAAGTTATTGTATGTCACAGTAGCAAGTCTATCGCATTGCAATCACAACCTCAACACAACCTGCTATCACAGCATTCATCAGTGACCACAACTCAATCACAACGAATGAAGAAGCTACTGGAAGTTACTATATGGGGCAGCTGTAATTCTATCGCAATGCAATCACAACCTAAACACAACCTGCTATCAGCACATACATAAGTCACCCTAACTCAATCACAACTATGCATAAGTCACAAGAAGTTATTGTATGTGGTACCAGCAAGCCAGTCGCAATGCAATCACAACCTCAACACAACCTGCTATCACAACATGTATAAATCGCCACAACTCAAAGTCATCACGAATTAAGGCGTTAAAAGTCTATCACAACTTAATCACAACATCATGTGTCATCAAACCCAAAATATATCACAACCTATGGCACCAATGTAACGCAACCTCATATGTCCATCACAAGTTACTTACATCACCAGCATAATGTCAAATGTAACCTTGCCATACTAACATCACCTATTCATATCAAAACGAATCAAGTCTATCACACAATTGGTACATAGCCCTCGATCTTAGAGACTACGTACCACACCAACCATTTTCTAAACTTTTTGACGTTGAACCTTTGAAGCTCATCATCGAGCGCCTTCTTCAACAAATAGTAGCACATGAAAACCCCACAATCATCACTGTTGCACTGGGTCTCGGGAACCTCCACCACTTTTGTCTTCCATTTTTCCCATACTCCTTCCTCAAAATCGACTTTCATGACATATTTAGAATGCCGCCTCATAGCCTTGAAGAACAAGTTGATTTCATTAGCAACATTGGGTCTAGTATTCATACTATCATATATAAAAGTTTTCTTTTGCTCTAGCCTGAATTCTATCAAGCACCAATGTCTGTCTTTAAGCACAGGCAGCATTCACTTCTTGCAGCGTAATGCATTATACCCATTTGGTCCTCTCAACCCTGCACTCACCTCCCGATGCCACTCTCTTGCAGGGTACAACGCTTCTGTATTGCCATCCAGATCGGGATGCGCACGCCTCCAATCTTCATACTTTTTCTCTTCTGTTGTGCAGAAAGACTGCATAAACGACATTATGTCAGTTAGTCCACATCACAACATATGTAAACATGGCTAGAAGAAATAATCACTGTCACACAACTAACATCACAACCTATGCATAAAGGGTCACAACCTGAACTACAAGATATAATCATAGCTACACAACTAACATCACAACATCACAACTAATACTGATCATCATAATATGATATCACAACCTATGCATAGAGACTAAGCTTCGCAACATTCAATAGTGATGATATAGATAAATAATGAAAGTAACTTACAATCCAATGGGGGTCAAAAATGTGAATAGTGGGGTTTCCATCTCCATTCAAATCCTTCATGGCCAAGTCAGTCACATAGCTGTAAACTAATGCTACAAATGCATCGACATAAAAATTGTCAACCCACCCAGGGGTAGCACCTTCATCTTTAGGTGCCACTCCCGGGAACCCTGACCACCTAAGGCTTTGGAGGTGGAAGACCTTTACTTGAATCCCACAAGCAAGACCAATATTTATAGTGTTGCTAGGGCTGCTCACGAGCCGAGTCGAGTCGAGTTTTGGCTCAGCTCGACTCGAGCTCGATATTTAAATTTCGGGCTCGAACTCGACTCGGCTCGAGTCGAGCTGCCAAATCTTGGGCTCGACTTGAGCTCGTTCTCGAGATTGACAGCTCGAGCTCGGGCTCGGCTCGAGCTCGCGAGCCGGAGGCTCGAGCTCACGAGCCGGAGCTCGAATGGCAAAAATAAGATTTTTGCCTTTGGTGTGACTCGAACCCAAAGACAAAGCACCACCACACATGCGCCTTAACCAGTTGGGCTACGCTTTTTTTATACTTTCTATGTACAAAACAAATCTTTATTACATATTCGAAGTGGGCTTCCTTGATATTTTTTCTTTTATAACGACGGGTATCCAATAAGACCCGACTAGAAGGGGCAAAGAAATTGATCTCTTAGAGTATTATATCCCGCCGCCAATCCCTTGAGTGCATATAAGGCTCACCCATCATACGCATCGAGTAAATCAGGAAGCGTGTTCTATTCATCACACAAACACCTCATTGATCAACTTCACTAATGTCGCCTTTTAATATCAAACCCCGGGTCAAATCAGTTATCGGGGACCTCCACATTTACAACATGAGCTCATCTAACGTGACCGATTTCCAATACTATATTAAATGACCTTAACCCACGTGGGCATGGGGCCCAGCAATTGGGTAACCTCCGCTCAAAGGAAACTTCACTAATGTTGCCTCATAATATCAAACCCCGAGTCAATCCAGTTCCCAGAGAACTCTGCATTTACAACATGAACTTGTCTAACGTGACCAATTTTCAATATCAGATTAAATAAATGGGCTAATTTGGTAGGTCCCAAACCCACGTGGGCTGATGTCATTTAATCTGGTATTAAAAATCGCGAGCTGACTCGGCTCGTGAGCACCCTTACTTACAACATAATATAATAATAAAAAAATATACACAAAATACACAAGGGGAAATCTAATAACTCATTTGAATACGCAGACAGGTTTTAAAGAGCCTAATTTATTTAAAATATTGAGATTACGCGCCAAATAGATTTAAGTCGCTGATTTACATCCGAGAAGACTATGGGTTTTTATTTTAAATGAAGAGTCGTTCAGATTAGATCTGGCGGATGAAGTTGATACAACGGGTGACTTGACCCAATAAAAAAAAAAACCCGAGCTTTTCGGCTCGGGTGTGTTACCAGAGGCCAGAAGCTTCTGGACTCTGGCCTCTGGGTACTGGCGACGGCGAGGCGACAGGCGGCGGGGCTCAATGGGCGACGGCGACGGAGCTCGACGGGCGACGGCGACGGGCTCGAGGTGAGATTGACGGCAAGGCGACGGGCTCCGGGGCGACGGCGAGGCGACGGGCTCGATGGGCTTCGGGCTCACGGCGAGGCGATGGCGACGGGCTCACGGCGAGGCGAGGCGACGGGCTCACGGGGCGACGGCGATGGGCTCACGGCGAGGCGAGACGACGGGCTCACGGCGAGGCGAGACGACGGGCTCACGGGGCGACGGGCTCACGGGGCGACGGCTACTGGTGACGGGCTCTGGGGCGACGGCGAGGCGACAAGCTCAATGGGCTCCGGGCTCACGGCGACGGCGACGGGCTCACGGCGAGGCGAGGCGAGGCGAGGCGACGGCGAGGTATGGAAAAAAATTTTGATTTTTTTTTCGAGCTGAGTCTCGAGTCGAGCTCGCGCTATTTTTCGAGCTCATTCTCGAGTCGATTGAGTCGAGCTTTCTCGAGTCGAGCCGAATCGAGTTACGGGGTGGCTCGAGCTCGAGCTCGAGTAAAGTCGAGTCGAGTCGAGCTCGAGTCGAGCTGGGCTCGAGTCGAGCTAAAATTCGAGTCGAGCCGGAAAAACTCGCGAGCTGACTCGGCTCGTGAGCACCCTTAAGTGTTGCCCATGTCTCCTCCATTTGGAGGTGGGATCGTCCAAATATGGTCAACCATCGCCTCTTCCGCTGTGGCGAGTGGGAAGTCCTCGTACTCATCCCCCTTCATGCGATTTTTTCTGATAGCATTGGGGACGTAGTATGGTGATCTATGATGTGCTCCGGCAACGGAGCGAGTGGCATGGTTATGAACTAAGGGGGAGACAACAATTGAGCTATCTTGTGTCTTCTCCCCCTCCACACGCGCTAACAAGGCATCCTGCGACATGAAATAAAAATGGTTACTCACAACAATAAGCATTTAACCAAACACAACCTATCTATAAGTCATCATAACAAGTAGCAGAAGAGTAAACTTACCATAAGAGACTTAAGGTTGAGGACTGGAATCAACTTGGGGAGAGCAAGTGTCAAATCAGATGCGATGGATGTGACAGAGGGTTCTTTCACAAATGCACTTCTTGGTTCTCCTCCTTCAACATGAGTGGAATTGAGGGAGATGACTGAGAGGTCTCTATTATGAGGGACTTGTGAGCAGATCATCTATTGTGTGAGCAGGTGCAACACTGTCGGCCCTATTCATCGTAGTAACATTAGGTGAGGAGGCACAATCTTCCTCATCATTATCATCCCCAAATGGAAGCTTCCGTGGTTTGAACGGTGATGTCTTTTTGGCTTATGTTTTGAACCTCTAGGAAGCAGGGATTGCGGGGACTCTAGGTCCTCAACAGGGCTCCTTGCAAGGGGGACTTTGCCTCGTGTGGACTTGTTTGCCATATCATGTGCATCTCCTCCTACCACTTCATGGGCCTCTTCTTGTTGGTCTTCTTCTCCAGGCACTTGTTGTTGTGCCTCTTCAGTCCGACCCTTTTCCTCTTCTCCTGTACAACCCACAACTTTCTTTAACTTTCTTATCTCCACTTCCAATACACGGCACCTATGATTTGCCAACATTATCTCCATCTCCAGTCTGTTCTTCATCACATTTACATTGTTCTTCATCACATTTACATCCTTGCGCAAACCCTTGTTGACTTCATACATTTGCATATTGGTCAACATCAAGCTATTCACAAGGTTGGACAAGCTTTCAAGAGTGGCAAGTCTGCTCTCCAGTAGCCTGCGAACTTCTACAATGAAGACAACATGACAAAGATTACAACCTAATTTCGACATAGATTACAACCGAAAGAAATATCATCACAACTCAATCCCAACCTTTATCAAATCATCCAGTTACACTATCACAATCTACATTTACACTATTATAACGCAATATACGACATCTAACACAACCTAAGTAAAAGCACAACCACTAGCACAACTTCATATGGGATCTATCACAACCTACAAATATAGCATCACAAGTCAATGTCCGAATCTGTATATAAGCTATTACAACCTACATTTTCACGACATAGATCACAACCAAAAGATATATCATCCCAACCCCAATCACAACCTCCTGCATAAGCCATCATAACCAACATTTACACCATCACAATGCAATATACGATATACAAACATCAGTTTATTCACATATTGGACACAACCACTATCACAACCTAGAGAGATATTATCACAGCTCAATATGAGATCTAACACAACCTACAAATATAGCACCACAACTGAATGTCCGACTTCGCATATAATCCATCACAACATTATAAGGGCTATCATAACCTACATTTACAGCAGCAAAACACAATATACGATATCTAACACAACCTATGTATAAAAAAACACAATCGGATCACAATCAAGTACCTTCGACATAAGCATCACCAGCTTGCTCATTGGTAGCTTGTCGTCTGCGTTTGCTGCCAAGCTATTGGATGTCTTCCGATTGAGTATCTGAGCCACTGTTCGGCCCCCTCATTTGAAGGCTTCACTCCAGCACGGCTCCTAAGAGCCTCCTCCACTGGTGCTTCAGCTACCCTCTTCGCCTTGCTCTTCTTTCTTTGCTGCCTCCTGCGAGGTAGTTCATCAGCCTTGTGGCATGCTTCTTCGATGTCCCCTGCCACATCCTGCCCATGATGAACAAGTCTGATGCTTGTTCATCCTCGGTGAAGACAATTACCAGCCTCGTATGTGTCAGGGGCAACATTGACACTCCACCTCTTTAACCTGGGTGATTGATCCTCCTCCTTATCTGACTGTATCAACCACCCAAAGTCTCTAAACTTGGCCTCAGCCAATTCAAAAAACCAAACCTGTACATGTCAAACATTCAAGTCAATTGTAATAGCAACTGTTAGTATCCTCACAACCCAATATAATTAACCACAACTTATAATAGTGAACACAAGGCATAAGATACAACATACCTGTAAAACAGTTCCACAACCAAACAAATTATATCGATCTTTCCTTTCCTCCCTATCCTCATAGGCGTTACTAACGCCATTCCACAATGCATTATAGACATCCCTAGCCCAGGGATATGCATCAAAGGTGGCAAGGTTGGACTCATCCATCATTGCCCAAAACTTGCCGTCAAACACATCCCCTGGCCTGGGTAGGAGGAAGACAGCAATGTAGTATAGCAAGGCCAACCTTGCCCTATCATTTACCTTCAACTTCTTGTTGTTAAACTTTTCCTTTATTATTTTTGTAGTAATCTTACTTACTCTCACCCCAGGGAACATCCTCTCCTGGAAGGTGGGGCCCTTTGTGCGTTGCGATGATTTCCTTCCGACTAGAAATCCATCATGCAGTGGCAACTACAGTATCATATTGACGTCTATCGGCTTCAGAGTGGCTGACTGCCTGCCGATTCTAAAAGTTAAGCCGCTTATCCTCCTGGCCAGCATGTGGCCAATTAGACGATGACAGACCATTGTGTCTGTCATCTCAAAGAAGACTTGAAACAAGTTTTCATTACTTGCTCATGGACCCCTCCCTTCAAATCCGGGATGAGGTTCAGCACTTTTGAAGTTGAGCATCTACACTCAACTCTCCCAATCTGTAAAATGTAATGAATGCAATATTAAGTACACATGAAGCACAACCAAATGCATTTACGGAATAAACACAAGTTCATCGCAACCATAACACAACTACAGCACAATGTCAACACAACCATCATATAACCGATGCATCCCAACCCTACAAAAGCACTATCACAATGTCACTAAATTTCATCACAGCTCATGACCAACACAAGGCCCTCAACTTTCTCATCACAAGTTCTACACAACTACTACATATTTTCATCACAACCATAACCGCATTCATCAAAACTTAAAAGGAGTTGAACATACAAGCACATCTCAATCTATTACAACCTATTAAACATCATAAAACAAACACATACAACTCAATACAACCATTACTCTTGTCCATCACAACCCTACAGAAGAACCATCATAATATCACCAAATCCATCAGAGCTCATGACCAACAACCCCAGCCCTCAACTTTAGCCATCTCAGGTTGTACACAACTGCTACACGTTTCCATCCCAACTATAAATGTATTCATGAAAGTTGAACATACAGACACCTCGCAAGCTATCACAACCTATTAATATCATAAAACAAACACATGCAGCCCAAGACAACTACAACACAATGTCAACACAACCATCATATAACTGATGCATCCCAACCCTACAAAAGAACTATCACAATGTCACCAAAATCCATCACAACTTATGACCAACACAAGGCCCTCAACTTTTCCATCACAAGTTCTACATAACTACTACACGTTTCCATCCCAACCATAAATGCATTTATGAAAGCAGTTGAACATACAGACATCTCGCAAGCTATCACAACCCTATTAAACATCATAAAACAAACACATGCAACCCAACACAACCCATTAAGAAATATTATACAATACATGAAACCCTTGACATGCACAAGCCAAGAGCAAGAAAAACATCAAACAATTATGAAAAGAAATATCTTTTACTTAAAAAAGGGTCTTTGTACTTACTTCGTCTTGCTGGCCGGAAGTAGAAGCTTCTGCCATTGAGGGCACCGTTATTAGGTGAGAGCTACTCCGCTGGGGAGAAAACGAGGGAAGAGCGCCGCTGGTAAGGGAGACAACGAAGGACAGCGCCGTCGCGAGAGGAGAGCGTTAGGGGGACACCGCCGTCGCGAGGGGAGAGGGCAAGGGGACACCGCCGCCACGAGGGGTGAGTGCCGCTATAACACGAAGGTCGCCGCCGTGAGATGGGTGCGCCGAGGAGGGTTGCGGTGTGAATGGGAGCGCCGCCGGCACTGAGGGACGTCGCCGCCGTGAGACGAGGGAGGTCGCCACGAGGAGGTGGTCTAGACTTGCGAGATGGTTGGGACGCGAAAGGGAAGAAGCAGTTTAAGTTGTGATGGAGAAACATGAGGTTTTTACTTTAAAAACTCATGTGGACAGTTTTTTATTTTTGAAATCACGTGGGTTAAGACGTGGAAAAGAACATTCAAACGGCGTTAATGACGCCGTTTGGTGGGCAGCTACGTTGTTCCACGCACTGAAGGGTAATTTTGTCATTTTTTAAAAAATTGAGTGTGTTGGAGCTCGTGCGGGACTGAAATGGATATGAAATTCTGGGTACTTTATACCAAAGTGGATACCATATTTTCCCCTTTGTACTATTTTGGTTAAAATTCACCTACTTGGACTAAAATGTAAACCACCCATTAATTAAACGACTCTAACTAACCAACTAATATAAAAGTAATTAATGAATTCTACGAAAAGAAACCTAATTAATAAATAAAAATTATAACTTTAATTAGATATTTAAAATACTAAGGCATAAGAATCAATACATGACAATCAGAGGAGTAATTATTTAAAATCCGTAATTGTTTTCACTCTTATCTCGTAGAGAATTTGAGTTCAATCTATTTTCTTATAGAAAATATCAACATGAAAGCGTAGAAATTTTGAAATAAAATTAGTCTTCTCTTACATATCAACAAATGGAATTTAAATCATTAGTTGTATCCATCCTTAGATAAATGACAACTAATATCCAAACAACATATTAAACTTATGTTTCAATGCAATTGATTTGAGAATAATAATCATTAAAGTGCATTAATTTAAGATAACAATTGCGTCATATGAATCCTACTCCTACAACCAATCATGGCTTCATCTCAGCCCTAGATAGGAGATTAGCTACTCATATTAAGGAATTTAACCGCAAAATCGAATGAGTTCATTTTAATTCAAATCAAAATAACTTACAGAAATTTTGAGAAAATGAAGAAAATACAATGCACTGTTTCTCTTCTCTCTCGGTCGACTGTTGCCAGCAAGAGTCTGTTACAAGACGATTACAACTTCAAACAATCAATCACGTCGAAACAAACAGAAAGAAGAAAAAACTAAAATTTTGGAACTGTAATGAAAGATGAAAATCAAAACTGTTCTCTCCAGGTCGTCTTCTCCATCAGTGAACATTCAACGGTTCTGATCTTTCTTTGCACTTGATCTCAGCTCTTTGGTCACTTTGACACTTCAAAACCCAGCCTAATTGCTTTACTCTGGTCGTTCCGCAGTCCAAACACTTCAACTTATATAAATAAAATATGTCCCACATTAGACGCACCAAACAATTTATAAAATTAGGGAACACATTTAAATTTAGCAATTTAGAACACATTAATTATTTAATTCTTAATTACTAAACTAATTACTATAACCCATTTTATTCCTTATTTTAACTAGAAATTATGACTAACAAATAGGTAACTAGGCATATAAAAATATGTATTTTTCATGTGTAACAGACGGTGTGACGGCGGGGCCCCTTTCTGCCATGGAAATGGTGCATTCAAACAGCCCCTTAGTATTTACTCCGTGGGCTTTTAATAGTCTTGTTAGGTAATCAAAATAAACAAAAAATATTTTATTTTAAATAATAAATTGAACTATTAATGTAGGACAGAAAGAGGAAAAATTCATTATGTTTCTTAAATTTTAAACAACTACCTTAGGATAATATGCTAAATTGCTAATCCTCACAATTGCTTATCACTTGCATGGATTGTGGTGATCTATGGTCATTTTTTATCTTGCAACTATAGATTTACACTAGGGGTGACAGAGTAATATTAGATTATTTATAAACTCTTGTATGTTCATCATCCACATGGCACCATATGGTATTTATCTAGATATTGTCCTAACAATGGATTTTGTATGTGCACACATATAAGAGTCAAAAGTGTTATTAAAATTATAGAACTCCTATTCATTCATTATCCATATTACAAGATACTTACTGAACAAAATATACTAAAATGACTTTTAATTACTTTAATGTATCAATTTAATTACTGTAAAGGTGTTCTAATTTGTTAAATTATAGTTTCTTGTTTTCGATTAACAAGGTAGAAGCTATTTTAATAAAAAAATACTTGCTAAAACAAAATATACTAAAATGACTTTTTACTTTAATGTAAACTTACTGTAAAGGTGTTCGAATTTGTTAAATTATATTTTCTTGTTTTCAATTAACAAGATACTTGCCTTATGCTAGCCCGAAATGAGAGAATGTTTAAGAATTTGATTTAAGTTATCATAAGTGCAAGGAGGTAACTTCAATTTATTAAGTTCTCACAAATTGCCAATTATAGATGCCTTAGAAGATATTTTGCGACGCTCATGATTAGCCACTGCAAAAGCCTCTTGAATATAATTGAGGGTGGAAAATGGGAGCTGCGTGGTGCTTCCTTATTTTGGTGAGGTAGAAAAAGTCTCTATGGGTGGGTTTGGTTGCACCAAAATTTAGTTTCTACATCATTTTTCCTAGAATTAGGGTATACTATTCTTGGAGAAGCATAATCAAGTAGCATTTTTTCTCCAACTATTTGGGGTTGACGACATGCATCTTACTCCTCAATTTGTGCCTATTTTGAGCTACCTCTCTTTTGTAAGAGATAGTAAAATCAAATCCTTTTTTATTAACTCCATCTAAGTTCGATCTTTTAGGTCTCCCTCTCCCTCTTTTAATATCGTTTATATGCATTACTTCTAATTTTCTCACATGAGCATCTATTAGTCTTCTTTGGATATGCCAAACCCAACGCAACCTACATTCCCTCAGCTTCTCCCCTAAATGAGCTACCTTTAAACTCTCATAAATAAATTCATTAAAATTATGATTCTTGGAGAAGCGCAACAAGAAGTGAAGCACTAGAAGAAGTCGTTTTGGAAGTAAAAATTTGACTTCTCATAAAATCTCATTTTGAGAAGATTTCCAATATAAAGTCACTGAAGAATCAAATACTGGCAGCTTTTGTATTTATTCAAAGTTGGCTTTATACAGGGTCTGATTGCAAAATCTTGTTGCAGGACAATGTGTTGCAAATTAAGTTATTCTCCTCTCAACTGAGAGAAGAAGACCTCTGGCCTAGCGGCTAGCAATGGCTGACCGAAGCCTTCTCATGCGCCATCCTGCCTTTTCAGCTCGCCTCTGCTGGAGGTTTGTCTTCTAAAGGGTCTGCTTCCTTGTATATTCTCTGTTCTATCTCTCACTTCTTTTTCCCCTTATGATTTGTGTTGTACGTACTACTAGTTATGTGTCCCCTGTTTGGACGTTCAAAAATAATAATGCCTGAGTGTGGATTACCTTCTACTTAATAATTTGTTGATGAGTGTGACATTAAATGCTGGACGTATTTCATTCTCTAAAATGCTTCTTTTTGGAAGAAGCAAAAGGGGGGGGGGGGGGGGTTTAGAAAGCATAAAGTTAGGATACAACCAATTTATCTAGCCAATAATACATGCTATAACCAATTTAACTGCACCAATAATTGTTTTTATATATCTTTATTTGCATCAATATTAAGCTGAAAGTAATTATATCTACCACGTAAAAGTTACCTCTAGCATGATAATTAGAAAGAAACAATATTTAGCTAAGTTAAATAATATGGCAATGAAAAAAGAAGAATATATGTGAATTACGTATGATATCTCCAATCACACATCGGTATGCCTCTTGCACTCCTGGCTCCGGAGCACCATCTCCGGGAAGCCGATAACCAGGTGGCATTGCGACGTCGCGACGGCGTTACGCTTTATGATGCCGAGAAGTGAAACCCGTCCGTGAATCGTCGTCTCCGCATCCACCCCGAGCGCCCCGGCGAGCGTGTCGTTGATGAGAGGCCCGATATTGGTGGCGTAATTCGCAGCCTCGATGTTCACCTGGACGTCCACAGTCTCCGACCCCCTCGCCGGAATCAGCCCGGGTGCCACGTCAGCCTCCCCCACCGGCTGGCCCCTGTAGTAGAGAAAGCTCTTGCCGGGGGCATGCCGGATGCTGGCGTAGTTGGGGTTCTTGACGAGTAAACGGAGGGCGAGGGTGACGTTGAGCTGGAGCTCCAAAGTTGGCAAGGTGAGGGAGGGGGAGACGCCGTATACGGAGGTGGAGACGAGGATGGTCTCCGGCTCACGGCGTTTGAAGACGGTGAAGGCGAGGGAGAGGCCGACGACGAGGAGGACGAGGAGAAGGACGGCTGTGGATATAGAGCAGATGATGCAGCATCGACGTCTCCGGCGGGGAGGGGGTGGTGGAGCAGGAGGCTTTGGGGAGGAGAAGTCGCCGGATTCCGCCATGGGTGGTGGAGAGAGAAAGGAGGGGTGGAAAGAATGGAGGAGAAGGGAGAGGGGAATTTATAGGAATTAAGGAACGAGGGTGGCGGAGCTGCCAACGGCAGGGTTGCGAATACAAATTTACAACTCTCTCCGTGCGCTTTTAATAGTCTCATATTCGGTTTTCAATATAGAAATATAGAATGATTGAACTATTAATGTAGGACAGAAGAAGTAAAATTGCTAATCCTCACAATTGCTTATTACTTACATGAATTGTATTGCTGTATCGTCATTATTTATTTTGAAACCATGGATTTACATTAAGGGGCGAGATAATACTCTATCACAATATTTACGAACTCTTGTATGTTCATTATCCACCTGGCCCCGTACGGTATGTGTGTAGATTTTGTTCTATCAGATAACATACAACATCAAAAGTCTTATTAAAATGATAGATTTCATATTAATTCATTATCCATGTTACACTATATATGTCCTATAATCACAAGATGATGAAACAAAATCTACTAAAATGAATTTTTTTGGAATAAACTAAAATAACTTTTACTTTAAGATGTATCATCGTACCTCCTGTAAAGGTGTTCGTATTTGTTAGATTCTTTTTTCTTGTTTTCAATTACAAGGTAGATTCTATTTTATCACTATTCTTTTATAAATGGTTTCCACAAATTCAAAAAAAATTGGAAAATTTATTGACATTCATAACCCTTTTTGTAAAAGAAATAGAGAAAACAAAGATAAAACAATACATTTGAATAGAATTGTCACTAGATACTTCTCAAGTTCCAGGTGAGGGAACCACAAATCCTACCATGTAAGCCCAGACACTTGCCTTATTAATTCTAGCCCGAAATGAGTGAATGTTTAAGAATTTGATCAAGTTCATAAGTGAAAGCAGGTAATGCAATTTATTAAGCTCTCACAAATTGCCACCTCTTCTTTTTATTCTCCTCGTTTGAGTTGGGAAGTGCCAATTATAGATGCCTTAGCAGATATTCTGCGACACTCATGATTAGGCACCGCAAAGACCCCTTGAATTTAATTGAGGGTGGAAAATGGGAGCTGTGTGGTGCTTAACTTATTTTGGCGACATAGAAAAAGTTTGTCTTAGCTTTTGCACCCTCTTCTAAGCGATTCTCATGCTTTCTTGCTTGCGCCAACCTAGCAAGCTGGGGCAATTGCCCCAGCTGCCATTAATGTAATATATTACTTACTTTTCATTAATATAATATATTACTTACTTTTATAAAGTATTTATGTAATTAACATGCCCCTCCTAAGTTCCTAATTTTTCCTATTATCTTGTTGACCCACAAAAATTGTCTTTTTATGACTACTCTTCATGATTTAGTAAGGTAAATTTGGACTTTAAATAAGCAAGAAGACGAAAAATAAGTAGAAATCAGTTTGGTTTGGCTTGTTATAATATCTTAAGGAAAATAATAAAAAATAAAGATAATCTACTCTAACTAATAGTAAGGACCTCTAGGCTATAAACACAACTTCTTAGTTCTTACCTTCGTTCTTGCTATTGTTATTGCCACACACATCCTTCATCTTTGCCACTACATTTTTTGTTAAATTTCGTCTTTGCTACTATAATTTGCCGACCGATCGCACATGTTCCCTCCTTGTTACTACAATTTATTTGTATGATATTTAAAAAATAACATATATTTAAACTGTCTAGTTACACCTATTAAAAAAATTAGGTTTAATAAGCTTGAAATGACTGTCTAGTTACACCAATTTGAAAAAGTTGTGTTTAGTGAGCTTGAAAATTAAGATGTTATCTAACACTTCCGAAAAATGGCAAATTGTTGTAGATGTGCAAGATATTGTAGACATTTTGTTTTCATAGTATGTCTTGATTAAAAAACTATATGTATGTAGTCATATTTTAATACATACTTTATCTTAGTTAAAATAATATATTTTATTATACTTTATTTTCATCATTTGTTTTACAAATTTTAAGGAAATTTTATGCCCCACCTCATCGAAATTTCTGGCTCCGCCCCTGGCTTCAAGATAACTTTCTTTTTTGAAAAAGAGCATATACAACTGTAAAAATTCGATCTATTAACTCATTTATTGTCGCATAAAAAAATGGTGCCTTGGGGTCCAAGTGAATATAATAACTGAACCTAAGTAGTTTCAAGAGAATATACTTCAAGATGCATGAAAAAAAAATGTATCTTTCATTCTTTTGATGAAGATTCTACTTGCAGCCACCTTTGTCTGTCATGCCTGCATGCTAGTTCTAATTGGGATGCTTCTGCTTGCTAGCAACGTTATGGAGGGCCTTTTTCTTCTTGAAGATCCTATTTGGAGTTTCTTGAAAACAAACTTCACATTTTATTGAGAAAAACAAAGCTGTGACCAGCTGTGGGTTGGAGTATACGATGAGCAGCTTAAGTTCAAGAATTTAACGACAAAAAAGAGGGAAAGAAAAGAAAAGCTATAGTTCAAAAGTCCCATCGCAATCCTTCCATCAAATATCAATATATGATGCGACAACACTGTGATACATTCGTTTGGAGATTGACCATTTGCTATGGCGTGAGTAAACCAAAATTGGCGTTGCATTTCAGAAACAAAACTCGAAGTTTGACACGTCTAATTTGTTACTTTGGATAATCAGAAAGTGAACACCAAATGAGGTTCTATTAGCTGATGCCATACGGTGAATTGTCTGTAGTCCACCTCACTTTGCATTGTTCGACTTGGATCAAAGCATCGTGCCTGCAACTCCGCATGCATGCATTACGTTGTAGAATCCTCATAGCCAATGTCCTAAACCATGCTCTAGGGCCCAGGTACATGATATATGGACCATTGTATAGGAAGAGTAGTAATAGGGCCAGAATCAGATTTTGATATTACGGCCCGCCCACCAAAAAGTGCTCCTTCTTTTATCGGTAAAAAGTGCCCAATATTGTGCAAAGACATTGTGAACCCATTAAGAAGTTCCTTTTTCTTTTGATAAAAAAATATTAAATTGAGCCAAATGGAGCTATAATATGGGACCATTAGTACAAATATACAACGATACAACTTGTTTGTTATAGAAATTGAAACAAGGATATACTCCAAGTTTTGTAAAAAAAAAAAAAGTCGTCTGCAGTTCGTACAAGCTTAAGTGGCTGGCATCCCAAGTCGACCACAGTCTCAACGGTGTTACGGTTAATTGAAAACCGTGTAAAAATGTGGACAACCGCATCAACTAATGGAATAGTCAAAGTTGTTGCTACTTCATATGTAGCTTGGATCGAGAATTTTTTCTATATTACCTTGCGTCTCCTTTCGTTTTCTTATATTATCTAGAATATCTTTATTTTTTCCATATGACCTAGAAGCTACCCAAAATGCCCTTCTTCCCAAAATGTAACCTAAGTATTCATTCTTCCCAAAATTAGGGATTTACAGGAGCATCAAGCTGGGGAAGAAGACAGTCTGGTACAGGTTCGTCCATCATCGCGGTTCAAATCACCAATGGCGCCGTCCAACCTAGAAAAAATAAAATTCCATCTCGTTAAACAGTAAAATCAGCAGGAAAGACGAAAAAAAATCTATGATGAAGGGATTTTGATGTAAAAGCAGCGGAGAAGCCCACCCAACTACAAAAATTGAGATTTACATATAAAGAAACACATATAAAGGCCACCCATTGGTGCTCGACCGCTCGTGGACATCAAATAAGAGGATAAAAATGGGCAAAAGCGTAAAATATTCGTCGGTGGGAGACAAGTTCAATTTATATATCTTTATGTGATCCTAATGAAATATAAGAGTCGGAAAAATAAGGAAGAACGTAAAAAAATGGATAAAAAATGAGCGAGTTTAAATACACAATTTGAATCAAGTCGTGTTGTCAACGACACGATTTTACGGTAATATTCAAAATGTCATAAGTCACTCATTTTTTCTCCATTTTTGTCCATTTTTTGCGTTCTTTCTTATTTTTCTTCCTCTTCCACCTCATGAAGATATATTCTGTTAAAAAAAGAAGAAGAAGAAAGTAGAAGCTTTCTGGCGATAGCCCACGCAAAAAAAAACTATGATAAAGAGATTTTGATGTAAGAGCAGCAGAGAAGCCCGCCCAACTACAAAAATTGAGATATACATGTAAAGAAACACATATAAATGCCACATATTAGTGTTCGACTGGTCGTGGACATCAAATAAGAGGATAAAAATAGGCAAAAACGTGAAATACTCGTCAGTGAGGGATAAGATCAATTTATATATCTTTCTATGATCCTAATGAAATGGAAGAGAAGGAAAAATAAGGAAGAATGAAAAAAATGGGCAAAATGGATAAAAATGAGTGAGTTATGATATTTTTTAAAATTTCAATAAAATCGTGTCGTCGAAGATATCAAGTCGTGTCTTTGACGACACGATTTTACGACAATATTCAAAATTTCATAACTCGCTCATCTTTTATCCGTTTTTTACAAATTTTTTTGCGTTCTTCCTTATTTTTCCTCCTCTTCCACCTCATGAAGATATATTAGGATAAAAAAAAGGAAAAATAAAAAGAAAGAAGAAAGTGGAAACTTTTCGACATCCCGAGCTTCACCGGAAAGCTTCCATTTTTTTCTTCTTATTTTTTCATCATAATATATCTTTATGAGGTGGAAGAAGAAGAAAAATAAATAAGAACGAAAAAAAAGGGCAAAAATAGATAAAAAATGAGCGAGTTATGACATTTTGAATATTATTGTAAAATTGTGTCGTCGAAGATACGACTTGAATTCTAGTCGTGTCTTCGACGACACGATTTTACTGGAATTTTCAAAATATCATAACTCGCTTATTTTTTTATCCGATTTGCCCATTTTTTTATGTACTTCTTTATTTTTCCTTATCTTCCATTTCATTAGGATCACAGAAAGATAAATAAATTGATCTTGTCGTTCGCTGACGAGTATTTCACGCTTTTACCCATTTTTATCTTCTTATTTGATGTTCATGAGCGGTCGAGCACTAATGGGTGATCCTTATATGTGTTTTTTTCCATGTAGATTTTAATTTTTGTAGTTGGGAGGGCCTCCCCGCTGCTCTTACATCAAAATCCCTCCATCATAGATTTTTTTCTCATCTTTCCCACTGCTTTTACAGTTTTTCAGCATGAAATTTTATTTTTTCCAGGTTGGACGGCGCTGGCGGTGATTTGAACCACGATGATGGACGAAGTTTCACCGGAGTGTCTTCAATTGAGCTAGTTATGACATTTTAAAAATTATATTTTAAAAACTGTAAAATCAGTGGGAAAGACGAGAAAAAAATCGTGTCTTTAAATACACGACCTCAAATAAAGTCGTGTACTCGACGACACGATTTTACGACAATCTTCAAAATGTCATAACTCGCTCATTTTTTATCCATTTTTGCCTTTTTTGCGTGTTCTTCTTTATTTTTCCCTCCTCTTACATTTCATTAGGATCACAGAAAGATATATATATTAAACTTGTCTTTCGTCAATGAGTATTTCACGTTTTTGCTCATTTTTATCTTTTTATTTGATGTCCACGAGCGGTCGAGCACTAATGAGTGACCTTTATATGTGTTTCTTTACATGTAGATCTCAATTTTTGTAGTTGGGCAGGAAGAATGAAGCATTTTAGAAAGAGGGACATTTTGGAAAGAAGGTCATTCTGTGAAAATGGGGCGGTCACCGCAAGGGGTTGCTCGAAATTGCCGCTGCAAATCGCTGCCTTTGCTTCCTAAAATCGAGCTGTGGTGATCGGGTTGTCTTCAATATGACCTTTCGGATACAAAAGTCACAAAAAAACGTAAAAGAATGGCATTTCCGGTACTTTAGGTGCCGATTCTAGGCCATATGGGATTTTACGGAAAAAATTAGGTAATATGAGAAAATGAAAAGTGGTGCCAGGTAATATGGATAAAACTCTCGGATCCATGATAGTTAATGAATGCCCAACAACAAAGATCCATAGTACTTTGTCACCTTGATATCCAGTTTATTTCGGTCATTTTGTCGGGCACTATACTGGGTCTGATTGCAGTGGCTGACCGATGCCTTCTCAGGCGCCATTCTGCCGTTTCAGCACGCCTCTGCTGAAATGTTTGCCTTCGAAATTAATTGCTTCCTTTAATTCTCTTTTCTACTCATATGATATGGGTAGAAAAATCATTGAATAGGCAAAATCAGGCTTGGATAGCATCAACTGCTTCTGGCTCAGCTAGTGGAAATCCAGTCGCAAATCTGATATTGACTATGATAGATTCGAAAATGAACAAGGGTGGAACTCTATCAAGTAGCAATCCTTCAGCAACTTCAAGTAGCAGTGTAAGTGGATCACCAATGAATATTGGACATGAAGTTTCTCAACGACCCATGCTTCCTGCATGGGAGATTTTGGAAGCTATACCTTTTGTTCTTGAGGCAGTATTAACTGCCTGTGTCCATGGAAGGCTTTCATCTCTAGATTTAACAACTGGTATTTTTGTTTGCTAATTGTTCTTTTTTGCAGTTTTCTTAGTTTCACTCAGCTAATATATTGTATTGTGTTTGCATTAAGTGGTTATAACTTAGGATATTATTATAGGCCAGAGGGATCTTGTTGACTTCTTGGCAGCATCTCTGGCTGCTATAATCAGCTACTTCTTGCTATGTTTTATTTTGGGTTGATGGGCCCAAATGTAAAAGATGTGTTTTGGTTTTGGTAGATTGTCTCAAATTATTTTAGTGGTGTAAGCCCACTAAATGAATTCCCATCTTACGCCCATCTTAGGTTCAAATTTATTATTTGATTGAAATATGATTAGTAGGAATTTTATTTTCATTAAATTTTATCAATTTGTTAAGTTATTTGGGAAATTAAAAGAAATTTCTAAAATGTGAGATTTCTTTAGTCCTATATAGGAAACACACATGGGTGTGATAGGATATATATAAGGAAGATTTCTTCCTCTTTGTATATCTTATAGGTGTAGAGACTCTCCCCAAACGAAGGTGTATACATTCGTGTACCTAAAGGTACGCACACACGCATGCGTTGCGTGGGCGAATGGGTACATTGTGGCGCTTTAATGGCACACTTAGCACTTCGCACTCACATCTAGATCTTTTGATTTTTTATCAAACGGCTAATTATTTTTGGACATTAGGAGTCGTTGATTATGATCTAACTGTGAGACGGGTAATTGGATGGACAATGGACAATTAAACCTGTTTATTTACCGTTGTGGAAGGGTGTCCGTTCATCTCCCTTTGTAAAAGGGTGCCCGTTCGTTTCTTTTGGTGAAAAGAGTATGTTCGATTTTGATTTATATACATGGTTGCCTCAAACAAAAAATAAGACAGAACAGAACATAGTTCATTTTGGAATTCTCTCATTCTCCTTCTATGATTTTTCTTCCGCAAGACAACAATTAGTTTTCTGAGTTCAAGTCTGACTTGTTAAAGTGCACCGCTCGTCGACCGGTCTGTTGTATCTTGGGGACAGATTGCGGGAGAGAGCCTGTGCACAAAGAGGGAAGCAATATCTGTTTCGAAGTCAGCAATGCCAAATCATTGTGCGTTGAATGATTTGATTTCGATATGTAATTATAGATTTTATTAGAATATAATTCAACACAAACCGGTAAAGTGCAATCCCTATCGTTTACATAAGATTTTTCAACACTTCTCAGCTAAAGTCACACGTGGCATTTGGAAACTTGTTGAAATGAATGGAACGGAATGGCCAAGCCCTGTTGCAAATCTTCTTTCCGTTGAATCAGAAATTAAGGAAATACTTGCTTCTGCCTGTGTTACTGTCACAAGCTTTTATGCAGGTATGATCCCGGACCATTTTAAATTTGGCGGGAACATGCATTAGAGGCAAATGAGACATTAACGTCTTACACAGGTAGATATTCACCTCCTCCTATGCTTCCATTGCCAATGGCAGCCTTGGTGAGTCTGACCATCACCTTCAAACTTGATAAAACTTGGAATATGTCCATGGTATTGCTGGGCCAGCACTGGAGACCTGTGCATCAGGTTGCCCATGGCCGAGCATGCCCATTGTGGGGGCCTTGTGGGTACAGAAGGTTAGAAGGTGGCATGACTTTATTGTTGGCTCTTGCTGTCGTTCTGTTTTCAAACTGGACCAAGATGCAGTTGCCCAGCTTTTAAGAAGCTGCCTCTCTTCCTTCCTAAAAGCACAATCCCTATCAAGCCCTGGAGGGGGTGTGAATAGCCAGCTAGGGACCAGGATACATGCCCACGGTGTTCGTGCATGGCTACAAGATTGCTCCAGGCTTTATCTTGAGCAAGGAGGTTTCTGTTGTTGAGCTCTTCATGTAAGAATTTTGAGTTTCAAAATTTGTCTGCATCCGTTTGGTTCGATAGCATATATGTGCATGTGTTGTAGATTTTTTTTTATCTATCTTTCTCTTTGTTAATCGTGAAGTTTTGTTAAATTAGGATGTGGTAGTTTTACAATTAATCCATATTTTTTATTTGATGTAAAATATAACTGACTATGATGAAAGCCTTGTCCTAGGGGCATTCTTTGCTTCTTGTAGTTACTCCTTTTTGAGCTTCACGAAAATATTATTCTGTGTTTTTATCAGGTAGGTTGTGTCTTGGGCTGGTATCAATCTTTCATGGTCATTTTAAGTTGAAAAAATATCTAGTCCACACACCTCAATGGAGATGGTAATGGTATTACTTCGTTTCCTTTTTTTTCTTTCGAAATGAACTTGAATTAAATTAGTTCACTTTGAAGAACCAAATTATTAGACTATTAAATTGGGACAGTGAGTGTATCAGTACCTTTTTTGTAATGAAGGCATATCACTATCTTTTATCCTTCTCAAGTGGGGGTTATTTTACTTCTTAAACTGCAAATTATAACATTTTATATTGAATGCAGCTGATTGGGATTTTTTCTAACTGATTCAACAAGAAATTGGGTACAACTGACCTTTAGATCGTCTGCAATGGTTGAAAAGATAATTTTCATATCGATACTGAAGATTTGTTCTACTGGACTTCTTTCTAGGAGGAATCGTTTTTGAGGTCTTAACTACCTCCAATAAGGAAGATTTTATTGTTCTCTTAGGTTGAAGTGGTCTCGGATATGAAAAATTAGCGAAATAAACCCAGTGTGGCCTCTCTGTTTTGCTAACAATATGGCCTCCGTGTTAACTAAACTGCAACTGTGTTTAACCTGCAATGACAGCATTTTCTTACTAAAAAGCACCTATGTAGAGAGGCAAAAGTGCAACTTAATGTTTTTACTGAAGTTGGTTAGAGGTACAAATATTTATGCCTTTGTAGTTTGTACAGAGAAATAATAACAATGCAAATGCAATGCTGCATCGAAAAGAAAATTGTAAAGATAAAAAACTTCGAGAAGTGGGCAATAGACGCAAAGGTAGCCAGTAAATTTATGTGGCTGAACCTAGTGAACGACGAACGTGTCCAGATCGCTGGGAATTAACATTTTATCTAATTTTCCACTTACCCTAATCTTTAGTGCTGTCTGCTTTCTTCCAGGTTCTGAGAAGCTCCAGCTGAAGATCTAATGTGGGTTATGCACAAACATGAGCCTTGAAAAATTCAAATATTGACCAACCGACAGGGGCCAAATCCATGTACTCCCTCCGTCAGCAATTATTATCTCCACAAGGATTTTAGTTCATTTGAATGATAATGAACTAAGACATTCTAATGTGGACAATGCTAATGTGGACATTCTAAAGGGTAGTCCAGTAAACACAAGACAAAAACATTGAAGCAGTGCAAGAAATGATTTATCTCTAAACAAAACTGTTTGATCATAGCCTGCATGCATAAATATAGTAAACGGCGGGCAAAACGGGAATGAAGGGCCTGCGTGTCTCCATCCATCTCCTTGGTAGACGGAGATCACAAACTAACCAAAAACACTGGAAAAAACAAGGAACCATGAAAGCCAAGATCTCTGCAGTTCCAGCCTTAATTCCCATCATGTCTTCTCCCACATCTCCCCTCCCCCCCGCTTCCTCTCTTCTCAGTGCACTGCTTCAATCCAATTCAGAAGATAAAAGCAATGGAACCATTTAGTAATTTTGCTTTCTCTTAAAGAAAGTTTTTGAAAGGAAGAAGAAGGTGGTTGAGATAGTCAAAAGAAAGCTGTGACCAAGATATGGATGGGAGCATATTGAATGATCTGATTGCCAGGCTGCTGGAGGGCAGGAACAACAGAATTGGTAGAAGGATTCAGATGATGGAATCAGAGATTCGACAACTTTGCGTCATTGCCAAAGAGATCTTCCTCAGGCAGCCTATTCTTCTTGAACTAGAAGCACCCATGAACGTTTGTGGTACGTAAGTATTTGTTGGGATGACACCCAGAAATGAACAATTAATTACTTGAAGAAATCTCATTATCATATGCTTGTTACACTAGGAAGAGTCCCCGCATTTTTGAATTTTTTTGAGAGATTTGAAGTTTTGAATTGTATTGTATTGCATTAATGAATTCGATAGATCTTTTTATCAGTAATTCTAAATAAAATTGCCAGTGATATGAAGAAAATATCCAAAGTTTTTTTATGTAGCTAGCAAGTCCTCACTGTCCTTTAAATGGTATTAAATAAACGAGAAGAACTAGTGTGTTTGTAAGATAAAATTTCGATTTAACAAACGCCCAATACCATGAAACAAAGAACTTAAATCGCTTGTATGTGTCATGAAACTCTTCAATTCAGGGAAGAAAATTGGATAAAATGAATGTGTGTGCTGGTCTTTGGTTGGAATTATACCTGTAGTCCTTCCTATCGCGTATGTGTGCACTTTGACATCAATAGTGAGAGTTCCATGAGTAATCCTTCCTATCGCCTTATGTGTCTGTCGGATTTCGATGATTCAACTTTCCTTAACTGTAATATGTATATATTAATTAAAAAGAGTTATCATATATATGCGCATTGCACTTTCTCTGAATTTCTTTTCTTGATATGGGGACCAGGTGACATTCATGGTCAATTCACAGACCTTCTCCGCCTGTTCCAGTGCGGCGGCTTTCCCCCGGACTCCAACTACCTCTTCCTCGGCGACTACGTCGACCGAGGGAAGCACAGCATCGAGACTATCTGCCTCCTCCTGGCCTACAAGATCAAATACCCAGACAACTTCTTCCTCCTCCGTGGAAACCACGAGTGTGCCTCCATCAACAGAATATACGGCTTCTACGACGAGTGCAAGCGGAGGTTCAGTGTCCGCCTCTGGAGGATCTTCACCGACTGCTTCAACTGTCTGCCCGTGGCGGCAGTCATCGACGACAAGATCTTGTGCATGCATGGGGGCCTCTCGCCTGAGCTGGAGAGCTTGGACCTGATCAGGGCCATTGAGAGGCCTGTGGATGTGCCGGACCAGGGATTGTTGTGTGATCTTTTGTGGGCAGACCCAGATAGAGACATTAG
Source organism: Houttuynia cordata (assembly GCA_039654745.1). Taxonomy (NCBI): domain Eukaryota; kingdom Viridiplantae; phylum Streptophyta; class Magnoliopsida; order Piperales; family Saururaceae; genus Houttuynia; species Houttuynia cordata. The sequence goes on along the minus strand of CM077503.1, from coordinate 40,735,603 downwards.
AGGGTGGGGGGACAATGACAGGGGTGTTTCCTACACCTTTGGCGCTGATAAGGTGGAGGAGTTCCTCAAGAAGCATGATCTTGATCTCATTTGCCGTGCTCACCAGGTGAGAATTTAGGTTTTCTAAAAACTTCTATAGAATTGTCGTTAGCTACCAAATTATCAATAGCTTAAGATGTTAGAAAACGGATTATCATTACTGCTTCCATCCCACGTTGGCCTATTTGGTTTGTCTCTTCTTTGTGGGATTGTGTCAAGAAGGGCATCTGTCATAAAACTTGCCACTATGTTTCTTTGCATGGATTATGCGCCACAATTTTGATTCTATCAAATATGGTGTAAAATCTGTGTCGTTGATGTCAAATATATAGCTAGGTTAATTAAGGCATATGATGATCATTGATGAAAATAATTAAATTTATATTATTTTGAAAAAACAAATAGCACATTCAATGTGGAATTGAGGACTATTTTAGTTACACATGAACACTCCTCCGACATGATATGAACCTAAGATGTTAAAGGAATGTACCCCGAACACAAATATGAGAAAACTTGCCTGATACCATGTTAAATAACCATTGCTTTTAAATAGGAGCACAACCTATTAGGAAACAGATACTGTTATATGAGTCCCGTTAACATCGGCCTAGTGCACACAAACGCAATCTGATGACTTGCTATGCACCTCAGCATATGCATTATGGCGGATATTAACTTTTTCCTTGTTATATTTTACGTATAGACATTTTATTTTTTCAATTGTATAGTGTCCGCCATCCTATGTGATTATTCCCTCGTCCAAAACTACCCGACCTCATAAAAAACCAAAATGAACTATTACCTGTCCTTTGGACGGAGAGAGTATGATTTAAAAGCATTAGCCAAGAACAGAAAATATATAGATAAAATACAATGGCAGCTAGACTAGAGAAAGTAGTAATGTCCTCAACTGAAAGAACTATATTGTTGTTGATATATGATGCAGGTTGTGGAAGATGGATACGAGTTCTTTGCAGATAGGCAATTGGTGACCATATTTTCAGCTCCTAACTATTGTGGGGAGTTTAACAATGCAGGGGCGTTGATGAATGTGGATGAGAGCTTGCTGTGCTCATTTCAGATTCTTAGGCCTTTGAGGGGGAGGCCAGAGCACCTGGAGTGATATTCAGATATTTCCATCCAATGAGCTGACAAGAAGGATCAAGCGGTATGGTATAAGATCATAATCATAATCAAGTAGCGCATTTTTCTCAATTATTTGGGGTCGGCGACATGGATCTTATATCTCAAGCAGTATAAAATCTAAAATAGAAAAAAAGTGTCATCCAAAGATTGATTTTTATGTTCGCTATGAATAATAAGCTCCCATTGAGGTCTAATGCACACCTATGAAAAGGGAGATCTGGAAATGAAGTTCTGCCTTAAGTTTCTCGGTCTCTGAGATCTCCTGTCGGTACTAATGAGAGAAATCTGTTTGCAGTTCGGTCTTGGCGAATGCAGGGACTCGACATTTGGATATGTTAATGCCTTTTGAGATGATTTGAAGGGGGCAATGGTGCATGAAAAGAAGGTTAAAGAATATTTCTAAGAAAATGTGGTTCACCTACAAAATTGAAAAAACTAAGGATGGGCTTCACCTGACTTTTTTTTTGCTTTTGCGAATGGGCTTCATTGGACATCCTTTCATATAAGAGGTTTTTATTTTTGGGGGGGCAGTGGGCTGGAGGTACGAGGTATTTGAACTTGAACAAGTACGGGCACCTGCAAGATTTTCTTCGACTTACTTTCTTCCAATAATAGTCCACATTTGGAAAAAAAAAATGATATTCAAAGCCAACATGTTATATTAAGCTTTTTTTCTGCTAACAAGGGGTGTTGAGTCCTTAGATCCCGATTAGAAGGGGCAGGTTGATCACTTACGAGGCCCACACATTATACGCATCAAGTAAGTTGGAATGCAATCTCAGACAAAGTGGACCCCTGCTCCATACACCCTATTGGTTTCCATGAGAAGGATAACTCGAAATAGAAGTAATAATACTGGGCTGATCTCATTTTAAAAAAAAATCACTATATAGGAAGGAGAGAATAAATTGTCCCCTAGCCTTAACATAAATTATTAGTATTGTCAGTCCTTGAGGAACACAATTGAAGTAATTCAGAAATTTCTAACATTAGAAAAAAGAAGTCCTCAGAAAATGATGCATGACCGGGCTCCATGACCATGGTAGGTGTCTTAAAATAGTACATAAAAGTCTAAAATAGTGAATAGGTACACAGTCCTAACATGATCACCTGTTTGCTATATACTCCCGCCAGGCACTTTTAATAGATACAGTTGGTTTTCCCGATCAAGTATTTTATTTCATTTGAAAAACCAGCAATATCTATTAAAAATGCCCAGAGGGAGTACCACGTTAGGTCTCTATGTACCACACATGGTCAAACGGAGGATTGTTCTCTTAACTGCATCTCCTTAAATGTATGACACTATTCCAAACGTGAAAATATTATCTTACCTTAGCACGCAAATTTCAAAAGGGAAACGATATTTGTACATCAGATTTTCTACAAATTTCCATACACAGCTGATGTATATGAAAATGTGTAGGAATCTGATGTGTAGGAATCTGATGTAGGGTTATCACTGCCCATTTCAAAATACAAACACTACTGATTTTTTTAATAGAGTGGGACAAGGATCGAAAGAACATTGACTGAACAATGGTTCACACAAATGTCTAATTTTTCGCTACCCAAAAACGATAAAGACAATCATAACCTTCATCAACACTCATAATGCAAAGAAGGCTAACGAAACTTCAACATGCAGGCAAGATACCGACAAGAGTCACAAATTTTCCTGCAAAATTTGGCTTCCGGTTCAGAAGGATTCATTCACAGATGGGCCTATCCAAATTGTTACAAAAATGAGTTAGGTACACTTCATTCATCATACACAAAGTGAGACAGACAACTCACAATATGATTAACAGACCCCTCGTAAAAGAATAAATGCAAAAGGAACAACTGCGACTGTGATGAGCAAATTTACTCTGAAAGTGAGAAGCAGTACATGAGAGTGTTCAGCCATTCAGATTACAAGAATAAAACAAGAATCGCCAGCACACCCTACCGCAAATGAGGAATAGCGCATGATTTGATAATGCCGCTTGCTCCAACTTTGTCCACAAGCTTCGGATAACAAAGCAGAACCCTGATCATTCCCATGCGTTGGTCGTGCACATGAGCTTTCAACGGACCCAATCATAGCCAGGTGTTCATCATCCACACTCCTTCAATGGATTTAGGCATGCACTGATTTCACATTCTCTGGGCGTGAAACTTTCAAATATATAACCAGCCCAGATATCCAGGCAAAAGAACAAAATGATATTACAGATGGGTTGAACTGGTAAGAGATTCACTTATCCATCCTTCGCCAAAGGAACTGCAATTGGCAACATAGGAACCCTAGTGGCAGAAATACTTGTCAATTCGACCACACATGTACCAGACCCAACCGGTTTCCAGTGTAAATCTCGTTCCGATCTTCATCATAAAAAAGAGCAGTGATGTCATCCAATGCCTCAGCTACTGTGTTTCTGTTTTTATAACTGTGAGTCCATTTTTTGCCTTTCACTCCCTCTTCATCCTTGGGGATGGTATTGGCTGCTCGGAGCTTTGCAAGGCACTTTCCAGTTAAGATGTTGCTAATGTTAATTGATCCAGCTCCTATAAAAGAGCACTCACAGCACAACTACGTAAGCCGATATTCAGCAAATAAAGAATTGCCAGAAATTAAAACAAGCTGGGAATTTGACTAAAATGAAAGTACTATAAAGTTCTTGAGCGAAGTAAAGCATAGTAATTGTAAAGCAAACACCCAATGGTAGTAAAATTTGACATGATTGGAAAATGATTAGGTGGAAATTGCACCAAATTTAAAATTAAGCTAAACCAGTGGCTTCAGTGACATCTAAGTACATATAGGAGCTCCATTAGGAATATGACCTATGTACATACACCGGTGCCATTAAAATGAGGGAAAGCAAGTTTTCTAAAATAAAAGGCACCATAGTGTAACATATAGGAGCTTCAAAGGAGCCAGTATAACACATTAAAAGGTATTTTTTTTGCTACAGATAATAAATGTATTCTTCTTAAAGTGCTCACAGGGATGGCGATAACCGTCACTTGTGCACACCCTGATTAAAAAAACCATACTGAAAATCAATTCCAAAAGAGATGTCACCCCATCACTTGCATTGCTGACATTTTGGTAATACTTGATGCAGAATAGGAAGTTTTTACAGTTGCTCGTCTTTTCATTGTCACGTAGGTTCAATTTGGTCTTTAACTTATGTTAGGCACTTATGCTTTAAGTGTAGATCAGGCACCACTGTGTAAGGCCTTTATAATATATTGTAGAGTTTTAGAATGATGAATTAAGGTGGTTTTAGCCCAGTTTGTCTGCCTCTTCCTTGGCCTTCAGGCCTCTCAAATTAGCTGAAGTTCCAGCTCCCCCTTTCTTCCCTTTCCTCTCTTCTATCTAGTTTGTTCCGTACCTCCCATAAATTTTGCATCAACACTTCTTAGGAAGAAATCCGAGCTGAGGACCAGTGGCCCAATCTATATTTTACAGCCTTCCCAAAAACACCCCCTCAACGAGTAGACATTATCTCATCAACATCCATTTAGTGTAGTCCTATTATTCTATCTTGAAAAAAAGTAACAAAATTGATCGGCCACTGCATCAGTACATAGACTCTTGAATGAAATTTCAAGCTATCTAATCTCAACTTTCATATCACCAAGCAAACACAAGTTCAATCAATCAATATTCATGAAAGAAGTAAACTAGGTTTGTATTGAATTGAACTTGTGGTAATCGTTAATATAGATAAGCTGCTTGCATTAATGGCTTCAAACTATAGCCCAATAATTGTGAGGCAATTACTAATTTCATGACTATCAAACATGTACATGTCAAAAATCAGCCGTACTATTCCTTCTAGCAAGCTGCAAAAGTTATTTTAAACTGTGAATCCTCCATGAAGGCAGATATTTCTACACAAGCACAGGGTATAAAACTTACCATTGCCTTCAATAGATGAATCATCTGAATCAGCCTTGCAGTAAGAGATAATAAGATCTTGATCGCTTGTAATATAGATATTGTTAGTATTGCAGTCAGGATGCCACAAAAGATGGTCCTCAAATGACGTAACAAGTTCCCCCCGGAAATTCCAGACAGCAACAGTACGATCTCTAAATGTCAAAAACAATTGATTCTCATACAAAAATATGAAGGCTGAAGGAGTCATGAATTGCGTTCTGCTGACTTCTGTAAGCTGAGAATTCCTTACCTGCATATTTATGATGACAATAGGAAAAAAAACATTTACCCACAGAACTTAGTTAATTCTCTATTTCAACAGAAGATGGACCCCAATGATCGAGCCACACAATTAACATAGCTTAATGAAAAGAAGATACACTTACATCTAGGATCTGAAGGTTCTCATTGTCCTGCTTCACGAGAAGCTTTTCATTGAACTGTTCAATGAAATCCACCTTTTTATTTCGATGAAGAAGGTGGTTAAAATCTTTTAATACGGTGCCATCCTCTATAGACAAAATTTTAAGAGGTACATGACTACTGGATCTTGTAAATATCAACAACATGATACCTGGACTGTCAAAAGAGAAAAAAATAGCTACATAACTTATCCTCCATGTAAAATCTTTGATTAACTGCAATCGGAAGCGAAAAGCTCCGCTCCAAATAAAGACAACATAAAACATTTAGCAAAAGAATAAAGAGAGACAGAAACCTGATTTTAATTTCTTGAACATTTTTATCAGATATGGAGTACAACTGAGTGTAGTTCTTCAAGTCAAACACCTTGTATATGCTGTAGAATAGGAAACACTCAGAACAATAAATAAACCATCTCATATGCAATAGATAACTTAAACACTGACCTGTCTTGTGCCGAATATGTAAGAACCTTCCCATTTACATCATCAAACTCTACAAAACCGGGCCACTTGAGTGACTCGGACTCAAAAAGAGCAAATCCAGCATCAGGTTTACCTCGTCGAATATATCTGCCCAGTTCAAGAGGGAAAAAAGCTACTTAGCCACTTAATAAGGGAAATAAGCATATAAGAAATGATGATAATGAAAATAAAGATGCGTTTAACGCACTCAATCCTAGTGGTTCTGCATTTTAAAGAACTGAAGTTGTCTGAAGCATAGACTGAAACTGTGATTAACGAGTCGTTGTTTTTATTATAGAACAAGCTCCTGATAACTTCATCAGGGCTTACATTCAAGAAACATATCCTCTGGTTTGTTTCTGCAAGATGAGAAATAGCATCAATAAAACTACAAAAAAACTTCTTCGTGACAATTTTCCAGTATAACAACTAACCTCTGCTAAATGCAGCGCAAACACCAGACTGTGCTAGCGCAAACACAATGTCACGTGCTGCCACAATTTCAATGATCCTTGATCTCTTCCTTAAAAAGGGCAGTTGCAAGAAAGTGTGGCCCTTGGGATCATGCGTATCATACTCCTCCTGCACATAACCATGTCAGGGATCAATAAACAAAAAGCTCAACTACGCTATAACGAAAGAGAGAAAAACTAGGCCCTTGCTTGAATTCCTGGACAGTAACCTCAGCCAATGAACCCACCATAATAAGCAGCTACATACCAGATTAATTCCTCAGATATATGTTCTACTCAGCATCAAAACCAAATAGCAAAGCAATACGTGTCTGCCTCAACTTCATTCTCATTACAAATGGGAAATCATTGACAACCACAAAACTAAGCAGTAAGACTAGTTTAGTTTCCTACAGAAGGACTGCGAGAGCTGGGCACCAAACTAATTTCCAACCAAAAAATAAAACCATTTATGCCATCAAATAGAATATCATGCATCCATTTGGTAAAATAGAATTTCCTCCATCTACCCACTGAAAACCCATAAATAACGAGTGCTATATATTAATTTTCACTTTCTAAAACTAATTTAGCACCCCAAATTGAAGCAGAACAAGCATAGACTAAGTAACATCCAGAAACCTCTAAAACCAAACAATAAATACCCACACATTAACTTTCACACTCAAATCATAGTCAGCATCGAAATTAAACCCCCGAAGCAAAAAAGTAGGGAACCAAATAGCAGAAAAAACTCACAGAAAAATGGAAGTCTAGAGCTTCAATCAAACCTACCAAGTACCAACTAAATTCTAAGTATAATCCACACAATACCAAAGTTCTCATACACTATCGTAGCCATGACGATCACTCCAATTAAAGACCTAAGAAAACGGAGAACTGGAATCCGCCGCAACACCGTAAAATGATTCTTGATTAGAACCAGAAACCTTAAAAATCTAAAATTTCTACAACACAGTCAAAACCTCTATAACCCATTTTTTTATATAAAAAAAAAGAGAACTTTAAATAACCTGAAGCCGGATATTTCGAAAACGCTCCTGGGCATTGCTCATGCTAAAGGCGCGGTCCCTCTTAGAACAAATCTCCCTACGCTGTATCTTCTTCACGCTGTTGACGAACCCATCGGCCACCCGCGGCCGCTTCCTGCTGGCGACCACCCGCCGTCCACTGCAAGGCCGCGGGCTCGCCGATATCCGCCGCCCCTCCATTAAACACCACACCCCTTCACCCCACCCTCTCGCCCACAGCCCCAAGATTCAGCACCGGGTGCCCAGCATCACTCCTCCCCAATTACTGAACCAAAACTGCCGAAAAAAAACTCGAAGAATATTCGAGTAATCAGAGGTCGAGGCAGTGGATGAGGAGGTCGAGGAGGGTGGGAAATTGGGGGAATTAGGGTTTGGAGGAACCGGAACCCGAGTGGAGTGGGAGTCAGTGAGCGGAATGGAGGGGAAGATGGGGGGCAAGAAGACAGTCGATTTGATTTGATTGATTGAAATTGGGGAAAAAGGGTTTTTTTTTTATGAATTGGATTTGAATTAGGAGTTTCGCGTCCGATCTGCACTTGTTGATTTCAAATTTTGTCGCACCGACGGCGTTGGGGACTTGCCCGTTACTTGACGGCGTTAAGGTGTCAAATTTTGAAGAGCCACGATTTGAATTTCGACTCGAGCCGGATTAAGGTGTGTCCGGTTCGTGTTAAAGAGTCATATCGGACCATAGCTTTTTTGCAGCAAGTCTATTCATTCTGCTACGAAGGGGGATGAATGTTTGTGGAGTTGGTTGATGTAATTTACTCCTGTTGCATTGTAAATGCGTTGATAATGTATGCAATCCTTCTCATGCTTGTGTTCATCTGTTTTCTTGCAATGTGCCCCCTTGCACTCAGAGGCTGAACCTCGCAAGTGCCACACGGTGACTTGCTGGGCTTCGTCCTAGTTTGTTAAGGCTAATGAGTACAAAGCTTATGGAGTACTCCGTAGGAAATAATTGAAGAAAGCATGTTTTGATGGTAAGCGAATGAGAGTTCATTAAAAAAAAGTGACAGATGAACAGGAGATCATGGATAAGAAGTAATGATCAATTTGAGAGAATGTTTAGTGGGCTCATGGGAGCTCAAGGTAATCATGAAGGGCAAAGCCATGTTTAGTATAATTAGCTGACCAGCGTGTTATATCAAAATTTAATCAGGAGAGGATAGCACAAAGGCATCACTCTAGTCTTTTGGCAACTCTCATACGTTGAAGTAATATAAATAATATGAGAAATAAATATTTCCTTTTGCTTAGTTCGTGTACTGTACCATTGAATGAGCTGAAATAGTAGGTGTTATTGATCTCAGTCAACACAGTTTGTCAGACAGAGACTTGCCATGGCAAGTCGCAAGCTCTCACATAGAAACAAACATACAAACAGGAGTGGGGAGAAAACACGACCAATTAGTACGTGTAATGGCAACCATAGTTGCCAGTGCACTTGTTCAAGTGCTCTTTCGAACATACAAGCACAAATTAGAGGACAAAGTTCATCTAGTAATAGCAGCTGCATCACAAAAGTAGCATGTTTTAGAACTGCATCTTGTCGAGGCTGTCAAAGTATGGGTGATCAAGAGCCTGTTTTGCCGAAATCCTTCGTGACGGATCATACTGCAGCATCTTCTGCTCAATTTCCCAAGACATTTACACAGTAAGTATTCTTCATTGTTTTGCCATGGGTTTTATAACTGAATGTGGCATTGCTAGATAATCTAATTGGAAAAACAGTTTATAAAGAATATAATAAATGTCACCAATGAAGAGAATAATGAAGGTTGATAGTATAAATACCGAAAGGAGGTCAACTCCTTCAGGCTTTAGTGAGGGAACAACTCGTTCCAAGTTCTGAGGCTTCCACTTTGGGTATTCATGCCAGTCTCTCAGTGAGCTGACTCCAGGCCACATCTCTTCAGTTGGAGTACCTAACAACCTTTTATTCCAGAAAATTAGCATCTGAATGACAATTATCATGCAAGGCAATAAGAGAAAAGTTGGTTTCTCTCTCACAAATTCATATGCATTACTGTATTTGTAAAAGTTCTGTATTACAAAAACAACATCCTCCAATGTAAATAAATTGACATAAAACCAGATTTGAAAACTGGTGGAAAATATGCAAGCTCAATAAAATCCTAATTCCTAATTGGACAGTACATAAAATAAAGCCATAAACTTTCAAAAACAATCAAGTCACAAGCATGATTATGTTCAATAGCTACTAGCCTACTAACCTCATGAATTTTTTTTTACTCTACTTGTTCCATTTTAATGGACAAAATTGAATCTGTATCGAGAAAAATGGAATTGAATACTGTTGTTTTTTATATTAAAATAAAATACTAATATTTTGGCAAAGGGCATCAGAAGATATGTTAAGCGAATCTTGCAATATTGGCAAGTATGAGGCAACCATGCTGGGTCTTCCTCTTTCGAGTCGCCACAAGAACTGGCACCTGTTTACCCATGGTTCTTATGAGGGCCATTACAGCTGGAATAGGTTTTTAGGAAAATAAGGGCACCTGAAGATATGAAGCAATTGCTGCAGCTCAGAGTCTCCAGGGAAAAGTGCCTGTCTTCTCACCATTTCAGCTGAGTACAAAAGAGAAAAAACGAATTGTTTTTTTAAGAGGAAAAACGACATGCTCCAATAACACAGCAGTAGCAATACACTCAATTAGAATTACTAAGAAATCATTTTTACAATGGACACTTTTTCTAGTCTTTTATATTCATTGGTAACTTGCTCACTAACATACTAATGAATAATCATGACTCATGACACACTAGCAATATACCTACATGAAACTGTTGGCATTGCATTTAAAAAGATATGTATGCAGAACTCCCAAAATTATTTGGACTTTGATACCCAAAAAAACGTATTATTAAATCCTACCAAAAATGCATCCCACAGACCACATGTCCACTCCTAGAGAGTAGTGAGTTGTTCCTAGCAGCACCTCGGGAGCTCTATACCAAAGTGTAACAATCTGGAACACAAAAGATAACACACATTAGAAATATATGGCGTTAAATTTTTTTTGAAACAGCTCTCTCGTCTCACCTCATGAGTGTAATTTTTAAGTGGAACTGTGAAAGCTCGCCCAAGTCCAAGGTCTATGCAACATCATTTTATTCAATGCTTTAATGGATCTTAGAGAATCATCAAATTTTAAATAAGAAGATATTCCATAAAGGATACCTATGAAGCACAGCATGGCAATGACAATGAGCAACTCCCTTGCACAATTGGTACAAAAAGCTCTGGGGATAATAAAGATGTTAGTGGAATTACAAGAGTGAGTGAACCAGGTTACCACTGATGGAAAGGTGCAATTCAATTTACTAAAAAAGTTTTACTTGATAAATAGACTTTGATGGAAACACAATAAATAAAAGGTCAACAGCTAAACCTCTACCCCCTTTAACCCCCTTCGCCTGGTGTTGGCCAACTTATGGAAGAATTCTGTATTCCAATCTCCTTTTAGCTAAATTGGTTTCGGCTTCTGCCGTTAACTGAGCTCTTCAAATCCATGCAGTTGCATAAACACAACTTTAAAAGAGATACTATCTTCCGACTCATGGTTTGACGCCTGGGTGTAAATGAAAATAAAAAATAACCCGAGTGGTGGAAGCGTGCATAAAAGAAGACCTGTTTAGAATGACCGAAAGACACATCTAAGCTAAGTGTCTCTCTTGATCGGTGCTCGGTGTGCTTGTTACTCAATAAGCTTGGCAAGCAAGTACTTGATCCTCTTTGTCTACTTTCCAAGGAAAGCCATCTTGACAAAGTAAAACCTTCAAAATAACGTAACCCAAACCTCCCAAGCAAAGATGCCCTATGCATCAACATTTACTGAAAACAAAGGCTTTTAGGATATAGCATACATTGCATAACAAGTCGATGAGAAAATTATTCACAGCAATGTAACACTAATCAAATGTTGGAACCATTTTCAATATTAGTACTTAATTTTCAACTAAAGAAATTATCCTGATTCGTGATGGAATCAGATTTCATGACCCAAAACAATTAACAGGGTACATAGAGATAAGTGGTAGTAACAAGTACCTGAATCATCTCAGGGGGTAGCGGCCTCGGATTCGGGCCCTTCCGGTAAGTATCGATGTACTTCTTGAGATCAGTCTCAAGATACTCAAATACCAAGTAAAGAAGTGGCTTGCCGTTCTTCTCCACCTGCTCCACACCCAGCAATCTGCCGCACCCCAATGCCAAAAACGCCCCAAAATCAATAAAAACACAAAAACAAGGCAATAACACTCCACCCAACATATATCCGAACAGAAAAAGGCAAAAAAGATGGGATATTTCAAGAACATAGAAGAAGATTGAAGAAAAAAGGGAAAACGCACCGGACGACGTGAAGAGACTGGGAGAGTAACTGGAGGAGGGAGATCTCGCGGAGGGCGGTGGGGGGAATGCCTTCCTCGTCCATCTCCAGCCGCGTCTTCTTCAAAGCGACGAGCTGGCCCGTCTCCTTGTCCTTGGCCTTGTACACCTTCCCGTAAGTCCCTTCCCCTACCTTTTCAATCTTCTCGTACTTCTCCATTGATGCCAGAGGCAAAGGAATCCACTAACTGAAAGAATCAGAGTCCGATTGAGCGAAAACCTGAAGAAAAATCCAAGCTTTTTCTTCCTAGACTGGTCTCCCTCTTTCGCGTGGGTGGGATCTGGCTTTCGAATTTTGAAACCTGGGAGAAGGGGGAAAAGAAGGAGAGCGTGGTGTAGGGGCTTTTTTTCAAGTAGCCCGTGGGACTACGGGAAATGTTTCGAAACAAATCGGTGCAATCCAATCCAACGGTCAGAACTTAGGATCTAGATGCCGTTTGCAAAGCCAGCTTTGCAGGCTTTCTGGCTTGACTCGGCTCAGCTTGGCTCACAAGTCACTTCAAATTGAGCACATCAAAAATTATGGGTGCGTTTGTTTATTGATTCTGTGAAAAAAATCAGGTTGATTCGGCCTGATTGTTCTGATTCGTGCTTATTTACTGATTTTACTGATAGGAGGTGCTGATGGTGATAGGTGAAAAAAATCACCTATTTTCACTTATCACCTGATAGGGTGTTTGGTTATTGATTTGCTCAATTTTCACTCCTGACGGTGAAAACTGAAAAAAATCAGCAAATCACCCCTAAAAGAGGTGATTTTGCTCATTCTCATTCGAATGAGCATTAGACTGAAAAATTTTTTTTGTCACCTCCACCATCGCCACTGCCCATGGCCGGCACCACCCACCTACCACTGCCCACCATCGTCGCCACCTACCGTCTACCACCATCGTCGGCCACCGCCCGTCGCCGGCCACCACCCACCACCACCATCGCCACCGACCACCACCGCTATCGTCGTCGGCCACCACCAACCATCGCCGCCGACCACCACCGCCATCGTCGCTGGCCACCGTCCACCATCACCGCACCACCTACCACTACCACCACCCACCATCGCCGCCGACCACCACCGCCCGCCAACGCCACCGACCACCGCCGCCGCCGACCACCGACCACCACCCACCACCGCCGACCATCGACCACGACCACAGCCCAATCGCCACCGCCACCACTGCCTTCGTCGTCGGCCACCGACCACCTGCCGTCGGCCACCATCGCCGCTGACCACTACCGCCGGCGTTGCCGGCCACCCAACCGCCACCCACCGCCGGCCGCCGACCACTACCACCGCCGTCGCCAGCCACCCAACCGCCACCCACCGCCGGCCGCCGACCACCACCGCCGTCGTCGCCAGCCACCGGCCACCCACCACCACCATCGCTGGCCACTGCCCACTCGCCGCCGGCACCACCCACCACCAACGCCGCCATCCGCTGTCCAAAAAAGAAATTTTTCACCGGCTTTGCCAAACACAAATCAGGCCTGATTTTTTTTTTTAGGTTCCCAAACGCAAGTCACCAATCAAGAGTTAGGCTGATGGTGAAAGACTGAAAATATGATTAATTTCAGGTTCCCAAACGGATTTTTCACAATCAGAAAAATCACCTACAAATCACCTTGATTATTTTCTGCCTGATTTTTTTTTTTACAAATCACTGTCAGTTTCCAAACGCACCCTATGTTTTTACCATGTACAAGCCGTTGATCTATCGTGATGCATAACAAGAGCCTCTACTGTTCATGTTATTGGTTGTTTGTTTCATTAAACCAAACAACCAATAACATCAACGGTGGAAGTAGACTCTATCTAAACCACCCCTATATGTATGCTATGAAGTAGCTTAACACTTTTCTGCTTAATATTCTCAAGTTTGTTATACGTTTAATTATCTTTACTGATTCGCAATAGAACATGAAATTGAAGTTTTCTCAAATTTTGTGTACAAAGGAAGCTCAAATCATCCTATTTGAATTATAAGAGCACTATGTAGCCAAATGCACATTTGCACTTCACCTTGTAACAAAAAATTCAGTAATATTAAAATGTCAGTACACGTGTTTACTCTGCACTTCTCACCAATGAATGTACCATGCTTACATTGAACAGTATCAGCCTTCAGGATCACCAAAACTGTTGATATATGTAAGCCTTACTACTCCGGTAGAAAATCATTTATAAAGATATGTGTTGAAGTACACTTAGCTTGGACCACCACGTCTATTCGTATAGAATATGACATCTTCGCTACCCGACCATTGAATAATTTTTCCTAACTTAGATATCGCAAACCTATTCAAATAAGATGTCACTATGCATCTGCTAACTTAATAATTTTGCCAAATACATTACTTACAAGCATTCTATACAACAAATGTAGAAGAGAGCCAACTTTTTTCCTTTTTTTTTTGATAGGGAAGAGAGCCAGCCAACTAAGGAAGCCATTTAGCTATCTCTATGGTGTTTGACGGCTAACGCCGTTTATTTAGCTTTTTCCGATACTCACAGCGAGCGGGTTACGGCTAGCATGCCTTGCTACTTATGATTCCGTAAATACCCTCATCAGTTACTCATATTCGTATTTTCATCCCCAAAAATCATCCCCTGGCTCTCCCAGCACCGACGATAACACCCCCGCCGCCACCGTTCACCATCACCACCGGTGTCTCCGCCGAGTTCGGCCACGGTTTCCTTCCAACTCACCAGACCAGCCATCGACGCGCTCCTCCGCCACCGCGTCCATCACTTCCATGACCCCCACAACCAGACAGCTCGCCGCCCTCCTCGTCAGCACCGCCTCGTCGACCCCGGGCACCGAATCGAGCTCCAGCAGCAGCGTCATGAGGCAAAAGTGGGGTGGAAAAACTATCTAGGGTATAAAACAGGATGGAATATCTGATTTAGGGTGGAACGTAAGTGGGGTGGGCTCATAACGAAACGGGGTAAAAAAATACAGCCTCACAAATATCCGGAAAAATGCTTACGAGAAAATTATTAGGTAACAGTCAGGTTCATCACCAATGGGTGATGAACACGACTTCTAATTTGTGGGTCGCCATATTTACAAGCAGGAGAGTCGTACGCTTCGCGCACCTAATAGTTTCTCATGCATTAAATGATCTAACAGCTCGACTTGAGGGGCAGACAGGCCAACCTGTACCAAAGACAACGTGGGATTGGAATTGCAGGATGGGTGCTGACTGCTGAGGGTGCGTTTGGAAAGCTGAAAAATCAATATTTCAGCTCTGAAATTTGGAAGCTGAAAGGGTGACAAATGATCGGTGACGGTGAAAGTTGAAAATTTTCACCTTTCACCTGATTTATGTTTGTTTAGCTGAAAGGGTGAATAGTGGGCGGAAAATCACGGGCTGCCCCTCTAGGGTTTTTTCCTTTCTCCTTCCTTTCATCGCTCATTCTCATCCTAGCCGCCATCACTCCCGTCCTCGAAAATCTTCCTTCCACCGTCTTTCACGCGACTCCCCCACCCCCCAATAAACCATTTTTCCCTCCCTCTTGCATCTCCTGCCGCCGCACCGTCGTCGAAGACCGTCCCTTGTCATTGATGTCCCGGTAAGCACACGGCCCTGATTGTTTGATTTTTTGAATTTGAATCTGTCGTTGACGTATGCCATTCTCCCTGTAATTTTTCCCATAACATTTATTACTCTGAATGAGCATATGTGCGAGATATTTGGATATTGATGCATATTCGTTGAAGATTAGAGGTTTGAATATGATGCGGGTGAATGCATATGTACTGCCTCTGCGTGTAACGATTTGCGGTCGATCTGCTTACTTTAGGCCAATTGTAACAGTTTTTACTTTCATCTGTTTTCACCTCTTCCCCGATCTCCTTATTTATTAATCAAAAACTTCTTCTTGTCGAGCCGATCGCAATTTCCCGATAAGCCACCGGGGGAATCGAGTTTTCGAGTAATAGAGTACTCGATAGATCCGTGGACTGTGTACCCGATTACGCGAAAGTGATCCGTGGATCGAGATCTGTAATCGGGGTCACGGTACACACAGAAATCGACTAATCGAGGACTCGATTACTCGATATATGTGTCTATCGTGTACCCGATTACTCGATTATTCGAATACTCTGTGGTTATCGCGAGGTGTATGACGATCGAGTAATCGGGTCCACGGTACATGGAAGGATCAAGTACTCGATTACTCGATCTGTGTCTTCCTTATACCCGATTACTCGATTACTCGATTTCCATGTGGTTATCGTGACTAGACGTCGTAGATGGCGCGAGATCGAGTAATCGGATTCACGGTACACACATAAATATAGTAATCGATTACTCGATATATGTGTCTATCGTGTACCCGATGACTCGATTATTCGAGTTCCATGTCATTTTATCGTGACGTGTATGACGATCGAGTAATCGGGTCCACGGTCCATGGAAGGATCAAGTACTCGATTACTCGATCTGTGTCTTCCTTATACCCGATTCCTCGATTACTCGATTTCCATGTGGGTATCGTGAATAGACGTCGTAGATGGCTCGAGATCTATTATCGGGTTCACGGTACACACATAAAGCGAGTAATCGATTACTCGATATATGTGACTATCGTGTACCCGATGACTCGATTATTCGATTTCCATGTCATTTTATCGTGACGTGTATGACTATCGAGTAATCGGGTCCACGGTCCATGGAAGTATCAAGTACTCGATTACTCGATCTGTGTCTTCATTATACCCGATTACTCGATTACTCGATTTCCATGTGGTTCTTGATTACGTCAACATCTCTCTTCTCATATGCTTCTTCTTGTGTGGTATAGATGGCAAGCCCAGCCAAGAGATCAAAGTATGTCAAACAGGTTGAGTGGAACAAGGAAGAGCACTATGCATTTATCGCAGCGTATGCCGAAGCACTTATGGCCGGATTTCGTAAGGGTAAGGGTCTTCAACCCGGAGGATACGACTATGTAAGCCAAGAGTTGGCGAAGAAGGGTATAATTGTGAATGAAGAAAAAATATGCAGTCACTATGACAAGACTAGGTACCTCTACAATGCATGGAAGTGGATGTCAGAGTACACTGGTTGTGGGTATAACGAAGCAACCCAAACATATACCTCCGGAAATCCTGATTTTTGGAATATTTTTAGACAGGTGCGTATTGTCACCCATTTTTTTCCGTAAAATGTTTCCTTGCCATTCCAACTCTCATGTCCTTCTGCCGCAGAGACACCCGAAGGCCATGAGATTGAAGTCTTGGGGATACTCGAGAGAGATGGAGGGTCTATTATCGATAATATTTGATGGTAACCATGCTACTGGAAGTCAGGCTTATAATGGAAGGCCAAAAAAGGTGGTTCCCCCCAGTGCACAGCTGCCACCGGATAGTTCACACGGTACCGATGAGGATCACCCTAGGATGCTTCCCAATGAATTTGATCAGTTCTTGGGAGAGGATATGGGAGATAACACATACCCTCGTTCATTCTCGCACCTCCTTGATAGTGATATCCAAGCAAGCCCGATCGGCCCTGGCCCTTCAGTACGTCCTACTTGCAACCTATCTCAGGTGCACAAACATGAAACCTCGATACTGTTATCCCATCATCCGCTTGTATCTTGTCATCGATATGTATTTGTATCTGGCTTACATTTTTTTGTGATAATAACATTATCCATGTTCTGGTTTGTAGGAGCCTCCGAATGCCGACTCTCCTGCTTCCCAAACTCCCCTACAGATGCCTCCACACGCCACCAGTGATCCCCTCAGGCCTACCCCTCCTACCCCTGCTGCCCAGCGTAAGACTTCGAAGAGGAAGACTTACTCCTCTTCCGAGATATCTACCGGCTTCCAGTCGCTGTCTGACGCTATGATGGCAAGAAATGCGCTTGCCGAGAAGCACAATCGTATGCTGGCCGAGGCGAAGGTCACTGATAAGCAAGTACAGATTGATGAAATCAACAAATGTCTTCGTTTACTACGCCGCCTCCCTGGATATGACCCATCTAACCCAATGTATAGTTTTGCAATAACATTATTCTCGACGGAGACTAATAGACAGCTGTGGCTGGCTCTAGAAGACGATGAATTTTTTGCTGAGCAGTGGTTGAAGAACCTTTGGAGTGGGAAGACACCGCCCATCTAGATTTGAAGAAACTTGTCATTTTATTACTGTTGCATAAGATGGTATCCACTTTATGCATTTGTGGACTTCGTGTGGGTTGAACTAATATTTTTTTCCCCCCAACTATTCTCCATGTGATTATTTGTCCTTTATGGTACTTTATGCATGTGACTCCTCTGACCTATATGCATTTGTGGACTTCGTGTGGGTTGAACTAATATTTTTTTTTCCTCCCTACTATTCTCCATGTGATTATTTGTCCTTTATGGTACTGTATGCATGTGACTCCTCTGACCTATATGTAGGCCATGAGTGTGTGGTGAATGAGTGTCTCCATGTCATTATTGCCTTCTCTCGTACTGTTTGCATGTGAGTACGGGAATGCTTATATATACATCTTCTAGGTGCACCTCGTTAGTTACCTATATGTCTTCTACCTTTCCTCCGCCGACCACGGTAATGGAGGCTATCGTGTACTCGCATTGACGATAGACACCCGAAGGCTGTCGTGTACTCCCCCACATTTTGATTACACGAGTATCGTTTGATACTTCCTGGTTAGGGAACACATGGACCCTCTGGTAAGCCTCGCTTTAATGTTCATTTCAGCAGTTTTAACATTTATTATTTGTCAATCAGTAGTATGTTCATTTCGTTATTCTCACTTTCTAGAGGTGGAGGTATTTTGGCGACGACGATGAGGATGCTGCAATAGTTAATCAGTGTGCCATTGCTATGGAATATTTATCAAATCATCCATCTCGTAATGTTGTTCACCCACATCGCCACAGGGGAGAGGAGTTGGTACGTGACATGTTATATACTGTCACGAATGATCGAATGTGCAGGGACGTCTGTCGTATGAACAAACAGACGTTCGTTGAATTATGTAGACAGGCTAGAGCATCCGGTCTGGAAGATAGTCGAGGTGCATCTGTTGAACAACAACTCATGATATTTTGTCAGCTCATGGGTCACGGTACATCTGTTCGTAAGTTGGGGCATGAATTTTCCCACTCAGAAGAGACCATACATCGGTATGTGTATAAGGTGTTCACCACGTTAGAGCAATGGTTCCATGCTAGAATCTCCACCATGGTTCCACTCGATCACATGCCTTCTTACATTCGGAATAATAGAAAATTTTATCCATATTTCAAAGATTGCGTTGGTGCAATAGATGGCACGCATGTTATGGCGAAGGTGAAGTCGGATGTGTCAAACGCATACAGGGGTAAACAAAAGGTCACTACACAAAATGTCATGTGTGTGTGCGATTTCAGCATGCGTTTCACTTATGTCGTCACAGGGTGGGAGGGGTCCGCCCATGATCAGCGAATTCTCGACTCAGTATTAGAAGACGACAATTCTGCTTTCCCACGACCACCGGCGGGCAAGCACTACGCGGTTGACGCAGGATATGCGAACAAGCTAGGTTTCCTCGGTCCTTACAAGGGGCAAGGTCACAGGTATCATGTTGCTTCTTTCCAACAACGACGGCCAACTGGAAGGCATGAGATGTACAACTACATACATGCGTCTCTCCGGAATATAATTGAGCGTGCGTTTGGGGCATTCAAAAAACGTTGGCACATTATGGAAAACATGCCCCCTTATCCAATTGAGATGCAAGCAAAGTTTGTGTATGCTTGTGCCGCGTTGCACAACTTTATTCACGAGCAACACTATTGTGCCACTGATTCTGACATGAGAGATTGGTTGCTGCCCGCGTACGAAACAGATGAAGCTTTCCGAGTGATAGAAGAACCATCTGACAATCATCCTTCTAGTAGTCATGCCGGGGAATGGTCGGGGCCAGATGATGGAGTAATGGTTCAGCTGCGAGATCGAATCCGGGATGAGATCGGGTACTCCCTAGATATCCCCCCTGATCCACCGGCGAGTCAGCCACGTCGTCGATGGTAAATGAGTGCAATTTGCAAGTCGAGCAATCGAGGTAACGCTAAGCTCTTCAGTCGAGTCATCGACGTGATGATCGTGGTCCTTGCCTGGATCCACATCGAGCAATCGAGATCACGATAAGCTCTTTATTCGAGTCATCGCAGGCACGAAGTGGTCCTGCCCAAGCAAGTCGAGCAATCGAGGTAATATGTTCATTACTTGACATATATAGACATTGCCATGTACCTACTCAGATATTCATGTACATAATGATAGATTCATGTATTAATACTTGCCCTTACATGATTTGCAATTCCTTCAAATATATCAATCAATGGATGACTCGACAGATTAGCTTATCGTGAACACGATTGCTCGATATGCAAGGGAAGTACCACTGTCGTGCCTGCGATGACTCGAATAAAGAGCTTATCGTGATCTTGATTGCTCGATGTGGATCCAGGCAAGGACCACGATCATCACGTCGATGACTCGACTGAAGAGCTTAGCGTTACCTCGATTGCTCGACTTGCTTGGGCAGGACCACTTCGTGCCTGCAATGACTCGACTGAAGAGCTTATAGTATCATTAGTTACAGTAGTTTCGCTGTTTCTAGTACACTACTATCTTTTAGCGGCCAATGCGATGTCCTGTAAACCTTCTGCTGCTACGTCGTCAAATTCCCACTCGATACTTCCCCTTAACAGGACCGCCGCGATCATCGGCCGATAGAGCATTGTTATGGCCGTCTGATCGAAAACTGGTTTGACGACCCCCGACGCCAACTGTGCTGCGTACATCATTACGTAAATTCCGCAGTCTGCGGAATTACGTTGGAAGGGTGCATCCCTTAGTTGGGACATAAACCAGCCGTCAGCTCCCTTCATCTTGAAGTGGGTTGAGAGGATCTTACCCAGGCAGGCAACTACACGATCGGCAGCCAGCTTATGGTGTGGATGCGTCGCTGGATGGCCGGTAAGAGGATTGTAGAAGCGCCACCGTAGGGTGGGGAAGTGTAGAATCAGCAAGCAGTAATGGGTACGTATGTGCATTGGGAAGAAGGCATACGTCATTTTCCTGTCGATTCCCTTCAGCAGGCTATTGACCAACTTATCTATAAGCTGTTTATTATCAGCTTTGGGCATGAACTCCTACATAAGAATGAAATATGAGATGAGAAGTATATATATTAGATGATTGCCGACAGAACCATGTAAAAATAAGTTGCGGTCACACACTTACGAGTTCAATATATTTAGTAGCCATGATTCCTCCAAAGAAGCAGTATGGATACATCAATACATCACTGTTCATCTGTTGCCTCTTCCGGAGCAGTTCAAAGAATGCATCAATGACATGCATGTATTTGATTAAAACAACCATCAAGTATAACGATCAACGAAATACCATCGATTAAATTAGCATAATGTGCATGTACCGTATAGTTTATTTCCTCGGTCCGCAGCAAACTTAAGTAGTCGTAATCGTATAATGAATCACTCGGATACTTCTGCCTTGGGTGCCTCATCCAATGCATAATCGTCTTTCGATCTTTAGGCGACAAAACATCCATTTCGAAGCATATCTCAGTTCCAACGTAGTCGGTGGGTACGTCGGTCGTAGGACGAACTTCTGCTGTTTCAGCCTCCATTACTTGCTCCTTTCCCTTTCTGCCAAGGTGCGTATCGTCACCCTTCTCTTCAGATGGCCGGGTCTCATCAGGTCGCACCGCTGCTGGAGGGGTCGGTAGATCGAGGAATGCCTTCACTAATCGCCTTCGTTTACCTTTCGGCACTGGAGGACCGGGTGGGAAGGCAGAAGTGGGGGCAGGTTCGTCTTCAACCTCAGCGCGTAACTGTTGGAGGAACCTATGTACAAGTTGAGCATTCCCGCGCGTAAACTTTGGCATAACCGACGGTGGCGCTGCCTCCGCGCAAGTCCTTTGTGCCCTACTTGCTACAAAGATGCAAAAGGCAAATGACGGACATGAGGATTAACAGTTAGAGGAATGTATAACGTTTCACTACGATAGACATGCCATCGTGCAATCGAATACACGAAGGGCACCTCTATCGTACAAGCGATTACACGATTGACAGATCTATCGTGTCATCAATTATACGATGGAGACATATATCGAGTAATTGAGTACTTGATTGGCATACCTATGAGGAATATATCGGGCTGGTGATAGGGAAATTACCTGATTTTGTTGTCTTGTGGGTGGCCACCTTGTGGCGGGTAGGAATGGCCGGAGATATAGGCGATTCGGTTGGAGGCCGCTCTGCCTCAGGCCGGGGTGACACATCCGGCTGGTCCATTTCGGGCGACTCGGCCGGCATCGCAGGGGGGGACTGACGAACATGTGCTGGCAGCGTCGTTGTTGTTGACGGCATTCGAATTGACTCACCGCGTACGGGGTGTGGCCGCTTTCGGCCGACACGCCCATGCGGATGAACCTTCTGGGGTGGTTGGCGGGGAGCTTCTGGTACAACATCTCCCAGTTTGTCAACTAGGCTTCTAACTGTGTGATTCCACTTCTGCATTGTTTGAATACCCTCAATAATCTGAGGGACTCTGAAGCCTCGACTTTCCATCATATCGCTCTGTTCGAGGGCGACATTAAGGAGGGAATTAATCCCCTCCAGAACACCCTGCAGGGAAGTGACATGATGGTGGACAGTTGACGACTGTGTCGACCTCGGTGACGTCAGAGGTTGAGGTTGGTGGAGGGGGATGAGAGATGACTCTTCCGATAATGGGGATATGACATCAACGACGTCGGTTTGGACATCCAACGTCTCCAATATGTGAACGTAATACGGTCGAAATCGGTGATGGATTTGGATTCTCTTATTTGCTTCATCCACCGGCACCCCAGCTCCCGGCCACCTTCTCACTCTTGGACTACATGGACCCATAGTGGATTGAAACAGATTGGTGTGCTCGAAGAACCATATCTGCAGAATGAGAACAGAAATCAGCAAATCACTAAATGTATATATATACAATGATACCGAGTCATCGAGGACGCGATAGTGAACACTATAGAGTAATTGAGTACACGATAGATGAACCTACCGCGTAATTGACTACACGATATCCATAAAGGTCGAGTAATCGATTATACGGCATCGAGTCATCGATTACAAGGTATAGATGCATATGGTCCCATGTCATGATACAGAAGCATCGAGTAATCGATTACACGGTAGAGATGCATATCGAGTAATCGAGGGGACGATATCCACTACCATCAAGTACTCGATGTGACGAAATCTACGTGAATCGAGTTATCAATTACAATATAAGCTGAATATAAGAACTCACATGTAAGACATACGCGGCTCCTGCCAGAGTCCCGCCACTACTCGTCTCTCCGGAAGATCTAGAGTGCAAACATCTAGATGAATGCGACATTTTCGAGACAAGCATTTTATGGATGGCTGCCGGCCAATTATACTTGGACAGTTGGGAGAGGTCGTCCAGATAGTCGCATAGTTTTGTAGGGACTGATCTTGACGATTGTGTGAAGAGCGTGGTTGAAAACATGTGGAGGACGATAATACGAACCATGTCATCATCTGAAAGATCTGCTACCCCCCGCAGACATTTATCAAGTAGTTCTTCAATGGATTGCCTATCAGGTCTCCGTGTGGAGAAGTACTTACGGTAGAATGAGCCTTCCGGGGCCAGCAGTTTACCATCAGGGGATTTCCAATTAACAATCTCACCAGATGCCCGTAACCCAGTGATGAGGGCAACATCCTGCTCAGTGAAGGATAACCTTCTACCCTTTATGTTGAACACCATCAGACGCTCATCCCAACAGTCCAACAACACATCAAGCAAATTTCTAGCCACAACTACATGACGGCCTTCGAATAACAAATGAAAAGCCGTCTCTTTCAATAGGTCCATGCAGTGTGGGTAACGCTCTGCAACTTGTAGAGACTTGGTGAGAGCGCCGGGTGTACACTGGGTTCGAAGGCTTGGCCTCGCGTTATACTTCCTCGGGGACTGCAAAGATCGCTTCTCTTGGGTGGGATTTGGCGGTGGATTCATCTAGTCTGGGAACGCACCCAGTAGGATTTGAAATCAGGTTACGATAATGAAAGCATCGGGATCCAGTGACACGATATGCGAGCGCAATCGTGCCATCGGACACACGAAAAAAAAAAAAAACAAAGGTCGAATTTTTAAATCTTACTGGTGGGTGGATGTGTCTTAGGAGGAACCGATTACACGACGATAACCTGACACCCTGAGGAGGGATACCCTGCAGATCGACCGGCTTTAAATCGACTGGAGGCCGAACTCCGTCGCTGGCTATATGGAACCCCGCTGCCGCCGGAAAGTGGAATCGCGAAAACCTAACCGAGTAGTCGCAGTTGCGCAGTGGCGATGAAGCTCCAGAAACGGGTATTAATAATTGGGTGAAGGGCGATCGCAATTTGGGAAAGTAGGAGTCGGGGGTGACGGGTCCGGCATGCACTCTGACACGTGCGTTGAGTTACTCGGCTTGCTTGCATAATGACACGATGAAGGGAACACGGCACTCAGCCAATATGACACGTTTGACGTGGCGGTCGCGAAAGCGAATAATCGATTACACATTTACCTCTGATAACGAGTAATCGATTACTCGATCAGCACCAAGATCGAGTAATCGAAACCACGATAGATGCCACGCGATGAGGTGGAGACCGAGTAACCGATTACACATTGACCAAGTACTTCGACATCACGATTACACGATAGAGATGGGTTTTCAAGAGCGGACTAGACGATGGGCACATAAATCGAGTAATCGATTACTCACTGAGAAACGCAATCGAGTAATTGGGGTCACGATAGATGCCCACAGCGTGATGTGGATAACGAATATTCGATTACACGATGAGCAAGGCTCCCATCCGGCGTCTCTAGCCGCAGAACCCTACCGCATTGGGGATATGGGTAGGCAAATGATATATTAGCAAGGGATATTTTCGGTATATTTATGCCCTGACACGGTGTTTCTCACAGTGCTTCCCAAACGTAAAGCAGTCTGATTTATTTTCATGCTCCCAAACAGAAATCACCAAATCTTAAAACAGAGTGAAACTTGTCACCTGTCACCTATGTTAATTTTCAACTTCCAAACATACGTCAACTATCAGCCTTGACAATTTTCACCCAAGAAAATTTTCACCCTGTTTTATTGCTGAAAAATCAATATTTCAGCCCTGAAAGGTGAGAATTGTCACCTTTCAGGGTGAAAAGTGTTTGTTTGCTGAAAGGGTGAAAAATGGTCGGTGACAGTGATAGGTGAAAATTTTCACCTTTCAGGCCTGTTTTGTGTTTGTTTGCTGAAAGGCTAAAAATTAGCCCTGAAAGGTGAAAGGTGACAATTTTTCACCTTTCACCCTGAAAGGCTGATTCTCACCCGAGTGAGAATCAGGCTGACGAATTGATCCTCTCGTCTCTTCAACGAAAAAAACCAACTCTCGCTCAGAGATTCGTCCCCCCCGGTGAGTACCCCCACCTCGACGGTGCCCCGTTGAGCCAGGAGAATCTGTGCCCCCCATCCCCACCGCCGCTCGTTGAGCCCCCCCCCCGTCGATGCCGTCGCCCCGTTGAGCCGAGGGAACCCGTGCCCACCCCTCCCGGGCAACTGCTCGGGTCGTCCAAAGATGATCACCCCGGTATTTGCCCCGATACCTCCGCTGCCGCACCGTTAAGCCGAGGGACCCCCCCTCCCCGTCATATCTCCCTCATTTTTAGTCCGTTTTGGACATTTTTTTCATCGTTATAAGAAAGAACGCTAAAAATGAGGAAGAACGAAAAAAAAATGGGCCAAAACGGATTAGAAATGAGTAAGATATGCATCGGTGAAATTTGCCCATTAAAAAAGTTATCGCGTAATCGATTACTCGATATGCAGTACTATAGTGTATCTAATTACTCGATATGCAGTACTATAGCGTATCAAATTACTCAATATGTAGTACTATAGTGTATCAAATTACTCGATATGCAGTACTATAGTGTAACCAATTACTCGATATGCAGTACTATAGTGTATCAAATTACTCGATATGTAGTACTATAGTGTAACCAGTTACTCGATATGCAGTACTATAGTGTATCAAATTACTCGATATGCAGTACTATAGTGTATCAAATTACTCGATATGCAGTACTATAGTGTAACCAGTTACTCGATATGCAGTACTATAGTGTAACCAGTTACTCGATATGCAAGTACTATAGTGTATCAAATTACTCGATATGCTGACGAATATTCCTATCAGCGTGACTTATTTTTAGTTCCCAAACATATTTCACCTTTCACAAATTAGGCGTGAAAATTTTCACCCTGACGCCGAATTACTTTCAGCTTCCAAACGAGCTGTCACCAATCAGGAAAAAACACCCTTGATTATTTTCAGGCTGACATAAATTTTCACCTTTCACCTATCAGCTTCCAAACGCCCCCATAGTGTTCATTAGGTATAAAATTAGAAAAACAAAAAAGTTAAGTGCATTTGTTTTTGCTAGATAAAGATTTATAACTTAGGAACGAGGAATATAAAACTCGGATGATTTGGAAGAGGTTTAGATCTCCAACAAGTTCCACCAACCTCCTAAAAAAACAGATTAGCAAACCTACTAGGTGATAGAAACAAAATGTGACGTAAGTAGGTTAATTTGACATATTACAACATATATGCAAGACGGGATGGACGAAGATGCATCATTCAAAATTTTAATAAACAACATTCAATCACCTTCAAGAATAACCTTATGACAGTTTAGCCACAGGGCAAGTCGAACTCCTTCAAAGCATATCATAGCTTTGGCAACCAAAGAGTTAGATTCACATAGTTCAAAATTTGATCATGATCATACAACACAGCACCAATAACTAGCGAACTTGGATTCCTCGTACATGCACCATCAAAATTCACTTTAGATACTCCAAAAGCAGGGCAGTCCATCTTATGTATATTGTGTCCTTATTACGTTTGATTTGTAGAGAGTTAATAGTATTCGACTCCACCCATTGTTTGACCCCTCTTAATTATGATAAAATTGTACTTAACCCCTATGAATTATGAAAAAATGCACTTAACCTATATACAACTTAATTATTAAATAATTTTACCCCTAATATATCTTACCAACTTTATTTCAAATTTAAGGTCTCTAGTACCTAATTGGAGAAAGCAAGGCTGACGGATTATCATTAT
This sequence comes from Houttuynia cordata, assembly GCA_039654745.1. Classification (NCBI taxonomy): domain Eukaryota; kingdom Viridiplantae; phylum Streptophyta; class Magnoliopsida; order Piperales; family Saururaceae; genus Houttuynia; species Houttuynia cordata. Next base: position 40,708,425 of record CM077503.1, on the reverse strand, counting down.
TGAGTAATATGTTGGTGGTCTATGTGCACCGCCTTTGTCAAGTGAAAAAAGGGGATGGCAAATAGAAGAAGAATCTAGATTTATTAGTAAATAGAAGAAGTAAAATTATCTGGTTAAGTGCATATTTTCATACATCATGGGGGTTAAGTGCAATTTCGCCATAATACATAGGGGTTGAGTGCAATTTACCCCAAAAAAAAAGAAATTGTACATTTGCACATGAACCACAACGTTTATATCCATAAAAAATTACAGCTGAGGAAATTCCTTGATAGAGCCTATAAAAAAGCTTGACTCAATTCCAGTAACTTTTCTAATACATTTTCCCTATGGCGAACATACAACACTTCTAACTCTCATGTATAATGAGAGTGCAAGTCCGAATGCCACACCTTCTATTAGTATTACCTGCTCAAGTCTTATACTGATGCATGCTAACGATCAATTAATCATGTGATCTCAGGTCTCCACCACTTCAATGAGAGTCGGCTCATAGTCGCTGGGAGCTTCAAAACCATGGAGATTCATTACAGTGGCAGCAACATTGGCTAGCCCGCCATCAGGAACATCCTTCCTAAATCTGACACCAGGGGCCAACCCAGGGCCACCGATAGCAATAGGTACCTGCAAAACAAAGACAAAGACAATGATTATCTTGAAGTCATCAGGATTCAGGATATCACATCCAAAGATCATGTAGAAAGTCTGGGTTAGGAATTAGGACCATGGATCAATCAAAATTGTTTTATTGTCAGCTGCGGTTCACTTACAGGCTGAAGCGTCTGAGAAGTGAGTATTTGAATGTTCCCATTTTTGTCTAATAGAGGCTGGCCCTTCTTATCCCTCTTTATCATGTCCACAGCATTACCATGATCGGCAGTGATAACAAAGATCCCACCAACTTGGTCTATAGCATCCAATATCATCTGCAAGAAGATAGTGTTCCTGGTTAACTAGATTTTAAAACAGCGCCAAGTTTGTGCTACTCCATTAAAAAATCACAATAAAAATCATCAAAATCACAGACAACTCTCTCTATAATACAATAAAAGATACACAGGCTGACAAATTTTGTCTTATCAAGATCCCAACCTTGAGACAATGATATGATTGCTTCTTTAATTATTTAAAAGCGATTCCTTAAAAAAATAGCATGCCAAACTCTAGAAATCTAGGAAAATACTAAGACAACAAGCATAACTGCAATTCAATAATTACTTGTCTTATTTGGTTTTTTAAAAAAATCTACTTTTAGTTCATGGATGGGAGGGAGGGAGTATATAATTGGCAGAAGTCTATAAAACACAAAACACACTTTTTTACTACAAAACCATAACATCAAACAAAGCAGATCTTTTACATTGAAAAAACCAAAGATCTTCACAATCGTATTCATTACACAGAGCAGATCTTTTAGAACTAATTGCTAAGAGCCATGACATGTATAACCAACTGCGGAAGAGATGTGCTACCTTAAGAGCTTCATCCGCAGCCTTGCAAGCAACCTAGGAAGCACCGATACGGGGTTTTGGCCCACGTATCCGTATCCGATAACGGATACGGATATGCCACGGATACGGCTGCCTGCGTATCCGTGGCGTGTCTTTTAAATTTTTTTTTTTAATTCCGATACGTATCGGAAACGGGGCCGATACGTTTCGGATACGGGGGCCGATACGTTTTATATGAAATTTTTTTTTTGGATAATTATTTTATATGAAATCTTTATTCCTCATTATGCCTATTTTCAAAAATATAATTTGTTTTGGGGTGGTTGCATTGGGATGTTCTACTGATGATTCTTTTGACCGAAGGTATTGGATTTATTCGAGCTTGTTGGTTTGTGGTTATTGCATCAATGCAGGTTGATTGTGTGATTGATTTGAGAAATGTATGTTTGATTTTCGGACTGTGATAGAAAATAGGGAGTTGGCTTTCTGATTGCTGCTGTGTTTTCTGGGTTTATTTTTAATCTAGTTTTGTTTTTATCATACATACTCAAATTATTGATGAAATGGTAATTATGTTGTTTGTAATTTGTTTTGTTCATCAAAATGTTGAAAAATAATGAGCCAAAGTGCTAGCTTTCTGATTTCTTTTGTATTTTTCTTTTATAAAATTTATTTACTATGTTTATTGACTTTTGACACTAAGGACCAACTTAAAATATGTCTTAAAAATATAAAAAATATTTTTTTAACAAACGTATCCCTGATGTATCGTATCGGGGCTTTTTAAAAATTGCCGTATCGCTGTACCTGTATCGTATCGCCGTATCCGTATCGGTGCTTCCTAGCAAGCAACAATTGTGGCCTCTATGTCACCCGTGTGTCCGACCATGTCACCATTAGGTAAGTTTACACGTACCTAGATTTACAGAAGTAGGAGAACAAAAACGTGTTCAAACGTCAAAAGGGCATGCACTCAAACAAAATGCAGCCTTCAGGTGATTTAATTAATTCCAATTAAGATAAAAAAATTAAATTATTTTTACTAATTCCATGTACCTTGAATACATATGTTTCTATCTGATATTGACATTTCTTTTCTCATTTACTTGCTTGTTTATTGATACCTATAAATATTTTGCACAGTACCTGATGGAATTTGCCGCTCAAGATGGCGTCCCTTGCCTTCTCGGCAGTTTCAAATGCCTTCATCTTTGGCAGAACATTGAAAGGGATTCCTGAATCACTGGGAATTTCAACATATTCCTCCATCTCTGGGTTGAAATATCCAGAACGGTTGCCATTCCAAAAGAATGTGACATGACCAAACTTTACTGTTTCACTGGCAGACTCGAGCAAAATGCATTAGAATAGCCCGACAAAATTTCGATTACAAAATAGTGCAAAGCTCACATAAGACAAGGTAATTCTTCTGGAGACTTTTAACAGAGTGATGCTTTTAACTATATACATATACCTGCATGCAAATGTACGAACCCCATTGTGGACTAAATACTCTCCAGAGGTCCTTTCTATCTCAGGAGGAGAAACAAGGTAGTGGCTTGGAAGCTTCATCTCACCATCATACTGCAGCAGACCAGCACAGCGAATTTTCGGGAACCGGACGCAATCAAATTTGTCAAAATCTTCATACTCCAGAGCCTTAACAATCATGACCATACGATCTGCTAAAGGTCACAACAGCATCCCCATCCACTATTGGTCCTACAGGCTGGCCCTTTTCGTCAACTATAACAAACGGGGGCAAGTACTGATCATTGTTCTCTTCCCTAAGTTTTTTAACAGCTTCAACTGCACTTTTAAATTTATATAGAGCTTCACCAAGAACTTGAGCATACCATCCACGCTTAACAACATCCCAGTCATTCTGCAAAGACAAATACATATGAGAGAATTGTGTTATACATAAATATATAGTGTATATGTATTATATGTATATTATATTGCAGTCACGAAACAAAATTTCTGAGACTTCGGTCGACCAAAAGCCCCTAACCACTGGAATACCATATAAGAAAGAAACATATTGTGCCCTGGTGGATATTTGTTGTTGCCTGCATTATATGTTGCTATGCTACTTTTCTTCTTCTTAATATCTAGCTCAACTTTGTTCTGAAAACTTCAACGATTGCACAAACGTTTTCTTTATATCATTTTATACAATGAGATTTAACCGATCAAAAACTTATCGGCTGAAAGCCACGCTGGGAAGAAAATGATATAATGCACAAGTGATCTTAAGTAAGTTTCATGCACGTCAAGTGAAGGTTTCGATATGAAATTGGTCGACCTAAACTTCAAACAAATATGTTTGGACGATATGACTGTCCGAAAAAATGTTCTCTACTTCATCTCAGCCAATAGGATCAACCTGCCTGATTTGCTCTTGGTAGACAGAGTATCGAATACAACGAAGACATTGTATCGTACAAACAAATCCATGTCAACTGATTAAACCTTATAATATCCAAGTGACTTCTTAACTACAGACCACATCATAAAGAGATTTTATTAAAACACATAAAAGCTGTAGAAAGCAAAATATTACCGCCAGATTTGGAAAAACAGTGTGTCCCTATGTTACCTCATAGCGGTCCATTGTCACGTACATACGTCCACCACCAGAGGCAATCTGAGCATCCACTCCTTTTGCCCGTAATTCTGCAAGGTCTTTCTCAATTGTTTCCACAAAGCCAAGGCTAGACCCATCCAACACATCACGGCCATCAGTGAGAATATGCAGCCTAATTCTTTTGGCCCCATGCTCACTTGCTTCTTTTATGAACCGCTGCTCAGCAAGTAAAAGCCATCACCATTTGACAGGTAAGCAACCAAAAGGAAGAAACAATAACAACAGAAGTCTCTAAAAATGTTTGAAAATACCTGCAATTGATCAAGGCGCGAGTGGACACCACCATCACTAAGCAACGCGATAAGATGCAAAGTGTTCGTATCAAAGCATTCCTTAATATACTTCAAACCCTCACTTTCATAGATTTTCCCAGAATCAAGGGCAAGGTTCACTAACTTGGCCCTGACAAAATTTCAAAATAAATAAAACAATTATCATTACATTTTCAAATATACAGAGGAGAACAGCCACTAACTTAAAGCAACATGGAATTCAGAAATAACCTGATTCTTAGACAATTTCTCATTTCTAACTTCGATTTTTTTGAAGTTAAGCGTACAATACGGAAATTTATGTTGAAGGTGCATTTTATTTTTGTAAAGAAGGAAAAATTGATTTACCCTTGTGCATAAATTCGACCAGCCCCTAATGCATTATGACCAACTTCACTATTACCCATGTCCTCATCAGTAGGAAGACCTACAGCAGTACCATGTGCTCGTAACAATTTCCACTTCTCAGGAGCACCTTCAGAAGAAAGAAGCAGCAAAAATTTGATATACTCACTTTTGTCAAAGACAAGCATATGCAGGTTAATGTCATCTGCCCATGTGAATACCTAAGATTGCATATTAAATGTTAAGTGTAACAAGCCAATAGAAAACCATCTGAAGTTGGTCCACAAGTTATTTGCTGAAAGCAATAAATTTCAGAGCTAAAAGGTAAGCAAATTACTCTATATAATCATAGCTGAGAGTCTAAATATTTACAATCAATTTGATATTGGGCAAAAAGGGAAACATATTTCAACTTATAACTTGTTACCTTCTTAAGTGAATCCATGGTGGGAGTGTCAGCAACATAGATGCAATTATAATTGTCAGGATTGCCTTCACCCCATCCATCCAAAACTACAACCGCAATCGTCTTACCCTTAGGAAGCTTGGGGTGATCAGCCAGTTCCCATGAGAACTCAGAGCTGTCCATCTCCTCAACACTATATAATTGTCCCCAATGAGACATTAACAAAACCAGCTGCATGTAAGAAAAAATTACACCTTTTTCAATTACTAAACCAAAAACATATCATAGAAGCAAACCAGCATGAACAATGTTAAGCTATGTTGCTTTCTTTTATTAAAAAAGTTTCTATAACCAACAAAGAACATCTGAATATCTGAGAAAAAACAACATGCATGTTTGCATAGAACAATTAAAACAACTCAAGATCAATCATAGAGGAGTCATCCAATATCTAAGGACGCATAACTAACTCCAATGACCATGTACCCACATAAACAAATCACCAAAAAACAATCCAACAAACCAACACAACACAGAACACACACACAAAAAAACAACAACAGTACCACTCACTGATCTGCTACAGACCAAGAAGAATGAAAGTAATACCAAACCTGGTGAAGATGTCCAACCTATGAATGCCTGCCAATGGTGGAAGTGGTACATGGAAATCGAACTGGCAAGTTGTGGGTTCTGGGACCATCAAGAAGAACGGTCCAGACTCCAGAGTGTGCTGTAAACCCGGTTCGGTCAGGCCGGACAAAACGCTTTGACCCGGACCCGGACCCGGCCAGATTACGGGCCGAATCAGACGGATTAAAAGGACCGGGTTGACGAATCTCTGAGCTCCACCGCTGCGGCTCGCCTTTCCGCCGCTCGGTGCGACGGAGACGGGATCAGAGGAGTTCGTTTCACGTTCTCTGGCATCACCAAGCTCGGTGGTGTTGAAGCCATTCGTAAAATCCCATCTTGAGGTATCAAATTCATTACCTTTATGTCCTTAATTGCTCGGATGTGATTAAAGTTCAGATTTTTGGTTTGTTCGTGGAAAACTGGAATGCAAATTGGGCGTATGGATCTGAATATGCGGTATTTCTGTTTGTTTCTGTATTTTCTTTCCTTACTGTTAATGGGTTTAGTGTTAGTGGGAGAGGAAGTTTACTCTTTATCACTTGAGCTATCAAATTTTCATGTTTTATGGAAGTGAAATAAGTTGTGTTGGTTTTTCAGTGTTGGAAGGTCTGACAGAAGAGTAAGAGCTGTTAGTTCGTAGGAAGCTCATTGGAAAGTTGCAGGCACAGTTTATACATTGAGAGGTTTATCAGTGCATCTACTAATCATGGATGGTAAGCGTACAATGTGAAGAACAGTACTTTCCAAAGTTCTTCTGTTATACTCCTTCTTGAGAATGTAATGTTTGTGAACGGTTTGTTGCTTATATACTGTCTGGGTTTCTTTTTCTGGTGTCCTGTTTGTTCGCCTAGGACAGATTACAGGGCACGAAAATTTTTCAACTTGCCAACAACACTCTTCTTATGACGAAGGCCTAAAAATGAAATACAAATTAAAGGTTTGAATTAGTATGGGTATATTTGGGATAGAGTCCTGAAGTAATGGAGAATTGACTGCATTAATTATGGTTTTTAGTGTGTTTTTTTGGCAAATATTTAACATGGGATTGATGGAATAGGTTTCACTTGTAGTTTAGATATACTACAAGATTTTTGGAAATAGTTACAAGGGACAGTAAAACTTTGTACGTGCTTCTCAGATTACCTCCCTATTGGTTTATAAACTAATTCTGAAGCTCTATACTCACATGGATAGTTGCTGTATGCTTTGGCAAAATTTTATTTATCTTCCAAAGATTTATTAACTTTCTTTGTTCTGTGTTCTTCTAGTGGATTCGCAACCAAGCATGGAGGAGACTATCCTTGTGGGCGATGACCTCATGATGGGTCCTCCGTCTCCTCTCATACCCCAGGAAATAGCTTCCCACGTACTAGAAGGCGTTGATCTTTGTGATGGAATTTTAAGGAATCTTTTTTTGTGTAAGTCACTCGTGAAGATGTTTTTTTATCCTTAAATTTTTAAGCCTTATAGATGTTAATGTTCAGCATCTAAATACTTGAATTCCATTTGTTCTTGCTACTGTCGTGTGTCGATATCTATCTCAAGAGTGAAATTTACTTAATTCACATTGTGAAAGCTATAGGAGAAGTCAAACACCCAAAATCGCATCCTATGGGCTAAGCCCATTGAATATTTCTTACTGCACTTTCCTGGAATTCATCTGAAAAGGCATGTGCCCTATGCGTTTAAATATAAGCATTCTGAATGTACACATTTATCTTTTGTAGGCTGATTGTGAGATACCTTTACTCTTTTTAACGTCTAGACATGTTCATATGGATTTCTGGGTTCAGACATTTTTTTTGTATTTCCAGGTCTGCAGATCAATGATATTGAGCCATTTTGCCAGGACGAGATTGCTTTGTACCGTCAATGTGCGGAAAAACGAGTACAATATTCTGCATTATTTCTTTCTCTTCCTCCTCCTCTTCTTCTTCTTTTATTTTAGTTTTTCATTTTTTAGTGTTGCGCTCATGATAATGTTGGCTCTTTGTGACTTCCGTTTGAGATTCCTACTATCTCAAGAGACTTGTGCACTTTGATCTTGTAATTAAATTTTTAGTTGCTGTGTGTTTTGATCTTGTGCAATCAAACTGCAGGATAGGATATTACGGGAGAAGCTGGTAGAGAGTGAACGTAAGTTGGGTTTGTCTATGCCCTTAGATGAAGCAAAGGAAAGAGCTAATCAACTTCAATCTGAGGTGACTCTGCTAGACAGGTGAAATACTTTTATCATGATTTTACCATCGGTTTTCAATGTTGTAGTGACTATGGCACAATAATTTAAGCTGTTTTTTTCAAAATTTAATCAATTTTTTCCTGTTAAATGTTTGTGATTTTGCAGGCGTATGATTCTGGCAAGTGGGCTTGGCGGCATGGAAGGGTTCCGTCAAAGATGGAGTTTGCATGGGCAACTGGAAGATACAAGGTAAATCGCCTGCAAATATATCATTTTACCGTTGTTATTTTGAAGTATTTAATCTACTCTGTTTCAGAAATTTTTAACTAGTTTCCCACGTAGCTTTTAGGGTTTGGATTCATGATTTACAAAACGCATTTCCTCTGTCTAGTGTGCCTAGTATAGGTTGATACAAGGTGGAAATGATTCTTTTCTGCAAGTGAACCCTTTGTAGTTGTTTATTTCTAAAATTGAGGAGCTTTAAAAGTTTGTCTTGTCCTCTATTCTCTAGGAAAATTTTTCGATATCAAAATTATGAAAAATGAGGTTTAATGTAACTCTTATTTGTAGCCCTCCATGGCTTAATAGGAACACAATCTGGTTCAATCGAACTAATGCAGCCTTGCTAATATTTTTTACTCCATTAACTGGGTCGATTTGATTGTAATTGGAACACAACATGTTTGAACAAAATAAATGTAGCCTTGACGATTGTATTTCTCCACAAACTAGGTCAATGCACTCATATTAGGAAATGACAAAGTAATTCGGGATGCTATTAAGGATAAGGAGTTTGTATCGAGTTCTGCCAGACCAGGCCAGGATTGGCCCAAATCGAAGCTCGTTTAATTTGGGATTCTTCATAACTTATCTGATTAATAAAGTAGATATTTTGGAAATATACCTTACAAAGTGGTCGGATTCCAGCAGAAGTGAGCGGAATCTGGGAATCAACTCCGTAACTAAACAGCCCTTAAGATGCCGTTTATTGTACTATTTCATCCCAAAATTAAGTTGATCGTGTTTATATTCCCAGTGCTACAGAACATTATGGTTTGATGTTTATATATTCTGATTGCTGCTACCTGCATTTTGGCATATATTTTGTCTCAAGTTCGAAAATCTCTTTTACTGCTTCTAGTATATATTACGGTTAGCTTCATAGATTAGTCATTTATGATGTTAATCAAGTCATTAACTTTAGGCAAATTTGCTTAATGGAAAAGGTTTTCAGGTAGCATGTTAATTAACTGCTGGCTGCATCTAATATTGGATATTTAATTCCTCTGCATTACAAATGCTTCACTGGCTCTCCTCAATGACTAGTATAAATATTGTATTCAGGAAGAGATTAGAATCATTAAATCAAGGAATTGCAAGCAGGAAAAAAGAAGATGTTGGAGGAAACACAAGCAAAAAGAAGTGGTTTCCGTGGTAGAACGCCTTGTGCAGCCTTTTTAAGCCTTTTTATTCTGCATGTAATATTTAGTTGCAGTTTTTCTAAACCAAAACTCTCTTTATAAAATTAGAAGAATTTTTACCATCACCATTCTTTTTGAACTAGGTTATTGAATGTACCAATTTAGATGTTAGTGATTAGTGATATTTTTGTCAGCTACTCAGCTGGTAAGAAAACCAATCACGAGAAGTCAAAGTACCTTCCCCTCATACTGTTACATCCAGAGGTCATCACAATGGTAAAGCCTGGTGGAAGAAATACTGTGCCCTTTTTGTTACACACAAAATGAGAATTAACTGGAGACTACTTTTCCAGTGTGGTCAACGAAGTGGCGGGTATAGACATCCTTTTTGTAAAAGACTGCTCGTTTCCCGACAAAAATGGGTAAAGAAGGCACACAAGATCAATGGAATTTCATATTAGTGACAACTTTGATATGAGAGATTGGCGCATTGTGGGTGTTTGTTTAACTTTCGGTATAACTGGAACTTCTCACGCCTTTCTGTATTTTCCTTGGCGTTTTTTTGTTTTTGGGTACAATGGTGTTGATACCTATGCAAATTGTTTTGTTTTCTGTGTACTACAATTGAATAGCCATAGGATCGTAGAAATCACGAACATAGATTCTAGTACAACCTAATTTTATTATGGATTCAAATTAATGGATCCGTAATTAACTTTAATAACAGGATTTTAGATTAAGGGCGAATGTAGGTGTAGACATAGACTTTCGGTCTCTTGCAGCTAGAGAAGTACATTTCTTCATGGCCTCCCAGTTGGTATTGAGGAGTCCTCACTGTTTCCACTGAGCTCCTGGCTAGAAGCAAGGCGGCAGGCAGGGATTGAGCATGATGAGGTAGCAATCACAGCCATTGTATGTAACGCTACAGACTTGGCCTCTCGATTGGGAGTTGGTGCACTCTCTGCTTGCTTCTCACTTGTCAGCCATGCCCTCTGTTCGTGCCCAATACCAGGTGTTGTTTCAGCCGTTTGTTCACTCAGTGTCCCAGATGCCTGGGAAGCCGTCCTCTTTGACTTGACCAGGGTGACAACTGACAATGTAATTATAATCGATTTTATAGTTTCCTCAATGTAATTCTCTTGAATAAGAAATCATGTTAGATCGAAACCTATCTTTTGCTGTTCAGGAGGATATTAATAAGAATCAAGAGAAAGACCTAGTAAATGGAGGAGACTTTGACTTTGGACGTAGAGATGTAGAAATAAAGCTCTCATACAAATGAGATGAAGAAGATCTGGTTAGACTAGGACTGAGGAGACTCTCTCACTCTCTCTCTCTCTCTCTCTCCTCCTCTCTCATGGCGTCCAGATGGGTCCTCACTATGCTTATCTTCCATCTCACAGCTTTTGCACTTGCAGTTAGTGCCGAGCTGTTGAGAAGCACAGCAGTGGCGGTGCTGGACAAGGAAGGAAACTACATCTACTGTGTCTATGACTCGGATATAGCCACTATGCTAGGCGTGGTGGCTGGTCTCTTCCTACTGGCCGGACACGCCCTCATCATGGCAGCCACCAAGTGTGCATCCGGTCTGCACTGCCATGGTCGGGAAAGGACCCTTGCGATTGCCCTCTTTGCCATCTGCTGGCTGACATTCTTAATAGCAGAGGCATATTTGCTGGTGGGATCGGTGGAGAATGCAGACCACACCAAATACAGGTATGTGTTTGTGGAAATCCCCTTGTGTAAAACACTGAGAAAGGGTGTCTTTGCCACTGGGGGTTTTTATGTCTTATATACCGCCACTATTTCCCTTCTGTACATCGACTGCCATGGCAAGGCTGTGAAGATTTTTAATGTGGAAGAGAGCCTGGTGCAGAAACTGGCACATAGTGATGAAAACTAATTGAGTTGTTTTTATCAAGAGATGAGATGATGGGAGTCGGGTCATGGCTCATGGGTGTGATGTGAATTTTAGCTAGTCCAGTTTTTTAATGTATCCATGATTTAAGTTTGTTTGAAGTTTAATTGGATGGTTCGTGCAGACAGAATCAAACTGACTATGAATATAATGTTAGCAATCTTTATGACACTCTGATTTCATCTTGGGTCTAATTATGGACAATTCATGGAGAAATTATTGGGTACAGTTGCCTGATAACCACGTCGCTTTTATGCCAAGGCGCTAGTGCCAGGGAGCTGTCGATCTCCAGGATTGATAGCGCACACTCTTTAGCGTGCATGTAAAGTGTGTGCCAAGAACACCAAATAATTTCTCCTGGAATGGACGCTTATGTTAACATAATATCAGTCTGAGAGGAGGTCTACGTTTAAGTTTTGGTGGTCATGTATACCTCACAACTGTATTCATCCATAATTGCGCTATTAAAGTTGTCCAATTATGTGCAAAGATTAATGGATGCTTGCATATCCATTCCCAAATTCTGTGTCAACTAGATTTATCTGGTAGCTGAAGGTTCAGTAATAATTGAGTGATTCAATGGAGGACTTAGTTCATTAGACTTCTATGATAATCCCTAAACTTTAAAGAACATGAGTGGCCCCATGTTTGTAGGATTGAATTAGTATGTGTCTGGCATTCCTCGTTCTTGAGCTTTTTTCTGCTAAAATGATGCTGATCATGGTTTTCTTTTTTGGTGTGATCAAAAGGGTATGAAAACAGTCGTACTAACTGTTTTGTTGAAGCACAGTTTAGTGGTCATACTCAGGCTGACTATATTTTATCGTACTGTAATGCTGGCAGTCATTCTGACTATATTGGTACTAGTTAATGATAGATAAGCAATAGTTTATTGAGTACTTTTTAGGAAAAAAGTATAATTTTTAAAATACTTAAAAATATAATTTATAGTACCAATATAGTACCACTATATAGGTACTAGTGGATGAAGTAAAAAACTGAATGAAGTGGCTATCCTAAAAGTCCTATTTTTTATTTTTGTTATTATTACTTTTTTATAACAAGGGGTGTCCGACTCGACTAGAAGGACAAGGCAATCGACCTCTTAAAAGCACCATATCCCATCGCCAATCCCCTTGGGTGCATATAAGGCCCACACATTATTTGCACAGGTTGGTCAACAGAGCGGGGGTTCGAACTCAGGACCTTTGCTTCAGGAAGCTTGCCCATTGATAAATTTTTTGATGAGTCCAATTGTTGATATTTTTTTATGAGTCCAAATGTTGATAATTAATACGGTAGAGAGGAACTATATGAGTAGTTCATTGGACATGTCTGCTCGTATGGAAATTGCCCAGAATGATCTATGCCATCAATAAAAAAAAAGAATGATATTTTCCTTGTAAAATCGACCAATTACCAGTTGATGCCCCGTTATCATAACACTTATGCAAACTACTGTTCTCTTGGAGTAATAAGATTTTAGCTGGTAGCTTTTAAGGCCTGAAGCTCCAGTAAGAAGTGAGTAGAGTCCTCAATTTATTTGACTTGTATTCTAAGCCCAGTAATTTGCAAATCATGATAGGCCCATCTTAGGAGGGTTGAATTTGATACCAATTCCTCTCCTTCATGAAAATACTGCCGCTGATAAATGTGACGAGGAATGCTTACCTCTCTCCATGGCCGGCGAACTGATCAATCTCAAATCTGGCTAGGAGTCAGATTACTTCGTCTAGACGAACCTGATTGATCACATTCTAGAAACTGTGTTATTATATATGATCAGGCTTCATAACCTTACACAAGCATAATTTGGACTACTATGTACATGAGTGACCAACTTAACATGTCCGTCAACTCTGATAACAAATGAAGAAAGTTACTAGAAGCAATTAAAATGCTGTCTATAGCGGTTCGATATAGTTTTTATCAAAACGGATAACCTAGATAGTTGATTAGCACAATCTTGATTTAGTTGAACTTCTATCTTACTGAAACTCTCCTATATATGATACAAGGCACAGAGTAGCAACCTTCATTTTCTAATAAGTGGTCCAAGGGAGCAGGTTGAGTATGTACCGCTTAATTCTTCAATGTTATCCAGCAAAATATTCAGCGGTTAAGCTAAATAAATTATGTTTTAAGTCATTTTCCTTGCATCTTCCAATGTTTATGTTTATCAGACGTTACAGCCTCTTTTTCAAAGGGGTCTGAACTAAAACTATTAATTACTGTAGCTGATATAGCATGATGTTTTCTCCTTAGGCGTTGAACTAACTATAAGTTCGATTTGTGGAATAAAAAATTCCAATTTCTTTACTAATTTAGCTTCTAAACGATGTAAAGCTAAGTCAGCTAATATCATTCATCAAACATCTATTAGATTTACAAAGACAAATCCAACCTATTTGTAACATATATATTTTTCAAAGAACATGGCCAACCACATCTAGTGGGAAAAGTCATGTATTAGGTTAACAATACATTTAACAAAGTGGTACTACAAGAATATTGAAAATGAATTCGTAAATGTCCATCAAAAGTAAGCTATATATATATGAAATATAAAAAATGCAATTAATCCAGTGTGGAACAAATCTGTTATCGCAAAAATAGGTAAAAATAACTATCATTAAGAACATCTTTCAACAAAAATCAAGCAAGATGAGGAATACCACAAAGGGACGGTGCACTGAACAAAAAGTCGTTTTTATAATTGGGCACATATTTCGTTATATAAGTGTTGACACAAACTTGTCTTCTTATTTCAGTACGTACTTTTTCTAATTGCGGCTTATCTGCCATTTACGTAGTGATACCGGTTTATTAATCACCAGTTGGTGTAAAATAAGAGAAGACCCTAAATTTATACCAAGTGACAAAAAAACAATTGCACGCTTGCCAGCCTCATCTTTTCAATGTGCTTTCCCTTGATCAAAAGGGAGACTCAAGCTTGTCTAAGAGAATAAAATTAGTATTCTTTCTCTGTCAATCTGTAAAAGGGTTCGTGTAAAAAGGTTATAGATTCAAATTACAACTAGGTAGTAGATGATGCAACTTGAAACTCTGACGCCCATAAGAAGATGCTCATATATGCTTAGTACTAAACTGTTCTAAAAGCTTCAAATGTTCAATAGAATTTTCGTATGCATAATTCATCACCTAGTAGGTCATAAAGTTGGATGGAATCTCGTTATTCTGCTTCATGATCACCTGACTATGTGGTTTGCAATTAAGATTCCATGCGAAGCACATGCACCTACATCAAACTTTACTTTTGGTATGCAATTTGTATATTGAACATGAAGTTTTCAATTCCAATAGAACCAGCAGCCACCCTATGAGCATTATCCCAAAAGTGCAGTAGTGCAGTGATAGTAACTCTCTAAAGAGAGAGTTATGGGATCGAATCGCAGCCCGAGCATATTAGAAAGGGGTATTTAGGCCATGGCGCCTACTACTTAGGTGCGAGTGTGGTGTCACTGCTCATTGGGTGGTTGTAGGCCAAAAAAAAAAAAAATAGAACCAGCAGCCATAATAGATGGACATGGCGTGCATCTTGGTAAACTATGAGATAATAACCTTTTTTTTTTTTTCAAAATATGCTTACGAAAACTGAAAGTCTGCCCAGCCCCAAAGGTTTTTTTGTTTTTTTGCTCATGCCCCAAAGATAAAACTTAATCAGGTCCAGGTCCAGAAACCTTTCCTATAATCTTAGGAAAAAGTTAACATGCCCCTGGCGCATTTGTTGGCATAACATGACACATAATCCTGTTGATCCACAAGGAGGAACAAATTTTTTTGCCTTAATTAGATTTTGGCTCAAATGACATCTACATAGAATTGCCAAAACAATGACATGCGCAAAGGATAAATATACAACAAGTATTTTTCTTTTTCTTTTTTAAATATCTCAAAGGTGTATATATATACACTCAACCCTAAATCCTGATCGGCTCAGAGGGGGGGGAAAGATAAAAAAAAGATTGAAAAAGGAAAAATATATGGCAACCAAAATCTCCATGGATTGGTGCCAATTCCCAACATGGCAATTCCCTAAAACTTGATTGCCATAGGAAGCCCTAAACCCTTTTTAACAAACGACAAGAGGTTAATTAAGAAGAAGAAAAGAAGGATAAAATTGTGGTCTCAAGGGGATGCCTAGCGGGAGCCGAACATCTGCTCCAGGAGGATGACGAGGGCCATGCCGACGGCAGGGTCGTGCTCCGGCTGGACCACGAGCCGGAACACGTCACCTCCGAAGACCACCCCGCCCACCGCCTCCTTGCGCTTGATCTCCGCCACCGGATGTCGCCTATCATCGTAGACCACGCATGACCGCTGAGAGTAGGACCCCTCGATCTCGTACATCGGACGCTGATGGCGAGGGCTGCCGCTACCTCCGGCGCTGCATCCAGCGGTCACATGGGCCAGGGACTTGGACTGGAGGAGGTTCACGTGCTTTTTGACGGAGAACATCGGGTTGACCCTCGTCTCTCCGGCGTAGACCAGCCAATGATCGCCTAAGCTCAGCCTCTGTTGATTGCATGGGAAATAATTTAATTAAAGAAAAAGTAATATATCACCCAGAAAAACATCAAGTATTGCGGATGGATCGTATAACTCCTCCATTTTAAACTGAGGTGGTGGACTTTAAATTACCTTACGGCGGATGCTGAGGAGGGGCTTGCCGGAGGCGTCCATGAGGACGATCTCGCCCTTGTTGCCGGCGGCGTAGTTGTCGACACGGAAGACGAGATTGCCCTTGTTGTCGAACACAGTGAAGCCGCTGCAGTTGAAGAGCAGCGACTTCTTCCAAACGGTCAGCACCATGGCCGGCCCGCCGTCGGCCGGCCTGGGGACCTCGGAGCCAGTGTTCGGGTGTACTCTGGTCATGCTCTCTTTTTTTTGTGTGAATATTTTGTAAGAAACGGGAGCTCTCTTCTTACACCTACTGGCTGGCTCTGTGGACGCGGGGGCAGATATTTATATGGCCTCTCGGACGAAAATGCCCTCCTGCAATGGTGGGATGGACTGGTTCGTGAGACTGCGCGTGCGAATTGGCGGACCAAAAAGTAATGCAAGGGCGGTAAGGGTGATCTTTCATTCGTCGGTGTTATTGGGAGATTCTTTTTTCTGTGAGAAGCACGTGCGTGACCCTAAAATTTTAATATTTTGTGGTTGGGTTACTTTAGGAATGAACATCTTGGTTTTTTTTAAGAGATAAGTTTACATGAGATCGTTCTCAGATAAGGAACATGAGGCCAATCTTTATTGCCGTTAGATTCTGATCGGATGATAGATATCAAATCAATGGGTAGGTAAGTGTATCACATCAAGGAGTGGGTGAGATGATTATGGATATTTGTAGCCGTCAGATCAAGATCCAATGGCTACGATTCAAAGTGGCCTCATATAAGCAATATGAGAGTGATCTCATTTAAACTTTTTCCTTTTTTTAATCCAAATATTTTGTTATATCTTTTTTTTGAAACATTTTACTCCATCCAATATTATTGTTTGCATTAGAAAACCAACAAGAACGGTTGATTTGCTAATGCATGCATGTAATATTGAACAGAGGGAGTATTTATAATGGCTATTGTAGAAGTCCTTATAACCGGAATAGACGGGGCTAGGCAACCAGCTTCCTAGGGCACCATATACCCATCACATATAAAGCATATGCACCGATTAAGTCAGAATATAATCCCTAGGGGCATCCTAAGGAGTGGGGATTCAAATTCGGGACCCTTGCTTTGAGGCACTGGCCAAATAGAAAGCACTTTCACAAAGATTCGAACAAAGAACCTTGCCTCCATATAGTTGGTGCCATGACCAGCATACCCATCGTCTTTTGTGTGTGTGTGTTTTTCTTTTTGAAATCTCCTCCTCATTGAAGTCTCACCGGCCGTTGATTCTTCCGAAGCATGGGAAGGCCAATGCGCTCAGTCTGTTACGTGATTTTGACAGAGCACACAAACCTTACCTATGCACCATCAATTTTTGGGTGGTTAATAGCCGGTGAAGCTTCACCAGCGGATTGAGTTTCATGAGATTGTCCAATATTCTAAAACTTGATTTGACGGAATTGAATAGCGACGATGCTTGTTCAAACAATCTAGCTTCTTTTACTTTTTTCTACGTTCTGCATTCCAAACAAGATATTTTTTATGCTTTGTCAAATCATGCCACGGAATTTGTATCCAAACAAATATCTCGTAGGAAATTACCCTTGCATTTGCTAAAACGCAAGTAGGAAATTATGCAAGCAAATATCTCGTGCGCAAGCAATTAGTCTCATGGACATCTTATGAGAGCTCACATATATTCGGATTCCATTGCATGTTACATTATTGGCAATATTGAACTGTATTAGTCACCACCAAAAAAAAGATTAACTTTTTTGTTTTTGGCATGAGAAGATTGAATACTATAGTCGTAATCCACGTTGGAAGTTCTATCAAGTAAACAAATCAACATTGGAAGGGTCATGTTTCTTTGCTTTGAATGTAAGATAATATAATGGGGAAGAAAAAACTTGTGGTGGAGGCGTGGAGTGAGGTCTCCGTGGTCTAAATGCTTACACTTGTCAAGTGCAGTATTATTGGCTATTTGTCTATTGCTATAGTTTTGTGTAGGAAATCAAGGGCGGTATTTTTTTTCATAATAATGTGTAGGCGGGTTTTTCCGACCCTCCCCAAGCCGGGAAGTCGCTGAAACATTTTGTCCACCAAATTGTCCCTTGTCTGGTTTTTTCTTTTCTTTTCTTGTCTTTCTCTAAATTTTTAACATCGCATGAAGGTTGTATGAAATAAAACACATTTTTTTGCCTAAACTTAAATAAAACACATGAAGATGAGGAAAAGCAGTTGACGTCCAGTTCACCAGCATGGCCATTTTAGCCTCTCTGTTTCTCAGAAATTTTCTAATTACATGTATTTAAGTAAGGCTAATGGGCTAATGAACAGCATAAACTATTCAATTTCTGGGTATAAGTCACTTTTTTCAAATTTTATTCTTCCAATATGCCTATGTTGAATCTCATAAACAAAGCATGAGTTGTAAGCGAGGAAAATTTCTATATTTTTTCTATTCTTATTTAACTGTGCATTTCTCTATGATCAGTAGACATGTTATGAAGAGGATAAAAGACCTATCTTGGCGTCGAGTTTGAGTGGCTAGTGGGGATGAAGTCGACAGTTTGTTTCTTTCCTTCCTCGATCTCGAATCACCAAATGCGATATCACATGGAAATCTATCACATAAGGGCTATGGGGGGGCCAACTTCAGTAATTGCACTCTACTTTAATGTCGGTTGATCATGCCTTTGTAGTTTGTATCTGCAACAATAGGATTGAAGCTTCAACATAATGGAATATAAAATTGATGCTAATGTTGGACTTTGCAAACTCATAAAATACGCTCTTCATGATGGGAAATAGTGAGCTTGCTCTAATTTTACACCTACTAAATCTTTATGTAACATGTTTAGGGAAAAATTTATTAGGCGTAAATAATGTGCAAATAAGAATCGAAAACTAAAGCTCATTTTGGTATCTAAACGATACTATATTAGAGGTAAGAATATTATGATGGGCTCATATATAAGCGCTAAAAGGCACATCTGCCCATCCTTATCTTGTTCACTATCTTTCATTATCTTTTAGGTAACAAAAAATCAAAGATTATTGAAAGATTTTAGAAGAGGCATACATGTCAATTAATTAATTAGCTTGCTTTATTATATTGACAAGCATATCTGAATCTTGATGCTCATTGGCTCTTGGCTTAGTGTAGGACCACTGAAATCTCTTGTTTAAATTAGTTGCACCAGCTGCCACCAAGAACAGCCCAAATGAGGAGTTGAGAACATGTCACTTGTCATGATCGAATGAAAGGTTGGCTAAATATAAAAAAAACTGACTAACTCTTTGATAGAATAAGAAGCTTGAATAAGATATTACTTCGAAGAACCCTGCTATTGGTTCATTCCAGTTTGGGCGGTCCAGATGGCTGTTCCTAATGGGTCGGAACTCTTTTTTAATTTTCTTATTCTTGGTGGAAGTGGATGAACTCTGATGATTAGAAATGTTATCACATTGGAGAGAATATTGCAGAAGGGTTGAAACTTGGGAAGAGGGTGGCAAAGTGACAGGGACATGCACCGGGGAACAAAGGGGACTTTCCTTCCCACGCACCCCACCCAAAATAGGGGATGTGATTCCCACTCTATTTGTCTCCTCTTGGTGCTCTCTCTTTTCAGTTAGCAGTAACTTTTATATGTTTGTATAATTCGAAGTAAATGGAAAAATCATCAGAAAGCAGAAGCTTGAGGTCAGGAAAACTTGGATTACACTTCTGCCGCTGTGATGCTTGTTCTCATCAGGGCCGAACAAGGTCTCTTCGGAGACATCCGATACAGCTTTGAACAAAGTCACATCCGAGTTGTGAGGTTCCAATGAATGGACAAGTATGTGTACATGGAAATCATATTTAAAGTTCAACTATATTTATCAATGCTCTATGTACTTTTGTAGGACATGGATATTTGCTCTAGGCTCACTCAAAGGCAGGTATATATACCTTATACTCAAACCAAAAGAAGAAATAAATATGTGCATTTAATAACAAATTGGAGGGGATATATATATATAGATAGAGGCCGGTTTACATTTTACATGAGATCATTCTCATATAAGGGAGCTTTTTACATATGACCTGGCGCCAAACACCGGTTTGTCATATTACCCGGAATCCTTTTCTTTCTTCCATATGACCCGGAAAGTACCCAAAATGCCCTTAGGTTTAGGTATAAGGTACCCACACTTTGGTTTTCTATATTACCCGGAAAGGGAGCGACTACCCGGAGAAGCTGCCGGTAATCGGAGAAGAAGGCGTTCCGTCCGGCCGCTCCGCCCATATCATCGCCGGCGCCGGCGTCGTCGAAGTCCGAAAAGGTCATCTTCGCGGCAACAAGCGGGAAAAGGAGCGGGAAAGATCGGGTATTGGAAAAAAACTTCAACGGAGGCAAGGCACATCGAAAAACTGGTAGGTGAAGTTAAAATACGACGATTTATATCTTGAAAGTTGGTTCCAGAGATGAAAACGTAGCAAGTTTTCAACTGTTGTTACAGTCGTGTCGTCGACAACACGACTGTAACCATAGTCGTGTTTGATGAAACACGACTCATATACGATGCACTCATATACGGTTTTCAATATATCGTGTCTCACGGATTTGTAACTTATGTCGGGTTTTTAATGGCAGGTACGGATGGAGAAGATAGTTCTTTGTTTACACTACGATGGAGTTTTGACGGATTCTGGTAAGTACGTGGGCGGGATACGGAAGCTCCTGCCTATAGATACACGAGTAAAGTACCTGGAACTGTTGCAGCTAGTTGAAGAAAGATTACCGCTTAAGTCTACACCTGGTACATTAACTTTGTCATATCATGTTGAATCTGAAGAATACACATTTCTCCTTGAAGACGATAAAGACGTAGAGTCAATATTTATACTTCACAAGAGCAAGCAAGGCACAACTGGACTACTCCGCCTGTACGTGGAGTGGACTTCTACGGGCAATAACACCGAGACATCGACTCTCAATAAGGAAATAAATGCCAATGCGAATAACAGCCCGGCCGAGAGGCTACCAGAGGCAGAAGTGATGCCGGGCAGTAACACACCGCCGGAGAGGCTACCAGAGGCACAAGTAATGCCGGGCAGTAACACACCGCCGGAGAGGCTACCAGAGGCACAAGTGATGCCGGGCCGTAACACACCGCCGGAGAGGCCGTCCAGCCCGGGCAATAAGACACCCGCATCAGCAGTCGAAGGAGGAAGAGATGGGGACTATGCGAGGTGAGACTCACCTCTAAGGCGCGGATACAAGCAACTCGTGTGCTATTATAGTCGACTATAATAGTACACGACTAAAAGGGTTATCGTGCCGTATTGAACACGACTATATACCTAGTCGTGTTGAATCGTAGACGACTATAAGTCAATTCGTGTTGCATAAAACAATACCTCATAGTACGTGCAATCGTTTTTTCAAGTCCATTCATACATGTTTTTGCCCGCAGTTTCGGAGATGGAGAAGGTGAAGATGAAGAAGATGACGATGAAGATTCCAGTCCATATGAAGAAGAATTGTTGGATGAAGATGAATTACCGTGGTCTGCAGATGAGTGGGATGAGCCTCTTACAGTACCACATTTCAGCCAGCCATATCACACGCGAACATCAACCTCTAGAGGTCCAACGGGAAGAGACACATCTAAAGGGAAATCTGTCGCGTCGGAGGACGATGAATATCTCAATATTGAGGGTGATGGTGGTTGGGATTGGGGTACCTATTCTGCAGAGGCCGGTCCTTCAAAACATTGTGAAGAGGAGACGATGTTGACCGGAAGTTTGCAAGCAGAAGACTACGAGGCACAACTTACCTTAGGGGCTAGATTCGAAAGCGTCAAGCAGTTCAAGATGGTTCTAACTGATCTGGCAATCAAGAGGAAATTCATGTTCAAAGTAGCGGATGAGAGCAAGGACACATTCGCTGCAAGTTGCAAGGTTTCGGGGTGCAAGTGGTACATACGAGCGTCGAACAGACTTGATGGAGTCAGCGTAACAAGGAGGGAAGAACGGCATACATGCGACACTTCTCTAAGTTCGAAAGATCATCCATTGGCTTCTCACCTCTGGATCGCGAGGAAGTGTCATGGCCTCCATAAGGATTCAAACTCCATAAAAATCTCAAATATCCAACAATACATTGAGAAGCATTGGGGCGTCACCGTCAACTATAAAAGGGCATGGAGGGCGAAAGAGGAATTGATCCGATTGATCGATGGCAACCCTGAAGACGCTTATCGTATTTTGCCACAATACGGAAGGGAATTAGAGCGGTCTAACGCAGGTACACATGTGGTCATCGAAAGATCAGCTGATATACCTGATATCCCAATTGAGTTAGCCGGCTACGACTTCAGACGTGTGTTTTGGATGTTCGGCCCGGTTGCAAGAGCATTCCGAAGAACACTGAGACCGTTGCTCACGCTTGATGGAACATTCCTAAAAGGAAAGTACCCTGGAGTATTATTGGTTGCTACAGCAATCGACGGCAATCAACAATTAATGTGTCTTGCATATGCAATTGTGGATAAAGAGAATATCAAAACGTGGTAAGTTTAGAACCAGGAAAGACGACTGTATGAGTAGTCGTGTTAGGCACGACACGACTGGGCACACAGTCGTGTAATCGACAACACGACTACTCATCTAGTCGTCCTTTGCTTATAGACGACCTTGTAACAACCTGAAGCATTCTATGTTTAATATGTTTGTCTCTCACTTGTACAGGACGTGGTTCCTCACCTTACTTAAATGTTTTCTCTTTACGGACCCCCCGGCATCCCTGGACACTATTGTCTCTGATAGACAGAAGGGCCTTCTGAGAGCGGTCACCGATGTCTTTCCCGAGGCTCACCATGGGTTTTGCCTCCGGCATATGGCCGCAAATATGCTTAATACTTGGAAGGATAAGTACCTCAAGGAACTCCTATTCCGAGCTGCAAAATGCTTCAGGAGACCAGAATTCGACGCTACGATGGAGAAGATGAAGGAACACAATGAGGCGGCCTGGAAATATGTTGACAATATTCCGAAAACACATTGGGCGAACGTCGAATATCCGGGTAAAAGGTACGGCACTCTCACGTCGAACGCGTCAGAAAGTGTAAATAATATGCTTCTAAAGGCAAGGTTTTGGCCAATAACTCGGTTGATCGAGCAAACGCGGGCGACCACAAGCGTCCATTTTCAGAGACGCCGAATAGAGGCAGACGGCCTACCGACTCCGTTAACAAAATATGCACAGAATCATATCAATCAGATGAGGAATCAGAGTGCTGGAACAGTTCGAGTTCAACCGCTATCATTACGGCAGTTTGAAGTGACATCTTTATACCATGTGGTAAGCATAAATTTGTTTTCTGTAAGAGACGCCTATAAGAAAGTCGTGTCATCGAAGACATGACTAGCCATACAGTCGTGTCTTCGACGACACGACTGTATTGTCGAATACACTAATGTTGTTCATGTTTTCGCATCAGGATGTTGTGGACCTTACGAATAGAACATGCACATGCGGCTTCTTCCAGAGCATGGGACTTCCGTGCAAGCACGCCATGGCATGTATTGATGAGAGGAGTCTGGAAGCGGTAGAATATTGTGAGAAGTGGTACTGCGCAAGTACGTACCACACCACGTACGAAGAAGTAGTGTTCCCTACTTTAGACAGAAGTCAGTGGGGAAATTACGGCGTATTATTTAAATGCGAACCGCCAAGGCTTGAAGCTCCAAAGAAGGGCAGGAGAAAGACAAAAAGAATTGAGTCACAGCCCGATCCACCTGCAAGGCCACGTGCGAAATGTGGGAATTGTCGTGAAGTTGGTCACAACCGTACAAAGTGCACAAAAAGCCCCGTTCCGAAAGAACATCGGACGCGCAGGAAACGAAAACTTCCGCAACAAGGCAAACTGTCTACGAACGAGACAACGGATGTACGCCGCTCCGGCTTACCTCAGCCCCCACCATTCTTCACTTAGGATGTAGTCAAAGTCTTGTATAGCGCAGAAGGCCTACCCAAATTAACATCTCTACTGTCGTGTATTGTGAAACACGACTACATATAAAGTCGTGTTGAATCAGAGACGATTATATACGTAGTCGTGTTGTTCCAGAGACGATTATATGCGTAGTCGTTTTTCATCATAGACGATTATATGAAACTAACCTGTTGTATTAAGGTCGTATTCACATTCATGATAGCGATATTTTGTCTACATCTGGTATGAGTCAAATATGTGAACTTTGTACATTAAAAATGAACTTTGTACAGTGAAAGAATGTGAATAAAATGAACTTTGTACAGTGACATCTGGTATTTACAGGAAATGAACTTTGTACATTAAAAGAATGTGAATAAAATGAATTTGAAGTTATTCTTTATCAGGAAGCCGCAAAAAACCCGCAACTGTGACAGCATCTTTTGTGCCTTGTCCGGAATCGTCGTCAAACTCGCTGTTAATAAGCCCCCGAATCAAGGTTGAAGCGATGACTGGTCGCCACAGTCGTGTGATTGTGGACTGGTCAAACTCCGGGGGGTTCACATTGGACGCCAAATGCGCGACGTACATCATGATGAAGATGCCACAGTCTTTCGAATTTTGTTGCCACAGCGCTTTGGTTATCTGAGTCATCTTCCAGTCTAGCAAACCAAACCACCCCAGCTTGCCTGCCATAACGACGTTCATGAACTGCGTGAATTTGTCAGCAGCTTTTCTGTGATGCGGATATAATTGGGATCTGCCAGACAGTGGGTTGTAGAAGCGCCATACACAGTGCGGGAAATGGACATACACGAGGCAGAAGTGGGAGCCGGTGCGGATTGGAAAAAATGCGTAGAACATGTTCCTATTCAAGCCGTCCAGCATCTTCCCGAGCTTTTTAACCAATTTAGCATTATTTCCCCCTTCCTGGTGCTCCTGCGAAAGCGAAAGAGATTTAGACAACGATCTAATAATATCATAATTATTTACTTATCACTCCTTCTGCAGGGAACACTTACGTTGTCGAATATCTCTTTGAATCCGTGGCAACCAAAAAATGCCCACGGATATTTCATCGGGTTTCTCTCGTTGCGCTGGCTCAACAGACTTAAAAAAGCATCTATAACCTACAGAAAACATATTGAGGAGTCATTACACTTCGGTAAGGCAACATGCAACTTCCAATTAAAAGTCGATTATTCTATATATACGATCTGCATAGTAGTCGTGTCCTCGATAGACACGACTATGCGAATAGTCGTGTATTCCATAGACACGACTACTCGCAAAGTCGTGTCTTCGAATACCGACTTTATGTCTACAACCCTATATATGAGGAGCATAGGTTTACTTACATTGGTGTTTATTTCTGTTGTTTGTAGGAGGGATAAATAGTCGTCATCACATAGCGTTGGGATTGGATAAGCCTTCCTCGGATTGGCCATCCATCCATCTATTGCCACTCTATCCCGCTCTAACAGTACCCCCATGTCGAAGCATAACTCCGAATCGGCATAGTGGTCGGGAAGAGCAATTACAGACTTAGACTTCTGAGGGGTTAGGAGGACATCGACGTCAACCGGCTGTGATGCGGTTAAGCCAGTGCCCTCGGCGACCTCCTCCTCCTCCCTCGCCTTCTCCTCCTCAGCCTCCTCTTCCTTCAACTCCTCCGTCTTCTCCTCCTCCATCGCCTCTTCGTCTGCTTGCACCTCCTCCTCCTTCCCCTCCTCCTCCTTCGCCTCCTCCTCCTCCCCCTCCCCCTCCTTCGTCTCTTTGTCCAGAACATCCGCCTTCACCTCCTCCTCTTCGACGTCCCCGCCCTTCACATCCTCATTCACCTCCTCCTTCACGATTTCGATATCCGACTGCCGTATGGAAGAGATGACCTCATCGATGATAGAGGTCGCCTCTCTATCGGATATGGTTTGTTCGGAGTCGGCTTTCGGCTGAGGGGACCTATTTCTTCTTTTCTGCTCCTCCGCCATTCTCCGTATATGGTCCTCTTCTCTAATCCTCTGCTCCTCCTTCGAGCCGACAGTCCTGAAGCGCTTTCTTATCACTACACCAGGGGGGAATATGTCCCGGCCGTACGTCGGACGGGACTCGACTTCTGCACGCTCCATATCTTCCTTGAATTCTGGTTGGAGCTTCTTCAAAAACATCTTGGCAGAGGATCTCTTCGCAGCCCGTTCCATCTTGTCTTCCTCAACCGCGCGTTTGATGGGAGCTGAAATGACATTTTACTTCTTCATGTCAGTAGTAGCAGCACGATAAAAAACATAGTCGTGTTATACAGAACACGATAAACCACATAGTCGTGTACAATGAAACACGACAAATATAGTAGTCGTGTATGATGGGGCACGAAAAAATAAATCATCGTCTACAACTTACCTTTACCCCATTTCGTCGAATCCAGATGTGACTTCCTTGCCAGCTCCTTCGTCCGCATACCGATAGGAGTGTTCTTATTATGCTCCTTTTGAAGGGGCCGCTTCTTTGGGTCCATCTGATGCACTGATGACGATTGTGGCCCCATTTGGGGCCGCTTCTTCGGCTCCATCTGATGCACCGATGACTTCTTTCTCTCCATTTCGGGGCGCTTCTTCGGCTCATTCCTCGGCTCGTCAGTCATCTCCTCCTTCGGATGCTCGAAGATCTGACCTTCTAACAGCATTGACGCTGAGGCGGCAGAGGACTTCATAGAGTGGAGAATCTCTCGCAGAGGTCCCACTCTCCTTCCCATCTCCTCATAGGAAGACAGAGCTATCTCTATTAGTGACTGTATGCCCTGAAGGGCACCCTCCAATCGGCCCATTGCAGTTGCAGTCGACTGGGCAGCCTTTCTCGAGGAAGTGGAGGCAGGTTGGTTGGGAGTCGTCTTCATTTCCGGCCTCTGCGGCCTCTGCCGTCGTGGAGGATGGGCCCCTGAGGTTGACGAAGGAAGGAGATATGCCTCTCCGGCCATGGGGCTGATTACGTCGACGAGTTCCTCCCCTATTTGAAGATTGTGGAACACTCCCGTCCAATAGTCGGCCATGCGGTGCTTCTTCTGTGCACCTTTCTTCACCTCTGTAATGAGGGCCCCACTTCCTGGCCATCTTTTCGCCCGTGGGCTGGTAGGGCCCATTACAGGATGGAAGATTGTCGTGTGCTCAAAAAACCAAATCTGCAAATTAAACAGTTGAAAACATTATAACAATGCGCGGTTGCCTTAGTTGACTATAAGTGCAACACGAATTGAACTATGGTCGTGTCCTAAAAAACACGACTATATAGCTAGTCGTGTTTCATGATACACGACTATAAATATAGTCGTGTTCTATAATACATGACTATATATATAGTGGTATTGTATAAGACTTTTTCCCGATCGAAGACTATGAATGCTACATACCTGAAGGACATATGCGGCGCCATTTAGGCATCCACCGCCCAGGCACTCTCCTTGCGATCTCGCTCCCACTAGGCGGCTGGTATGGGTTATACCAGAAACCAACATCTTATGTATAGCCCCAGCCCAATTGTATGACCTCAATCTTGGGAGGTCGTCAATGTAACGGTACAAAGAGGGATGAACCGCTCTAGTGCTGTGTGGAAACAACACCGTGGAGAAGAGGAGGCAGATGATCATCCTCGCAATGTCCTCCTCTTCCATCTTCAGTTCGCCCGCGCTAAGCTTGTCTATCATTTCCTCAATGTGTGGAATGTCTGCTCTCCTCGCGGCAAAGTACTTTCTGAAGAATTGACCTTCCGGTCGGCGTGTCAAAGAGGGGAGGACCTCAACTCTGTCGCCCTTTGCGGGCAATCCGGTGATAAGGGCAACATCTTCCTCTGTGAAATGTAGCGTCCTACCCTTGATATTGAAGACCTTCGCCGACTCATCCCAGTACCTGACCAAATGGTCGAGGAGGTTCCGAGATACAACAACGTCCTCACCTTCAAAAATGACAGCGAAACCAGCCTCGTTCATCACTTGGGCACATCTTTGGTGACGCTGTAGGAGGGCCGCACACTTTTTCATCGCCCCCGGTTGACAACACGTCTTCAGCGCCGGTCGCGCATTATATGTTCTCTTCTCTGGTCGGTCCATCGGAGCCTTCCTTTTCCTGCCCCTCTGATTTCGCTGCCGAGGTGCGAAGACAAAATCATGATCCTCCTCCTCTTCCGGTGGTATTTCCTCCATAGACTCATCTCTTTTTTTATCCATCTGCAAGGAGTGAGGTATAGTGGTCAGTACAAAAGTGTCCTCGGTGCAACACGAAAATATAAAAGTCGTGTCGTCGCGGACACGACTAAATACACAGTCGTGTCTACTCTAGACACGACTTTATAGTTCATAGTAAAAATTAAAAATTCAAATGTCCGACCTTATGAAACTAAAATCAGGTAGGATAGTTGTAACTTACCGTAGTTTAGTCGTCTGTATGTCTGTATTTCCTCGCAGGTGCCTTCACAGTCTTCCTCGCCGTGCACCGAAGCTCAATCCGGTCAATCCGCCTGTTGCATGCAGGCGGAGGGAGCCGCGGGGGTCTTCTCAAGGTTGAAGATCAGAAATCCCGACGGATGCGCTTCAAATCGCCGCCTTTGTCCACTCTCCCTCAGTCGTGTCGTCGAAATCCAGCAGGGGGGCAGCTCGATATCGAGATGGGGGACGCGAATAGGCTCGAACTCGTCCGTGTATTCTGCCGGTTGAATCGCCGCTCCAACTCGCCGGTCGCCGGTGCCGTCGCCGATGGGAATCGCCGGAGAACTTCACACTCGAGGCGTGTTGTACACAACACGCCTCTTCGCACAGTGTTAACACGAAAAAATAGAAGAAAGGGCATTTTGGGTACATCAAGTCCAGATTCCGGGTCATATGAGATTTTACGGGAAAAACCTGGTAATATGGGAATATGAGATTTTGCGCCAGGTAATATGGAAAAAACTCCATATAAGGAGCAAAAGGCCAACATTTTAAGTGGTTGGATACCGCTCCCACAGTGAGTATCAAAATAAGTGGGTAAGTGAGTGTGAACCTCACTCATCCTTGTAGCCGTCAGATTAAGATCCAATGGCTACAACATAAATTGGCCTCATATAAGCTATATGAGTGCGATTTTATTTAAATTTTTTCTATTTAGATATGTGAATATATATAAATATATATATATATATATATATATATATATGATCATTCTCGTATAACTTATATGAGAATGATTTTGTAAACCGTTTGATGACAATCTGAGTGTTATTTTCGAAATCAATTGGTTCTGACATCTAACCTTGCAACTGACCATGGTCAGACCCACCTCCGTCTCCTCTCCCCGCCAATGCGCATCCCTTCCTTGCCTAGGTCCAATTAACCATGGTCAGACCCACCTCTGTCTCCCACTCACTTAAGTGGGTAAGTGAGTGTGAACCCTCACTCACCCTTGTAGGCGTCAGATTAAGATCCAACGACTACGACATAAATTGGCCTCATATAAGCTATATGAGTGCAATCTAGCTTATTTAATTTTTTTCTATTTAAATATACATACATACATATATATATATATATATATATATATATGTATGAGATCGTTCTCGTATAACTTATATGAGAAGGATTTTGTAAACCGTCGGATGACAATCTGAGTGTTATTTTCAAAATCAATTAGTTCTGACATCTAACCCTGCAACTAACCATGGTTGGACCCACCTCCGTCTCCCTTTCCCGCCAACACGCATCCCCTCCTTGGCTGGGTCCTCTCCGGCCGCCACTCCCAGCTCTGCCCCAGTGTCCGGGATGCCGCCGACTCTGCCTCGATCGCTTGCATGGGCCTTGCCCCCGCGGACGCCCTCATTCTCTTCCTCGTCTCCCACTCGCCGCCCTCTTTCTCTGCCGAATGAATGAGGTAAAGATCGAATCTTTTTCAGTTTCATGCTTTTAATATGGAATTATTGGGTTTAAGAACCTCTTAGGCTTAGAAATTTGGGATTAGGGAAGTGATCGCTGTATTATTGATATTGAGTAGTTAGTCGGTAGATACTTAGTTTGATTTAGCTGTTCTTCTGGATAGAATTATTTTGGTGTTTATGTGAGATTAATGCATATTATTTACTGTTTACGCTTTCGGGACAGAGGACTGCCTTCGGTTCATATAGGTGTTCAGTTTTGGTATGAATTTGGAAAGTTGGTGTCCGGAATGCATGAAGTTAATGGAGTGATGTTGACCAGTAATTTCGTTGGAATAAATGATACACGCATTTTCTTGTGGATTGAGAATGACATTAGATGCAAAAACGGCTAATGGCCAATGTCGGTCTATAGTGCAAGTATACGAAGCGAATGGCCGAATTATTGAGCTCCTTGCTATTTGCAATGTAAGTATCGAACGGCCAATGTCAACGTAGAGAATCATTGTACAGTGATCGTTATTTTATAGACAAACATGGGATTTTGTTCTCATACTTGACAAGTGTTTGTCCTTATTTTGACCTAAGTTCGAGACAGGACTGTTTTGCTCACACTAACCTCTCTGGCACACCTCGTGATGAAGCCTTCTAATTATCGAGGCAATGATGTTTGGTCGATTGAGCATTGTTCCTTTCTTAAGCCGAAGATGTTCAGGTCGGAGATGCATATGTTGTCCCATACGAGCCGAGCTGGAGATCAATGATATTCAACTCAGCTCGGCTCGTTTAGACTCGGCTCGAACAAGCCCATGAGCTTGTTCGGGCTCGACTCTTTATTATATATATATATATATATATATATATATATTATATATATATATATATATATATATACACACACAAATATATTATTATTTATTTTAAACTCATTTTATAAAAAATTTTAATGAGCCGAGAGTTTATAAGCTGTAAGCGAACCGTGCCAAGCTCGAGCTCGAATTTGAAATTTCGAGCTCAAGCTGAGCCATGCCCAAGCTCGGCTCAGCTCAACTCATTTACATCCCTAACGAGACGATCTCATTTAAACTTCCCCAAACACGTGTGCCTTATGTAGCAAATGAGAGAGAGAGAGAGGTAAATACGTTAAAGCCTTAGTCCGGTGACCGTCGACATATATGGCTTGTGAAATGATAGCTCGGATGCCAACCTGACAATGCCATCGGAATTTCAGCACCCGGTTCACATAGAGTTGAGTCCAGGCACACAGAGAGCTCAAAAAATATCAATCTCCTAAATGGATGGATCCATTAATTGGCGTTTGGTAGTTTATAGTTGCAATTCTTCTAGAATGGCAATCCCTCGTCAAATACTCTTCTTATTCACGTACATATTAATCATTTCCTTTTTAGCTAACAACGGTACTAACGTACCAACATAAGGTGAAAAGCCTAATAACCAAATTAGAAAAAGGGAAAGTTTAAATGAAACTTGTCTCATGCAGCATGCATGAGCCCAAATAATCTCGAGCATCTGACAGCTACAAGGGGAGTGATATCCATACTCACCCACCCACTAATTTGATACCCGCCATCGGATCAAAATTCGACTGTGCGAGATGACTTGGCTCATGTAAATTACTGATTTGCTTGGAGGGTCTGTCCAAAGAATAGATATCAACACCTAAGATCTTCTTTTATGTATGAGGAAAGAAAAAGAAAAGATCTTCCTGCACTCCCTCTCAGGCAGCTAATTGGCCGGGTGCTCTGATCCTGACCGGGCGGTTGGTGCCTGCGGTAATGTTGAGCGCAGTCGACACCCAAGAGGAGTTTTCTCCTAGCGTGCGACTATTAGTAGCTTTTTTTCACCAGTTTTTTGAATTACCTTGCTATCAACATGTGTAGAAATAAATGTTTATACTTCCGACATGCACTTGATGATGATTATGATGATGCTTACCAAATTGATCAGCATACAACGATTGCCTTGAATTTTTCTTTTACTTTTTAAGTTTTTGCTAACAACTATTGCCTTGGATCAATGTAAAACCCCTTACTCATGTAGCTTTTCTTGTAAAGCTAGTTTGGTCACTTCATCATATCCAACTATTATTATAAGGTCGGCAAGAACATAATTCTATGGAGTGTGGCTCAACGATAGCCAACAAATGTTGTTAAAATATCGTATCCTACCTATAGAGATGGCAATAGAAATACCATTCTACAGAACCCGAGTTTAGTTCTACTAGGAAATAATGTAATGGCATACTTAGTTCCCCTAGGTGATTATGGATAGTCATAGTGAAATATTATTTTAGGACGAGGGAGTATTAGTCTAGAAAATACGCTGCTCGCTTGTGTAATTGTAATAAGCCTAAGTGCCTAGGTGACGATCTAACTAGGCTGTAGATCAGCCAAATCGCCTAGGGAGATCATATCATCGTGCCCTTAAGGGTCCGGAAAAAAAAAGCAAAACATCCACCGTGGATATTTCACTTTTACTATTCATTTATGGGGTTTTTCACTTTCAGCTAAAACTCCTCAGGACGTGTTACACACATCCACAGTGAAAAATCTAGAAATGAATAATGAAAGTGACTTTTTCACTGTGGATGTTTTGGATTAATCATGAACCAAATGGCCACTAAGTGACCCTTTTATATATCCCCCTCTGTCCCATATCAATTATCTACATTTGAAATTTTGGATATTTAATTAAGG
This sequence comes from Houttuynia cordata, assembly GCA_039654745.1. Classification (NCBI taxonomy): domain Eukaryota; kingdom Viridiplantae; phylum Streptophyta; class Magnoliopsida; order Piperales; family Saururaceae; genus Houttuynia; species Houttuynia cordata. The sequence continues at coordinate 40,675,927 of CM077503.1, read as the reverse complement.
AAGTCAATTCATTAACCTTTTTACTTCATTGCTAACTCTTTCCACCATAAGTATAACATGAAGTAGGACATTCAATGTTGGTCACATATAGCTTGTATGAGGCCAATTCAATTTGTAGCCTTTAGATCTTGATATGACCGCTAGAAATAGCTACAATGAACTCACTTACCCACTGATTTGACATGCTCACTTACCTACTGATTTGATACCCACCCTTGGATAGGAATCTAACGACCTAAAAGATTGACCTCATACTCCTTATATGAGAACGATCTCATGTAAACTCATCTCTCTCTCTCTCTCTCTCTATATATATATATATAAAGAGAGAGAGAGAGAGAGAGAGAGAGAGAACGGTTTACATGAGATCGTTCTCATATAAGGAGCATGAGGCCAATCTTTATTGTCGTTAGATTCTGATCGGAGGGTCGATATCAAATCAGTGAGTAGGTGAGTGTGTCACATCAAGGAGTGGGTGAGATCATTATTGATATTTGTACTCGTCAGATCAAGATCCAACGGCTATGATTCAAAGTGGCCTCATATAAGCAATATGAGAGCGATCTCATTTAAACTTTTCCCATATATATATTGGGAAAATGAGCTGAGAGTGTTGGGATTCAACGGGTATAACGAATTCTTGCCCGACTAGTAGCTACGAGTACTCTACTAGCACAACCCCAATATGTAATACTAAAAAAAAAACCAAACAAGCAACTACAAAACAAGAACAAACAAAACACAAAGATTAATTGTGGTTCGGCTTCTTCTAACCGTACTCCACATCATATCAAATAATAAATTTTGTTGATCAAGAGATTATAATGAATTCATGTGATTTTGTGTCACAAAATCCTCCAATTCTCTTGTTACAAATCTCTCACCCAACCTTGTTCCTTCCTCCCTTTACAAGTTTAGCATAAACCCTAAGAACCTTTTTGGAGTCCTTAAATACTTATTAGAGAAGTGACCCAACTTAGACCTGAATTAGAAATGAAATCCTGCATCAAAACACAACTTAGAAGTTGTTGCCGTAATGTCCGGTAGACTGCTAGCTCCCTCCTTGTAGTCTACCGCTCCCTCCATTGCATCCTGTGGATGACCTTCCAGTAGACTGCTACATGGGTTCAGTCTACTGCTGTGTCCGTTGTCTTCTAATGCATCCTCCAGTAGCATGTCCGATAGACGGCTCAAAGATTCCGGTTTACCGGAGTCCTTTGATGTAACTTCTAATGAGCCTTCTGGTCTACTACAAGCTTCTTCTACTGTAGACCGCTCATAGACAAGTTCTTAACACCGCTGTCAAACCTCCTAGGGTAGACTAGCTGCCAATGTGGTCCAGTCTACTGCTGATACTCCTGGAACTTCTAGATTTGACTCCATTACTCAACAGAGAGATATGTCATATGTGTCATATATAGTAGAGGGGCCGCCATCCTTTTGAAGTGCCCTTCACATAAGAAGGGACCAAAGTTGATAGGTAAGGCACAGCTGCCTTCCATCTATAATGACTGTAGATAGATCACACATGCGAGTTCGAATTTATAAACTTTCACCATTGTTTTTCCAATTAAAACTTTTCATTTTGTCCCAAATATAATTGAAACAATTCACCAGTCCCGAACGCCATGTCATGGCACAGACCACGTGTTCCCGGTCAACTGCGATTTATCAAGTGTTTTTTTGTGTACTCCATCTCATGTTGAAGTATCCTAACAAAAATGAGCTAATTTTAGTGTCTAATGAACTAAATTATATACTCCCTCCATCGCATTTTAAGTGTCCAAAATCAATCAGTTCATTTGAAAAAACAAATTGAGGGCTTAATATAGGAAGGAGGTAGTATTTTTAGCCATACCATCAGAAAATACCCAAATGAGCCTCATTCTTCGAAGTGTATGCATAAGAAACTGGGATTGGATTTAAAACCAAATCAACATTACGATAAATCGGATGAGCCCATTTGACTGGTATCTGGGCACCAGTGTGAATGAGGAAGTCTTGGCATTCTTTTGTTTTTCTTTTCTTTTCTTTCCTTTTTTTTTAAAAAAAAATAATTGGATTCTTTAGGTTTTTTTGCTGCAGTGAATTTCCTCCATGGTCATCTACTTTATTTAATTGAAATGGCTAGCAGGGCCTACATACATCCAAAGGCAATAAACACTGTATGGCCCTACATACCCTTCACCATTTGCCACAAATGGGAGAGATCCAACCTACACAATTAAGAGTGCCGCATAGTCCTGGTTAGGGTTAATTTGTTAAATGTCCAGTGTGAGGCGGCAATAGTGCCAATAGTAAGAGTACCATGACAAGGAAATTGGTATCTTTGTTTGGGAAGCTGATCTCCCATGTGCATTCAAGGAGCCCTAGTCCTTTCTTTCTATACAGAAGGAGGCCTAGTCCTGATTGAATGATAATGTAGGTGTTCTATCCTATATATTGATGAACAAGCGATGTGGAACCTACATCAAGGATGATTATGATGCAGCTAGCTAGAGAGGCCCAATTGTGGTCCTCTTATCATGTCACATCTCTAAGCCGACCAAAAATTATAGTGAAATATCTAGCACATGGAGTTGAACATTTGACAGATGATGTATGGCCGTTTACTTTGTCATTGCTACTTGGGAAACATTTCTTCTAATTTAATTCTATGAGATGATGTGTTGCACTATGATCCAACCATGTGCCAATTAATCTAATTTTGAAAAATTTCTGAAAGAAGTGAAATAGAAAGATCCAATCATCTTTAGATTCGCCTTGACTCTCGTAGGCAACAACTACAAAGAGGAAGGTCATGCCGCCTTCTCTGAGAAAGGGATAGATTTGAAAGAGTGCTTGATGCCCCGATCGTATTGATGATGCTGGCTAAGATGTTAGAATGCAATGGCTAGAGCCTAGATATTTGATGCGACAAGGTTTGAAAGTCGTGTTTTGACATGTTTATCAAAAAAGGAAGGAATGGTTTTGATATGCATGGGTCGGTCCGTGTGCTTGAACTTCTATTCTTTACGCTTCCCAGAACGGCTCTCTAGTCTCAACAAAGAAAACCTATGGGGTTTAGCCAAATGGTTCCTTCGGACGTTCGTAGGATGGGCAGAAGGGAGGAAGACTGCCTGAGGCCGCTGAGGGAGAATGAGGAGGAAAAGAAATGGTTTCCATGGGAAGAAGGGGTGCTAGCGATAGCTAGAGGAGGACCAGATGAGGGTTGAGAGAGAGAACCGGTGGAGGGTGGTATGTAGGAGGAGCCGAGGGTGAGTAAGGACGAAGCCAAGGCGGCGAGGCGTTGAAATTTGAGTGGAGAGGCTCTATGCAAGCCACCGAGGAGGAAAATCAGTCCAGTGGAGATCAAAGCATGATCTGAAATTTTTTTCCAAAAGAAAACAAAATGAATGTAATTACCTTTGCGAATTAGTACTCTTTGAGTAATAAATATAGAAGTATTATAAAGAAAATTAAGGACAAGAAAAAAACTCCAAGAGATAGAGCATCGAATAATGGACCATAATCCAGCATTACCAGAGAGCAAACCATGGTAGTACCCCTATGGTTATTGATTTCCTGCTATCAACATAATCACTATAAATCAATTAAAGTGATCATAATTTACAGCACAGTATAAACGAAGAACTAGCATCTACCTAGCATAAAATCAAACATGGGAATTTAAGCAACTTCATTTTTTTAAATTTTCCTTATGCAGGACAAGTAAATTAGTTAGTATTCTAAGCAAAGAAAAACTTCTTCTTCTCTCTCGATTAAATATGATTGGTGCTTGAAAGCGATTATATCCCATCAGGAATTGAACATGCGGGCCTGAGCTGAGGACCTGCATGTTTCCAATTTGGACTTCTCTTTTGGATGCGACTCAAAGATGAGCATACCTCAAAGGAAATTGAGTCCTAGATTTGTCCAAATCAAGTTCTCTATTGAGGTGACAAAGCACACCTATGGTGGGGGCCAAAATCTGTGATACCAAACGTGTGAGAACACCCCCTAGCTGGCCGGTGTCAAAGGTGGGAACCTACCATGTGCTCAAAGAGCTCAACAATTGAGTGTAAACTGTAAAGTTGTTAGGCAGAGTGGGCTGGCCGGCTGAATTAGTCTTGCCAATCCATTGGGCCTTGGCCTGTCCACATAACACATACTAGGGCTGGGAATTTCGTACCCGACCCGCAAACCCGATCCGACCCGACCCTAAAATTACCCGACCCTATTACAAAATAGGGTCGGGTTGCGGGTTCAATGTTATTACCCGTTGAAAACGCGGGTCGGGTCGGGTAATTACCCGCGGGTTGTGTGCAACCCGACCCATCTTAATTTACAACTTCTGGCAGCTGGCTAGCTCTTTACTGCTGAGTGCTGCCCCAAATCTAGCTGACAATATCCTCATATGGAAACACCTCTTCACTTCTGCCCCGACAGACATTTGACAAGATCGTTGCATCAGCTCTGGATTACTTGCTCCCCCTCATGGCCAAGTCTGGCCTTCCGCCAAGCACCTACCCATCGACATTGTGGCCAAGATTGAGGACCTCCGCCTCAAGACCGCCCTCGACTGCTGGTCCCTCCTCCCCCACCACTACCCAGACCTTGCTTCCCCCGCCGACCTCGAGGACCAGTAGATCCGCCGCATGAGGCAAGCCCTGGACTCCTCCGACGTGGAGCTCGTCAAGCTCATGGGCGAGGGGCTCAACCTGGACGAAGCCCTCGCACTCCAGTATGCTGTCGAGAGCTGCAGCCGCAAGGTCGTCAAGGCCCTGCTTGAGCTTGGAGCAGCCGACATCAACTACCCCGCCGGCCCTGCTGGGAAGACTCCCCTACACCTCGCGGCCGAGATGGACTGCCCAGATATGGTAGCTGTCCTGCTCGACCACCATGCCGACCCCAACGTTCGGACAGTCGACGGGGTGACCCCGCTCGACATCCTCCGCACCCTCACCTCCGACTTCCTCTTCAAAGGCGTCGTCCCGAGGCTGGCCCACATCGAGCCCAACAAGCTTCGTCTCTGCCTGGAGCTCGTCCAGTCCGCGACGCTCGTCATGTCCCGGGAGGAGGAAGCCGCCGCCAATGCCAGCTCTGTCGCTTCTGCTGTATACTCCGCCACCAGTAACAGCGACAACATGGTCACCTTTAGCCTGGATTCTAGGCTGGTCTATCTTAACCTCGACTCTACGGCCGCCCAGCAGCTGGTCTGCGGAAAAATGAACGAAGATCGACGGGCTGACAATCGCCGGTGGCGCCGGGATCGGACGCGCGTAGCTCGCCTGGTGGGCTGCTGCAAAATGGAATAAAAGTATTTTTTAAAAAAAAAGTTGGGTCGGGTCATTACCCGACCCGACCCGAGCCAAGTAGGGTTAGGGTCGGCCATTCTCGACCCTACTCATCAATAGGGTCGGGTAATTACCCGACCCTATTTAGGTAGGGTAATGGTCGACCCGACCCTATTTTACCCGACCCGACCCGATTCCCAGCCCTAGCACATACTACCCGGTGCTTGATTGTCACCAAGATGTCAACTTCTATTTTTTGAAGTTTTTGCTTGTCTGCGTAAGTATTATGCTCCCCGCGTTGCCAATAGATTTCTTATTTTCAAATGCAGACAGACTTCAATGGAAGGAGGAAGTACTTTTGAGAAACAAATGTAGGGACGAGAAAAAGAGAACTTATTTTTTCAGCAGCTGAAAATATATTTTGAATGTGAATACAATGGATGCAACAAAGACTAACACATGAAACCAGCCTCAGCTTCCTTCTGTTAACAACAAATATAGCAAAACATTTTAATGGCAAATAACAATTACGAAGGAAGTCTTTAGAGAATTTAGAAACCGCGTCTTCAGAAACCACATCATGCTTTTGCTCAATAACTTAAAGACCTCAAATCAGGCCCATGCACTGAAGGAGAAATTGTGAGACCTCCTCCGCGCCAATGTGCCTTTGCAAACCAAAGATACAGGCTAATAGTCAATTGATTGTATTTTTTAAGTGCAATGTACATGAATTATCAATGTGGTCGGTTCAAGGGGGTTTTATCTCCTCCTCTCATCACATCTCCCAATGTTGAGAGTATAAATTATCAATGCCCTCAGAATAATGAAGTAACCTGGTCCAAATTATTAAGTCATTTGCTCAGTAGAATACAAAATATCACATTAGACAAGGGCAGGTAAGAAATAGGCAGATGTTATTAGATTGAAATGCTGACATCCACTTACGAACAGACAATGTATAGATAATTGGAATATAAGCTATCTCACATGCATATTAGTGCAATAATATTCAACTATCCGAGATGGGTAAAGCCGTTCTGACTTCTGAATGAGCATTCGGATAGGTCTATCTTTCCACACCATAAAAAAGGTATAAACTCAGTAGCAAATTGAATATTAGATTGGTTAGCAACAAAAGAAAGTTCGATATTCAATGTTGCTCGTGACGATAACTAAGTGACAGAAAAGGTCAATAAGGACAAGAAAAAGAATGCCAAGCTTGCTTACAATGATAATTGTCATGGTATATATTTTGACAGAAAATAACGATGACAGACAAATTACAACTTGGAAGCATGTTCTACCTTGAAAAAGAACTTCACATCTAATAGCCTTCAACGATCTCAACACAATAGAACCCAAACAACCTGCATAATACAGCAAACCTGCAGACATAAAAAAAATAGAAACAAATTGATAATTTTTGTAGACAATTGTCTGAAGTAAAATAGATTTATGGACAGTAACTCAAAAACCCTGAAATGAAGAATAAGGATGATTTTTCTATTTATATATTCCCATAGACATATGAATTGCTTGCTGGCAACCAATTATCCGCATTTTATCTAGGCCAAAAGTGACTGATCAATGGGACAGCACAATGCATATGGAGCTCAAGCACATTGAGGCAACATACTAGGTGTTTTGCCACTCCACTAATAGGCCATCTATGCCTATTTTAGAATTAAAAAATATTGAATACGATATGGTCAAATTGGCATCTTGTATACTTGTAAGTAAGAGCAACAGTGAGAACACAAAGAAACCATTCATTAAAAAGAAATAGTTTACTCTGTACAACATTACTCCACTTACAAGAATTTATGTGATGGAGCCATAAACCCCTTTCACAGGATGTGGAGGAAACTACCAGGAACAAGGTAGAAGAAGTAAATACATGAAAGGTAGCAAACTAAGATCAAGGTAGAACAGCACTATCAGAGAAGCAATCATAAAGTCATCTAAGTTGCAACTAACAGGATTTTAGAACCAACGTGAATCAAATTCAGCATACATCAATTCTACTCAATTATACAATTTCCAACTCTAAATCCTTGACCTTATAAGCACTCTTGACTACTCCAGTAGTTACTATTTAATTCATCATCAGGATTTCTTAGCAGCAGATCTAAATGCTTCAAGTTTGAAGACTAGATACTTTCATTACGGTATCCCCTCAACCATCTATTAATAACGGGACACTAGCATCCTACAAAGGACCCAATTTGAAAAGGAAAGCTTTATAACACCAACTATGCTCGAATGCCATCACACATTTTAATCATCACAATGAGTGTTTTCTCATCTACTCTTAGCAAAACTTTAACAAGTACAACAAGACAAACATGTACTTAAGAATCTCTCAACTTGAAGGCACTCTCCAAGCAGTATAATTATCTCACTGTAGGACTGCATGGGTCCACACACAATGACTCGTGTGATTCATTTCCTTCACGGCTACTATAGCATTGCATTTATGTCCCCTAGCTTTCATATCTCAGTTTCCATGTCAATACTCCTTATATTTTAGAGATGTTCATTATACATGGTTAACTTTAGAATATTTTAAAAATCAACCACTAAAGAGAAGTATTACCAATAATACATTAAGAATACAAAAAAGTGCAATCATATATATCTAATAAAATAAACAGCTTACCTAGACCAGCTCAATATACGCCATGGGTGCATTATCTCCCCTCCTCGGCAAGGTTCTAATGATTCTTGTATAGCCTCCATTTCTGTCACCATACCTGTCTGGAACCTCTGCAAACAATGCATGGACAATCTGCTTCTCATAAATAAAACCTAATGCCTGCCTTCTCTTGTGAAGGGATCCATCTTTAGCCAATGTGATCATTTTGTCAACATATTTTCTCATGGCGCTTGCTCTTGCCCTTGTAGTTTTGATCCTTCCATACTTGAGAAGATGTGTAGTGAGGCCACGTAGTAATGCTCGACGCTGATCAGGAGGCCTATTAAGTTTTGGCACACGTTTGCCATGTCTCATGGCAAAGATTCTACTTCCATTGTCAATTACAATGAAATTGTGCTCAAAACTGTTATACTCTGAAGGAAATACAATTTTACATTAGTATATGCAAACATTTATATGAAACTCTTACGACCTACAAATAACACAAGATCCCAATTTGTCAACCAAAAAAAATTCAATAAAGAGAAGGAAAAGTTTGATGTGAAATGGCCAATTCCGACCTAACCTACTCAATGTCATCAACCCAGGGCCAAACGAAACAACCCACTCGCACATGTTGACCTAAAGATCTCAACAACTAAAATAGAAGATGGTAGATTTTATCAAGTAGGCTTATCTCATCAAGAACTAGAATATTCAATGTCGATTACCACTGAAAATTGCGAAGTGGCTCACACAACGTATTCTTCTTCATCAAACTACGTTTAAATCTGACCTTCAAGTCTTCCGAATTACAAGCAAGGCAATGGAAGCTTGCTCGGTCGAAATTCACTGGATATAGGACCGTTACAATCTCCTGGTTTGAAGTATATGTTAAAGCAAGGGGAGACGAAGCAAAGGAACTACTGAATTTATAAACCATATATAGGGCCAGAATTCTTCCTTCAATATTCATTTTATTTGAACTTTTTGGCATATTTTGTCCTCTTACAACATCTACTATATGTCCCTGGAGAAAATATCTCCCTCCTCAAGGTATAAAGAACCAAACAAATCTAACAGACTGGATTATTTATACTCTACACACTCTAAGCTCCTTTTAATTAACTATCTTCCTAGAAATAATTACTTCAAAGGCGAAGCAAGTGAAAAGTACAAATGAAGTCTTTTTAAAAAAAAAATTTCCTCATAAGTAGAGAGAAGAGATCCTACATCTGTGGATATCTCTCAGGCTCCAGTAAGTCTATGCTCAATTAACATTTTACAAATTTAAGCTTCAAACGCAATAACATAGATTCAAACAGCAAAAAAGACACAGACTTTCCAAGACGTATTTCTGCTGGCTCTACATTGAGGCACAGGCTATGCAATGCATCATTTTTTAGAATTGTACTCCCTCCGTCCGGAATTATTATCCATAAGGATTTTCGGAATGAACTAATTTTAGTTCATTCCGAAAATCCTTATGGTGATAATAATTCCGGACGGAGGAAGTGGGAGTATTCCAATCAAATGCCCACAATTTGTGTATACACCAGCCATTATCAACTGCATTTCTCAAATAATTAAAGCAATCACAAAGATAGCTAATTCAAAGTAAAGCAGACAAAAGATTGCAACGTGTTTTCTTCAACGGGAGATGGGAAGGGAAGAAGGGTTACCGGTACCGAGTGCGAGAAGAGGATTAGCCGGGGCAAGTCCAGAGAAAGACGGAGTCTTGTGAGGAGAGAATTTGAGGCGGGAATGAGAAGAGGAAGAGGATGAAGTTGAAGGAAGTCGCAGAGAAGAAGAAGAAGAAGAAGAGGGAAGGGCGTAGCGAAGGGAGACCATGCTCCAGGTGTTCAAACTACTCGCCGACGCACAAGCAGCTGCCATTGCCGCTTTGCTCTGGCCAGCCCTCCCTCACCGTGTGGATAAATAGGGAAGGCCTCATCCGGTTTCTAATTTTTCTTTAACTTCCCCATATTACCCTTTACGCATACTTGTCCGAAAAAAGGTTATGATAACCCGGTTTCCTTAAAATGAATAAAAATTTCTATTTCCTAACAGTTCGAGGGTATGTACGGTTTAATGAAAGGAAAAATCCTTGCATGCACTACAGCGCACTAATCTGGCCAAACTCTTAATGAAATGTTCCATATATGAAGAATACTAGTAGAGCACTGTTGAAAAAAAAACCTTAGCTCGCTCGACAGAGCGTGCGCTAAGATTCACAGTTTCAAACTTCTTTTGACAATATCAAAGTTTCGAATTGGTACTCAATAATTTTTCAACGAAAAAAGTCTTTTATATGGCCGACTTATAAAAATTATGCAAGGAAACTTGTACTCTACATTTCACAAGTATCTTCTACTTGAGAACTATTTCACCAGACAAGAAGAAATTCAGATGCAAAAGTGCACATCTAGAAAATGAAAAAAAAAAGTTCCATCAGTTTATGTATCTTCTTTTATAGGCTCCTTTCCAATGCCTGGGAGAGCAGTCATTGGTAAAATTGCGTACACAAGACAGGTGCATATGCTTTCGGGCAAATCCGATCCATGATGACAATGAACGCCATTATCAGCTCACAATCAAATCCCGGATGGACCACCAAGTTGAATACATCTTCATTTAGTATGATTGTGGATTTAGCCTTCTTCCTCGACATCTCTGCGACCACCTGACTACTCCCACTCAGGATCTTACAGTTCCTTCTTCTGAAGCAACCTTCTATATGATAATCCGGTTCTAAGGTGGTGTTCCTGTACTTTCCCATGAAAATTACAGCTTTATCTCCATTCTTCAGTATGGATTGCCTTCTCATTGAAAAAACCGGCAATCTAGTGGCCTGCGTTTTACCTTCCCCAGAACCTTCAAATCCATACCATTCATCATGGACACTAAACTTCTGCAAAAAAATATATAGGGAAACATATGGACTAGTCATTCCAATCTAACTTATCCATTGAGCCATGCTAAAATAACATTGTGTTCAAGGGCGAAGTAGACAACAAGATTAATTAAGCTTTAAAAAAGCATCCCCATTGCTGCTAAAAAATGTAATCCGCGACAAAAAGCATTTGTCCAGAATCAGCTGCTTGATTACTATTACTATTATTGCCATTTTTGGGCTTATTAAGTTATTATAATTTGCGTGGTCTCAGGTGAGTGACAATCAGAAGACGTACTATATATTTACGTCTGCTAGTAGGCAGTAGCTGCACCTAAAATTGTTATTGAAAAATGTCTTCCTGATCCGTTACTACCAATGGAAGGGGAAATAAGAAAACTTTTACATCCGGTACAAAAAGGACTGTCTATCCTGCAACCCTTTCTTCCTCGGCTGATCATGTGGTTATTTTTGGTTGGTGGTAATTAAATGCTCGTCAGGCTACTCGACCTCTAATGTTATTATACAAATAATACCATAAAACTGCACCAATTAGGTTACTATTTGGTACCTAAATACATGTCTCAAACGTAGATGAACCGGAATTTGCTCTAACAACAACCAAAATAATGATAATGATAGGAATAATATAATAATTACTAACCTGAGGCCTCAAATGTAGCAAAGGTCTTCCTTCTCCATCCATGAGCACAATCTTCTCTGTAAAACACCGACTCCGTCTCGAATAATTTTCGACCCGAAAAACAAGCCTCCCTTCTCCGTTGAATACGGAAAATCCGTCGCTGCCCTGGAATGCCATGCTCGACTTCTTCCACACCGTTAGAACTGATGGGCCATGATCAGCCTCTGGAGGATTAAAACAAGTCTTCTTTCCATGTGTAGGATGTATCCTAGACATTTATGTGTGCTATGAACAACAGGAGGAACAGGGTCAGGACTGACTGGGGAGGAGAAACGAGAAAAATGTTATGGTGAGACTAGATCCGCCCTTCTTATTTCTTAACGAGACGTGTTTAACTGTAGGGAGTGGGAATATTGTCATTTGTCATTGTGGTTGAGGAGTAAAGATGCATGGAGAGAGCCCAAGTTCAAAAATACAGACTATGTGAATAAAAGATTATAAGAATGAGATTAGGTATATATACTAATACAGCATGAAGAGCATGTGAAAGTGATAGATAATGTAGGCTGCCCTATAGCATATGCTGCTAGAACATTCAAGCTCTGTTGGAAGCTCAACTCGACTTAAATTATAGAAACCGGAGATGGAGATAATTTGTAAGATAGGTGTTAAAGCCGATGTCCAGATTGTCGTCTAAATTTTTTCCTTCAATTTTTTTTTTTTTGGCACTAATTTTTCTTCTAAGTTGAAAGGAGAATTTACACATCGCGGGTCAATGTGACGAAATTTACACACCTTCCTGTTTTGTACGAGCTACACGTTTGCAAGTCGAGTCTACACTATCATTAAATTAATGTCACAATGTCATGGCAATTTTAGTTTGATATAATGTGTAAGAAGCTAAGATGTGTAAATTCTGCCACTCTGACCTGAAGATTTGTGAATTCTTCTTTTCCCGAATCTGAACTATAACCATGGCTGTGCCTAGGGGTTAGTGGGCCAGCTAAATTGAACCATAGGCACTGCCATTGTACAACTAACCAATGGAGTCACTGGTCAAGTTTCACTAGCCCTTGATCGCCACAAATCTTTTGTGTGCGAGCAGTTTTGAATAAGAGTACACGCCTTTTGTGTGCGTCGTCGATTCAGGTGATCGACGCCTGCTGAAACGTTATCACTTATCAGTGACTCCGCTAGCGGCTTCACCAGTGGATTCGAATTTCTGGATGTCATGCCGAATATACGATGACCTAACCATTTTTTCAGAAAGGCGACAATTAGATGAAAGAGCATAACTAGAGTTTGTGACTCTAACAAAGGCAGACGGTAGATGAGCCAATAATAACTTGATCACTATTAATCAAACTGCATATTAACAAAAATTTATCATCATTCCTAATCGTATATATCTTCTTCATATAATTGTGGAAATCATTCTTTAATTAAAGAAGCAAGAATTATGATTTATGTTATCTGCAACATAGCATGACAACGGAATCTATCTAGTCTATCATGTAATGGAAAGATCACATCTTCTAAATCCAACTTAACATAAATTCAACTAATCAAAACCAGCAGAAAAGATCGGACTTCCATCGTCAAATTCGGAACTAAACCTTGTGTACAAGTTATTCAAATTAGATCTGATCTAAGCTTTCCAAACCTAGCTAGTTCTTCATCACAAAAAATAGATCAGCCTCCCCCACATGCATTGCAGCCGCATGCTACCGGGCTAAAGGCGCAGGTGCCGAAAGGCTTGCCAGGCAGGTTGCATACCACTTGATAGCAGCATGGCATTTTCTTGCAATCGCCTTTGCCTGACTTGTCCGGGCAACACCCGCAAGTACGACACACTCGGAAGGGCTCCTTGGCCGCAGCCCCTACTCCATACCGAGCCGGATCGATGTCATAAAACTGGCCGTCCGATGGCTTCAAAACGGTCGTCTCGTTGCTGGCATGTTGCTCGCCATGCAGACACGTAAATGAAGCTGTGCATGAAGAGGAGGAGGAGAGGTAGGAGGGGGGGGGAAGTAAAAAGAATTTTCAATACGAGTAATAATCATATCCCTTGGTTAAAAAAAATGCTATATATCTTGTATCCATTCATTAGACTTGGTTATATTTATGAATACAGGTGATTATCAATCACTTTATTCAATAAATTAATGGTAGTCAGCAATCAATATTATATTGGAAAAAAAAGATTGGGCATATAATAAAATGACATACCGAAGATGAGGAAGGTAAGGACTAGAAAACTTGGAGAGGTGTTGAGAGGAACAGTGGCCATGGTGACAGGAACAAGATTTGATTAGGATCAGAGGAGAGACGATGGTTGTAAGAAGTGTTATAAGTGCGAGCATCAGCAATTTAAGGCATGAAATACGCAGAGACAATGAGAACCCAAAGAATGGGGAGAACTCCTCTCCACAAATTCCATTACGTGGAATTCCTTTGGCCACCTGGTTAGTCAAGGAAATTATGATGTCAGAGGTGATCATCATATGGAGATCGAAGACAAGAAAACCATATGAAACAGGTGAGTGGAGAGTGACGGTTTAGCAATTTAAAGTCTCATTCACAAGGGGTGGGAACCTTTTAAAAGTTTTATGTAGTGAATCTTTGAAAAACTATTTCATGTGTAACCAAGTAGAGGATATTACTAAGCTATTTATGTTCATCTTCATGACATAGTTTTTGAAAGAGTCAGTAGTTCGTGATTTAGAATAAGGACCAGGTGTTCCGGCAAGGTTTAAATTTCGTTTATTTGTGAAAGAGTTTCATGAGATTGAATGATAACGTATTCGATGTTGTAAAGAAAATGCATGATTCTTAACCTCGCATAACTACCTAGTACGAGTTAGTAAAAAATACATTAGAACCCAAAACATGCATGGGAAGATCAGTAGTGCTCATAGAGCAAATCAAAAGTCAAAAATATATTAAAATCCAAAACAAGCATGGGAAGATCCATTTTTTAGTAGTGCCGATAGAGCATTAAAAGTAAAAGCACATTAACATCCAAAACATGCATGGTAAGATACATTTTTAGTACTGCTTGCAGAGCAAATTAAATCCTGAGATCCTAACCATTACTCTTATATCGTCTGCCAAGTAGCAATAAGGATGTTATGCCTTGAATCATGTATAAAATGAGATAGTTAAGTAAATAAAATGTTATTTTATTTCAATTCCTTGGATTTTACTTGAACATAGGTGTTGCAATTTTAGCAAAGCTGTTTAGTGCCTAACAACTGTTGCAGGAAAATCACCGAGCAAAAAAAAAAAACACTCCCTCTGTTCGATATTAATAGGCCTTATTTGGTTTTTCAAAACGAACTAAAATCAGTTCATTTTTAAAAACCAAAAAGGACTATTAATGTGAAACGGAGGAAGTAGTTATTGAAAATGATAATACTCCATATCTACCTGATTGACTAGTTAGTAGTCTATAAAAACCTGATGTGCACTATTCACTTTTTTTTAGAAGAAACATATAAATGAGAATATGCAGAAGCTTTTAATTACTCCCTCTGGTCACTTTTAATTGAGATAATTAACAAAAATAGTGTACCCAAATCAGATATACCGCTCTGTAATCATTCTTCGGCTGCCCGACAGCGACCCTAGTCGAGGTCGAGAAGCCTCCTCGATGAAATGTGACTTGCTAGCTCGGAAAACCTGGGCTCTTACTGTGGACACCTAATCTCAATAAAATTGATCAATTATGCGACTATCTCAATTAGAACTGACCGGAGGGAGTAGTTTCAGTTTACAAAAACTATAGTACCTTCTAACCAAAAAGTGCTTAGTACTTTATAGATACAGCGTTGCATGGCCATGGGAATCTGTACCCTACAACAATTAGTCTTCATTTACTTATACCATTCACCAAATACGAGTATTTCTTAATCTTTTTCCACATAGGTTATTATCAAGTCGATCTAAGCGCCAATTACATTTGTTTCTCTCTCTCTCTCTCTCTCTCTCTCTCTCTCTCTCTCTCTCTCTCCATTCCTCTACTTATCACTCAGGAAAAGATTCACATGAAACCCAAAAAATGCAACTGGACCACACTCATGTAATATGTAATATGTAATATGTATCAGATGGATAATTTAAAGTTCAATTCAATCGGCATACAAAAAAAAGGAAAAAAACAGAAAGAAAGAATTACAAAGAAGCAATTTCCTATCGTTTCCGAATTAAACCTTTTGCATAGTTAGTTATTCAAGCTAAGATCATTCTTAGCTTTTGTTTATTCTAATAATCCTGGCTAGGCGTTGTTCACTGTAGCAGAAGAATCAGCCGTACATGGTTAGTGCATGGGAATTTTTCAGCCATGGCTGCATGTTTCACAGCCGCATTTCATCGGTACGAATGCGCAGGTACCGAAGGGCTTCCCGGGCAGGTTGCAAACGATCTTATAGCAGCATGGCATTTCTTTGCAATGACGGCCTGATTTGTCTGAACAACACCGGCACTTTCCACACGTTTGGAATGGTTCCCTGAAGGAGGTTTCCCTAGCAACCCCAGCTCGTGGATCGACGGCATAAAATTCTCCGTCCTCCGATGGGACCAACATGGTCATCCCTTTGTTGGTGGCATCATGTTGCTCGGCATGCAGGCACGTAAATGAAGCTGTTCGTGAAAATGGTTGTTTTAAGCAATATAAATCACATTTTCTCATATCATAATTTGACTTTTGTTTGAATCAAAATGATGATAGAAATACATAAGAACCTAACCTAAACTACATGATTTAATTAGAGTATTTCTATAAATTTAGTAGTTTTGTACCTACATGTACATATTACGCATGTCTACGTGTATATGGACTAGATATATGCATTGCTACGTTAAAAATGCTGAGTATTTTATCAAAAAAAGGCTTAATGTAGCATGACATACCTAAGGCGAAGAAGATTAGAAATACCAAAGAAATTGGAAACGCGTGCAGATGAGAGGCTTGCATGTCGATAGAACGAGAGAACGAGGGATCAAGTTAAGTTTTGAGAATTGCACCAAAAAGACAAGCTGTTTTGAGATTTTTCAGGAAAAAAAAGAGATGAAAGTAAGCTTTGAAGGCAGAATTGCTTCCGAATTCAGGAAAAATCATTTATGGCAGGGCCTTCCGGTGCAAAAATCTTGGAAACAAACCCAATGCTATTTTTGGGTTTTATTTCTCATGCAGAGGCTGGCTTGGTCAAAGAAGAGTAATTAGTTGTTGGACGTTTTTTTATGGTGAATGGGAAGAGGAGAGCACCATGAGATGTAACAGCAGTGGTTACAGTCAATGTTAACCAATTCTACAATTTAAAGGCAGTTACGAAGTCCTTGCTTTCGTTGGTAGACTAGCAAGTTCTATTGCTTGCATTACTATCTACAAGCATTCATGGTTCATTAATAGCCAAAAGTTAGAGCATACATGGTTGACACTTCCCCTTTCACACATTGCTCTCATAGATCCCTGTGTTAGCTGAATACTGGCCAATCCAAAGGTTAATTTTCGGAGAAATAAGTGACATTTAGAGCAATAAGTCGAGCTTCCCACCTGTCAATGTCATAGTCCAATCTCTTTGTTCAAAGTGAACTAATTTTAATGCATTCTGGAAACACAAATCTGACTATTCATGCGGGGCGGAGTAATGTACCCTTTCGCATGCAATTGTGCAAAGAAATGCATAGTTTTTAATCAGCTACATGATGCCAGCGTGTAGTTCACCACACCCTGCTTACCCACCCCAAAGTATTACATAGACGGCATAGGGTGGCAGACTAACTATTCTTTTTATACTGGGAGACAGACAAATAGAATTGGTCACAGGACGCTATCAGACAAGCTATTTTGCATTCTCTACCGGAAAGTACCGAATGGACATGCATTTCACAGCCTGACATGAGAACGTAAGATAATTTTACCAGACGGGAAAACCAGCTATTGCATTGGCGCAGGTAGTAATCCTAACTTCATGCGTCACTTCGATTCTCTAGTGTAAATGGTAGATAAGTCCAGAACAGGTTCTATCTACATTGTCAGCGTCGCACTTGCAAGGAAATGTACAAAGAAAAGAATCTCAATCACGGTTCAAAATGCAAGCCCTGAGCAACGCCCCTTTGACGCACAAATCCAGAAAAGAAAACACTACGTGAGACACAGAATTGGATGTGTTAACAACTCTTTCCTGTGAGTTAATCATTATCAGCTAACTAATTGGTCAACAGAATATACTAGTAAAAATACGAAGATCTTCTATAAGAAAAAAGGGTAACAACAGCTCAACGTGGGGAATGAATGCACAAAATTTCCCTGTTGAAAGAAACTACTTCAGCTATGAATGGTGATTGTTTGTATCGCTGACTCTCAATAGAAATCATATCGACCACTTTTCGGCCACAAGTGAAGGTGCCTCGTGTTGATGTAGGTATAAGATATTGACTCGAAGGGTTGCAAGTGAAAATGCCACGATCTCGGAAGTCGACAAAAATTAGTCACCAGCAACATAAGTTTTCCGCTCATAATACTTCCTTTCACTCTCTGACTTCTTTTCGTTCCTTTTCTGCAATATGAGGGCAGTAACAAATTTCATATCTCAAAGCATAATCATTATGAAAAATAAGAGTCCTAATTGGTAAAATGACCCTAGAATACGGTAATACAATTCTAATACTCCATTCCAATAATTCTAAACCCACTATGGATGCCAGGTGTATCATCTAGTCAAGACTCAATTCAATCATCTATTTAACTTGGTTCAACATGACTGTACTGCACTGAACCAATAACTCCCTCCCTCCCTATCTCTCTCTAAAGATAAAGACTCGACCTTCACCAACAACTGCACTAGATAGTACGCAGGTACCTTTTCCTTGAAAGATTTGCGTTTAACGGCCATTCTATAATTAAGATATTAACAGCATCTAACATCTATTCTCAGGCTACACTTGCACAATCACTTAATATTTTTTAACCATGCACATCCAATCTCATTAACACCAAAAAACTTCTCTCGATTCAATGCCCAGTGGGAGGTGAGGTTTCCCTAAAAGTATTCTAAGGAATTAAATCTTGTACATTCTCTTTGGGTTATTCTGAAGGGAGGGGAGGGGGGGCGGGTGTGATAGTAAGGAACAAATTGGTATATGTCACATTTGGTAAGCCTGCCATTGCTGGATCTCAATGTGGCCTCCAATCAAATCTCAAGAGTTTAAACGGGTTCTTTAGTAATTGAAATTATACATAGAATTTGGGAGGATTACAGAAAAGTTGGATGATAGTCGAAGTGCAAATCTGCTTGTGAGGGCATGATCAATTACATGCACAGAGAAATGAGCTATGGGGAGGGGGAGAGAGAGACAACCTGATAAGCCTCATGATTGGCAACAATCCTCTTGATAATCGTTGTAGTTGTAATGTCTAAAGGACTTTCAAGTTGTCGATAGATACCCATTTCCATGGGAACAGCATAAGGATTGATTTGTCCCTGAAAGAGCGTCATCTTCTTTATCAGAAACAAGAAGTTGCTATAAGACATTGTAATAAAAATTTGCAAGAGACTAGGACTAATCAGTGCAAAAAATAATACCTTCTGGAAATCATTTTCTGCAACTGACCCATGTACAACCAGAGAAATGTTAAAAGTTGTGATCTGCAGCAGTGTTCTTCAATCATTAGAGAAAAAGGCCATGAATAGTATTGTATGTCTTTAAATGAGGTAAATAAGAAATTACAAAGATGAACCATCTATAAACAATAATCGTGAATATAAGATGCAACCGTATTTCAAATGCAACCCCCTGTACTGCAGATCATAAAATCATGTGGACATGGTATAACATGGCTTCACAATTTTTATGCACCTAGTTGAACTTGGTACAAACTCCTCAACCAACTATAAGCCAATTGCATCAGTGGAGTTGTCATAATAGATACAAGATCTCATCTCAAAATGAACTGCAGAGAGCCTGTAAATTACATAACAACTAGAGCATACACTTAAGGACCCAATCTACGCTCAAATACGCACACTCGGCATTTGTCTAAATAACCTTTACATCCCTGTAACTATAAAGGATAACTGAAAGACAATCAAATTCTTATCCTGATCATTTAGAGGCATAATAGTAATCCCATGTTAACCAAAAGCAACATCAACAGCCAGATCTAAGTGGCTATTCCGTGCCCATTAATGGATCTGGAGGCCAGATATCGTGCTTGTAGTCTGACATCCAATCTGGCCAAGCCTAGCATGCTAGCTAACCGACTAATACTGCTTCTAGGCCATAAGCGGGCGAACTATGGAATAGGACGACTTCCAGACTCCTCGTAACCATGAGCTACGTGTTACTTCTTTGACTATTATTGACTGCCTACAGGAAATAAAGGCCAGTCTGTCAGAGCTGACAGAATATTCATCAAGAACAGTTTACGTAACTAAGAGTAGTTTTGTGATTTACTATCCATATCTAACAGCCTTTCTGACATAAGAATCACCAACATGTTCAAAGGTATAAATGACTACAAACATAGGTCAGAGCTGCAAGGCAATTTATTCCAACATAAAACACAATCATGCACACAACGATATCATCTTCAGATAGCTACAAAGACAATATTAAACATAAAGAAAAAAAGAAACGGAATGTAATACCTCTTAGACCAAAGAATGAACAGTTAAACAGGGAATTAAAAACTACAGCTATAGAATTGAAATTGAATACCTTTCTACAAAAAAATGTAAAATATGATGCACAATGCTCAAGAAAACTGGAAAATGCTTGTATGCAATACAGATCTTCAGTAGATCGCGGACGACATCAATGCTAGTAAAATGTCAGGGATGAAAAAATGTAACTATATACTACATTTTGAAAAGCATATGGGTTCCGATAAGTACTTGTATGCTCACACTACATTTGCACTGTTAAAAAAAACAAAAAAAACAAAGCCATGAAAAAGTACATTTATAAATACATAATGCATGGAAGCAAGATACCAACCATATCCTTGGAGACCTCCCATGGAGCGCCAATAATAACTTCATCTACATACCGACAAGCAAGAACACTCAAACTTCGCTCATGCAAATTCATGATTGGGCGATGCACCCCTCTATTGGCACTGCATCATCAATTATCAGAATAACGTGAGAGGCAATGCAAAACAGAGTGTATGTGAAGTTCACTCACCACCATAACTAATTCCAATGTGAAGTACATAGCACACTAGCGCTCACATGCCATGGTGGCATAAGAAACAATATGGATTAGTGAAAACCAGGCTCCAACAGCAATGAATCATAACATATAAAGATTTAAGCATTACAAATAGGATAAACAAATGGTAAATTGTATCTAAAAAGAGACGTGATTTCAGTATGGTTTATCAATCAACTTACACACGTACAAAAGACAATCAGATGCATTTACGTATATAACATGAGAAATACTATCCATTAAATCCGAAAAAAATCCATTATGTTTAAAGAACCTCAAAATAGATCAATTTAGAATGTTCAGATGTGCGTGTGTGAGTACCTCCTCATCAAGTCATATTTTGCAGCAATTTTTAAACTCGAGTTAATGCATAATGGATATAAGACACCTCAACTATAGATCACACACCAATCATTCTCAGTTTTTCATCTCATTGCCATCAGAAGTAGTAGGCCAGTGTACAAGAAAATCACTAGACCAAATCAAACAGATCAAGACTTATAAATATATACAATATACATTCATCCAGTTAAAGCAGTTATCAACCAACCTCACAGTTTGATCAGTATGGATCCCAACAAGAAGAAAATCTCCAAGCCCTCGAGCCAGCCTCAGAATCTAGATCATAGTAGAAAGCATTGTTTTGTAAGAAATGCATAAGATGCAAAAATAGCATGAAACGTAACTGTCTCGACAATTTGATTAACAAGAAATCATTATCAACTTAAATCCTTTAGGAATCCAACCGGTATTGATGCACAACAAACAGCAAAGCTAAATATGAATACCTCAACATGTCCGGCATGAAAAAGATCAAAAGCTCCAGCAATGTATATGATACGGGCATCTGGTCCTGGTCCCTACAATTAAGTCAGGGAACTATCATAACAATTCATTTCCAAAATGTTGCATTTATGCAACTAGATTTCCGTGAAGTAAATAAGGCCTAATCATCATGATCATCCGCAACAATAACACCTTATCCCATTTGTACGGGGAGATAACACAGATTCTGCCCCACCATTCCCCACAAGTACCAAGTTTCATGGGACTTTTACATGCAAAATTGCAATAACAACTATTTTGCATCTTTAATGAAAAGATTTTCTGTACTTAGTGCATGATTGTCTAATTGAAGAAAATTTTCTTGAGATGTGCTTGCAATTAGAGGCGATCCTGTAAATCACGTATTATAGCATTATCTCAACCCTAAACCCTAAATGGCACCCTAGTCTTCCATATGCAGTCTTAACTAAAATATTAAAAGCATTTAAGGGCTTTAGGCCAACAAGAGCATCCGCTTCCTCTCTCTTCATTACATAGTATTTCCACAAGAAAGATATGATGTACAAAAAATAATAAAGACAAAGTAATCAATAGGCCACAGACGCAGAAACTAAGCAGCTTTTGAAATATTGTTTCCACTATATTTCAGAAAATACCTTGCCATTTGAAAACTGAACAATCCTTCTTGACGTAGGTAAAAAATGAGACACACGTGTTCCACTTCCAGACACACCGTCCTCAACTTTTTGGCTGTGCCCATGACTAAATTGTCTCTGTAAGGACGAGTGGCTGGGATTGTCCGCACTCGATCTCTCTCTCACACAAAGAAGCATGCGACCTGTAGTTATAATCCTCTTCAACATTAATAAACATGAATAACTCAAACTAAGAAATGAAACGAGCAGTTTAGAAACAGCATACTTTGCCATTGTCATTTACTTACTAAAAGGCATGGGGTGGATTCACACAAGCAAGTTAGGTAAGAAGGAGAATTAAAGTGGTCTCAGAAGAGAAAAAGGATCACTTTTTAATACTCCCTTTGTCCCATATTAACTGTCTTAATTGATTTTTCAAAAGAAACAACTTTTATTGTATTCTGAAAAACCAACTAGGTGTATAATTAAAGCAGAACAACACCATCGACACTAAATACTGGATTTGCCTATCATCATTACTTTTGGGGGGAAGTAGTGTGGCTTGCTTCTACAATAACACAAATGTTTCTTCTATAAAATGTTTCTAATTTTAATTGCAGTCATCATGCAAGTTGGAACAGGATTTTTCTGCTTTAACTTTGCAATTTTTTCCATGCTCCAAAAATCATGGTATAGCAAATCCATAAACTTCACACGTAATAATTCTTTCTTATGAAAGACATGTTCGTACAGTAATTAAAAAAAACAACTAGAATAAATGCACAGAAATATACGAAAGTCAAACTGCACCCAACCTAAAATGCTCAATTAAGTATGTTATAACTCAAAGTTAGAAATTAATAAAACTCATTTTATGTAATTTAACCCAGAAGCACAGTCTATGCCACCTGCTTTGTATCTCTTGTCTTCCATCCCAACCATAAAAAACTAATTTTGGTGGTCAAACAAAGCTCACAGAGGTTAATACACGAAAGGTAATAACCTAATAAAGAATCGGTGGAACAGGGCAGAATTGATACCAACAATGTCAGTGCTTGACACCCCTTCAGTTCGCTTGATTTGCTTATAACGGCCAGCCTTCTTGGCAAGAGCGTATGCATCAGTCCCATCAGGAAGAAGACAAGGATCATCTCCGTGAATGATGTAATCTATGTTGTATTCATTAAAAAGTTTATGCATAAACTCTTCCGTTATTGCATAAGGTGCATCGGGTATGACTTCATCCACCCATTTCACACCACTCACCATAATCATCCTGCACAAAGAAACCAGCTTTAGATTCCAACGAACGAACAGATGACCATCTGAATCAGATTTCTCGATTACAACAGAACCAGTCCATATTTCTCGATTACAACAGAATCAGTGTCATTTTTCAAAAAACAAGTATTCAGGAAAGATAAGGCCACAACCAACTTTTGCAACTATCACACAGCAAAAACAGTCAAGAAAGTATTCCCGACCAATTCAACAGCAGTCATGAAAATAAATAGATTCAATAGACTAATCCGATATAACCACACAGATGACCATCTGAAGCAGATTCCTCAATTACAAAAGAATTAGCTTCCATTTTTCAAGTTCTCAAAATTCAGCAAAAGTAACTCCACAACCAACTCTTGCAAATATCACACAGCAAACAAAATCAAAGAAGATCACATTAAAGAATTCCTCACCAATTTAACAGCACTGACGAAAACAAATAGATTCAATAAACTAACGGATGTAACAAAGAAAGCTTACTTTTGCTCTCTAAAACAAAAAAGAAGACAATATCTAGACAAATTGGAATTCAAACAAATTACCTCTCATCAAGAGGAGTAACCGGGGGCCCCTTGTTGGCGATAATCTCCGCATCGCTAACCACGCCAACAACCAGCTGGTCGCCGAGAGCGCGGGCCTGCCGGAGGGCATTACAGTGGCCATAATGCATCATATCAAAGCACCCGTCCATGTAAACCCGAATCGGCCTCTTCTTCTTCTTTTTCAAGCCGCCCATAAGCGGCGGCAAGGGGCAGCTGAAGTAGAAGCCCATGATCGAGGCGCCGACGACGAGGCCGCCGATGAGGAAGGTGGCGTAGAATCTTGGATTGTGGAGGAGGCTCTCCATGTACGACGCGTCGGAGCCCGTCATGTCTCCACTCCGAGAAGAGGACCCAAAAGGAAAGCAGAAATGTGGGAAACCCTGAAAAACGGAGTGATTGGAGAGCTAAGCTGCTGGAATCAAGAAGAGGGTTTCTTGGAAGAAAAACATCATGATTCACGACAAATTGTGTAGGATTCAGAAACGAATCTTGTTCTAGAAATTTGCAGAGAACACGAGGATTTGATGGGAGGGAAAGAGGCTTGAGAGTGGAGATCCTGCTCTGATAAGAGAGGAGAGGCTGGAACGAGAGGCTGGAGGAGGCGCTTTTTGGACAGTGCGCTTGCGCACCGGGAAAGTGCAATATCCGCCGTTCCATGCAACGGGCATGAATAACGACGCCGGTTCACCACCCTACGACCGGTTCATCCGCTTGATGGGTTCACTGACCAATGACCATAATGGATGAAAGTTGTGATAGTACTGATTTAAAAAAAAAAAATTAGAAAGTTGTGGTAGTAATATCTTTGCTATTGCCACCCCAAGAATGTCTCGCTTCTCCCGAAAAATGAAGGAGGATAAGGTGGGACATTTTAGAAATTGAGATGAGTTTATATAAGATCGTTCTCATATAAGGAGCATGAGGTCAATCTTTATTGCCGTTAGATTCCAATTGGAGGGTGGATATCAAATCAGGGGTAGGTGAGTGTGTCACATCAAAGAGTGGGTGAGATCATTATGGATATTCGTAGCCGTCAGATCAAGATCCAATGGCTATAATTCAAAGTGGCCTCATATAAGTAATATAAGAGCGATCTCATTTAAACTTTTCTCTTAGAAATTAGGAAAATGATATTTGTACAGCAGGACGGAGGAGGAAGTGTGACATTGTTTGGGGGTAATGGAAGCATTGTCCAAGGAAACTGGTAACTCTACACCATTGCAGGAGAAATTGTTACGTGTGCCTCCCATGTGGAATTTTACTCCTAGTATGCCACTAGCTGTTGATCTTAGAGATCGACCGTGCCAATGCCGCCAAAATGCACTCCGGCTAGAGTATTCCTCTCGCCACACACCATAATTTCTCTTGGTGTAGACATGCATTGTAGTTTTTGTTGGACACTAGTATAATTTTTCCATATGTAAACATATATAATACTCCCCATATCCTGTTTGTTTTAGAGGTGATTATTAGATGGGGAAACCCCAACTAATGGGAGGAAGAAGAAGTTGAATATACACTTAGACCAGATGGAGCATCTAAAAAAGGATGGTCCTAAACGTCTAAACGGGATGGAGGGAGTAGTTTTTATTGGTCAATCAAAGTGGCCACATCACCTATCTATAGTCTACACTGCTGTAACATCATCATCTTCTTCTAGAAAACCAACACTGACATCCGCGTCAATGAGAGATAGAAACCCTGTGCCTGACTTTACTACGGTCTACCAATGGAAGCCTCTTTCATGGATTCTTGAAAACCAACTGCTACCCTCCCCTCCCGTTTGGTTCTCTGAATCCGTCCTCCTCCTTTCTTTCCTACACAAGCACCCAATATAGCCTGGATAGAACTCTTTCTCTCTGGTTCTCTGTTGCACTAGGAGGAGCTCTGCTGGGTCGGTTATCTTTCTTCCCTTCGACTTTGGCTGATTTATCTTTTCCTTCTTCTTTTGGTTTTCTGGTTCTGCGCTGAAATTGTCTTCTATTCTTGAAACGATGCAATTTGCTTGATATGCTGTCGGGTTTGTCGTGAATTTTGATGTAGATGAGGATACTCTTTGGAAGAATATTTATTGTTTACCTTGTGTTCTGTAATTTACTCAATCATCAGCATAGGTCTCTTCCTGTTAGCATTTCTGCTTAAGGGCAAGTTCGGCCCCGTAACGCTTTCTGTGTTGGAGCCGAAGTTGGAGTCTTGAAACTGCTTAGATATACTAGTTACATATATGCTTGCTGTGAATAATTTGTCAATTTATATGGTTTATTTTGGTTTAGGAAATTTCTTCTTACTCTTTTTATCAGTCTATGTACTTTTGCGTCTCCTTAGTATGTATATTGTCCTCTTTATGGTGTGCTCCTTTTGCTTCACTACTCTGTTATGATATTTTAAGCGTCTGCATAATGGCATTTTGTTGAGTTGGCTGGCTTACAAGCGTTTTGTAGATTGCTACCTGTTATTCTGTTTTTTATTTTTAACTGTTTACATGGCTTTAATGCTTTATAAGTTTTTATCTGCATGTTGA
Organism: Houttuynia cordata; assembly: GCA_039654745.1. Lineage (NCBI taxonomy): Eukaryota > Viridiplantae > Streptophyta > Magnoliopsida > Piperales > Saururaceae > Houttuynia > Houttuynia cordata. The sequence continues at coordinate 40,649,496 of CM077503.1, read as the reverse complement.
ATGCGTAGATCTCAAATTTCTAGTCATTTGTCCTGCATTTGCAAATATGCTTGTTTAATGTGATCACTGCGTGCTTTGAACTCAAAGTCTTGGCATCAGCACCATTTGTTTAATGTTTTCCGATGATGATGATGATGATGATGATATTGTGATTTCAAGCATAGAACATGCAGTGTTCCTGCTAGAATGCTCATTTGCTGCTGCTTTGTGCGTTCACAGTTACTATTAGAAAATTTGTTTGTTGTTGCACTTTGTAATGATTCTGAGTTGTTTTCATGCAGTGAAAGATCTACAAGCAATATGCTCGTCCTACTCTATTCCCTTGGATTTGTCATGCCTAGCAAGTTAAGTCAGGATAAACAGCTTCTATGGTTGTTATCTGGCTTTGCTGGTGTAGTAATGTGCAAAGTTGTAAGTCCAAATTCAAGTACTTTTGTGCCACAATGCCCCACAATCACAGACGTGCACATGCACTGACTGACCATTGCATGGCCACTCGCTTACACGAACATATGGAACAGACCCACCACCACACACAAACACCCTATTTATCACCTTTACCATTTACATTCATTTGAATCTCTCATTGCAGGTATATGATGTAACTGCATTGATTAGCTCACATTTCAAATGTTATATTAAGCTTAACAGAGCGGAGAAGGTTGAATGGAATAACAGGTAGTTACAACCTATATAGCAGACAATGAGAACTTCTGCTCTTCTTGGTACATTGAAATTAATTAATCCTTCTTCTGTGCTATGCAGGGCTTTCTCAACAGTCCATGCGCTTATCGTTGCTGGCATTTCCTTCTATCTTCTATGGTTATCAGAACTTTTTAAAAATGATAAACCCGATGATTTGATGATCAACAGAAACTCTGTTTTATCCAACTGTATCTTATCAGTAAGTCTTTGAAAGGCGCTTTATAAATAGAGAATGCAAATAGCATTTGTTTTATCTAGTCTTGATCAAAACTCAACCCACGGATTGATTGAGACCAGTATTGAACTGCTCCAAACTTGTAACTTGGTGTGGTTCGTGTCAGCAGCATTTGTTTCAGTTTATCCAACTTGAAATACATGGCTCCAAATTTTTCTATCACTCTTAATTTCTAACCACATAATGATACAATTTTGTTACATGTGCAGTCACTATAAATGATTTTTATGTATCTACATGTTAATAATGCAAAAATGACATAAGTTATGCCAGTATCATACCAGTGAACACTTACAAAAACTCCAATCATTTAAGCTTCTACTCTGATGGGAAAGAATTAGATTCGAATCTTATTTCAGACCAATACATGCCATTTAACTTGAGACATTCAAGGGGAAATTACGAATTACAACAAATGAGTTTGCTCTATTTTCTTCTCCTTATCAGATTGTCCTTGTTGATCGTATATGTAACCCACAAAATTGAGTGACAGTAAGGTAAAATAAGTTTCATGCACGGTGCACACCATGAAATGACGGATTTATACTGTGCAGCTTCAGATCTTTGCAAGGACTTGTCACTTTTCTTACTTTAGGCTCTAGACTAGAGTCGTGACGAAGCGAACAAGTGACAATGAATAGATATCTTGAATTGCGTAGGATATCCGAGGTTCTCACAACTTGTCTGCCAAATTTTTCTTCATCATATCTTTGCTGAGATTGTCTTACACCTATCACCCTATCATACTACTCTAAGATTAAATTTTAATCATGCATTTTATATCTTTGGCCTATTAAGTAGAATAATCTTGTTGAGGTTTAAGGGATTCAGAGAGTAATAGCATAAAGGTAGACTCTAAATTTAAGTTTATCATCCTTCATAACAAAGTTATGTATGACCCTCACCTTATCTTTAGCACTGTCTTTCTTACTGTGGGTTGTTTTTTTTGTTGTACAGGGATCAATTGGGTATTTTCTTACAGACTTGGCAATGATTTTGTGGCATTTTCCAGCTCTAGGTGGTAAAGAGTATGTAAGTAGCGAGACATGCTTGCAGGAAATCCTCTCCTAGGCAGACTGCATGGAAGTTCCATGCTGCCCAGCCATTTGTCGGGCCTAAACTGTATTTTAACATCAGGGATTTGGGGAAATGGAAAGAGTGCCTTGAGTGGGTCCCACATAGTCGTATCACATTTTGTATTATGACTTCTGTCTAATCAGTCTGAGTGTCAACGTAGACCTAAAATTACTGCAATGATTAGATCGATTAAGTATGCACCTTTGAATGGAACCGGATTCCTTGACTTCCCTATTTCAGTGTTCCTCCTAAATGACTCTAACGATAGTGGGCCTCTTAGAAATTGAAGAATGCCTTGAATCCCATGCATTTGGAGAACTCTCTTACTTGCTAGTAATAGGTGATTAACTATATCTACTTAAAGGGCCTTCTGCTTCATGACCCTAAGGAAGAAAAGAAAAGAAGATGGTCCAAATAGAGATTGATAATTTCCCCCACTGAGCCTTTTCTTTATTGCCATGGCTAAATGAGCGGGTCTTTGATTTATTTAAGAGTCAAGTCTGAATTGTAAGCTAATTTACCTCTTTGTGTGATGCAATTAAATGCCTAAATTAAGTTGACTACTTCTCTTTTTAGCTCATGCATCATGGACTGTCCATGTATTCCATCTTCCTCTCCATTGTAAGTGGCCAAGGACAAATCTACATTTTAATGGTTATATTCTCAGAGATAACCACTCCTTTTGTAAATCTGAGGTGGTGAGTTTCTAATGACCTGGAGTTGTATATGATTTGATATGTGTGGCTTGTAAGCTTAACTAATGAAAAGCATACAATTCAGGTATTTGGATGTAACTGGACAAAAGAATTCAAAGCTTTACGTCTACAACGGTATAGCTTTGTTCCTGGGTTGGCTGGTATGATCATTTTTCTCCTCATATTGTTTTGTGAAGATTGTCCCTTCACGAGTAAAGTTCATATATAAGTTGGGCAGAAGTTTTAGAGCTAACTGTTTCTTTGAACATGGGCTGATTGATCCAGGTTGCAAGGGTGATCCTCTTCATCTTCTTTTTCATCCACATGTATCACCATTTTCATCAGGCAAGTACATACTGCATAGATAGCTTATATGTTAAGCTGTCTTTTCCTTGACATGTAATAACACTGCTATATTAGCTTATCTTGAAACTCCTATGGCTAGGCAAATTGGCATGGCATGGCATATTATTAGCCCTAATGCAGTAAAATGCTGTACTAATTCTAATCTGTTATCTAAATGTACGCTACCTCTTTCTGTTTCAGGTGAAGACCATTTTTCCCTTGGGCTTCTATAGCATGGTTACTGTACCACCTGCACTGGCATTAATGAACTTATTTTGGTTCTGGAAAATTCTCAAGGGTTTAATTAAGACCATATCCAAGGCCAGGCATAGGCAGTAATATCAAGTATTGCAAGCCTCACTCTCGAGCTGCAAGCAAAATATTTTAGGACTTGTAATCCGCCAGAAATCTTAGGCTGTCCTCATGTATTGCCCTAGGGCTGAGCCCTTGTTCCTCAGTTGTCGTGAAATACTTCCCCTGTGGCACCCAATGTAGCTGCAAAGTGAGCTTTGTCGATCGATTTTTTGTACAAATTTCTGATGTCTGAGAAGCTTATTTTGCTGCAAAATTAAAATTGCATAACTATTGAACGTTGACATGCTTTATGCAACTAACCTTGTACAGACATGGTTATGTTAGTACCATGAGGTACCTAAACATATTCAACATTGTATTGTGGGGGGAGTTGGAAATGATGTTTAGGAGCTGGACCAGCTAATTAATACGTGGAAACATTGCATTTCACATGACTTGCATGTATAGACATGATCTGAGTCCTGGAGTGCTGCCGCATTGAATTGCTATTAGCCATTAGCAAGCCTGGCCGTCTTTGGCTATACGTACTGGACGCTAGTGTTATTATGTTGTCGACAATTGCAATTGCATGAACAGTTATCCAACAGTTGCATTGGCTGTTAGAAGGGGTGTGCCCTTTCTTAGCGGATCAATCTCATGTCCCGGTGTGATGAGAGCAATGTTTATGTAGCTGACTAGCTGCTAACAGTCCGACACTGAGGCTTTGTTAAATCAGATATGAATGGATCCAAGGTTATGGGCCGTTTGGGGCGTGATTATAAGTAAAAAATATGGATGCTACAGTATAGCAAAACATCCATAGTAGATGTTTGTAGTATTCATATTTTTTTCATATCCAACTGAAACACCTCATGTCGTGTGGAAAAAACATGAATGCTACCGTGGATGTCCAAAATCCACTCTGGATATTTTCACACCCACTAAGGTATCTCCCCGCCCCACGATACCATAAGCCGTCCGAAAAGCCTCCCACGCAAAACCCCCAAATCTCTGCCTCATCGATGGCTGCCTCCGCCGCCGCCGCCCCCGTACTGGACCTCCCCAGCGCAATCGGCCCTTCGTATGTCCGGATCCGACTCGCCGGCAGCCATGACGTGCCGCACATCCACCGGCTGATCCACCAGATGGCCATCTTCGAGCGCCTGACCCATCTTTTTGTTGATATTTTAAAAAAAAATGAAGGGTTGTACCTTTTGGTGAAAGGTTGCATCCCTTAGTTTTTTGTGACCTTCATTTATTTTGCACCCCTTAGTGAAATGTGCATTTTCTTAAATTTTGTGATGGGTTGCAACCATTGGGAATAGTTGCATCCTTTCGGTTGTGATGAGATACATCTTCATAAAGGGACATGCCTCTTCACTTCGCAGCCCTTAGGAGTCTATAAATAGAGACCCAGGCCTGGGCAAATGTATGGGCATACAGACAGAAGAAAACTATACTTGTACGTGCCTCAGAGCCTGAAAGTTTTTGTGTTCATCCGCATTTCAATGGCGAGTTCTTAAATCCATCTCCAACTGCCGTCCGTTGTGAAGATCTGTCATAATCCATCTCCAACCGCCATCCATTGTGAAGATCAGCCATCATCCTCTAAAAGCAATTCTGCATATCTGAATCCTACCCCTTGGCGCTACTAACAATTTTAAGGAATTAAGTGTCTCATCATGGATTCAGAATCAAATATGACGTCCGTCAAAATCATAAACCAGGATCTTGTCAAACTTGACAGATTCGATGGTTCCAACTACACTCGTTGGGCTGACAAGATGATGTTTCTTCTCATTGCCTTGAAGATTTCCTACATTCTTGATCCAAAATTGAAGCCATTTCCCGAGCCCAAAGATGATGATACCGACAAGACAAAAGAAGAGAGAAAGAAGTGAGAAGAAGATGAACTCTTGTGCCAAGGTCACATTCTCAACACTCTTTCTGATCGGCTTTTTGATACCTATACAAAAAAGGCCACAGCCAAGGAGATATGGAGTGCACTGGAATTCAAATATAAGGTGGAAGAGCAAGGTACGAACAAATATTTAATTTTAAAATATTTAGAGTATAAGATGGTTGATTCTAAGCCAATTCTTGACCAATGTCATGAACTCAAGCTTCTAGTCAATCAAATGAGTGCTCTTGATGTAAAACTCCCTGAAGTATTTCAAGTTGGAGCTATTATTGTGAAACTTCCACATTCTTGGAAAGTTTATCAAAAGAAACTCATCAACAAACAGGAGAATTTTACATTAGAACAAATTCAAAGAAGTTTGCGCCTTGAGGAAGAATCCCGGTTGAGGGAGAAAAATGATTATTCCCAAAATAACACTCTAAATGTAGAGGACAAGAAACCTCATAAAAGGGCAAAGGGCACTCCTTATTTCAAGAATGACCCTAACAAAAGTTTAAAGAGAAAGAATATTTCTTGCTTTGTGTGTGGCAAAAAGGGACATTAGGCTCGAGAATGTAGGCACAGGAAGTCTGACAAGGATTCCAAAAGTACAAACATGGTTGAAGGAGTTGAGTTTGTGGCCATGATTACTGAAATTAACATGGCAGACTCCAACTCGGGATGGTGGCTTGACTCGGGGGCTACGGTCCATGTTTGTAAAGACAAGTTCCTTTTTAAGGAATACATCGAGGATACCATTGGCCAAGAGGTTCAAATGGGAAACCAAAACCGAGCCAAAGTCATTGGTAAAGGGGTTGTGGAAATCAACTTCACATCGGGAAAGAAACTCACTCTCACTAATGTTCTTCACGTTCCCGACATGAGGAAGAACTTGATTTCTGCTAACATACTCTGCAAGAAAGGGTTTAAAATTGTGTTTGAATCTGACAAAGTTATTTTGTCAAATAATGGAACTTTCGTGGGAAAGGGCTACTCCTGTAATGGGATGTTTAAATTCAGTTTGAATGAAAATAAAGTTGATGTTGCTTACCTTGTGGACTTTTTTGAATTATGGCATGATAGATTAGGACATTTAAATTTCCAATCTATGAATGACATGAAAAATTAGGGCTTATTTCTTATGATCACAATCATAGTCATAAGTGTGAGACTTGCATTCAATCCAAAATGACAAAGAAACCTTTTCCAAAACATGATAGAAGTTCTGAAATTTTGGATTTGATTCATTCTGATATTTGTGAATTGAAAGGTGTTTCAACCCGTGGTGGCCGAAAGTTTTTCATCACTTTTATCGATGATTTTTCTAAATATACTTATGTTTATCTTTTGAAAACAAAAGATGAGGCTTTTTCTATGTTCAAAATTTTCAAATCAGAGGTTGAAAATCAAATAGGAAAGAAAATCAAAGTTATTCGTAGCGATCGAGGTGGATAATATTTGTCAAATGAATTTTCAAACTTTTGTGCAGAATTTGGCATCATTCATCAGTTGACTGCACCATATACACCACAACAAAATGATTTAGCCGAAAGGAAAAACCGTACACTTGTAGAAATGGTGAATTCCATGTTGATGCGTGCAAAGTTACCATTAAATCTTTGGGGAGAAGCTTTGATGACTACTTGTCATGTGCACAATCGGATTCCTTCACGAAAGACTCATAAAAGTCCATATGAATTATGGAGGGGAAGAAAACCTAATTTATCATATCTTAAAGTGTGGGGGTGTATGGCTTATTATAGGGTTCCTGATCGTAAAAGGACCAAGTTGGGTCCAAGAGCCTTGAAATATGTTTTCGTAGGATATGTTGAGCATAGTAAGTCCTACAGATTATTAGATTTAGAATCTAATGTGATTGTTGAATCTAGAGATGTAGAATTTCTAGAAACGACTTTTATTTCATCCTCAAAGATTGGAAGTAGATAAGTCTACTGAAATTGAGAAGGTTTCTAACCCTCCAAGTGAGCTTCGAAGGAGTCTTAGACCTAGAAAAGAAAAATCACTTGATCCAAACTTCATATCCCCGGACCACATTACTTTTTTAATAGAAGGAGATAGAGAGAATGTTGTTAACCTAGTGCCCATGATTCTTAATTTAGAGGAAGATCCTAAGACTTATAATGAAGCTATGGCCTCTAGAGATTGTGCTTTTTGGAAAGAAGTCATTAATGATGAGATGGACTCTATAATGTCCAATAACATTTGGGTCTTAGTAGACTTACCTCCGGGTTCAAAACCTATTGGTTGCAAATGGGTATGATTCTTAATTTAGAGGAAGATCCTAAGACTTATAATGAAGCTATGGCCTCTAGAGATTGTGCTTTTTGGAAAGAAGTCATTAATGATGAGATGGACTCTATAATGTCCAATAACATTTGGGTCTTAGTAGACTTACCTCCGGGTTCAAAACCTATTGGTTGCAAATGGGTATTTAGAAGAAAATACAATCCTGATGGTTCATTGTGCACCTTTAAAGCTAGATTAGTAGCAAAAGGTTATAGACAAAAAGAAGGGATTAATTATTTTGACACTTATGCTCCTGTTGCTAGAATTACTTCCATTAGAATATTGTTTGCATTAACATCCATATTTAAATTGCACATTCATCAAATGGATGTTAAAACTGCATTTTTGAATGGTGATCTTGACGAAGAAGTGTACATGGAACAACCGGAAGGATTTGTCCTTCCAGATAATGAAAGCAAAGTGTGCAAATTGGTGAAGGCTCTATATGGACTTAAACAAGCACCCAAACAATGGCATGAAAAATTTAATACCGTCATTTTATCTAGTGGATTTATACATAATAATTCTGATAAATACATTTATACTAAGTCCACTAATGATTATTTTGTGATTGTGTGCTTGTATGTTGATGATATGTTGATTTTGAGTACCAACATAATTGGTGTGACTGAGACTATGAGGTATCTAACTTCTAATTTTAAAATGAAGGACTTGGGTGAAGTTGATACTATCTTAGGGATAAAAGTGACAAAGCATAGTGGGGGTTATACTCTAAATCAGTCACATTACATTGAAAAATTTTATCTAAATTCAATCACCTTGGATTTAATGATTTCAAAACCCCTTTTTATTCTAGTGTTACCTTATGTGAAAATACTGAAAGAGCAGTAGCACAAATTGAATATGCAAGTGCAATTGGTAGTTTAATGTATGCTATGCATTGTAATAGACTAGATATTGCATTTAGAGTTTGTAAATTGAGCAGGTACACTAGTAATCCTAGTGTTGAACACTGGAAGGCAATTGGCAGAGTCTTTGGTTATTTAAAACATACCATAGACTATAAATTATATTATAATGGATATCCGGTAGTATTAGAAGGGTACTCCGATGCAAATTGGGTGACATGAGTTGGAGATAATATGTCAACCTCGGGATGGGTTTTTACCCTAGGAGGAGGTGCTATTTCTCGGGGTTCCAAGAAACAAACATGTATCTCACACTCAACCATGGAATCCGAGTTTATCGCCTTGGCTGCAGCAGGGAAAGAAGCTGAGTGGATTAAGAACTTGTTGCTTGACATCAAGCTATGGCCTAATCCAATGCCACCTATTTCAATAAATTGTGATAATGAGGCTACTTTGGCTAGAGCTTATATTAGCACTTATAATGGCAAGTCTAGACATATAAGTCTAAGACATGAGTATGTCAGACAATTGATACGAGAAGGTATCATAACTATAATATATGTGAAGTCAAGTAAGAACTTGGCAGATCCTCTTACTAAAGGGCTTTCCAGGGAGTTAATAAGAATGACATCTTTGGAGATGGGGCTAAAACCCTCAAAAAGTCAACAATGATGGTAACCCAACCTAACTCTAGTTTACCACTAGTCCTATGGTTTAATGGGTAAGAACAAGTCATTGCATTGGCTGATTAGCACTAGAACCTTGGGCCCCATGTGAAATCGCTAGTACTGACCGTTACAGATTAGAGGTTGAGTTTGTGACGACCGTAAATTTTATAGTATTTTCTTGGCTCAACGGTATGCATTTATTTAAATTTTCGAAAATCTTTTGAAAATTCAATTCCCGCCGGAATCGATCGAACACCGTAAAATTTGTGATTTTTTTTTAATTGATCTTAATCGGAGATTTTATTGGATTATATGATTCATGATTGGCGTTACATGTTGGTTTGGCTTCATTTGACCTAAGAATATTGGATAGGTATTTGTATGAAGTTTGTGTTATTTTTGGGAATAGAATTAATTTGAGATTAAGCAAAAATTATGAATTAGATATTTCTTAAGTGGGTTAGTAGTGATTAATGGAAATTCTAAAAGAGAAACCCAAACCCATTTGTGCTTGGGTCGGGTTAGCCTTAGTGGAGGTGGTTGAGAGATGGGTTAATGGAAGTGGTTGATGGATAACACTAATTGACCCCCATTAACTCATTCCTTGTAAACCCAAGAGTCATCTTGAAAGTGGTAAAATCTGGAATTTTCTACTAAATCTAATCCATTGGATTAAGGAGTGATCAATGGTGGAGAATGGTTCAAAAAGTCTATAAATAGGCTAGTAGGGGGGGTGGTTTTGCTTAGTGCTCAAAGCCTTGAGCATTTCTCTCTCTCTCTCTCTCATTATCCGGCCGGCGGCAACCTTACTCCGGCAGTGGTCCATGGTGGTTCGTGGTGGTCCAAGCAAGGTCGACCGGCGTGGTGTTGGTGCGGCATTGTCGAATTCAAGAGTGCTCGGGAAGTCTCGGTATTTACAACCAAGTAGGATGCCTTTTTCCCATTACACTTCTTTTTGATAAAATGAATTGTTGAATGTTGATGCCTTGATGTTAAGTACTCATTTCTGGAATTTGTATTGCCGATCCTAGAATTGATATTCCCTCTTGTTTCATGACTCTATTGTATTTCAACTCAATCATTTCTACGTATGTTGACCAATGAAAATTGGATTTGGATTTTTATGTTAAATCTTGATCGCATGTGATAATGCTATTTGTATATCCATGCTCACTCTCTTGAGTAAAGATTTGATCTTTAGGCACTTTGGTGTATTTCCATATTTCGTGTTCTATATGTATTATCATAGCTATTACTACTTGTATAATATCAACTAAATGGGTAATGGTATAATGAATGATAACTATAAGATTATCCCTTGTAAGATCTTGTCTCTGAGATTTCAGTTCGTTTTATTGTCAGCGTGATTTGAGATCTAATGTTGTCCGGGATTATATGATAGTATCACTTAAATAATGAGATAAGAAAGTGTTGTAGTAATCGGGTAGTAAAGATTACGAAAAGTGGAATCATAAACTGAGAATTTCAGAACTTATAAAGCTCTGTAAAAATCTTAAGAAAGACTAGATTAATATATAAAAAAAGACTAATAAGGAGTTACTACACTTTATACATTAGTAAATTATGTATGACATAGAATACTTGGTCTCGGCCAGGAGCAATCCTGCGCAGGCAGACTTCAGTAGAAAAATGATAACTAATTATACAGTAATCAGAAAATTAAGTTCTTTATCAATCTGGAAACTAGACATCAGAGGCTATCTAAGATAAAAATTTCATAGATTAAATCAAATTGTTCAGAACGTAGTAACCTGATAAAGAGAGCTGTTCTATTTTGGACAGAACACAGTTTCTGACTTTAAATGACTTAAAATCATAATAAACCTAAGAAGCTTGAGAATAATTGATAATGAAGAATCTAATCAAGTCTAATATGATTTTATAAGACTCTAAGAACAGTAACCTTAAGGTCTTAGAGCCAAATAAGGTGTCTTATAATAATAGTCCCTTTTGTTCTTCTCTTGGTCCATTTATGACTCAAGAGTAATCGAAGCTTGAATTCTAAGTCTCTGACGTGGTCTACCTGAAACGCGTCATTCTAAGTCGGGAATTATCAATTCTAGGGCTAGGTACAACTTTGTTGATAGCGAACTTGAACTTTTGGAAAATCATGTGGTGTGTCTCTTTTTAGTCGGGTCTCACTTGAGTTCCCAGACTAATTCATAATTTGATTTGGTTTATGCTTTTCACTCCTATGAAGAGTCGGAACTTTAGAAAGTCTTGTTCTAAGCCTTTTGACAATAGGGCTAGTTGAATTGTTTCTCCGCTAAGTAGCATTTAAAGCTCTTAGTCGGAATCATAGTATGCTCACAAGCCATTGCTAGATCTTGCGAGATCTCCGATTTATTGAACCTCTCTAGTTCAGCCGATGACGGCAACCGCGTGCGCTTAGATTGTATGACATTACGGAAGGTCTGCAATCTCCGCCCATTGTGCCCATAAGCACCGATGGGGCCAGCATCCCTAGACGCATGGCAAGGTTCCTCTGAAGAACCTCTAGGATGTTCTGGTATTGATGAAGATTTGAGAGCAGAAATTGTACTTTGACACTTTGGTTGTCCAATGCTTATTATCTTACCTTCACTACTTTATGAAAGTCTTTGAAGTATCTTTGACCTTAATGCGTCTTGAATGGCAGTTGGTTCCAGGTAAGTGATCTTAGTCCTTGTTGAACCTGAGTCTGTTAAACCATTCATCTTTGGAGTCTTCTCTTATTTTTCCGGTGTGGGTTTTCTGTATCCTACTGGGTATTTCCTATGGAATACTCACGCATCCTCTGATGCGGGATTTAAGGTGGAGCAGAAGTGATGTTTTCCAGCGGCATGGTTTGATGTTGGAGCTTAGAAGACTCATCTCTTATGTTTTGCTATATTTTGACATTTGAACTTGCGGCCTGCGTGCCATTTGCTTTATGTTAAACTCTATTTGTGGTTGTTAAGACATTTTCAGATATTGTAATAGATATTTAGATTTCCTTTCTGTTATTCTACTTTTTGTAAGTAAATGTTATTTAAGTCATAACGATCCTGCAAGTCCCATAATATTTAAATGGGATAAGCGTAGACTCGAGTATTCGGTCCGTCCCAGGTTTCCTACCCTATAACCGTCATTGGATTGACGCTTCCGCGTAAATTGGGTCTTGGAAATTTGGGGCGTGACAGAGTTTAACTCTTAATGAGTTCGAGTGAACATGTCTAGTAATGGAGACAGAGGAACTTCAACTATGGAAACATAGAAGTGGTACCGCTTCTCACGGAAGGTAAGGGTTTACTTCCTGGATTGTTCTCCTAAACCAGGCAAGCACATGGCCATAATAGTGCTGAGCGAGTATGTCAAATTTCTCAACGAGGCTGGATGTTGTTTTGTGTACGGGACTACCGATTTTGTATCTAAAGTACTTAGTTTAATGCATAGCACACCAATTACTTTTACTTAACTTTGTAGTCCTTGTACTAATTAAAGGTTTAATCTTAAGACACCTTCTTGTAGGCAAAATAATGTCAATAAGGATGTTGGTTGAAATTTGTTATTTTTTTTTTAAAAAGTGGGGAATTGTTGATATTTTTTTTAAAAAAAATAAAGGGTTGTACCTTTTGGTGAAAGGTTGCATCCCTTAGTTTTTTGTGACCTTCATTTATTTTGCACCCCTTAGTGAAAGGTGCATTTTCTTAAATTTTGTGATGGGTTGCAACTATTGGAAATAGTTGCATCTTTTCGGTTGTGATGAGATATATCTTCATAAAGGGACATGCCTCTTCACTTCGCACCCCTTAGGAGTATATAAATAGAGACCCAAGCCTTGGCAAATGTATGGGCATACAGACAGAAGAAAATTGTACTTGTACGTGCTTCATAGCCTGAAAGTTTGTGTGTTCATCCGTATTTCAATGGCGAGTTCTTGAATCCATCTCCGTCTGCCGTCCGTTCGTCCATTCTGAAGATGAGCCATCATCCTCTAGAAGCAATTCTGCATATGCTACTAACACTCTTCGCCGCCACCCCGGACTCCCTCTCCGCCACCTTCTTCCCCGCCGCCGCCGCCTCCCTTCTACTCCTTCACCGTCCTCCCCCTCGAGCTCTCCCCCTTCCCTCTCCCACCTTCCCCGCAAGACGACCCATCTCCCCACTTCTCCGACGTCCTCCGCGCCGTCAACTTCCCGGTGCCCGACGACCCGGAGGCCGAGACCTACCAATCGTCCCGCGGCGACGGCAGCACTGTGCTCGGGTTCGCGCTGTTTTTCCCCAACTACTCGACGTTTCTGGCGAAGCCGGGGTTGTACATAGAGGACATATTTGTGAGGGAGGAGTTCAGGAGGAGGGGTCTGGGGAGGATGCTGCTAACAGCGGTGGCGGAGCAGGCGGTGAAGATGGGGTTCGGGAGGGTGGAGTGGGTGGTGCTGGACTGGAATGTGAATGCGATTAAGTTCTACGAGGAGATGGGGGCGGAGGTGATGCAGGAGTGGAGGGTATGCAGGTTAAGCGGCCAGGCGCTTGAGGCTTACGGCTTGAAATGATGGTCATGCCAAAACAGGTAAATTTACTCTTTGTTTAATGGTGTTTATGGCTTGAAATGATGAGAAATTTGAGAGTTTTCGTCTTCCTTCACAATGGGGGATTTGTGAATGGTCGAGTGGTCTGTAATCTGTATGTTTTTGCTCTTGTTCTGATTGGTAATCCTTTTTAGTCCCACCTGGTTTAGGTGCCTGCCGCTGGGCCTGTTGCCGGTGCTCTGCCCTTGCCTGAGCCTGTCGCTAGTTCTTTTTTATCCTTTTTCTTTTGTCATATTTTTTTTGCTACATTTCTTTGTCATAATTGATGAGTTCCAATTGTCATCTCTCTTTATTATCCAAAAATTGCCATCCCTTTTTTTGTTAAAAAATTGTCATCCCCTTTTCTCCTCCTGAGAGGGTTTGGAATAATTTAGGTCCATCACTTGAGGGCTGCATTGAGTAATGCTACACTAACGTTAAAATTCATATGTGAGATAGTCCAACATCTTAAACCGCCCCCGAAAATTACTGATTGTTGGGGCTGAATAAGTACCCTAATGATGAACGGTGTTTAATGATGAAGTAGCTTGAACATCGTATGAAGTTGGAGAAATTATTGAGTACAACAACCTGGCACGTCACTTTTATGCTAAGTTGTCAGGGAGCTGTCGATCTCGACGGTGCACATGCTTTACATGAGTGCTCTAGATATTTTACACCAAATAACTGAGCGCAAAGCGCCGGCGATCTCTGGGATTGACTGCTCCCTAGCTCTGAAGAGGAGTGTGTCAGGGAGACTCCATAATTTTTCAGGAATGGGAGGGGTGGGTGAGGATATTGATAAGTCATTTTGAACAAAAACACAAGTGTATGGGTTTAATGTACAAATTTAGTGTAACATTATTATTCCGCTAAATAAAATTGTCTTAATTTGTGCTCAAGAGTGATTTTGAGTTGGTTTAAGGCTTTTATAGTAAAGAGCAAAATTGGGATCAGGTAGGTTCAAACAAATATTTAGGAATCATGTAGCCACCAAACTGGTAAATCTGTATGTTATGATATATTTCTATCATAATGTTTGAGTTGATTGTATAACAATGAAGAATCATGACACTGTACTACGCAAATGTCTATTTTTTGGTATCCTCTACCTTATGATTTACACTCTTTCCGCCTTATCACAAATTCGTCCCATGATAAACAATCGTATGGTATGATGAAAGAACTTATGTAGCAGTGATAATGACTGCCACCAAAGTTTCATGTTGATTAGTGTGACTATTTTACAGTACTTTAGTTGAAAAGATGTCAACCTTGGGGGGTCCATACTCCATACATTTGTTTATTTCTTAACTCCTACCGACTTCTAGGTAAAGTTATCACTAGTACAGTTGATGGTGCTTCAACTTTCAACTGTAAGTGGTAACTAAAAAATTAAGGCCAAACTGAACTTTTTTCTAAATTAAAAGATCAGGATCAATTAAGGAAAAAAAAGGAGCTTTAGCTTACAGTTAGTCAATGCAAGTGCATTTCGCTCTCTTAACATTTATCATACCTATCTTTAACTCTCCTGCTTCATCTACCTCTTTTTATCTTATCTTGATATGTTTGGTTCCCTTTTTTACTCCGAAGGTATCTCTGAGCATTTTTATTGCAGTGGCCAAGAACTGTTATCAAGTAAAAAAGTTGCCAAAACTTGCTATATCTTCTCATTGCACTATAACATGCACAAGTCCGTCTCTCAACTTAAAGCCAAGGTGAGAATAAACAGAGAAATGAGAATACATGCTAAGAATGATGACAATAATAAGGGAGGTTTAGCCATTGCCTGAGATTTTAATGCACTAAAGAAGAAGCTATGGAAAATTGCAAACAGAAGTATGGGTACTCAAGTATTTACAGAAAGAAAATAGAAGCATGGGAGTTAGGTGAGTTTTTCCATATTACCTGGCCAATGAGCCTCGATTGCCATATTGCATAATTTTTTCGGGCTCATGCCATGCAACTTGGTTTGGGGACCTAGTCTTCCCATTTTGCCCTCTTGAAACCCTAACCCTAAACTCCAAGCTGATTTTTCTATACTACTTGACTGCCTCATTTCAGTTGCATCGTGTCATTGTGCACCATATTTGAACAAATTTTATCTCCGTTATTTGTGATATGTTTTTGCTTATAAATATTGTCTTAAGATATCATCATTATAAAAAAGATATTGTCTTAAGATCCTTAGGATATCATCATTAGAAGAAAGATATTGTCTTAAGATCTTTAGGATATCATCATTAAAAGTAAACTGAGTAAAAATAAAGAAGAATGAAAAAAATGAGTGAAAATAAATCAAAAATGAAGGAGATATGATTCGTTGAAGTATGCAATATTATCGTATATACAAATACACGATAGACAAGGGTATCGTGTCATCGATTACATGATACAACGCTATTGTGTATTCGTGTACACGATAGTATTACATACTTCAACGAATCATATATCTTTCATTTCTGATCTATTTTTTCTTCTTCTTTTTTCTCATAATTATAGCCTAAGTATGTTGAAACACTGTATGCTATTTAACATGTATTTTTCTATAGTCCATTAGATATTGTCTAAAAATCCTTAGGATATCACTATGAGAAGAAATATGAGGAAAAATTAAAAAGAATGCAAAAAGAATGGGAAAAAACGGATCAGAAATAAGGGAGATATAATTTGGAATAACAACTATATTTGGAATGTTAATTGCTAGCTTGCAAGTGGAATCAGAACTTTTTTAATAAAAGGAGAAAAAAAATGCACTTATGTTTTTGTTTCGATTATAAGTATTGTAGGCATCAAGTAGCGATGATTTGAACTTGTTAGCAAGATGATTGCTTCATAATTCATACGAACTATACACATTTCTTTTAAACAATATTGAAAAGAATATTGCCAATTCATTTTCTCTTTCAGTTGATTTGCCCCCTTTTTTGGTTCTCCTTCATCATTCTTATCACATGATGTTGATCATATGTAAGTCGTAATCGACATCCGTTCATGCTTTATTAGGTTGTAGACGTAGTGAAAAGAGTTGTGCCCTGAATATGATCCAAGGCTTGAAGAGCTAAAGAAGTTGAAGGCAAAAAAGGAAGAAATTGGTATGCTAGCACTCAAGCAAGTGCGCCAGATTCTGTGGACAGGGCTTGTTGTATTTGTTTTCCAAGGGGGTATCTTCTTCCATCTAACCTTTTGGGAGTTCTCACGGGATGTCATGGAGCCAATTGCCTTTTTTACCACCTCAACTGGCTTAGTTGTTAGCTATGCCTACTTTCTAATTACATTGAGGGATCCCTGTTAGCAAACCGGTCTTCCCAAAAGCTCGAGCTAGTAGGAAAGATTTGCTTTTTAGTATTTAACTCAACTCCACACTCCCAAGCACGTGCAAGCACCCATTGACGCTTAGCACGTGGAGAGGAGGATAAATGACGGGATTTTGAAAAAATTTGCCCGAAATATAAAGGAAAATGATATTTATACATCAATTTTTCACTCAGTAGGGTTGTCACTCTCCAATATAAATGAGAGAAAATTGCTCCTGTAGGACTTGAAACCAAGACCCGGCTCTGATACTATGTTAGCAAAACCGGTTTTCCCGAAAGCTCAAGTTAGTAGGAAAGATTTGCTTTTTAATATTTAACTCAACTCCACGATCCCACCTACCAAGATTTCATTAAGAGGCTGTTTTTGTCAAGACAAAGGAAGCTCTTTAAGAAGCAGCATTTCGATTTGAATCGCCACATGGAGTTGCAGAAGCAGTGTCAGTCTTCCTTGTTGGACAACTTAGGACAGCGTGGGCTAGAATTAATTTACAAAGACTAATACTCTGCTTTCGTGTGGTTCAGGTTCTCAAGTGAGACATGGTACTCCTGTTTCTGTTCTTTATATCCCATTTTGCCACCCATTGCTTTCACCAACATCTCGTGGTAGACACATGTGGTTGAGTACCGATGTTGTATACTTTTTCGTTTTGTTTTGTGGAAAATCCTTGATAGGCAGAAAGCTTTAACCCGTCACGCCTTTTCTGTAACACATCCCTCGTCTCAGTTTAACAGTAATGTGTAATCTGAAGGCAGAAATGTCAGTAATTCGATCTTTCAATTAGAACTACAATTGTTACAAAAAAAAATAGAACTTCATTTTGTATATCTTGTCTGTTGTATCATCATTAGTATAGAATAAAAAATATATTTGATCTCAGGGTTTTTTATTTATTGATTGTGCCTTTGACTAGTGTATGGGTGGTTGAGCCTAGAATCTGAAAATGATGAGTTGCACAGTGGAGCATGGAAGGCTTTTTCATTTGACACACCATATCCAACAGAAGCGATACAAAGCCTGAAAACCCATGTAACATAGATAAACCTAGCATTCCATCAGACATCCGAGCATTGATAACCAAAACAACCATCTTCTGAGGTGAGAGCACAATATCTACCATGCCAACGAGACCAACAAGAACCTATGTAATGCGTCATTGCCTTCTCGTCAAACATGGGAAAACAGAGCATCTAGGAACAATATCACACTCTGGGACTAACTTGTCAAGGCTGGTGGCTTCTCGCTTTCCCATATACCATGCAGCAAAGAGAGTGCTGACAGACAAAATTAAACAGGCAGGAGGGAACAGGATACACACCAATGATAATGGTCACATGTTGTAGTGGAGCCAGTATATCTATGTGCTTGAAAATGGATACACACCATAGAACTCCTTTCGATCAATATCTACCATAAAGGAGGACAAGAAGAGAAAAACAACACAATTCCACAATGGCCAAATATTGGCCAGATGCTCTGCTGCGGTGCTGCCCCATTACCTTCCTTGAAACTTGTTCAAACTTAATAGTAGCGAATTACAGAGTACGTCCTTGGCTTCATGGGGTATATCTGCATTAATCCATCAAGGAATGTTTTTTTTTCTGCATGATAAACGAACTTAGTTAAGAAATCAACTGAGCAGGCACGTCTTCACTTTGGGATAACAAAAAAGACCATGTTGCAAGTACCTCTAATTAAATGCATAAGGATCATCAGCATAAGGATTCAAAGATCCCTCAGAGAACAGATCACCAATACTTGAAGCGCGTGGTGTTCTTCTTGTTACCTAAATAGAAACAATAACATGGCATCCCGATAAGTAATATAACTAATATCTCCCTCAATTTTTTTTGTATGTAACTTACCACTTCTGACAGGACAAAACATGGTACTATAAAAACTTCACTCAATCTCATAATTTTTCAAGCAATATCGCCTAATAAAGACCCGACAGAATAAAATGAACTCTGCCAGTAGCCCCAATAAGTTGCTTTTATTTAATATCCAAGTTCAGAAATAAAAATGGAGTAAAATTAATATAGTTGAGAAGTTAAGTTATTGAGATGTGTATTTGGCTGCAGCAAGCCAGTCTAGAAGAAATAATGGACATTTTCATTTCAATAAAATGAAATATATAAATCTGAAAAAAAATTAAGGACTTAAATCTCAAACTTGTTTACTCTTATATTAACTTGCAAGAATTATCAATGTTTTCTTGTTATTTCAAATATCCAATATTTCATTTTATTGAAATGAAAATGTCCATTATTTCTTCTAGACTGGCAAGCAGCAGCCAAATACACATCTCAATAACTTAACTTCTCAACTATATTAATTTTACTCCATTTTTATTTCTGAACTTGGATATTAAATAAAAGCAATTTATTGGGGCTAAAAATTAATATAGTTGAGAAGTTAAGTTATTGAGATGTGTATTTGGCTGCTGCAAGCCAGTCTAGAAGAAATAATGGACATTTTCATTTCAATAAAATGAAATATTGGATATTTGAAATAACAAGAAAACATTGATAATTCTTGCAAGTTAATATAAGAGTAAACAAGTTTGAGATTTAAGTCCTTAATTTTTTTTCAGATGTAACAAGTAAAGATCTCAAATTTAGAAAGATTTCTAATCTTAGATGCAAAGAACTAGCACACATATCTTGTAAATTTTCGAACTTATTTAGATACTGCAAGCCTGTATAGATGAAGTAGTGGACATTTGGAACAGCAAGATAAGGTTGATCAATTCTTGCAAGCTAATTTAAGAGTCAAGTTTGAGATTTAACTCCTAAATTTTTTCCAGAGGTAACAAGTGCATGAAGATCTCAAATTTAGAAGAAGATTTCTAAATTACATGCAGAGAATTAGCACACAAATCTTATTAAATTCTTTAATGATCAGCATAATGTTTTAATTTGCTAAGGACAAATTACTAAATCAAGCTGATAAACTGACAAGGACACATATCATTGCATGAAGGAGCATTCCATTCCGGATTTTACATAATCATAATCAAATAGCGCATTTTCCCAACTATTTGGGGTCGGGGACATGGATCTTACTCCTCCATTCAGGCCTGTTTTGGGCTACTTCTTTTGTAAGAGATAGTAAAGTCAAATCCTTTTTTATTAACTCCATCCAAGTTCTTTTAGGTCTCCCTCCCCCTCTTTTAGCATCGTTTGCATGTATCCCTTCTAATCTTCTCACATAGGCATCTAATGGTATTCTTTGCATATGCCCATACCAACATAACCTACATTCCCTTAGCTTCTCCCCTAAAGGAGCTACTCTTAGACTCTCACAAATATATTCATTTCTAATCCTATCTCTTCTAGTTATCCCACTCATCCACCTTGACATTCTCATTTCAGCTACATTCAACTTATCTATATGACTTCTCTTTGGTGCCGAGCACTCCGCTCTATAAAGTATTGCAGGCCTAATGGTTGTTCTATAGAACTTGTCATTAAGCCTTTTTGGAACACGTCTATCACACAACACTCCCCCGAGGCTGCCCTCCACTTTACCCACCCTGCATTTATCCTATGCACCACATCACTATCAATATCCCCTTCTTTATGGATAATAGATCCTAAGTAACGGAATTGATCACACCTTGGCACTACTTGCCCATCTATTTCAACTAAGGCTCTACCTATAGTTCTACCTTCCTTAAAATTAAAATCCATACACTCTGTCTTAGTCCTACTTATTTTAAAACCTTTTGATTCTAGAGCCTCCCTCCATAATTTCAGTTTCACATTCAAACCTACTTTACTTTTATCAATTAAAACTACATCATATGCAAAAAGTATACACCAAGGTACACTATCTTGTAAATGTCTAGTAAGTTCATCCATAACTAAAGCGAAAAAATAAGGAATTAAGGCTAACCCTTGATGAAGACCTACCGTAACCGGAAACTCTTTGGTTTCCCCCGAATAGTCCGTACACTAGTCACAACCCCCTCATACATATCCTTAATGATATCTATGTAACATCTTATGACACTCTTCTTCTTCAAAACACTCTAAATGAGCTCTCTCGATACTCTATCGTAGGTTTTTTTTAAATCTATGAAGGCCATATAGAGGTTTTGTTTTCTATCCCTGTACCTCTCTACTAACTACCGTAATAAAAAAATAGCTTCCGTTGTTGACCTCTCCGGCATGAAACCAAATTGATTCTATGTTACTTTTTGCAAACGTCCTTCTATTACTCTTTCCCATAATTTCATAGTACGTCCCATTCCGGATTTTACAAAAGGGACAAAACTTAGGAGACTAGGACAGTCAATGGGCATCATCATCATTATATGCCTAATCCCAGCTATGAGAAGTTGGTGATGGCTTTTGCTAGCTTGACATAGATTATAGCTATTTGAATAAAAAAAAGACAACTATTACTTCAGAGTGGCATAAGGCGTCGTCAATTAAATAAAGAACTCTACATCAAGTAGCATAGCCCTACCGAGATATATTAAATAATTAAGGTGGACTATAGAATGCAGATGCTGAAATTCATGTGCTATTAAAGTTATTTAAGAGACGTACATAATGGGCACAACAACATTTTCTCAAAAGAGATGCTCAGTTGAATGAATGTTCAGAAGCCCTTAAGGAAGCAGTTTGCTTACCCTTCGTACATTCACTACATCTTTACCAGACTTTGGAGTTTTCATTGTCGCCATTTTCTGCTCTGCTGGGTCCTGGATCACAATGACAACATAAACAAAATGATGTATGAAGTAGCTTGGTGACTAACACTCTTACAACTTTCTCAAATGACAAGGACATACACCAAACATGACTGTGCTCTTTGTCTTTCGACGTTTTATTGTTCTTCCATTGGATGTTTCTACTTCATATTCATGATGTGTTACCTGAAAAAAAACATCTATTACTATATGTAACAACATGCAACTGATTCTTCAACCAAAGCTCCCACGTTTGTACCAGCCAAGTAATAAACAATCAAGAAAAATTTATGATCTACACCAATGTATGTAATATAATGTTGATGCCACATTATGAAGCATCAGGACAATCATACACACTGTAGTACTACACCTACAAATATGAGAGAACAACTTCACCTTCTTGCTGTGCTTAGGAATATTGATTATGCTTCCTGGGTTCCGTCTATCTACTTTCTTTAATATCTTTGCCATAGGTGTCTGCATTACTCCTTGATATTTTTCATCCTAGAAGGTGACATACAGAAAACTCTGTATTACGTGCCAATTGATATTAAGTGGAAGAAAGTGAATTTACTATGTGACCTTGGCAAGGTTGACCTGGCCCTTCAGCCCAAGCTGGTCCATTTTCCCAGCTTCAGCCTCCCTCATCTTAATCGATGAAACAGAGTGCTCCTGAATAATTCAAACTGAAACTTAGTGCACATTCAGAAGTTTGACATCAGAATTATGCCCATATGGAATCAGACACGCGGTAGTGTTATGAAACCTCAAAACAAAGTCAATATATCAGCTAAACATAGTTCTCTTTCTGTTAGTCAAGAACATAAAAACGATAATGTATCAAAAAAGGAATATAATAAAAAGAAGCGACTGCAGTAGAATATTCTAAAACAAATTCTTCCGATTTTTATCAATTATTATTGTTTAAATAAAAATTTAAAGGATTGTTAACCATTGCATTAATATGTGCCCAGATGCACATGAGCCGCTTGCACCTGGTTCGCGTGATTTCAATCGCGCAGCCCGTAATACACATGGCAGGCAAGTTTTCTATAACCCGCCCACCCCAGCGCCATGAGATTTGAATCTGACAGCAAGGATTTAAAAAGCCCAGGAGCTAAAGAGAGTATTAGTGTCCCACACTGTAAATGTGAAACCTTTCCAAGTTACTTTAAATATATGCAAGGAAGCACTTTTTGAGTGTATTTAGCCGTTTGAAACCAGATCTTCTTTTCTCTGGGTAGTTCGAAAGCAAACCTTTTTTGAGTTCACTTCTACATCTTCTTGTTGGTTTTCTCCCATCACTTTCCACTGCATTTTCAACAGTGCCCTCTGCTTGTCTTCCTGTAATTAGTTACCAAAGAGACCATGAAATGTAAATGGGAAATCGATCTTCAATAGAATAACCAAAGAAAACCATAAAAATCCCATCCTCATATAGTAAAAGAAGTATACCTTTGACCTCTGTAGCTCCAGATGTTCTTTCAGTTGTTGGAGCTCATCTTCATGCTGATGTTTTAGGGATGAAATTTGAGCTTCATGCTCGTTCCTAATCATCAAGGTCATCTAGAAATTCCAATATCAGCATAATTTGAAATTAGATATTTCCATGAAGGGGCAGTTAATAACCACAAACAAGGCTCTATGTCATAAAACCTGTCTCAGTTAATAACCATAAACAAGGCTCTATGTCATAAAACCTGTCTCAGTTCACTTTCAGCTTGAAGCTCAATGCGCTGTAACTCTTCAACATGACGAGCTTTAAGACTCGAGTCTTTCTTTTCATGCTCTTGTTGAATTTGATTTATCTGTAGAAGAGAATACAGAATAGAAATTTAATCAGATACCTCAGATCAAATTTATTCTCATAGGCAGAAGGTTGGAAACTATATAAAAGCCACCAGTAAATGAAAATCAGAACTGCTTAAAAAAGGTGTCAAAAAGTATACTCTCCTGATAATGTTACTGTATCATACCTATAGTTCTCCCAATTTTAGCATATTAGGTTCCAAAAAGTTATATCAGACTCACTACCATTTTCCATATTTTCAAAAGAGGGCTGATTATGTTGAATTTCACTAAAATATTGGATGGCCAAATTTTAAGAAGTCTCAACAGAGTAATCATGCATTAAAATTTTTAAATGTTAGCCCAAAAATATTGTGCAAAAAAGTAAACATCCATGCAACTATATATTAGACTATTTTTCATCATAGTCCCACGGACAACAATATTATACCAGAATAATACCAAGATCAATAAATCTGCAATTTGTGTCTCACAATTAAAACCACATTTACACATAGTCTACATCTGCACCACCCATAGTAAGGGAAAGTAGAGGATATGAAAAAACAGAACGAATTGTATGCATGAATTTCTTCTTCACTCTAGATTGTCAAACTTAATAACTAAGATTACTAATTGATACACACCGTTGCATGATGTTCCTCCTCAAGAAGCTTTACACGTTGGCTTGCTTCTTCTTTGGTTTGTGCCACTTTTTCATTGCAGTTCTTTTCAAATTCTCCAACAAGTTTCTCTGCCTATATATAAATTCGGAACAATAAAAATGAGAACTCATATTTTTAAGCATTATACTTTCCAAAAAGTAATAATTGATATACCTTTTCCCTCTCAAGATTTACAATTTCGAGCTTTTCCACCTCAAACTTCCTTCGTATCTCATTAATTGCCTAAAGGCATTTCCGTCAGTCTCAGAAAAAAATAGATGACCTTGACTTTGTGGTAACTTGATAGAAAATAGAAGAACCTGATCATTTCTTTGAGAGATTTCATTCAAGTGCTTTGATAGCTCCAAATCCTTTCCTTGAAGAGACAATTCATAGCGTGAGCTTGCCTCTTTCAGAGTTGACTCAGCTGTGGCAAGAGATGCTTGCATCTGCAAGGTCAAAAATAATTTTACTGCAGTCATTCGGCTTGCTAGACAACATGAATTGAACATATAATAGATCATATGAAAACCTCCAATATTGTTTGCTCGAAATGCTTTTCTTTCTCATTGGATTCCAGAATAAGCTGGTCTTTCTCATTCAAAGTGGCTGAAATTTGGTCAATCTCACTCTGCAAAGACACAACATCTTGATCACGAATTGCAAGCAATTTCTGAAGCGAGTCGACTTCCTCTGATTTCTCCTTCAATGTTGCTTGCATTTGATCTTGAATATTCTGCTTCTCGAGCTCCAGTCTTGATGCTTTCATCAATAAGTCTTGCTGTGAAAACAGAATTATAGTGTCAGCATAGAAAACAGTTGCATCATGTACTTCTATATATGAACAATCTACAGGTCAACTAACCATTTGATTGTCAGTGAGGCTTGATATTTCAAGTAAATGTTTAATTTCTGCCTCCAACTTGGATATGACACCCTCCAACTCTATCTTCTTTGATACCAGTTCCTGTACCTGATGTTCCATTTTCCTAACTTTCTCTTCAGCCAAACGGCATTCCTCAGCATGTTGTACCATGGAAAATTCTTGAACCTTGTGCAGCTCCACCACCTTGTTCTTTAGCTCTTCGATCTCTGACCTAAAAGCATTATTTTCAGCTTCTGAGCTCGAGAATAGGTCATTAAGGTGATTGAACTTCTTCTGAGAACATTTTTCCTTGAGCTCCTTTTCCATTTGAATTAAATTGTAAAATGTGTCAACAGTTGAGGACAATCGAACGTAGCTCTCCCAGACATGCAAAGCACTTCTATCCAGTTCAATTGCTTTTGTTTTTATGTCACACACTGAATCTTGAAGACACTTCATCTCATGATGACAAGTATGAAGCTCCTGCGCTAATTTTCCATTACTAGATTCAACAACTGTTTTTTCTTTCTCCAAATTATCTCGAGCAACACCCAGACTTCTGCAGACATCATCTTTTAAGCTTAATGAAAGATGCATCTCCTTCAACTGGGAATTGAGGCTCTCCAAACTGAGCCTGTCTTCTTCAACTGAAGCTTCTAGCTGTTTAATGACAACATCTACAGGCAAACATTTAAAGGAAGCTATTACAATGTTTCTAACTTCTCTCAAATTAGGCACTCGATCAAGAAAAGAACCAGCTCACTTCTAATTCTAAGAGAAACTATCATAAGGGCTAGAAATTTAGAAATGTATCCAGGCAGCCACACTTTATAATTCCAGCAGCAAAATTAAGCAATAAATCCAAAATATAGGAGTTTATCTCTTACATACCCTTTTCCTTCAATAGATTTCCAGTAGAAAGAAGTTCATCTCCAAGCCTTTTCTCCATCTCCTCCTTCTCAACTTTGAGTTTCATCACCTCCAGTTTCTCTATATGTTCATTAAATTTAGCAAATGCTTCAATTTTCAATGCAATATAGTAATTGTAGATCTTGCAGGAAGTTAAAATAACAGCGCAGTTTCAAATTAATATAAAAATCTCAGAGGAGGAACGAGACACCAGCTCACCAGATTGGACCATTTCCTGAGCTGAATCCAGTTTTGCAGATAAAGCAACAACCTGGAGGTGCAACTCTTCAAAAGCTTTCACATTTGCAGATAGTTTGCTCTCAAAGAATTTTTTATCTTCTTCAGCTGTATATGTGAAGCCTAGTGTTAGAAGGCAAGACTCAAATACATATCACATGATTTAATATATATGATAGCCTACCTTCTCGAACCTGCCCAGCTAAATGATGAAGAGTTTCAGTCAGCTGATCACTCAATGTCTTTGTTGAAGATAGTTTGGAGTCTAATCCTTTCCAGAGCTTCGTGTCTTCCTTCAGCTTCACTTGAAGCTTCGCATTTTCATTGCTCGACTCCTGCAATTTTGCCTCAAGGGTGCGGATCTGATCGGCAGATTTTTCCAGCTTCACATGCTGCATAATTGATTAAAAAGAGTCACAAAAACCATTAGCTAAAACTTTGATTTAATTGTATTCCAGAATCCTCAACCTTGAGGTTGATGATGTTGTAGCAGAAGAGAAGAAAACACAAAACCTAACAAAAACATGTAGAAAGAATTCAATTGAAAATGAGAATAAAATATTATTGATAATTTCAGATTCAGATAAAAATTATCTTCTATGGTAACTAATTGAAGAAAAAATTTACAACATAACTGACAGCAAACTAATTGAAGAAAAAATTTACTACATCATCTACATTACATATATTAAATGGTAAAAGGGATAATCCCCTCCCCCCACTCTTATTCAGGCCTGCTCAGAGGCTGCCTAAGCTACTAAACTACTAACATGTTATTTCAGAAACTATAGAAATCACTGCAACTAAGCATCAAGATCAAAGATATCCAGAACAATAAACGTGTCTCATGAGAGGTCAATGGGAAGTGGGAACAACAGCATTGTCATTATTTGAATCCTAAAACATCAATATCAGCCTAAAGATATTTCCTTCCAATTAAACAGTGAACCTATATGAAGAAAAACAGTAGTCAAAAAGCACACATCTGGAACATATAGAATCTATAAGATCAGTGACAGAAGTTATCTATCGCACATGATAATTCAAGAAAACAGGAATAAACATCCAGTAGATACACAGTATACACCAACAGTTCACTATAATAAAGAGATAAAACATTCATGCACAATTATACAAACGAATTTCGACAGATCAATCCAACACTGCATGAGACCTACAGATGACAAAGGGAAGAGATATGCCAGAATTACATTTTATCCCAGCCTAATTCTCAAAATTTACAGAAAAAACTGGTATAACAGGAAAAATAACACATGCCACATGCTGAATACAGAGAAGAAAAGGGGTAACACAATCACGACTTTAATAAAGAGATTTTTACCGCCATTTCGAGATTAGTCTTCACAGAAGCTTGCTCCTTCACCAATTTCTCTGAAAACACAAAAAACATAAGAGAAAAACAGGTATATTACTCGATCAGAACATGAAATTTTCAGCAAAACCCAGTGGGAACCGCAATCAGAGCGCAATGTGTTCAAGAGACGAAATCGAATGAGAAATCACCTGCAGCGAGCTTGAGATTGGTGAAGCTCCCGTGGGAACCGGAATCGGAAGTTCGGAGTGGCGCGGCAGTGGCTCTTGAGGATCCCTGCGCAGATCCTCGCAGGGACCTGAGGTGATCCAAGCTCATCAACCCGGAAAACCCTAGCTTCTGCATGGCGACGGAGCAGCAAAAACCCTAGCCTCCGAAAGAGACGGAGATCGCGAATCCTCCCTCTGCTTCGAATCTCCTTCTCCTCGCAGACGACGAAAATGGCGGACAAGTGACTGATGTGAGCTATTTATATTGTTGCAGAGGACAGGTTTTTCAGTTAAGTCGGTGGAAGAGAGGCTTAGGTGGATAATCGGAAATGCCCCTTGGGCTTGGCGTAAATTACGTGTATATAACACTGTGACTGACCACGGCTAGTCAAATCTGTGTGGGTCTTTTTCGGAAAGTCGAATGGCGCGTCCTAGCAACGGGCCACTACAAGCGGATTTGTGTGGGAACCACCCCTTGACTTCCAATTCCCAGTATCATTTGCTTACAAAACTTGAGTGCCGTCTATATGCGCTATAGCTCACGTACTTTGGCGTGCACCGTTGCGACCCAAGCTGTCGGATTTTGATTCAGTGCGGCGGGGAGTTTGAACCACCCATGCGTTCTCTCGATGAACGAGCGCCATCCAATGTGCGATTGGATCTCGATTTGGCGGCCTGATGCACGTCAACACCAAAAGTTGGCGCACGTACTCACTTTATGAGGAGCGCACATTAATTGTTTATGAAAAAATGCCAACTTGTATTGCTTCACCGCCCTCGTCAAGGTCTCAAAGCAAAGCAAATGCGTTCAAGGCTTCAAGCCCTTAAGGTTATTTTTTTACTTCACACGCGAAGGCTTCCACCACAGCCCTCAAATTTTTGATTAGGCTGTGTGGGCATGAAAACTTTAATAATCCCTGTTGCCCCCTTGGTTAATGCGGACTGATATGTGTAAGGCTGCTCACGAACTTAGCCGAGTCGAGTTTTGACTTAGCTCAACTGGAGCTCGAACTTTTAGAAACTTGGCTTGATTTCGGCTCGACTTGAGACGAGCCTAAGATTTAACAACTCGAGCTCAGCTCGTTATAGAATTTCACAGCTCGAGTGAGCCAGCTCGAGTTTGTGGGCTCGAGCTGAGCAGTTTTTTTTTATAAGCAAAAAGTTATATTGTTTTTGCTAGGATTCAAACCCAACACACAAGTCCAATATACTAAGTGCACTACAAGTTTTTTATATTCATTGTGCATAAAAAAAATACTTATTATATATTTGAAGTGAGTTTCACTAATGATTTTTTATTATAACGAAGGGTGTCTGAGTCCTTAGGACCCGACTAGGAGGGGCAAGGAAACTGACCTCTTAGAGCACCACATCCTACCGCCAATCCCCTTGGGTACATACGAGGCCCACCCATCATACACATCGGGTAAATCAGGATATAATCCTAGGTGGGTGGCCAACAGAGTGGGGGTTCGAGCTCAGAACCTCCGCTCAAGGGAAGCGTGTCACGCCCCGAAATCCCATACCTCGATCGGAGTGCGGAAGCCAATCAATGATATACATTTGGAGGTAGAGAATCTCGGGCGCGAGACCGAACAGTCGATTTCACCACCAATTACGATCATCTCAAAAGGATGTGTAATCGGTCATGCCCATAATCAGTGCAATACAAATACAAACATTAATGAATACTATGGAATGGAAATTTACTTAATAATACTGATAATAATGATAATCCATTTAAGAAAGTCAAATCAAATAAACCTATAAATCTATGGCACACAATTGCCATTAAATGTCATAAGCATTAAATAAGCAAAGCAAATAATATAAACTCTAAGTCTTCACGGCTCCTGCGACCGCTTCACTACTGCAACTTCTTGATCTCAAATTCCATTTGCGCCTGCATCAGAGGATGCATGAGTATTTCATAGAAACACTCAGTAGGATGTAAAAACCCACTGAATTAGGACAAAAGTATGAATAGGATAAGAATAACAAAGGTTTATGAAGATGCCGCAACATCGGGACTAAACCAAGGATTTATACACCTGAAAGGTTAGTCAATAATAATTCCAACCCGCAAGTAGGGAAAACAACAATAAGGCTCCTACTACACATATGAGTAAGGAGGGAATGATAATCATATTAAAAAGCTCCAGACATTAAAAGTGAAAGGAGTACAATTTCTGCTCGCTGAACCGATCACCCGCAAGTGACTATACCAGAACCACCCTAGGGGTCCTCTTTTTGGAACCCTGCCATGCGTCTAGGATGCTGGCCCCACCAGTGCTTACGGGCACGATGGGCGGAGACTGATGACCTTCCGTAATGTCAACAATCTAACGTACGTATGTTGCCTCTTTTTGGGCAGTGTGGAACCGCAGTACCACGAATATTAGTGACCCCGCAAGATCAAGCAATGGCATAATGTGAGCATACTATGAATCCACTTCCGGAGAAGTCCCGCAAGACCTCTAGTGGAGGAATCAATCAAATAATCATGATGAATAATAATTCAACGAAATAGAGGCCGCAACGCTCTAACCACATAAGGTATCAATCACCGAAACAGACTCACATACAGAGTATAAGTGGGAATGTCACACAAAGAGAATAACACAATCCATACATACGTTCATGCTCAGCCCTAGATGGAAATTCATATAGGTCTTATTGAAATATATATATAAATCAGAGACAAGGTGTTAATGAGTCCTAGATGATTTGGATTCCAAATGGAACCTCAAACCGACACAAGCGCTTTATCTTCAAATACACGATTACGGTTTTCTTGACATAAGTATTACCCATCTATCATATTAACCATAACCCAACCTTACTGTGATAATCATAAGGATATAATCCAGTAATAGTTACTGACACGTCCTACCATCTTCACATCATATTAAGTGGTTTTACTTAAGTACTTAGTGTTTTCACTTGGATTCTGCTCACTGTCTTTTGCATAACAGTCCACTTCCGGCGGCTCCCAGACTCTGTACAGTTAATATTATCTTCTGAAATTTTTACTGAAAGTACCCTTATGAGTCTAGTTTCTAACCCCACCGGTTTTATATTTTTATGATATCATATGAATTAGTTATGAATTATTCACTGTCGACTGTCCGTGCAGAAACAGTTCTGGCCGAAAGTGAGAAACTTGATTAAACTTTAATTAACTTATACCGTACCACTTATAGATGATATTATACTCATGATAGATGATAATACTCCCCTCCTAGATCAATTACAGATCCTGGAATTAACTAGAATTACCAAAAGATTCCCTTTTTATCATGTTTCTCCCCATATAACACAATCTTAGACCATAATATCTTTCAACTAAATTGATTTAAGCAAAACGATCATTAAGGTATAAGACTCAATCATTAGACATCATAATCAGAACAATATCAGAACTTTTATCTTCTGTAAAATTAATAAAGCATCCATCTTTGATGTGATTTACCATCTAGACATGAAGCATGAAGGCATATATGCATGTATCGCAATACACATGGAAAACAAGACATAAATCATTAATCCCGCAAGATTCAAAGCAATACTCCAAGGAAATCAGTAAGAACACTCATCATATAGTGTGAGAAAAGAATAAGAAGAGAGGGAAAAACCATCCTACACTTTATCACCAAAAGACGTCGCCTTTCTACGCGATGTTCGTCTCCTCCGCTTCCTTCAAAGCTTCCCGATCCAAGCTCTTGAGCAATTCCCACTAGAAGAGGTCTTCTAAGAGAGGGATGAACGTGGGAAGGAGAGGGGAAAGCCTCTGGACGTTCTAGGGTTTAGTTTTCAAAAGCACAAGCCTAGACTCTATGGGTTTATATAGAGTTTTTAGAAGATCTTTGCCCAATCAATTCTACCATATCTTGGGCACTTTCCACCAATGGGAGAGTCCCTAAATCACCCTGGGAACGTGCAATACAAGTCTAGTTAGGATATGGCATCTTTCCCAAACAAATCCGCCTCAAAATTAGGTTAGAATTCGCCAAACCGCAACTGGCGATCGATCGTGCAATACGGCGATCGATCGTCCTGCGCTGTTTACAAACTGCACGATGGCGCCGATCGTAGCCGATCGAAGCCGATCGATCGTGTTCCATAAGCCGATCGATCGTTTTTAGCGCGATCGATCGTTTTTATTCAATTTCCCATATCTTTTTACTCCGAACTCCAAATCACACAAAATTGGTGTCGTTGGAAAGCTCTTCTCACCAACTTTAATTTAAACCAAGCACCACACGGTCAAATCAATCATTAAGAGGGTCAAATTTCAGTTTTAAGATACTTACTAATTTTTCGGATGTTACAAAGCGTGTTCTATCCATCACATAAAAACCCTGTTGGTCAACTTCACTAATGTTGCCTCATAATATCAAACCCTGAGTCAATCCAGCTCCACCCGCAGTCCAACCAAACCTGCTGATATACACATAAATGCACACATTTATATGCCTCTAATACTTAATTTGTTAGTGTTATCTCATGCTAATTATGAATAATAACTAGTTTTTGGAGAATTCAATAATTAGAACTTTACTTTATTTTTATAAGAATTGGTGCGTCTAAGTTTAATTTGATTGCTTGTGTAGGTTTAAAAGAGCTCGAATTGAATATCTGAGCCGCTGATTCACATCAAAGAGAAGACAAATTTTATTTTAACAAAAGAACTGTCAAGATGAGAATTAGACGCGCGATAGCAATACGACGGGTTTTCGCCTAATAAAGAAAAAAAGACTCGGTTCAGTGGGTCAGTGGTTCGGTTCGGTTTGAAGAAAAAAAAAAGACAACCCTAATACTCACTGTAGTACAATTGCCTTGTGCACTTGCAAGGGTTTAATATTTAAACGATTATACAATGTTCATGATAGGTTTGGGGGAGAGGATATTGCTTGAGTGAAAAAAAAAATTAAAAATTAAATAATAAAAATTTAATTAGTTCTTAGGTTGTTTGTAAGTATTTTTCATAGGTTTTGATAGTTTATCCATTGATAATGCATGTTTCAATTCTTAAGAGATTAATTTGCATTAGAAGTGTGAGTAAGTATACTGGAGGACAGATACACTTAACTGAGAATATCTTTCTGTTACAGTCCTCTTAAATCAAATGCTTGAGCTAATAAAACTCACTTACACACACACTAGTACATAAAGTAATACCCTCTAGAGATTTGTTGAATATTAATCTTCAGTGGGATGTCTTTGGTCATAGTCATTGGTTCATATGTTGTTGTCTGTTGAGCTTAAAAGATCATGATAGACTATTTACTTGGCAATATGGGTGGGGCTTTGACTGGAAATAGGTTGAGAGTATAATACAACCTAGACAGAATAAAGATCGCTGAAAAATATGAATGCTGAAAAAAAATAAAAAATAAAAAGCAAACTCGGGGCTGCTTGACTTTATAGGATTAACTTAGGCTGATGCTCCCGAAGCGGTCTATACTTAAAACCTAATGCCTAAGCCAACTGGTTGAGAGTCATTGGCCTGAGTCATTACTAAACCTAAGCATCTTGAAGTTAGGCATTGCACAGTCCCATTGAAAAAAAATGTTTGTCGTGTATTATCCTCTCAAATCTAGAATGTTGAACCCGAAGGAGGCGTGCATGCATTTGTGCTATCATGAACCTAAAGATTACATGACTATGTAGATTCTGATGTTCTTAATGGGTCACACTGGATATGTGTAAAACAGATATTTAGAATGTATTGCTACAATGTTCTATATTTTTTACTATTTATATTATCATGTTATATCATATTGAGCAGAAATTTCCAAGGTGAAAGTGTGGAATAAAACCACTTACTTGAGGGCTTCTATATTCCAGTTGATTATAAATGCAAGTACGTGTGGTTGACTATCTTAAGTATTGTGATTTGTATTTAAAAGGATAATAAGTTTATTTTGTTTTATAGTGATTTTTTCTTTTTGCACTTATATTAATTAGGTTAGTTTCATAAGTACATGTTTGTGGGTAGCATGGCTGCAAACCCTCATGAGACAACACTCGTCCTACTAGGGACACCTAGAGGTTTAATGGCTTGTTGCATATGCTCAATGCAATCGTGTTTCCTACGAAAGTGGCATTACTATTCTAGTTTGTTTTGTGTGATTTTGTTTTGTTTTGTTTAACTCGAGGATTAGCAAAATGTAGGTTTGGGGGGTATTTGATATACACATAAATACACACATTTATATGCCTCTAATACTTAATTTGTTAGTGCTATCTCATGCTAATTAAGAATAATTATGAGTTTTTGGAGAATTCAATAATTAGAACTTTACTTTATTTTTATAAGAATTGGTGCATCTAAGTTTAATTTGATTGCTTGTGTAGGTTTAAAAGAGCTCGAGTTGAAGATCTGAGCCGCTGATTCACATCAAGGAGATGATGGGTTTTATTTTAATAAAAAAACCGTCAAGATGAGATTGGATGCGTGATAGCAATATGACGGATTTTTGCCTAATAAAGAAAAAAAGACTCGGTTCAGCGTGTCAGTGGTTCGGTTCGGTTCAGTTTGAAGAAAAAAATAGAAAAGAAAAGACAACCCTAATACTCATTGTAGTACAATTACCTTGTGCACTTGCAAAGGTTTAATATTTAAACGATCACCTGCCAATTTGCCATCAATTGAGGACGATGACCGGTCCAATTTTCTCTGTGCTTTGGGGTAGTTTGGTTGTGAGCATTTACTACGAAATGCAATAAACCAAAAAATAGAGGGAAAATAAACACAAGGAAGACCAATAACTCATTTGATTATTGACTAAGACAAGTCTCCTTAAACTTTCGAACGTATTCTAAATATTGTATAATGTACCATAGTCATTTCAACTCTTTGCTATTTATGGGTGAGATAATAACCTTCAAATCCTCTTAAATATGAATCTTTTGAATATTGGGATATGAAACTAAGTGAATGCTCATATAGCCTGTTGTTGTTTCAATAAATTTTTTTAATTTTACTTGCAAGTGTACGAATCATGTTGAAGTACACTCGTATAATTTTACAAGGTCGAGCCCACAGGGACTTGTTTGGCAAAAATTTAATCAAATCATAACTGAACCCTTGAATTAATTATAAAATTTGTAAAAATTGATTAACTAACTAATGACTAATTAAATTAATTAATGAAATAAAAATCTGAACTTTATGAAATTAACAAAGTAATTTAAAAATCTGAACTTTATAAATCTGATTTTTTTTATGAAAATCTGAACTAATCAAATAAAACTTTGGAATCGACGTGCAGTAATTTATAGAGAATCTTAAACTTAAAATCATTGATCATTCTCAATAATACTCATAACAAATTAGAATCATATTCACATTGTTATGGAAGATCTTATTTTAACGCACAAATATTCATAAAAAAATCACGCCCTATATGCTATTAAATTAACAACTCAAATCACTAGGTATATCCACTTACGAGAGAATCACAACTAGTATCCAATTTGTTACTTAAACAATTAATACAGCATGCATTAGCAATAGTAATCCCAAATCATAGCAAAAATATGATTGATGGTATATCTGTAATTAACTAAGCAATTAACACATGAACGCATAAATATTATCGCACAATTCTAAGAGAAAAAAATCAACTTTCATAAGGAATTCTCTATTCTTACTACAACCTCATCCTAGCCTTAGCAAGTAATTTAGCCAATCATATTAACTAGAACACATGCAAAGTTAATAAAATCCATCTCTATTAAAAAATAAAAAGAGTTACAAGAAATGTGAGCTTAAATGAAAAATACACTGTAGTGTTCCTCTTCTCAGCAACCTTCGATCAAACTGATACAACTTCCGAACCGCCCAACAGGCAAGATAAACAAAACAGAACGACCGAAAGAAGAAAACAAACAAAATTCAAACTGTAAGAAAAACTGAAAAGAAAAAAAAACTTTGTTCTAGTCTCCTCCCGAGTGTCGATCCCCTGCTCTATTTTTATACTCCTCGAGCACTATTCCAGTACACCTCTGTTCTCAATTCCAAATGAACATGTCTCATTTTAGCAGCTTCCAAATCCAAGGATGCTTCTCCTTTCCAATCAGATCCCCAGCTTGCCTTTGTAGCACATCCTCGAATTGCTCTCCAAATCGAGCCCGAGAGTCAAAACCACGCCCCAAATCCGAACCTTCCAAATCATAACTCTTTCCTTCTTTGGTTGCTCCTCTTGATCGCCATCGCTCCCGAGCTCGAGCCTTCGCTTCAACAATGCTCCTCTTTCATGCCTCAGCTTGCCATCGACCTCTGTCTAATTTCCCATTCACCGATCAAGAGATCATCCGCCACCATCGTCGCTGCTTCAAGTGACTGCCGCTCGAACAGAGCTCGACTTCTCTGTTCCTCTGTTAGACACTCGAGCCATCGACTCAGGTTGTCTTTTGTTTCACTTTTTTTTCTTTCAACCCGACCGAAGCACTGAACCGGTTCAGTTCGAGTTTTCTTTTTTTCTTTAGATTAATTAAAACTAATTGTAACAATTTCATCCGCCTGATCTCTAAACCTCCTTTACTTTAAATCAGTACCCATCTTCTCTTAAGTGAGCATCAATGGTTTAGATTTTTGATGCACTTGATCTCAACTCTTGGGTTATTCTAACACTTCATAACCCGTCTAATGGATTCACTTTAGCCGTTCCGCAGTCTGAGCATTTGAACCTACATACATAAAATATGTCCCACATTAGACACACCAAATAGTTCATAAAATTATGGAACACATTTAATTTGAGCAATTTAAAGTGCATTAATTATTTAATTCTAAATTGCTAAACTAATTACTAATAACTCACTTTATTCCTTATTTTAACTATAAATTATTATTAACAAATAGGTAATTAGGATTATATAAATGCGTATTTTTCATGTGTAACATAACCTAAGTACCCAAGTACGTGTACGATAATACTACGGCTAGGGTAAGTGTACTGGACTAAACGGCAAAAGACAGAAGATATGGTTAAGTAACGTGAAAAATACAGTATTTGATGAAAGGATAAATTATAAAATAATTCATAAGCATAATATAATAAAAATAAAGAATTCTAACAACGATTGGATTGTGGTTCAATAGGTAGAGTTGATCATTGAGTTCTACTAGGATCCAATTTTGAGTCTCTGTAAAAGCCATGTTTTTTTTTTGCTTTAGCATTGTCATGCACTCATATAAAAGTCTCATGTCGTCTAAAAGTATGAATCTAAGGCTCTATATACTCTATAAAAAGGAAAGGAAAGGATAGTATTTGCATCAAACCAAGGTAAGTTAAAATGGGTCAATCATCTGCATAGTAGAAGGTTATGGGCCTTCTTCACAAAGAAAGTCGAGTTGAGCTCGAGCTGATTCTCGACTCGAGCTTCGAGTTAATACGAGTCAAGTTTTTTCGAGTTGAGACAAGTCGAGTTAGAGGGTCGCTTGAGCTCAAACTCGAAAAAAGTCGAGCCGAGTCGAGTTGGGCGCGAGTCAAGCCAAAGTTCAAGCAAAGTCGAGCCGAGCCGGAAAAACTCGTGAGCCAACTCAGCTCGTGAACACCCTTAGATATATGTGAGCCGATGTACATATATACTCCCTTCGTCTAATGAAGTTCGTTTGCATTTAAAAAACATGGGTCCATCATTACATGGCTGATTTTGCTCCCTCAAGGTCAAGGGCAAAAACGCATAAAGGGGAACTATGTGATTCTGTATGAGCCTTCAGTTCTATAAACTCCTTGTGCAATGCAAATGAGCATTACTGAACTGTGGGAGTATAAAATAAAATTTCATAGAAGCCTTGGCTCACCCAAGTCAACATGAGTGCAGATGCTTTGAGCCGTTGAATTTAGATCTAATAGCTCATAGGGTTGACTATGCCTGCCATTGTACCACCGCCAGGTCAAAATTCGATTCCATAGTCGTTTCGACTGGCTCATATAAATGGGATTCAACAAAAAAAAATCATAAAGGAGGAAACATCCATTATTCGCCACATACTTTCCACCAGATTTTTTGCCATTAATTGGGAGCCGTCGATTATCAAAATCGACAATGCTCTTGGGAAAACACTTTTTTGGCCCAAGCGTACGGTTAATGCATGTGCACCATCGAAATAGGGGCTTCCTAGGCAGAAATCTGCCAGGCGGATAAAAAATGCTTTCCACAAACATCCATATGAAAAACGAGCGGGTACGCCGGTCCGGCCACGGAGACCATCGCCTATGAGTATAAGCAGACGCCTGGTCTGTCCACCCGGTCCTCCACCGGTGTGAGTCGTGAGTCGTGACCGCTCACCGCTGAGCTCCTGAATTTGAGTACGCCGCCACCCCATCGCCCATCTCTGTCAATCGTATTTTCAAGTTCTGCCGTCATTTGTGACGCGTTTCCTGAAATCTTTGAAGTTGTTTGCGCTGCCAATTTGGCTCTATGAAGAAGTTGCTGTCCAACCAAAAGACCATCCCCAGAGCTTGGAGAGAACTCATTGGCCTCTCTCGTTCCTTCTCCCATCATCCCTTCCGACACCTAAATGCGGAATTCTCAGAAGACCCATTTTCAGAAATCGGCGACGGAGCGCCGTGGCCGTATACAGCCTCAGATGATAAATCCCAGCTCCTGCATTCCACAAGTGTGAATCTTTCCGACCCGATTTCCAGAATATGCATTCAGGCCTGTTGGTGCTATGAAGCAGGCGACAGGAGGCTGCAGTCTCTTCAAGTTGATCCTATGTTGAGCCGAGAGCAAGTCGTTTCCGTGGCGGCTTCACTTGTGCGGCAAGCAGGGTCCATGGTGGCCTTGAGCTTCTTGAAATGGGCAGCTGGGCATGCCAAGTTTCGGCACTTTATGCGATTGTACATCACGACTGCAGGTTCTCTAATTGATTTTGGCAGCCCGGACAAGGCAGATGAGGTGATGCGGCTAATGGTTACGCATTTTGCTGAAGTGGGGAAGATCAAAGAGGCTGTGGATATGGTCATTGAGATGGGAAACCAAGGGCTTCCTCTCACTGTACATACATTAAATTACATTCTGCGGATCACGGCTGACATGGGTCTGGTTGGATTGACAGAGTATGTGTTTGTGGAAATGTCTGCACGAGGAGTTTCCCCTGACTTGTGTAGTTTCAAGACTTTGATCAACCTCAACTGTAAATATGATTGCATGGACAGAGTGGAAAAGTTATTGTCGGAGATGGAGGTTAGAGGATTTCATCTAGATAATGTCACGTGCACGGTTGTTGCTCATGCATTCTGTAAGAAGGGTCAGGCAGGGAGAGTGTTTAAGCTCTTTGATAAGATGGTGCAGGCAGGTACATCTCTGAATGTGATCAACTACAATGCTTTGATTGATGGGCTGTGCAAAAGAGGCAGCATTAAACTAGCATTTGAATCTCTGGAGGCGATGGCCAGGAGGGGTATACAACCAAATGTATATACTCATACAACTTTAATTGATGGACTCTGCAAAAAGGGTTGGGTAGAGAAGGCTTTTAGGTTATTTAAGAAGCTTGTACGGAGTGAGAATTATAAGCCCAATGTTTGCACTTACACTGCTATGATTGGAGGGTATTGTAAGGAGAATAAGCTCAATCGGGCTGAGATGTTGTTTTCAAGAATGAAAGAACAGGGTCTGGTTCCAAACACCAACACTTATAGTGCACTTATTGATGGCCACTGTAAACAGGGGAATTTTAGCCGCGCCAATGAACTGATGAACATGATGATTGGAGAAGGCTTTCTTCCTAACATTTGTACTTACAATTCTATTATGGATGCCCTCTGCAAGAGGGCTAGAGCTAAAGAAGCCTATGAATTACTCCGAAGAGCCATTAAGCATGGATTACATGCTGATCTAGTCACCTATGCTATTCTCTTAGGAGAGCATTGCCGACAGGACCGTGTAGATCAAGCTTTATCTTTGTTCAATAAGACGGTCAGAATTGGTTTGAAACCTGATATGCAGACTTATACCATTCTAATTGCTGCATTTTGCAAGCAAGGAAACATGGATACAAGTGAGAGGCTCTTAGATGAAGCTCTTAACCTCGGCTTGGTTCCGTTGAAGCAAACATTCACTTCCATTATATGTGGCTACTGCCGAAATGGAAATGTGACTGCAGCTTTGACAATCTTCCAGAAAATGGCCCAGCAAGGCTGTGTCGCAGATTCGGTTGCTTATGGTGCTCTAATAAGTGGCCTGTGTAAAGATTCTAAGCTGTCAGATGCTCTTGTATTGTTTAATGCGATGGTGGATAGAGGCCTTACCCCATGTGAAGTTTCTTCAGTAACTGTTGCTTATGAATGCTGCATAAGAAAAAGCTCTGACATTGCCATGACTGTTCTAGACAGATTAGAGAAGAAGGCATGGATTAAAACTGCAAATATTTTAGTCAGAAAGCTTTGCAGTGATGGGAAGGTTGAGGCAGCAGCTCTGTTCTTTCACAAACTGCTTGATAAAGATCCAAACCCAAATCATGTAACGTATACGGGGTTTATGAGTGCTTGTTACATCAGCGACAAGTTTCATCTTGCTTCTTGCTTGTCTGAAAGGGTATCAAGAGATAATGTTGGGATTCAAGATCAGACCAATGAAATCATGATGAAAATGTGAGCCAAAATTATGGGGTGTTCCCTCTTTCTTCCTTGCTCCACAACTTCTACGAATATGACTTTGTATAGAAGTTCTTGGTTTTCTCTCTTCTGGGTAAGTATTTTAATTGATTTTAGTATTAAAATTAGTTGATTTTTCCAGGAACTGGACTGCAGTTATGTGGGTGATTCTAGCTCTTCCTTCCTTTTTTTTGTGGGTGAACTTACCGTTTGCATATGTATCCTTTCAGATGGATGGCTAGGTTGGCTGGTCTCTCAGTGAACTAAAAGCTATTCTACTGGGATGGCCACCTCTGTTGATATCGAGGACTCTGATTCCTTTTTTTACCTGCAAGATGAATTTGATTCATTCAGAGAAATGATACCAGTATTGTCCAAGGTTTGTCTGTATTAAGCAACATTACGGATGATTAGCCTTTTGCAAGTAAGATGCCGAGTTCATCGGTTTAATAATCATGCAATTGGTCATTGTTCAATTTGGCCGTTGCATTGCTCTTTTTCTCTCCTTTGTAAATGAAAAGAATATTACCTTGACATCAAATTTTGGCAGCTGTCGGACCTCAAATTTTCTAGAGAGGCCGTTTATGGTGCGCTTGGTGCTTGGGTTGCATGGAAGCGGACTCTCCCTTTAGATTCACTGAAGAAGGCTTTGCTCTCTCGTTAAAAAGATCAACACTGGCAAAAAAAATGTTAGCTTCTTAACTAACACATTTATCTTACTTTCCCATGTCTTTTTTATCTTATCTTCAGGCTATTATCATTATAATATTCTATCTTGGAATTTGTCACACTGCTTGTTATATAACACAAGTTGACTTTGTGTTGATCAGTTTGTACGCCTGGTATTAAGGTATAGTCAAAGTGTACTACTTTTATGCTTGGTTCTTGTGAAAGCTAATCTGGACTGAGTCTTTATGACCTTAAGTTACAAATCATTTCTGTTGGCCGCTTGAACACAAAAAGAAGAGGTAAACATATTTGTACACGAATTGTGAAATCAACCCTTCTGCTTTCTACGTGTAATGTCATAATGTGTATTTAAATTTTTCCCAAAGAAGGAACTTTGTAAGACTTTAATGAAAATGAGAAAGGCAGACGTCAAGTTTGGCGTAATTATTGTCCTCGCTTAACCTCATACTTCTGTTTCGATTATTTTACTTCTAAGATTTCTTAATATAATATCTGATATGCCATCACTTGTCTTAAGAGAATTGTAATTTTTTAAAGAAATTCTACATTGTTATACTTGGAATTTAGTTATTATTTTATTTTTTATTATACTTTTCTATATAAAGCCTTTTGACTCAACTTTTAGAAAAATAAATAACATTATTAATGTGGGATAGAGCGTGTTATCTTATTAAGTGCACTATATAGATTTTAAATGAAAGTATTATAGAAAAACAGTCATATTAACTAATGGAGTTTGATAAGTTTTTTAGCTTGACTCAGGGAGTGAACAGTTACTTGAAATTGTATAGTCACATACTTAAACCTGACGATCCAATAGGATCCAAAGTTCAAATTGCAGCCAATATATTTCAAAAGAGTTTTCTCCTAGAACTAATTGATCCTATGAACAAACAAGTTCATGAATCAAACTGCTATAATTTAATTGATTATACATTTAATACGAAAATCACATAACCAATGTTATTATCGACAAAGCTAAATACTACAAATGCGAATAGAGTAAACCATTCTATTGTTTATACCTATAATCAATCCAGTTGTGCAAGGGAAAATGTTTTGCTGACCGATTTTGGGGACCAGATTGCAGGACCCCATCTGGTCCCCAAAATCGGTCACCCTAGACGCCCTCTTGTGCAAGCCATGCAAAGAAACTGCTTGTTTTGACCTTACGACTGCAAATCCGTAGACTCTGAGATGTGATGTAGTCTTTCTATTTCTGCGGAAAAAAAAAGACAAACATTCAAAGTCTTATGGACTCCACAAACACGTATAAATAAATTGCTATGTTAACCCATGTTTTTTGGTTAAATCAATGGGCATATATGCTTTAGAAAGAACATGAAAGATATGAAATATTAAGCAGTAAAAGCAGACATAGCATTGCACTAAAACAAAATCATCAAGTTGGACAGGCACAACAAATCCAACTTAAACCTAGCATAATACTTGTATAAACATAAACCTTGTAACAGTTTATATCTAGTTTAATTTCATATTAGAACTATAGCAAATGCAGAGAGCCTTACCAGCTTTCTCTTCTTTGTTCTCTTTCTTTCTCTTTGTCTTAGTATCTTTTCTTGATTTCTTCAACTTTTTTCAAAAGTAGATGATTATCGACGAAGAGATCACATGAGCTATTTTGTCTCCATTTCTACGTTGGAGGGAAGGATGAGAAGGATCAATTAAGCTAACCAAGGACGTCAGATGTGTTGGACTAAAATGAATACATGATACATACTTGTATTTGAGCATCATAGAGCTAGGTTGGTCACTCTTGTTTTTCTTCTTTATAATGCGGGTGTCCTTAGGACACGACTAGAATGGACAGGGCAACCAGCCTCTTCGGGCACCGTCTCCTCTCTCCAATCCCCTCAGGAGGTACGCACGGGCACATACCCCACACACAATGAACACAATATGGTAAGTTGGGTGACCTTCCCACCAACATAAAGTTAATTGGTAATCCCATAATTTCTAAAATTTTAAATAAGTCATTCCTTAAAAAGAATTTTAATCTAGGATTATGTAAAAAGTATTTAGAAGTTTTATTACAAATTATAAACTTTACTTCTTCTTTTTTTGCTTCATGGGTTCCTCGCTTACATTGGTCATTACAGATCAAAACAAGCTCAAATTAAACAATAAGCAAATAAATACATATATTGGGTGATTGCAATATTGCAACAAATTGTAATTGTGTTTGATATATTAGACCATAAATAAGAAGACTCTTAAATCATTGGACCAGGATGTTCAGTCCCATAATATAAAAGAAACCCAAAGTTTATTTGGAGTTAACATCCGCTGTTGCTCTTCATCCCTAACCCTCTCTCCATCTCTCTCTTTGTCACACACACACACACACTTACGCTCTTCTCCTCTCTTTACTTTCACTGTTTGCACCTCATGCGCCGGTGTAAGGAGGTGGCTTGGGCAGTCCCTTGGCTGCACCACAGACTAGAGCATTATCCGGCATGTTGTACTCGTCCCTGAGAGACCTCTCTGGGGACAGAACACTGATGTAGAGCTGCTGCCCCAGGTACTGCCTCTCCCACAAGCACGACCTCAAGTTCCACATTCCGGCGTTGTCCAAGGTCAGCAAGATGGCCGTCCACGACTTGGGGAACACCTGGATGGTGTGCCTGCTCACGGCGTCCAACAAGTTGTAGTACTTCCGGCTGGCCGGCGTCCACTTGCCGGGCTCCATCCCCACGGCGAAGAAGGAGTACCCGTCGAGGTGGTACGACTGCACGCTCTTCTCGTGGTTCTCGAACACAACCTCAACAAAGTTCCTATAGGTGGCATTAAGCACAACAGGCTCCACGGCGATCTCCTTATGCGCGGCGGCCTTACCGACGGCCGGCTCATCGGCGATGGTGTTGTACTTGAACACCTTGTTGGCGACACCGAAGTACTCGGCGAGCTTCAGCGGCGTGCTCGGGTTGACGTGAGAAGCGCCGTTAAGCGCGTATCGGAGCTTCCTGTCGACGGCGCCGGCGGAGTTGACAAGCTTGATGGTCCTAGTGATGTTAATGCCACCATAGTGGTAGGAGCCCTGGGGGTTGGGTCGGGCCGCACTGGCGGTCAGGTTCCACCTGAAGGACCGGAACTGGTTCAAGGACCAAGCCCACCCTGTCGGGGCCTTGGGGAGGAGGGTGGATGGAGCGGTCTTGGAGCCTCTGTAGCTCACAACGGCCACGCTGGTGAGGTCGTACTTGGTGAAGCGGGTGGAGGCGACCATGTAATAATCCTTGACGGTTTGGTCGGCGGTGACAAGAACCGAGTAGCACTGGCCTACGTGAATATCGAGCGAGTCGTAGACGTTCTGGACGGTGTGCGAGCCGTCCATCTCCACCAGCTTCATGTGGTGGCCTTGGATCCTGAAGTTGATCGAGTTCTTGAGCCCGACGTTGCAAATTCTGTACCGGTAGGTCTTGCCGGGCTTCATCGTGAAGACGGGCTTCTTGCGGAAACCGTCGGCCTTGCGTGAGCGACCGTTGATGAGAAGGGCATCGGGCCGGGCGAGGGATCGGCCGGAGTCGAGAAGCTTCTTGAGGGTGGAGTGGTCCTTGCTGTACCAGTCGCCGACCATGACGGTGTAGTCGTCTTCGGGG
Source organism: Houttuynia cordata (assembly GCA_039654745.1). NCBI lineage: Eukaryota > Viridiplantae > Streptophyta > Magnoliopsida > Piperales > Saururaceae > Houttuynia > Houttuynia cordata. The sequence continues at coordinate 40,604,904 of CM077503.1, read as the reverse complement.
TCGGCGAAGGGGACGGGGATGAGGAGGCGGCTGTTTACGCGTAGGCCACCGAAGCCGCCTACGGCACGGTGCATGGCGGTTGAGGGGTAGTACATGTAGCTGCCGATTTGGTCCTTGACCTGGAAGCGATAGGTGAAGTTGGTGCCCGGCGGGATGGGGCACTGGGTGCCGGGCATGCCGTCCATCCAGCTGTTCTTCCTCTGCTGGATCCCACTCCACGTCAAAAGGAAAGGCTCATCCAAGTTGTTGTACACATTGATCACCAAGTTGTTGTTGGTGGTGGAGTTGATGTTGGGGCCGGGGAACTTTCCGTTGATCAGAATTCCCTTCTGCGGCTTTCCGAGAGGCCGGATGGTGCCGTAGGTGACATTCCACGTGAAATAAAGATACGGGTCCTCCGCGGCTATAGGGGCTGCCAACAGCGCAACCAGCACCGCCGACAGCACCGCCGCCCTGAGCGCCATGATACAAGCCTTGGCGTAAGAATGTGTAGTTCAACTGCTTAGCTATCTCCCAAAAAATGGAGATGGGGAAGGATGAGGCAGGTGCTAAAAAGCCAGCCAAGAGGCTATTTAGAGAGAGGCCATGGAAGGGGGGAGGGGAAGCTTAAAGTTGGGCGTGCGGAAATGAATCCTAGTTTAAGGATTGGAGGGAAAATGGGGATTTATTTTGATGGACGTGTGATTGGCTTCCAGTCGTTTGGTCCCATGCATGGCGGACCGGTTTGCAGGGCTTGCTATTCTAGGGTTGGAGGGGGAGGTGGTAGCCGGTCTTTGTTTGGTTTGTTGGGTCATATGGGCTGTCTCAGCTCCTTCTGACCCTGTCTTTGTGCATTTGGGCATCTGCTGGCTCAACTGTGTTCTTAATTATTATTTTTATAATTCTGTGTTCTTAATTATTAGGAGGTGGCTCATGTGGGCAGCCATGGATTCACGAAAATGGACAGCAGATTATGGTTTTTCTTACTTGTACATGATGGGAGGTTTTTCCATATTACCTGGCCAGTGAGCTCGGATTGACATATTACCTGGTTTTTCCGGGCTCATCCTATATAACCTGGTTTAAGTGATTTTCCCATTTTGCCTTCCTGAACCCTAACCCTCTAACCTTTTCTATAACATATATTATGCATTACCAGTTTTAAGTTTTATACTTCAACGAATCATATCTTCTTCATTACTAGTCCATTTTCATTTTTTTTGTTCTTCCTTATTTTTAGTGTTCTTTTTATAATGAAGATAGCAAAATCCATGATAAATAGCATACATTGTCACCAAGAAATGTTATATCGCCGATATATCGATATCGGCCTTCAACCGATAAAATGATACACTATAATCTTGATTTCGATTTTATTTTAAATATCACCGATATATCGGTTTCGGTCCAATATATCTGTGTCTTTGAAAAAAACAATTTCTTTTTTAAAATTTTTTAAAAAAAGAAAAAGAAAAAGATCAACTTTCCTGTTTGTTTTCCATCCTATGCCAAGTGGAAGGATACAAGTTTAAAATGAAAACACATATCTTGAATTCTATACACATTTTTATGCATATTTTAAAATTTATGCTAGTCTAAATTACTATCACTCATTTTAGAAGTTTTATTGTGAAAATACATAGTAAAAACTAGTTTTAGACCACCGATATTTTTTTACACAATATCTCCGATATTTTGTCTCTTTGGTCAACCGATATTTTACCGATATTCGATACGACATTTCTTGAATCGAATACACGATAGGTATTGTGTATTCAACATGTAATCACCCATTTTAGTGGGACATACTTCAACAAATCATATCTCCTTCATTTTTTATCTGTTTTTTTAATTTTTTTTAATTATTTTAGTGCACTTTTTTATCATGATAATATCATTATGATCTTGAGATAATATCTAAAAAATACAACAAAATCCACGATAAATAGCATGCGGTTTATCAACATCTTTATGATATCATTATTATAAGAAAGAGTATTAAAAATAAGGAAAAATAAAAAAATTAGTGAAAACGGATCAGAAATGAGAGAGATATTAATCGTTGAAGTTTGTCCCACAAAAATGGCTATCGTGTATTCGAAGGCATGATAGCTATTTTTGTGAGACAAACTTCAACGATTCATATCTCTTTTATTTCTGACCCGTTTTCGCCTTTTTTTAAATTCTTCCTTATTTTTAATACTCTTTCTTATAATAATGATAACATAAGGATTTTGTTAAACCGCTATTTATCGTGGATTTTATTGTATTTTTTTGGATATTATCTCAAGATCATCAGGATATCATCATAACAAGAAAGTCCATTGAGGAAGAAAAAAAGTAAAAATAGATCAGAAATGAGAGAAATATGAATAGTTAAAGTTTGTCTTAAATAAAACTTTCGAGTACACGATAGCCATTTTTGTGGGACAAACTTTAACGATTCATATCTCTCTAATTTTTTATCCGTTTTCGCCTATTTTTTTATTTTTCTTTATTTTTAATACTCTTTTTATAATAATAATAATATCATATAGATGTTGAGACACCACATGCTATTTATCGTGGATTTTACTATATTTTTTTATATTATCTCAAGATCATTAGGATATCATCATGAAAAGAAAGTGTATTAAGGAAGGAGAAAAAAATAGGCAAAAACGGATCAGAAATGAAGGAGATATGATTCATTGAAGTGTGTAATACTATCGTGTATGAAAATACTTTTTATACACGATAGCTACTGCTAAAATGTACTTGAAGGCTATCGTGTACTCGAAGTGGCTACATGTATTCGATTGCACGATAACAGTGCTATTATATAATTGAATACACGGTAGCTAATTTTTTGGGACAAACTTTAATGATTAATATCTATCTAATTTTTTATCTGTTGTTGCCCATTTTTATTTCGTTGTTCCTTATTTTTCCCCTCTTTCATGTCATCATGATAGCCTAACTATGCTAGGACATTGCATGCTATTTATCATAGATTTTTTTATATTTTTTTAGATATTATTTTTAATATCTTTATGATATCATTATTATAAGAAAGAACACTAAAAATAAAGAAGAAAAAAGAGAGGAGAAAACAAACTAGAAATGAAGATATGATTCGTTGAAGTATAAAACTTAAAGCCAGCTAATATGGAAATGTTATAGAAAAGGTTTAGGGTTAGGGCTCAGAAGGGCAAAATGAAAAAATCAGATGCCGAAACCAGGTTATATGGGATGAGCCTAGAAAAAACAAGTAATATGGCAATTCGGGCTCATTGGCCATGTAATATGGATAAACCTCACATGATGGCCATCTCACACAGATTTCCTAAGTTTGGGCAATCTTTGTCATCTTTTATAGTGCCAAATTAGTACCTTTTTACTTGGATCAATCAATTGGGCAAACTTCAGAATGGCTGAATTGGAACAGCATCAGGTCGGGAAGTGATTCTAGTTCTACCATTTGATCACCTAGACATTTAAGTTCTATGGGCATGCTGCAAAAATCTGAAACAAAAATCCAACTGCTCTCTTGGATTGCATATGATGATCCATGCAAGCGTTGGCCTCTATTGAACAGCATCAGGTCGTATTGCATTTGCAACTTGTGCCGTAAATTTGAGGGTACGGTTCAAATGTGTTAAATATGAGTACAATAATTTAGAAAGATCACCAATCCAACTGAAGAGAATTAGGTTTAATTGAGACAACATTAGATCAGAGAAAAGAATTGAATAAAAATACATCATCACATTTCTTGTGAGTATCACTTGCACAATTATTCCTTTTGGTCTAAATTCAAGAAACATCTAGCATGCTCCTTTAATTGTCAAATAAACTTGTCAAACTTCTTGAAATCATAAACTTTTAAGGAAAATAAAGAATAACACAAAAAATGAGCAAAAACAGATAATAAATGAAAGAAATATATCATTGAATTTTGCCATGTAGTCGTGGACCTCACTACAAAATACACTATAGGCAATGCTATCGTGTACATGACGACACACTTTGCAGTGAGGTCATGTACATGACACAACTACGGGGGAAAATTTAACGAGTCATACCTCTTTCATTTCTTAGTTGTTTTTGTCCATTCTTTTGACGTTCTTCTTTATTTTTTATTCTCTTTCCCTTTCTCTTTATGAGGATATTTTAAATTTTTTTACACAACTTCTAGTTGGGTTGACAAATTTACAAATAGTATTTCACCGCTCACCGACAAGTATTTTGCAGCTCTGTTACATTTTTTTCTCTCATCTGAGGCCACGAGTAGTTCAAACACCAATGAACGGTCATTACAAGTGTTTCTTTACCAGTATGTCTCAATTTTGTAATAGGGTGCATATACGGGCATGTAAAACAGTTAACATTGTCATGAGGGTATTTTGGGAAAAATTTGTATTTTTTCAGGTTATATGGCATTCCGGCATTAACTCCATGTAATGTGAAATTTTTAGCTCATTAGCCAGGTAATAGATATGGAAAAAGCTTGAGGGGTTGGTTTTCATCAACACAGGATTTTTCCCTCCTACTTGGGAAACTTGAGGGGTTCGTTGTGGCTTAACAAAAAAACAATTCTCCTCATCGTACCTTCCTTTTTGGTCGGAGAGTATTTTTTTCTGCTTAGAATGTATATTCTGTCTCATAAGGCCAATATCATTTACGTACATATATAACTCTCCTATGGGTTTATAATGTCGGAGTGACTGAATTGGTTTGTGATACACCAACATGATGCTGCAGGTGACTACTTTTACCATTTGGATGCCCAGCTGATGTGATCACTAATATCATCTTCAGAATTTGCCAAACAACAGTTAAAGATGATAATGTAGCCAAATTGATAGAAGCCAATGCATGTGTGGTCATTTAAAGAATGAATGAACTCCAATGACTTCAGAGTTTTTATTATTTTAAAGAATGGTTATCTTTTTTTAAAGGGTGGAGTGAAGGTTGAATAAAAGATAATTTCAATGCATCTGCTTCTTTCCTTTTTGATCTCCCATAAACAACAGAAAGGAGGTGTCTCCCATTTCGGCATAGGATATTCCACATTTGCCACGTTTCCTTTTGTGCAACTTGTAGACAGTAATTTAGAAAGATCACCAATCCAACTGGAGGAATTACTAATAGAAAAGCATCATAACAAGGTTTTATTGAGATAACATTTGTTTAAAACAAAGAACAGAACAAAAATACCCCAACACCCTACATTTGAAATGGGTGGTCCTATAATAAGCTTATCTTTTTTGTGTGTGTTGCATTACACCTCGCCATCATTGAGGAACTAATTAATGCCACTGCCACATGCAACAACGAATTTGAAGATACTATACGCTGAGCAAATGAAGAGATGATATAGGCTGCTGCAATGAGCACTCTTAAATATCCTTGAATACAGAAAAAATGTCTCCATGGATGTAATCATTGTCAACAAGGCTGACCAAGAAGTAACTCCTTTGTACCTGTTCTCAAGACAACATCAAATTATTCAGAACGCCAGAACTTACCAAGAAGATCTATAATTTTTTTAAGGCATGAATTAACTGCTGCTCTTTAGGGGGGAAAAAAGTAACTGCTGCTTCAAATAATATAGATTTCGAGGTTTTATTTACTTAAAGGAAAGAAGGAGCTTTCACCAGTCACATGGATATTTCCAGTACTTTTTAACAACTAAAACCGCTGTATCATAGCTATAGAGAAATGCTAGAATTTATTACCTGCACAACTGTTTGTAAGATATTGACTACATAAATACTTTTAGATAATTCAGCAAGCATGTAGAACATAAGAAATAGAAAGCAAATACATATGCATACACTTAATATAATAATTCTAATCACAATATATAACTTTGTTGTACCGCTACTAATTTTAAATTAGGAAAGTTGCCGCTTGCACTAACAGATAGTTCAAATGAGCTGTAAATCCACATGCAACACAGAAAGATAATAGAGATTATAACTAATACCTCTTCCAACAGTTTCCTCGAGGTATCATCTTCTGGAAACAAGCACGCCCAGACCTTTGTCCATATTTCAAATGCCTCATCCTTCCAGACTGTGAAGCTTGCAGGATCGACAACTGTGGGTTGGATGATTTCTTTAGCAGGAAAAACACCCCAGGTGACAGCATTAACATCAGCTGGCCCAGTGTTTGTCAGACATTTCCCTTCCTTGTTCACAGCTATGAACGTGAGGGATGGAAAGGCCTTGCATTTCTCAACCAACTTATCCAACTTGTCCCCAGAGCAGAAAAACTCCAGGTAGGCCTTCTGGTACACATACCCACCAGGCCCGCCCCATCCTGTAAATTGTGGTATAGAAAAGATAAAGATTTAAAACATTAGTAAATATCGTCAATTAAATTGTACATCCACATTGTATATATTTGCCTACCTACGGCAGGGGAGTCAGACTTCTCTCCATTGACAGACGGTTGGCTATTAATGGTAAGGAAACCCTTCAAGTTAACTTGCCCCAGGTGTTCATTTATAATCTTTGACTCTGGCTGAAGTCCATCTAAATCAGACCATGGGCTGTTTTTTAGCTTACCAAGGCAGAAGCTCATAAATCTCTGAAAGAAAACAAATAAGCGAAATAATCACACCGTTCTAATTGAGTGAGACAGATAATGGAAAGCTAATTGAATACATTTTTTCTTCATTCTTAGGGCCTTACCCTCAAAGAGGGGGCTCTTCGAGTAATTCTCAGTGGCCTACAGAGTAGGCCAAAAGGGAATTAGAATTAGTTTTCAACGAGCAATAGACGTGCCTCGGTATAACATCACTAGCTGCGTTATTGCCCCAAACGCAAAGATAATAAATGGAATACTTTTAATATTGAGCTCATTTGTCTCTGTCTTTTTCTTTTGATAATTGAGCTTATTTCTCAAGATGCAATGGTTCGAGAAAAATAAACTAAATACCTCATAGATATCTTCAACACATTTTAGGGGGACAGCCCACTCCTCCTGAAGTTTCTTGTCACGTGAACGCGGCCTCATAAACTGTACAGACATTTATCACCACATAGACAACTGAGACATCCAATAGGCACTGACGAACTATGACCTCAAAAAGAAGTATGAAATACTCATGACGACTGAGTTTCATTTTTTCTTTGGTAGGGGGGGTGGGGGAGGTGAGGAATGGTTGGTGTAGCAGATATTGGTGGGAATTGAAGGTAGGAATATGCAAAATAGTAAAACAAAATTATTTAACATAGCTACTAAGGCCTAAATGCTTGATACAAATCCACATAAATCATTTGGTGATTGAGATCATATTGGAATCAATGAGAGATAAACATAGTTTACACATATAAATACCCATTCTCATAAATATTGATATGATAGACAGAAAAAATATGCATGTTCAACTAGGTAGTATTGCTTAACAGCAAAAGCCTAAAAGGAGATAAGAAAAAAAAAAGATTTGTGTTTTATTAACCATTAATACCCCATCCCCAACAAGCAAAGTAGATATAATGATTTCTCTGTTTTCTTGAAAAATTAGAAAGGCGCATCGCCAAGGAGTGCCCCAATCAAAATAAATTGAACTCTAGTAAGTCTAACCATATTTGACCTCTTACTAACAGAAAGAAGATGCATTAATGTTAAGAATGCCAGGGAGCTATTTTTTTAAAAGATATGAATGGTTTTCTTTTCTTGAAAAAGGTGATGTGGCATGCCTAACAAAATCAATGAATTCAACATGTGACAGGAAAAGCATAAAAGGAAATGATGCTCCCTCTGTCCCACATTAATAGTCCAGACAGAAAACCAAATGAACTGATCCCAAAGCTTTGGTCTTCTAATGTGGAGTAAATACATTCCTCTCAAGACCTTCCGACACTAAAAGTCCGAAATACATGATCTATATGTTCCAAGGAATTTGTACCTGGTGATCATTCAATGCTCCATATGATGGATTGTGAGAATCACCCCAACGCCCACGCGGGTATTGATCCCATCCATGAGTCCTAGATATGTAGCTCTTTGGACGATTAGCCCTGAATAATCAACCCAAGAAAAACAATTTTCCATCAAAACTTGGCCAATACAAACAGCACCTAATTCATTTATGAAGAATTAGTTGCATCGTTAGAATGACAGCACACCAGAAAATTGGTCGAACATCTTCCTTAACACGGAAGACATTTGCAGGGGGCCTCCAAGGTAAGGTCCTTGAAATTTTACTTTCATCAATTAATCCAAGATTCTGAAAATGTATGCTTCGAGAATCAATAACCCTGAGATAATAGTGCATCTAAAAATTTCAAGTATATCAAATCAAGGAGTACCTTCAGAATAGCTATGGCCGACTTTTCCATGTTCAATGTATACAAATGCAAAGTTTTGATCCCATGAGCCAATATTTTCTTGCACATTTCAGTTCCGTGGTGAATTCCATAAGCTCTCACTGCCTCTTCATTGTCCTTAATAGGCTCCAAAGCAGCCATTATCTCGGATGGTATCTGCCATACATAGTTCACCACATGTTACAACGACAGCAGAACCTAATTGCCTCACAACAAGCAAGTGCATATATCAGTTACTTGTGAAAGTAACAAGTAAAACGCCATCATCAACTTCTTTCTCTTGTACAATGTATTGCAAGACAAATTATCAAAAAAAAATGTTTTGCAAGACAGATTTTGCTCTGCTACTCAGCCATCCACGGGCTGTTTCCACATCCAAGTTATACACAGCCAAGTCTTTTTTCATCTCCCATTTCAAATTATTTAATTAAAAATCGTGGTAAAGAGAGACTAAGAAAAGACTTCCAAACAGCAGAGATGCATAGGAGAAACTATTTATATGTTGAGTCCCACTTATATGTACCCGACACATCTGATAGGGCATGAGCTGGGTGCATCTCGTGTCGTCAGATGTCAATTTCACAGCACATGCACCCCAAATGCGTTGGGCGCATGTTCACTTTTTTGTTATATGATTTCCTCTTGAAGTGGGTATGAGAGAATAATGATCAAACATACATCTCAAGGACAAAAAGGAATAAGAACAGAAATACATATAATGAAATATGCCGGCAACAAATGGTGACACATCAAATAAGTTTTCTAAGCACACTCAATGTCACATACACAAATCGTTTAATCAATAGTTGAACACACTTGGGAGAAGTCACTATCAAAAAATATCTCAGTTGTTTACACGGGCAACAAAGTTCTGATACTGGTGCAAGTTACAGACACAATCATAGTTCTAGTATATGGATTCCAATGTATATTTTTCAAATGACCAACACAAATGAAGAGTGTTGCGGAGGTAATTATAGCAAAAGATCCTCCTATAGAAGTTCTATGCATCCTTTTGATGCCAGTCCAATTTAAAGTTTAGTTTATTTGAAGATAATACGGAGAATATTCCTATGTAAAATACACCACGCTTGAAATGTCTCAGTCTTTCAGTCATACAATTCAAGATAACACCTTAAGGGTCAATGACTGAACATATAAATTTGTCTCATTTATGAATTTGAAGCATAGGACAGGGACAGAATGAATAAGTTAAAAAATGAACATAATTGAATGTATCATAATTACGGTCAGTATTATACCCACTGACTAAATTTTCATTAAATGTTATAAACCAGATGTGCACATAAAACTTAGAACCTAACATGTATATAAAATTGATTGAAGAGTCCAGAGGTAATGCACCTTAGTCTTACAAAACCCAGTCATGCGCAAGAACCCCTTGTAGTTATTGATCGGCATAATGCCTGGTACAATAGGACAAGTTATTCCTATTTGCCGACAGTCATTCACAAACTTGAGGAAGATATCAGTATCATAGAACAGCTGAGTGACTATAAGATCTCCTCCAGCATCAACCTAATGGAATAACAGACGACAACTGACATTATATAGGATCATAAAATATATAAAAATGCCAATTGAGCCATATAAGCATACCTTCTTCTTCAGATAAGCTAAGTCATTAGCATATGCTTCTAATGTGGCACCTTCACCTTCTATCATATCCGGATGTGCCTCTGAATGGAAAAAGAAAAATTGTTCCAAACATCAAGACTAGAGAGCGTTTTGAAGGGTCAATCTAAAGAAGCCAAACAGAAACGAATTGTGAAGGATAGTCAAAGGAAGCAAAATGGATAAAAGCAAAGGCAGCAGAAGGTCCAAGCTGACCTGGATATCCAGCAACAGTAATGCCAAAGTAATCACCATATTTTGCTCGAATATGCTTCACCTGTTGAGGAAGTATGATGGTGATGCTTAATTATGAACATTCATTATTGAGCCTTTTTTTGTCCTAGTTACATTTTCATCGAAAGAAATTATATCTATGCATGTAAAATTAAAATTAAATTTATCGCCCACACGTATTATATAAAGGCATATTCCCAATAGTAAAGTTGATTTTGTTTTTCAGTCTTATACTTGGTAAATGACGAGAGAACTGAAAGTGAACTTCAATTACAAGGCTGTACTAGCTTATTCTGAACACAGGCCAATTTACTGATGTTATATCATTGGGCAACAGTCAAATCTTCTCATGATTCACGAGGCTTAGGATATACTCCCTCCGTCCAGAACTTGTTACATTTGTTTTTCCAAATCAACTATATTTCATTTTGGAAAACCAAATGTATCTACTAATTCCAGATGGAGGGAATACATAACAAAGTCACTGGCAAATAATTCAAATATAAACCAAGGAAAAAAAGAAAGCTTACCAGGTCAAGAGCACAAGCAAATCCGCCCTCAACTTGAACAAACTTATCCTGCCCGTGAGGGGGATCACCTCTAAGAGCAAGAACATTTTGAATTCCATTTGTCTTTATGGTGTCAAGAGCATTCTCAAGGCTTTCCACGGGCATATTTGTGCATGTCAAATGCATCATTGTCTCCACACACACCTTCAATTTATTGAAAAAATAGAATTGCCATTATGAAGACACTTAGTAATACTTCAGAAACAATAAGAGCAGCATATCCAGTCAACAAAAAACTAATTGTGTGAAGCTTAATACACAATCAAATTAGGACACTGAAAGAAATTAAACAAGCAGATGTAATACATGATCTCTCTTGCTAAAAGCTGTGGGATAAATTGGAGTGATAAAAACCTCATCAATCTACCTCTCTTCAAATCTACCTCCCTTTAAAACAACGCATATGAACAAATGGCCAAACAATAGTAAGGATCCTAAAATATTCACATAAGTAAATAAGATATTTAGCCAAATTGAGCTACCATGTGACATTCCCTGTTCTACAATCCTTGAGGGATAGATAATTCTTTCATCAATGGAATAATACCAAATTCAGAAAATTCAATTAATATTGAAGGAGCTGTCAACATTGGTGCGGGCAAAGCCAAAAATAATAGTTAAAGAATTAGAGACAAATTAAATATATTAAGCTTTTCTTTTCAAATTTGATTATCGAGATCATCATCACCAACTAACACCTTAAAGCTCCAAGATTAAAAGAGCTAGACAATTGATCGGAAAAATGACAAATACCCGATTCAGAGAATTCAACATAAATTGGAGGAGCTGCCTACAATAGCGCGGAGCAAAGCAGAAAATAATAGTAAACCATTAAAGACAAAAAATTACATATTAAACAAGTTTTTCAAATTTTGAATATAGAGATCCATTCACCAAGTAACACCTTAAAGCCTCAAAATTAGATGATCTAGAAAATAAAGCACATGGACTATGGCCAGGAAATAATGAACAGAAAAGAAAGATGGCTAATTTACAATCTAATTCCAACAAAACTAACCAAACTTAACCACATACAATTAACATTCTCTAATTCCATACTTAGATCCAGCTCAAGCACTATATTTGACGAAGGGAGAACAATTAAGAGAAGCAAATTTGCACCATCAGTAGTATCACTGTCAACTTTCGCAGTTATAGAAACTCCATGAACTTTGACAGCATACATAATTTATCAATGCCGAAAATCCAATTAATAAAGAAGCAATAACAGGAACACCGACAACAGCTTACGAGAAAAAATCTAAACTTGGGACCTAAATCAACAAAAATACATGAAAATACCCAGATCCAGCTCCACAACCATTGGGAATCAGATTCCAATAGCTAATAGCAACAAAACACGGGAAAAAAAAAAGATTACGCAAAGAAATACGATTGCATTTCAGAAGAAAGCACGCAAGTTCAATTATCCGTCGCCATTCCAGATATATAGCTCAGAAACAACCAAAATCGCAAACTCAACGGCCAGATCCAGCTAAAAACCAAATGAACCAATGCTCAGATTGCGTAAATAAGCTTGTGGGAAAACGAGTAGCACCAGAACCAGCATTACCACTACAATGTGCTAGCAAGAACTACATAGAGAGAAAGAGAGAGAGGGGGAGAAGCAATGGTGGAGAAGAAGAGTAGAGACCATGTTCTGCATGCGATTGGCGATGTCGAGGGTGAGACCGGCGGTGGATCCGACGGCGCCCCAGGTGATGTCGCAGAAGGCGGGGCCGTAGGAGACCATGCGCTCCATGCGGTCGAAGAGATTCTCGACGCCCTCATCGGTCTTGGGGGGGAAGTACTCGAAGGAGAAGACCACCTTCCCTCCCTCCTCCGCCGCCTCCCGGATCTTCTCTATCACCTTCATCTTCTCCTCCGCCTGATCGTTAGCCAAGGGACAGAGAGATGGTGGATCGCAGATATATCGCGCGGCACTATGGGTTGGTGACTAGATCCGGTCCATTTTCTTCTTCCCCAACCACCGCACTTTTGCTATTCGCGAGCGTCGCGGGAAATGCCAAGCTTTGGCGCTTCCGACCATTTCCCCCCGTTCAAAATAGCCTGGCAGCATTTGGAAAGTTGGCGGATTCACTGTTAAGCGAGGGGAATTTATGGATGGCCACTCACCAAAATTTGCAGGCGTCCCCAAGTTCATTGTCTTTTTTTTGGCAAATTCCAAAAAAATTCAGGCATTTTTTTTGTTAGGAGCACCTATTCTCTCTAATCGATTTTTGCAAAGCCCCCAATCTTAAAATAACTTAGTACTTAATTTTATAAAGGAAATCAAACATACTTAAATGATTGGGGGTCCATGACAACTTAACATACCAAAATTATATTAAAACATACTAATTTTACCTTATGATTTATTCTATAAAGAAACTAAATTCTATTGAAATAAATACAATATATAATCAAAGCGTAGAACATTGATTCCAACCTAACATATATGTAATCCCCAATTCAGGGCACGACAACAAAAAGGAAATGTTGGGATTATCACGAGGAAATTCTTTTCAAAATCAACATCAAAACTTGATGGGAAAAAGTACTCATTTGATGTAATGATGCAGAGGCTATATCTACTCCGTTCAATCGCAAGAGAAAACCTCGGGGTTGTTAGAGAGAGCGCTCAGATCGAAGGAGTGAGTGAATATTGAGATGCTTGATAACTTGTGTAGAAGGCGAGGTCTACCGATGAGAACCCGCATGATAGACAAGAGTATGACCACCGAGAATTGTAGAGGGTAGAGAAGGTTTAGACAAAGCAGAGGGACAAGTAAGGGTAGATCGAAGGCTTAGATGAATAGGGTGGCCAGTGGTCACTGTTGACTAGCGGGTAATGAAGGTGCGTAAAAGGCAAATTTGGCTAGTATTTTTTTGTTTAAAGAGATGTGCCCATGCAAATCACATATACGAAAGATGGGCCCCTGCAATATGGGGGCACCTGTAATTTTGGTGGGTGGCAAGATAGGAGACCTTTATGGATTTGCCCCACATGCCAATTGATCCTCGTGAACTTGTATGTATAGGGGTAAGTGGAGACTTGAAATATTGTAAACCTTATAGGTTAATAAATTAAACTTAATTTTAAATATTGACAGGTTTTTTTGGACGAGGGAGTAGGTCTCAATTGCACACCAACTCCCGCGAGGCTGGGGTGGAGAGGGGGGATAAGGTAGTGGTGAGAGTCCACCAGAAAGTTTGGACCCTTTCGTTACCTACTTTCAAGCTCACCTCTAACATGGCACCAAGTCGAAAATCCTTGATTGTTTATGTTCTCAATGCTCACATGTTCAAAATAATTTTTTATAAAAAAATTAGGCAGGGGCTTCTTTTATGCTAGTCTGCATTGTGAAATATGTTAAATGTACGAAAAAAAAGAACTTCCCCTCCCCCACTTCCCTCCTCGGGTGTTTAAAGGAGCAAATTTAGCCATGTAATCATTAGATGGAGGGAGTATTATGCTACTTTCAAAAGTTAACTATTTCGTGTTTATGTTAAAGAGAATTATTGTACTTAAAATGAAAAATTCAACTTGATACATCAAGGAACAACCAGAAGGTGTTGGTGTGATGGCCAGGACACGCTTCCAAAAGTATATCCTGATTTACCTAAAATATATGATAGGTGGGGGCCTTGTACATACCAAGGGGATTAGCGGCCATATACAATGCCCTACCAGGTTGGTGGCCCTACCCCTTCAAGTTGGGTCATAGGGACTCACACCCCTCTTTATTAAATTAAGGTAGAGTAAAAATAATGAGCCTATTTCAGAATTAGTAGACTGGTATTGATTAGGGTGCGTTTGGAAGCTAAAAAAAGATTCGTGACGAAAATTTTTTACGGCTTAAATTTATCACTTCGAAAGGAGAGCTGACTGTAATAAATGACTTTTAGTTGTGAAAGATTCCCGTCACAGCTGGATGTTCACCATTGTGTATTTCAAGTTTTTCACATCTTTCAGTGTGAAAGATGAAAATTATTGATGAATTCTCGTCACTGACACATTTTTTACATTTTACCTTCCAAACGCATTTCACGCCTGAAACACTGTTTTTTCACCCTGAAAAACTGATTTTTTAACTTCCAAACGCACCCTAAAGTAGCTTCTGCGGCATATCCAATTAGTAAGTAGTCGGGGCAGTTGTGGATGATGGAGATAGGAAGGTTAATTTTTGGTGCAACAAGGCCAACAACCTTTCGGATTAGGTCAAAAGTTTCAACATTCACTTCATAATTCATTGACTCGAGTAATACTCTCGCTGTCGACTATTGTTGAATGGCCTGGGATTAGGACGTCCACCTGCTTTTGGACAGGCTAAAATCTTCCATTGCTTTTGGCTTTCTAATTAGAACTATTAAATTGGGACAGAGTAAACTGTTGCAATTGAGCTGGCTTTTTAATGCGAACACAATTCATTTTATTCTATAAAATGTTTCATTTTGATGGTCTAACACTACTACAGCTACTCCGATTAATTAAGATTGTTGTCAATGGTATAAATTGGTTTCTCAGTCTAGCATCACATGATCTCTCTCTCTCTCTCATAAGCATGGCCAGACTATCCAAACTCATTTAGGAGGCAATAGAACCCGAAAGCAAAGCTGCGTTTTCACGTGGGTGAACTGGGTTTCTAAATATGAAAGCGACAAAGTGTATGAACACAGATAAACTGTACTCCCTCCGCCCCATATTAATAGTTTTATTTGAAAAAAAAATTGGCGTGTTTTAATAGCTCCATTTGGCTCAATTTAAGTGGAGTTGGTGAAAATTCGACTGATAATTGGTGAAAAGAAGTTTTTAGGTACTATTCATTATAAACCATTATTTGGCCAAATAGACTTAATATGGGACAGAATATTAGAAGGAAGCTTTAATCCCCCGTTCACTACTCGAATGGTGAAAGAAGAAGCACTTACTCCAGATTGACCTCGGTGGCAGCATGCAATTCGCAGTGATGAGGCTTTTCTAGGTTCTTCTAGTGGACTAACATATTGGCAACTGGAAGTCAACATGAAAATTAGGAGCAACTTTGGGAGAACACAGAAGAAGGGAATGTGAAGAGAAAATGTACACAAAGAGAGGACTGTAAAGAATTTGTACCAAGAAAAAAGGACGGTAAAGAATGAATTTTGTTTATATATATAAACAGATTAAAGATCTATCTCTCCACCAAGGACAGTACCATTTCTAAGTCATGGTTGTACTTTCTAAAACTTTTGGGGTAAATTCAACAGATTGAAGATGTTGCATGTTTCGATTTTGTTTTGACAATGTGTGATGTAGCTGGTTCTCTAGTGCATTATAACAAACACTTTTACACAACTTAAAGACAAGAGCAACTTGGTCATTTCAAGGGCGTGTTCAAATGAACTGGCGGGAAATAACAGACTTAACCATCTGTTATAAATATGGGATTTCTGCTCCATTTTTGGGGGATTGAAAATTGCTGCAAAAGTCATATTTCGATCCATCTCAGACGTCATGGATTTGGATGTCGCTTCACTGTGGATTCAGTGAGGATTTCTTCTGTTCTTTCTTACTGTTCTTGCTCTGTTGTTCTGTTTTCGTATTCCTCTGTTTTGTAATCAGAAAAACCGAAAGTGTAATCTCAGATCTTCATCAATACAATTAGCATTTTCGGACCAAAATCATTGTTATTCTCTGAGTTTCGAATTCAGTCTGCATCAAGTGGTATCAGAGCAGGCTCAATTGTCTTCTATGGCGATCGATGAATCTGGTAAAAATGCCTCAGTTCAACAGCAGATGTTGCAAATGATGCAACAGCTCCTTTAGCAGATGCAATTGTTGAATACAAATTTTGGAGCTCCGAGAAATCCGGATCTAAATCGAGCTCCACCTCTCCAAAATTTTCGGATGAATAATGAAGTTCCTAATCCTTCTTCCATGAGTCCTCATAAACAGTACAGATCTGTCTCAAATACAGGAAATAGCTATTCCAGTGAAGATGAAGATGAAGTAGCTATAAATCCTGTTCGTTCTGCTCCTTTTGATCAAAGAGGTATGCATGCTAACCATTATCGATTTCGTCCCAAATTGGATTTACCTGTCTACAGTGGACAGATCAATGTTGAAGAATTTTTAGAATGGATCTATGAAGTCGATAACTACTTTACCTGCATGGAAGTACCAGAGGATTTCAAAGTAAAACTTGTCTCCTGTAAATTGAAAGGAGGAGCAGCTGCTTGGTGGCAACAGACTCAGAATTCTCGAATTCAAAGTGGTAAGCATCCAATACAATCCTGGACTCGAATGAAGAACATGATGAGAAGTAGGTTTTTACCTTTGGATTTTGAGCAGATTTTATATAGACAACTGCGTGAATGTAAACAAGGAAACAGGTCAGTATCTGATTATCTAACTGAGTTTCAGAGGTTGTCTGCTAGAAATAATCTACAAGAATCAGAAGACCAGAAAATTATTAGATTTACTGCTGGTTTGAAGCATGAATTACAGCTAAAATTGGCCAATCAGACATTACATTCTTTTAATGAATCTGTTCAAGCAGCTTTCCGACATGAATCATTATCTTCTCAATCTGCATCTAGAGGTTATTCTTTTCCCAGATCCAATTATGAAACAGGTAATAACAGCCGACAGAAGGTTGTTGAGACTGAACAAAATATCTCCAAAGGGTTTAAACCAGGAGCTATTTCTGCTGCAAATAAGACAAGTCTTCCTACTTCTGGTACAATATCAAACCCAAATCCTTATTCTTATCCAACTCCCAAGCTATGCTACAGATGTCAGCAACCAGGGCATACATCTAATAGGTGTCCACTAAAGGATCAACAAAATAGAAATACTACAACAGCTCTGTTGAATTCAGATAATCAAACTATTTATGTTGAAGAAAATGTCAATGAAGAAACTGGGGATGAAGGTACAAGTTGGGAAGAACAGTCACAGGTTATGGTGGTACAACGTTTGATTTGTTCAGTGGTTTCTGAGGATCAATTACAGAGGCATAATATTTTTTGAATTCAAGGAACAGTCAACCAAAAAGTTTGTAGTGTTATCATTGACAGTGGGAGTTCTGAAAACATTATAGCCAAAACTATGGTGGAGAAGCTGCAACTACCAACTGAAAAACACTCGAAACCTTATACATTGGGTTGGATTAAAGACGTTGGACAAATCATAGTCACAGAAACCTGTAAGTTTCCTTTTTCTATTGGAAAACATTACAAAACTGTTCTTACCTGTGATGTGCTGGACATGTCTGCTTGCCAAATACTGTTAGGGAGGCCCTGGCAGTTTGATGTAGAAGCCATACATAATGGCAGATTAAATACATATACATTTTACCATGAGGGAGTTAAAATTGTCATGCAACCTAAACTGAATACAGTCAATACAAAACTTGTGCATTTTACTGCAATTGATCCAAAGTTCAGTAAAACACATGCAGTTTCTTCTTGTGTTTCCACATCTCGAAATTCTTTCAAATCCCTTCCTTCAAAGCAATTCCTTTTACTGCAAAAATATTGGAAAGACTTTGAAAAAGGTTGATTTGGTTTTGGCTATACTTACAGTGCTGACTTCAGATTCAAACAGTTCTGTCCAATCAAAAATTCCTTCTGTTATTCAACCTCTTTTGGATAGATATCAGTGTATTATGCCTGAAAACTTCCATTCTATTCCTCCCATGCGAAACATTCAGCATGCTATAGATTTTATTCCTGGATCAACTATACCAAACCTTCCACATTATCGGATGAGTCCTAGAGAGCATGCTATTTTGCAGGAACAGATTGATGACTTGTTGACAAAGGGATTAATCCGAGAGAGTTTAAGTCCTTGTGCAGTTCCATCCTTGTTGGTTCCTAAAAAAGATGGAACCTGGAGAATGTGTATCGACAGCAGGGCGGTGAACAAGATTACTATAAAATACAGTTTTCCTATTCCCAAATTAGATGATATGTTGGATTTATTGGAAGGTGCTAAAGTTTTTTTCTAAACTGGATCTTAAAAGTGGATATCACTAGATTCAAATCAGACCAGGGGATGAATGGAAAACTGCATTTAAATCTAAAGAAGGACTTTATGAATGGCTCGTTATGCCTTTTGGTTTATCCAATGCTCCTAGCACTTTTATGAGGCTGATGAATCAAGTGTTAAAACCATTCTTGGGTAAATGTGCAGTGGTATATTTTGATGATATTTTAATATACAGCAGACATCTCTCATATCATTTAAGGCATATACAAGAAATTTTTGAAGTATTGAAAGACAATGTTCTATTTTTGAACATTCAAAAATGATGTTTTGTGACTTCTCAGCTGAACTTCCTTGGATATATATATAATCAATGATAATGGGATTCAAGTGGATCAAAATAAAATTACAGCAATTCAAAATTGGCCTTCCCCAACTACAGTGTCTCAGCTTCGAAGCTTCTTAGGATTAGCTTCTTTCTACAGGAGATTTATTCGAGGATTCAACATTATAGCAGCACCTCTCACTAATTGTCTTAAGAAAAATCAGTTTCAATGGACTGAAGTTTCTCAAAAAAATTTTGAGGTGTTAAAACAGAAGCTTAGTTCAACACCTGTGTTAGCATTGCCTAATTTTGACAAACTCTTCGAATTAGAGTGTGATGCATCAGCTCTTGGTATTGGAGCAGTCCTAATTCAAGAAAATAGGCCAATTGCATATTATAGTGAGAAATTGTCTTCGTCACAATCTCAATGGTCTACATATAAGCTGGAATTATATGCCCTCCTTCAGCCCCTTAAACATTGGAGACATTATTTGGTTCATAAAGAGTTTATCATTCATTCAGATCATCAAGCATTAAAGTATCTTCAAGGGCAGACCAAATTGGACAGAATGCATGCCAAATGGATCACTGAATTGCAAGAATATAACTTTGTCATTAAGCACAAACCTGGTCAGTTAAATACAGTTGCTGATGCTCTCAGTCGAAAACATGTTTTGTTGAATCAGCTACAAGTACAAATTTTTGGTTTTGATTGTTTGAAAGAACTTTATACTACTGATGCTGATTTCAAAGCTATATGAGAAGCTTGTCAACAACATGATTCCTGATATAATGATTTTATTATTCATGAAGGTTTCTTATTCAAAGGTTCTACTCTTTGCATTCCAAACAGTTCATTGCGAATCAAAGTAATTATTGAGCTTCATCAGGGAGGCCTTGGAGATCATTTTGGTAAAGATAAAACTCTAGCTCTTGTTTTATCCAGGTTTTATTGGCCTCACTGTCGCAGGGATGTAATCAAGGTGGTTAAGCACTGCAGCATATGTCAACAAGCTAAAGGAACAACTGCTAATACAGGACTCTATTCACCATTACCAATTCCAGCAGGACCTTGGGAAGACCTCAGCATGGATTTTATCTTAGGTCTTCCAAAGACTAAAAAAGGAACAGACTCGATATTTGTTATAGTCGATCGATTTTCTAAAATGAGTCATTTTATTCCCTGCTCCAAAACTTCAGATGCTACTAAAGTGGCTTCCTTATTTTTTAGAGAAGTTGTGCGTTTACATGGAGTACCACTTTCTATAACTTCAAATCGTGATTCTCGTTTTCTCGGCCACTTTTGGAAAACCCTTTGGCATCGGTTGAACACAACCCTACAATTTAGTACCACCTGCCATCTGCAGACAGATGGCCATACTGAAGTAACAAATCAAATTCTTGGCAATCTGTTAAGAAGCATTACTGGCTCTCATCCTAAACAATGGGATGTCTGTCTGCCCCAGGCTGACTATGCATATAATTCCTCCATCAGTAGAGCCACAGGATATTCTCCTTTTCAGGTGATCTATGGACACAATCCCCATCATCCTCTGGATTTACATTAGTTCCAAAAACCTCTGGAGAACATTCTTCTCTTGTGGAACAATTAGCACAACTACAGGAAATACACCAGTCAGTCAAATCTCAACTTCTTCGCACCACTAATCAGTACAAAACTAGTGCTGACAAACACAGACGAAATCTACAATTTCAGGTGGGAGATTATATGATGGTCCACCTCCGAAAGGATCGATTTCCTGTCGGACAATATTCCAAACTTGCTCCTCGCAGGTTCGGTCCATTCCAGGTTCTTAAGAAAATTGGGTCCAACGCTTATGTCATTGATCTTCCTTCAAGCTTCAATATCTCAAACTCTTTTAATATTGCTGATTTGAGCCCTTATTACCCTTCCCTACCTGGAAATTTCTAAAGAAAGCTCGAGGACGAGTTTGTTTCAAGCAGGGGAGTCCTGGTTCTCTATGGCATTATAACAAACACTTTTACACAACTTAAAGAACAGGGCAACTTGGTCATTTTAAGGGCGTGTTCAAATGAACTGGCGGAAAATAACAGACTTAACCGGATTTCTGCTCTATTTTTGGGGGATTGAAAATTGCTGCAAAAGTCAGATTTCGATCCATCTCAGACGCCATGGATTTGGATGTCGCTTCACTGTGGATTCAGTGAGGATTTCTTCTGTTCTTTCTTACTGTTCTTGCTCTATTTTTCTATTTTCGTATTCTTCTGTTTTGTAATCAGAAAACCCGAAAGTGTAATCTCAGATCTTCGTCAATACAATTAGCATTTTCGAACCAAAATCATTGTTATTCTTTGAGATTCGAATTCAGTCTGCATCAGTGTGCCACGGTGCTGAGTTGCTTCTACAGTTCTAATAAAGGAGGCACCGACCATCCCCAGACAGAATGGGTGGTTTGGGACCGGCCCACGTCGCATGGCTTCCAATGCCAGTTGATGTTGGGGCCACCTTTGTGGGAAAGGCTGCAATGAGCATGAGACCCTCTCGAAAGCAGTCGAAGATCTAAATCTTCAATCCCTTTTAGTTTTCTACAGTAAAAGTTTTTCTTGTCAAAAGTTGTTTCCAAACACAATTTTGGAGGAAATGGTCTTCGTCCTTAAAAGGACCCTTTCTGCACTGAAAAGATGACATCCAAACACAATGTTGGAATTTTCTTGGTCCCACTTTCAAATTTAAGGTATGTTTGGATCTATTTTGGGACAGAAAGGAAGTCTCTTTTTCTACCTTTTTTTTTTGTCGAAAAGAGGGAAAAACAACTCTTGTTTGAGAAATATCTTTCCCTAAATTTTTAAAAAATAATTACTCCATCCATTCCAAAATACTATGTACATTTGAAAATATTATTATTTTAAACTATTGTATATATTTTGTCAAATCACGTGACTTCCTCTTTTTAAAATTAGAAGAGACTTGGAATGATTGACTAGAACTTTGTTCATGAATGATCACAAGAGTTGGACGGGATATAAAGGAGAAACAATCATGTGAATTTCTTGCAAGTTTCATGGTCCAATAAAAATGGGAATTTGTTTAAAATGTATACATTATTTTGAAACGGAGGGAGTATAATATATTTTATATATATGGGAAAAGTTTACATGAGATCGTCTCATATAGCTATATGAGGCCAATCTTTGATCGTTAGTAGTTCGGATCTGGTCTGAGGGGATACAAATCATGTATGTGAGTGTCACATTCCTTGATGTGACACACTCACCAACCCACTGATTTGATATCCACCCTCCGATCGGAATCTAACGATAATAAAGATTGGACTCATGCTCCTTATATGAGAACGATCTCATGTAAACTCATCTCATAAAAATATCCATCTTACCTCTGTCCATCTTTATCTCAAATCTCTAATTTCTCCCCTGCGGCGCTTCCTGGCGATACTGCATCTATTGTCCAACATCGGTTTTCTCAACGGTCGCGAGCCTCTGCAGGCTAACGCCGAGGGTCGGTGACGACAATGGGAGGTCCTGGCCTCCACCTGTGGGTGAGGGTTCCAACATATTTTTTGGCGAAATGGCCATGAGTCTCGGCCAGGAGCAGCGGAGGAGGCCGCAACATGAAGACCCAGTTCGTCATTGTTGATAAAAGCTCCAACCTTTTGCACTTACTCTCCCCTGCCCTAGAATCAAGAGAGTTGCAAGCAGCAAGTGGCACTGTCACAGTGGCAGCCATGGTCAACGTCGACTGCCGAACTCCCGACCTCACCACAGCCCACATTGCCGGTCTTCGTCGTCTCTCCGCCTACGCAAACCTCCGGATTTGCCTCCACCGACATCCTCCTCCTCCGGGCATGCCAGGAAGTCGCTTCTCTCCTTCGCCTCCCTCGCCGACTCTGTCGTATCCCACATCCGCGCCTCGAACTGTCGAACATCCCCCATCCACCCATACCTCTCTGCATCGGAGTTTGTGCGCATGGAGGGCAGAGTTTGGGTTTGTATTCCCTCTGGACCTCTACAAGTCTATGTTGGCCTCTATGCTGGCCTTCCCGTGGGACTGGGCTTCCGAGATTGGCACTCCCGTGCCCACCTCTGCGCAGCCCTCAACCTCCCCATCGCTGCCATCTCCCTCCAAATTGCCCGGACTGGCTTCAAACCTATCCAACTTCTTCAAACGCATCGGATTGGAGGAGAAACGGTGCCTCGGGTTGGCCGCAAACGTGAAACTCCATCTCAATCGCCGAGAGGGAGTGGCAAAGAGGGGGACGCATTTTTAAAAAGGGGAAATTTATATAATAAATCGTAAAAAAAAAATTATGAAAATGACACACTGTAGCAAATATTTGCAAAATAGGGTATCTGACAAGCCATGCAGGTGCCCGCGTGGCGCGGGTGCTTACGTGGCTTTTTTTTTAAAACCAAACCGACGCCTTTCGGTTAAAAGAGAAAAGGGCGTACGACGCCTCTCGGTTCAACTGACGCCTTTTACTGCCTTATGATTTTCCGTCCCATTTTAAATAGGCACTCACTTCAGCTATACATATCTCTCTCATTTCTAACCTATTTTCTCCCTTTTTTTTTTCATTCTTCCTTATTTTTAGTGCTCTTTCTAGTCATTATGATATCACAAAGATGTTGAGCCATCACATACCATTTATAGTAGTTTTTGTAGTATTTTTTTTTTGATAAATAGCATGCGATGGATCAACATCTTTGCGATATCATTATGATCAGAAAGACCACTAAAAAATAAGGAAGAATAAAAAAAGGGCAGAAAATGGATAAAGAATGAGAGAAATATGCATCATTGAAGTTATCACCCCTTTAAAATGGGACAGATTTGTTTTAGTGGGACAAATTTCAATCATGCATATCTCTCTCATTCTTCATCCATTTTTGCCCATTTTTTTCATTCTTCCTTATTTTTAGTGGTCTTTTTGGTCATAATGATATCGCAAAGATGTTGATCCATCGCATACTATTTATCGAAAAAAATATTATAAAAACTACAATAAATGGTATGTGATGGCTCAACATCTTTGTGATATCATAATGACTAGAAAGAGCACTAAAAATAAAGAAGAATGAAAAAAATGGGCAAAATGGGTTAGAAATGAAAGAGATATATATCATTGAAGTGAGCACCTTTCTCTTTTAACCGAAATGCGTCGGTTCAACCGACGCCTTTCGGTTTGGTTTTAAAAAAAAAAGACCACGCAGGCGCCCGCGCCACACAGGCGCCTGCATGGCTTGTCAGATACCCTATTTTGTAAATATTTGCTACAATGTGTCATTTTTATAATTTTTTTTATAATTTATTATATAAATTCCCCTTTTAAAAATCAACCAGAAACGTCTTCCTTAATTAAGTTCCTTAATTAAGTTCTAATAAAAAGGAAAAAAAAATCCTTTAAAGGGCATAAATACCCTTTCTGCCAACTTTCTACCAAAAAAATTTCTGTCAGAAAAGATGCAAACAAAATAATTTTTTTTTTGGAAGGGTCTTTTTGCCCCTGATAAGTCCCATTCTACATCAATACAGCCCCTTATATCTTGGATCAAGACAAGATTTGTGGTGATCCGACTGCCTGTACCTTCAGGAAGATGATTGGATTAGAAATTAAACATATTTAAGGGTTGTTTGGATAGTGAAAGAGGGCTGAATTCACTGTCAATTCAGCTCTCTTTCATGTGAAAGAGGGTGAAACATGTTTATTGGGTGAATTTCAGGTGAATTAGAAAATTCACCTGAAAGAACAAATACAGGGTGAAAGAGCACTTTCAACTGAAAGTCCTCATGAGGACTTTCACTTGAAAGTGAATTCAATTCATCTACAAAATTATAATTCTGCCCTCATCATGATTCATGAACAGTACTCCCTCCGTCCAAAATTTGTACCAACATTTAATTTTCCAAATTGAACTAAAATCAATCCATTTGGAAAAATCATATGGTATTACTAATGTCGGATGGAGTGTAAAAAAGAGGTCATGCAAGGGTAAAATGGTCACGTTTTAAAAATTTACTTACTGTATCACATTCACTATCCAAACACATGACCAATTACATTCATCTTAAGAAATTTCACTATCCAAACGAATTTCACATTCATCATGAAAGTCAATGAATTTTTTCACCTGAATTTAATTTCACATTCATTACTCTTTCGCTATCCAAACAGCCCCTTAGGTCTGGTGAGTCAACTAATGCTCACTCTATCCCATTTTAGTAGTCTCGTTAACAAAGGGCCGCCCCTTACCATTCAAACAATAAGGGCAGCAAATTTGGCTAATACAAACCAAACATCCCATCATCCGCCAAGTCAAGTTCCTAATTATCCATTGAAGCTATTGCCATTTAATCTGCCATGACTGCACTCAAATGAGCTTTTTCCATATTGCCTGGCACTAACTTTCAGATTTCCATATTAACTGGTTTTTCCTGTAAAATTCCATATGATCTAGAATCGGCACCTAGACTACCGGAAATGTCATTCTTTTATGATTTTTTGCCTTTTGTATCCGAAATGCTTCATTCTTCTCAACATTAGCTATTTACGGGAGCATCAACTTAGGGAAGAAGACATTCCGACAAAGGTCCGTCCATCATCGCGGTTTAAACCACCGCCGGCGCCGTCCAAACCCAGAAAAAAATTGTAAAAACAGCGGGAAAGACGAAAAAAAATTTATGATGAAAGGATTTTGATGTAAGAGCAGCGGGGAAGCCCTCCTAACTACAAAAATTAAGATATACATGTAAAAAAAATACATATAAAGGCCACTCATTAGTACTTAACCGCTCATGAACATCAAATAAGAGGATAAAAATGGGCAAAAACGTGAAATATTCGTCGACGAGCGACAAGTTCAATTTATATATCTTTCTATGATCCTAATGAGGTAGAAGAGGAGGAAAAATAAGGAAGAATGCAAAAAAAATGGGAAAGAAAAGATAAAAAATAAGCGAGTTATGACATTTTAAAAATTTCAGTAAAATCGTGTCGTCGAATACATGACTTGAATTCAAGTCGTGTAGAAAATACATGACTTGAATTCAAGTCGTGTATTTTCTACACGATTTTACTATAATTTTTAAAATGTCATAACTCACTCGTTTTTTTTTTTCATTTTTGTCCATTTTTTTGCGTTCTTCCTTATTTTTCTTCATCCCTCCACCTCATGAAGATATATTAGGATGAAAAAAAGAAGAAAAAATAAATAAAATAAAAAATAAGAAAGTGGAAGCATTCCGACGTCTGGAGCTTCACCGAAAAGCTTCCACTTTCTTCTTTCTTTTTATTTTTTTCTTCTTTTTTATCTTAATATATCTTCATGAGGTAGAAGAGGAGGAAAAGTAAGGAAGAATGTAAAAAAAATAGGAAAAAAACGGATAAAAAAACGAGCGAGTTATGAAATTGCAGTAAAATCATGTCGTGAAAGACACGACTTGAATTCATGTTGTCAAAGACACGACTTGAATTCATGTTGTCAAAGGACACGACTTGAATTCAAGTCGTGTCTTCAACGACACAATTTTACTGCAATTTTCAAAATGTCATAACTCGCTCGTTTTTTATCCATTTTTGCCCTTTTTTTGTATTTTCCCTTATTTTTTTCGCATCTTCCACCTCATAAAGATATATTAAGATGAAAAAAGAAGAAAAATAAAAAGAAAGAAGAAAGTGAAAGCTTTCCGACGTCTGGAGCTTCGTCGGAAAGTTTTTAATTTCTTCTTTCGTTTTATTTTTTATTTTTCTTTTTCATCTTAATATATCTTTATGAGGTGGAAGATGAGAAAAAATAAGGGGAAAACACAAATAAATGGGCAAAAATGGATAAAAAATGAGCGAGTTATGACATTTTAAAAATTGCAGTAAAATTGTGTCGTCGAAGCTTCGATGTTATTGATCCAGATGGCTGTGGGAACAATTGAACTTTTGGTCCTTCCCTTCCATCCATGATGCTCTAGTAGAGAAAGATTCTAACTTTGGGGAGCTTTTCGAAGACATCCGGGAGAACACCAGACAACCCATTGAAGGAGAGATCAAGATGAACGATGCATGACAGATTTGCAATTCCTTGATCAAGTTTTCCATTCAGCTGATTGTTGCTTAAGTCAAGAACCTGCAGGTGTTGCAGATTGAACAACTCTGGTGGGACAACGCCGGCAAACGAGTTGAGCGATAGATTGAGCACCCCTCAGCAAATCCAACCCAGAAACAGAGTCAGAGATGGAGCCGTTCAGTCCTCTATTTCCAAGGTTCAGCTCAACGACCCTTTTGGCTCAAGAGTTAGTACCATCGCTGGCCAGCTCACAGACGACGCTGGGCCATTGGCAAGCAGTCGGAGGAGGCGTTGTGCCATAGAAGGGTGGAAGAATATAGATTGTTGAGGAAAGCTTTGAGTGCAAGGAGGTCCTTTGGGTCGCAGCTTGTGTTGTGCTGAGAGCGGGCGAGGAAGCAAAGAGAAAGCAAGATGGAGAGCAGCAGAAGAGCTCTTGGGCTATCCATCTAAGAAGCTTGAGACGGAGCTTCCATGGATTGTTGATGACTTGAATTCAAGCTCTTGGGCTATTTGCTATTTGAAGACACAGATTTGATGTAGAAGCTTGAGACATAGCAGAAGAGCTCTTGGGCTATTTGAAGACACGACTTGAATCAAGTCGTGTATTCGAAGACAACTTAAATTCAAGTCGTGTCGAAGAGACGATTTTACGAAATTTTTAAAATGTCATAACTCGCTCGTTTTTTATCCGTTTTGCCAATTTTTTTATGTTCTTCCTTATTTTTCCTCATATTCCATTTCATTAGGATCACAAAAAGATATATAAATTGAATTTGTCGCTCACTAACAAGTATTTCACGTTTTTACTCATTTTTATCCTCTTATTTGATGTACAGGAGCGGTCGAATACCAATGAGTGACCTTTATATGTGTTCTTTATATGTAGATCTTAATTTTTGTAGTTGGGCGGGCTTCCCTGCTGCTCTTACATCAAAATCCTTTCATCATAGATTTTTTTTCTCGTCTTTCCCGCTGATTTTGCTATTTTCCGAGATAAAATTTTATTTTTTTCCGAGTTGAACGGCGCCGACCGCGATGATGGACGGAGCTTCGCCATGTCTTCTTCCCCAATTGGATGCTCTTGTAAATCCCTAATTTTTAGAAGAATGAAGACTTAGGTTATATTTTGGAGAGAATGGTATTTTGGGTAGTTTTTAGGTCTTATGGAAGAAAGAAAGAGATTCCGGTTAATATGAGAAAACGAAAGTTGGCGTCAGATAATATGTAAAAAACTCCACTCAAATGCAGCCAAGTGTGGGCATGTGGAATCGAATATGGCCAAGTTTGCCAAGAATGCAGACTTGACACTTGTAAGTACACATTATTTTGAAGGCCATGTACGAGTAATATGAAAAACAAACAATGTTGTTCTCAATGCTTTGTGATAATGAATGTTGTCCTCACTGTTGTTGTCAAGAGCTTTTCTTCTGCTAAATGGACCACAGATTGAATAAACACAGAAGGCCGCCTTGCTCCCTCCACTCATTTTCTGTTTGCACATGTAAATAGATGATTGGAATTACCAGAAAAGGAATAAAAATAACCGTTGTTATATCCCTACCAAAAAGAATCAAAAGAATAGAGGCTGGGAAGACCACAATTCGCAAGTGACTGGCTTTTTCTTTACCTCCCTCCCAACATGAAGCCATGAAGCAAAGATTACTTACCGTAGCAATTAGCAAGTCTCTGAGTCCATGAAGCGGAACCTTTAGCCCAGCAATCACATTTGTTTCACGTGCTTATGCCGCATTAACAACTGTGTTGCGCCCTTATAAAAAAGTCCTTTTCTTCTCAAATTAAACCAAACATGGAAGCACCATGAGACAGGAATTTGTTTGGGCTTCACTCCACAACCAGAAGAACAGGTCTGGAAGCAGATATTTACACACTGATTCATGTTATTGGTCCCACACTCGTTGAATCCTCCCCCCACCATAACTAATCATACCATCTGGCTTTCTGCTGCTCTGCAGGAGGAAAGCCTATGAAATTTCGCTATGTCAGATCCACATAAGTTGAGAACATAGAGTAGGATTAGGTTGAAGGACCCACCACATTTTATCATGGTATTCCACCTTTATTCAATGAATAATTGAACTCTCTGAAGCAATAATAAACTGTGTGGTGATTATCAAGACCAGATACCTCCATGGAGGCTGCACTTAAACATTCGATACATATGACATAGAATGCAAGTCTTCTTCATGATCGATCACATGAAAAATAGGCTGAATTAAACATTCCTAGTTAGGCTCAGAAAATTCAGAAAGGAAGTGAGATACCATATACAAATAAAGATGTTAAATCCAATGCATCATAAAACTTCAAAATCCGCTGCATCAGCAAGTGAATTACATACCAGAAAGTTCAGAATGTCCCTGGATCCTGGAAACACTATATACTTTGCAGACATGTCTCGAGAATTATACAACGGAAGTCATTTTGACCACGCATATGCACTCGATAAGGTCCCTCACATGCCCCACCAATATACTGGCCCATATCCATTCAACCTAATTTTCTGCATTACATTAGATACCATCTTCCAATCAACAGAACTGACAGTGACACTTCGGAGGGTAAGAGATGGAGTATACCACATGTTTTTCTGTCACTCTTTTCCATGTCAAAGATACCACTTGCTGAAGTAGCTTGTTATGCATGCAAGGGCGGGCTGGAACTTGGATAAATAGAGAAAGTGGCTGTCACCTTACCTCACCTTACTTCAATTTGACTCCAACCTGGATATTTATTTCCTCTATAGCCGCTCATTTTTACCCTCTCTCTAACTTCAGCTGCACACTCCCACCGCCCACCCGCAGCGAAAGCATTTGACATAAGCACGTAGTAGCTACTATTGTCCTGAATTTTCTCAGTTTTTAAAAGCTCAAAACCAGCAATCTCAGCCAACTCGAGCTCTCCATGAACTCTGCATGCACTTAAAAGGGAGCCCCATAAGGCAGCATCTGGTTGTACCCTCATTGACCTAATCAGAATACAAGCCTCATACAAATGGCCTGCACGTCCTAGAAGATCCACAACACAACAATAATGCTGGACCCCAGGTTCAATTTTGTGTTCTTTCCTCATTTCCTCAAAATAGTACCATCCTTCTTTCACAAGACCTCCATGGCAGCATGTCCATAAGATCTCCAAAA
The DNA here is from genome assembly GCA_039654745.1 of Houttuynia cordata. Lineage (NCBI taxonomy): Eukaryota > Viridiplantae > Streptophyta > Magnoliopsida > Piperales > Saururaceae > Houttuynia > Houttuynia cordata. The sequence continues at coordinate 40,574,656 of CM077503.1, read as the reverse complement.
ACGTAACTCTGTTGGGTTCAACATCACACGTCTTCATCTCTTCAAACAAGGATACTGCAGCATGTACATTCCCATTAATTCCAAACCCAGAAATCATAGTCGTCCATGAAGTTGCATCCTTCTCTGCCATCCCCTGAAAGTACTTCTTAGCATCTTCAATGGTTCCACAATTTGAATACATACTGATTAATGAATTCCCTACTGTAATATCACCTTCCAACCCCTTTTTCAAAATACAACCATGTAAGCATTTGCCTCCTTCCACACGCCCTAATGACCCACTGGCAGAAATAGCAGTACTCACAGCAGTATTAGAGAGAAACAATCCACCCATAGATTGTAAATAATCATAAAACAGCGCCAACGCATTAGAAGCATAACCATTCTGGCCAAAACCCACAATCATGGCATTCCAAGTGGCCGAGTCCTTGAAATGAATTTCTTCAAACAACTTATATGCAGAATGGACGTCACCACATTTTGCATACATATCTACAAGAGCAGTCTCCACAAAAGAATCCACTAGCACATGATTAGTAGGGTTTTGTTTTGCCAAGTATCCATGTATGTATTTCCCCAGAAGCTGATCTCCAATGCATGCACATGCTGCTATGGAGCTAGACAGAGTGAAGGAGTCGGGCATAAAACCTTCTGACCTCATTTTAGAGAATAACGCAATTGCTTTTTCCCCATAACCACTTTGGATAAGTCCACTTATCAGGCAATTCCAAGAAACAGTATCTCTTTGTTCCCCAACAGAAGAAAACAAATCCTCTGCAGCTTGCAATTTCTTCATTTTAGCATAAAAGTATAAAATGGAGTTGGTAGTTTCAACATCCAGAAGGCCACATTTGATTGCCAGTCCATGGAAACATTCTCCTATTAGAGATTCCTTTGTGTAACAAGAAGAAGAAACTAAAGCCAGCAAACAACTTCTAATGGTAACTGAGTCAGGATAGACACCATCCTGATTCAGCTGCCAAAATAGTTCCACTACATTTTTCAACAAGCCTTGCTGAGCGTAGGAGTGAATAATTGCATTCCATGAAACCAAACTCCTCTCGGGTAATTTCTTGAAAATTTGATAAGAGATTTCTAAGAGACCGCACTTTGCATACATGCTTAGCAGAGCTGTTCCAAGAAACACATCCAGTGCTAATCCTGTCTTTATTAAATACGCGTGAGCCCACATCCCATGTTCCAAATCTTCCATATGAGCACATGCTGAAACTATACTTGTTAGTGCAGTTGGATCAAGAATCAGATTCAGGTCTGATAACATAGTATTACTGAGTAAAACTGCGTCTTCAATGAATCCGTTCTGAGCCAATCCAGAGACCATTACAAACCATGAAACCCCATTTTTGTACTCCAAATCATGGAAAACCTTCAATCCACTTTCTGCAGCACCACATTTTAGATACATATCAACAAGTGAAGTCCCAACCAGTGAATCAGATCCCAGCCCCATTTTGACAATGCATCCATGGACGCACTCCCCATCTCTTAGATGGCGGCAAGAAGGGATCAGGCTCATGACTGTCACGCCATTTGGCTTTATCCCATCTAGCAGTTGCATTAAGGAAAAAGTATCAAACGCTTTAATTAGCTTGCCACTCCGAGTGTATCCATGTATCAAAGATGTCCATGCAACCACACTTCTTTTAGAAAGTCCATCAAACAATTTCTGCGCAGTTTCCATTTGCTGGAATCCTGCATACATATGGACGAGGGATGACCCTACATATCCATCAGAATCACAGCCAGTCACAATTATGCAGGATTGAATCTGCTTTCCAAGCTGAAGAGCTGAGAGGTGGATGCAAGATACGACAAGAGAGGGAAATGTGGAAGCATTTGGCCGGATTCCAGCCTGCCGCATCTGCTGATACATGTGAAGAACTTCTGCATAGGACTTTTTCCCATAAGTGAACTGAATAGCGCGATTCCATGCTGATACATCCTGGTAAATTTCCTGAAGGAATTTTACGACCATTTAGCTTCCAATTTGATTCGCTAACAGGATCTGCCAATAATCCAGTCTTGTTCATTTTTCCTCTGTCAAGAGTAGGTCAACATTATCACAATATCGCCAAGGTACAATAACTTGAAAAAATTGTGCATTTGCGCAATTGATTGTTAAGGAAAAAGTGAGCGATCTAACATTGTATCTCCTTTGGATCAGTAAACAAACTAAATTGTTAACACCAAGGTACAATAACTTCAAAAAATTGTGTATTTGCGCATTTGATAAGGAAAAAGTAAACAAGTTAACAATGTATCTCCTTTGGATCAGTAAACAAGCTAAATTGTTAACTATTGCAAACTAAAACCACTAGGATGAGCATGCAGTTCCATAGATCCCAACTGAAGTAAAAGTATGAAGGTGAATAAAAGGTAGATGAATTACCATATAATGCATTACAAAGATTAGACCAGACATGAAGGAAATCATCTCTTTACCTGCTATCCAGCCATGAATCTTTATCCCTTCCCGCAATATTTTCCCATTCTTAAAAAGGACTAGGTTGTCTGTTTATCTACTATCGAATAATAAATCTTTAACACTTTTACAATTTTATTTGTATAAGCTCAAATGAATTCGACTTTCACAAGGTTTGATGCTTGGGGTATCATATCGATCCAATCTAAAGTAAGTATAGGCTTAGAGCAATGCTTTAAGGCTTATGTGCAAGTCAGTTTCCACTAGTAGTGCACACGCAGAGGTAGATACGAGCATCAAAAACATTAGCTGTTCTAGTATTCTGTATGGGGCAACTCAACTAAGAACCACAAAGAGATTAAAAAAGATACATCTTCGCAATTCGCTATCTAGATGCTAATTCGGCATTCATCAATAAGACAAGATCAAGTATCAGAGCCACAAACTTCACTGAGGCATTCTGTCGAGCAGAATATGACATCGTGAAATGAACAACTTACATGAACGAATCGTGGATTCTATCATGTGGGTTGTTTTGAGTGCTCCGTTCTTTCGACCAACCTGCCTGGGCCGTGAACTATAAAAGTCTGAATCTCTCTTACAAGGACAGTGGCAGTGACAACGCCACTGTAGGTCGTGGAGCCTGTCGATGGAAAGCCGCTGCCCGCCTGGGGAAGAAGGCCTGTCCATCACGGACCTTTACTGTTCGATAATGGGCTTGGGCCTACTTGAGCCTTCCTTTGCGAGCGACCAAGTTGTATCAGTTTTTTTTACCATTAAAAAATTGTATCAATTTATTCTCGGGTTTCTTAATGGGTGAGATTTTTCAACACCCGAAGTCGAACCCAAAGTCTTTACGGTGGCTGATGGGCCGTTTGGGGCGTGATTATTGCAAAAACATCCAAATTGGATTTTGAATAATGATCGTGAAGAAGTCTGAAACACATCCTGAGGTGTTTCAGCTGGATATATAAAATATCCAGATGCTACAGTACAGCAAAACATCCCATCTGGATGTTTTACTTTTAATCACGCCCCAAACGGCCCCTGAGTAACACCACATTATTCTCCTTTCTTCACGATCACTATTCGGTCTCATTTGTCTCATCCGGAGATCTTCATGATAAGACCCTATAACGGTGGATTCCTATCACTAGATTGAACTCGATAGAATAGTTGACACTAACTGCAAATAGTAAAAAAAATTTCGGTTGACATCTGTCGTCAAAATATAACATTGAGCTGTTACTGAATATTCTAGAAAATATAACTTTTTTAACCCTTCTTATGGAATTACGTGTTATCGAGAAATTTTGGGGTGCTTCTCCGAGTGCCTCTTGAACGGCTTTTATGGTGCCAACGGCCTTCTCCGGTAGAATTGTCATAGAATCAGTTTGCCGGCGAATTTCCTCATACTGGGTCCGTGGGTTGACTGGTATGACTGGTCAGAGAAACGTACGGGGTAGGTTTGGAATATCAAAGTGTTAGTTAGGGATGGGGAACAAGCAGTGTGAAAGAGACTCATGGGTGACGTCAAAGTTGCAACGTGGTGGTTATTTATTGGCAGCGAAAAAGAGAGCGTTAATAGGCGAGCGGGTGGAGCATTTCTCTAATCAGATTTATAAAGGGAGGGGTTTACATGAGATCGTTCTCATATAAGGAGCATGAGGCCAATCCTTATAGTCGTTGGATTCCGATCGGAGGATGGATATCAAATCAGTGGGTAGGTGAGTGTGTCACATCAGGGAGTGGGTGAGATCATTATGGCTATTTATAGCCGTTAGATCAAGATCCAAGGGCTACAATTTAAAGTGGCCTCATATAAGCTATATGAGAGCGATCTCATTTAAACTTTTCCCATTTATAAAACACAAGTATAGTTTTCCCGATTTCCCCTTGAATCTGCAAAAACACAAAGGACATACTGACTCGGTGCTAATTCACAAAATAAACAAAATAAACAAACCCACGTGTTGCTGTTTCGAAAAGTACTTCATTGTAATACGTGCAAAACATTAAAAGAAGTGTTTGTGAGCAGGTTGGCATATGAAGTTATGAAAGGCGGGAGTATCAAATATTAACTATAAATTACTTCATCAAAATCTTAAATAAGTAATATAAATATTAAATAAATATAACAAAATTCATTACAATTAAGCTTTTATTGCTAGAACTAGCCTAAAATATAACTAAAAAATGCATAAATTTAATATTCTAATACAACTAGGGGTGTAAACGAGCCGAGCTTGGCCATGTCTCAGCCCAAGCTCAAAATTTCATATTCGAGCTCGAGCTCGGCTCGTTAAAGATTTTGGAGCTCGGCCTGAGCTCGAGTTCGAGTGCCTAATACATGCATAATCTAGGAAGACTCGGCCAGGCTCGAGCTCGTTGGCACATCACTGGCCGACGGCCGGACATACTGCCACTAACATATGATTGCCCGCTCGTCAATGTTGCCAGCAATGGCAATCAAAATAAACAAAAAATAGTTTTTTTGGCTGCCGATAGCGGAACCTCACTTGATGCCCCGTGCCGTCGCCGCCATCGCCTTGCCCGTGTCGCCCCCCTCCCCCATCGACTGCTTGGGGCCTCCCCCCTTTCGTTGACTGCCCCAGTGCCACCGCCACACCGTTTGAGCCCCTCGCCCGGCGACTCCTCGGGGCAACGAGAGACCCCCCCTCCCTCGCCAGCGCCGTCGCCGCTCTCTCCCCTCCCCGGCACTGCCACCTCGCGCTAGAGCCTCCCCCCTCTTTCTCTGTTCGATTGCCCCCCCCCCCCCCCCCCCCCGACTTCGCCATTGCCCCGTGCCTGACGACTACTTGGGCTTCTTGTTGTGACGTCAGGCCAGGCCCATGCAACCCACGTCACTGGGGGTCTCTCGTTGGTACGATAGCCATTAGGATATTTGATTGAACCGTATCTTATTGTAATCAGACCCGTTTAGGCTAATTGTTAGGTAACGGGCTGAATGGGAATAATTAGTGCCAATTAATGGCCCATCAGATTGGCCAGATGGCCCTGGCGCCATCTGCTCTCTTTAAATAGGAGGTCGTCCTCCTCATTTGGGTATGCAATCAAACAAGTTCTAGTTATCTTCTCTATTCTTCCTTCTTCCTTCTTCTCTTTTGCTGATTTGGTACCTTGTGATCCTTACGGGTCAGCACATTGGTATCAGAGCGGTCCCAATCCGTGACTGAAATGCCGCCTCGTAAACAGCCGGCGACGGCTAATGAGCCACAGCCAGATTCCGACAGGACCAACGACGCCACTAGCCCGACGAAGACCGGCGAGAATGACATGGCCGAGATCAGGTCCATGCTTGCACAGCTACTACAGTTGCAGACGACGAAGGCATCAACCACGACCAACCAAACAGGGGGGGCGCTGACTCCTCCGCCAGTTTTTTCTGCGCCCAATGGTGAAACGTCACAGGCGGGTGGTTCGAGGGGTTATGGTGGATCAGGCACTGGGATTCCTCCGCCGAACCACACCATGCAAGGGGTTCGATTCGGATCCCTCAACCAGGCAACTGATGAAGGCCGTTTGGGAGGAGGGGTACGAGGCATACCAGGTGTTCGACAAAATGCCCCTATGACAACGCCTCTTCGAAATATCCAACGGGAGATCGATGGGGACTGGGAGGAGCCGCTGGGCCCTCAAGGAAGCTGGCGTGGAGGGGCCGAGACCCGACTGGCTCGTCTTCAATTTCCACGCTACAATGGAGAAGACGATCCCACGGAGTGGATCTACAAGGCAGAGAAATTCTTTGACTACCAGGGAACTTATTCGGAGGCCGAACGGCTACGCATCGCTGCGTTTCATCTGGACGGTGATGCCTCGGTGTGGTTCCGTTATTATGAAAAGGAGGTTCGTTTTCCAACATGGGCGTCCTTTGCTGATGAACTCTGCGTACAGTTTGGCCCCAATGAATTTCAAGATTTTAACAAGATGTTATCCAGCCTGCGCCAGACCACAATGGTGCGGGCATATTATACAGAGTTCATGAAGATTGCCAATCGTCTGCCTGATTGGCCAGTGGCTGCCCTCGTGGGTACATTCAAGAAGGGATTGAAGCCAGAGATAGCAGATGAGATGAGACACTACCCTTGCCACACGATGAGGGACGTGGTGCGTCACGCTCGCATCGAGGAGGAAAAACTGGCCAGACAGCGACGAGGGGGTCGTGGTGGAACGGTACAGAGGACCCCTTTCAGCCCTGCGCTGGGACCAACTCCAGCGTCTGGCAACTCTGCCGGCCAGCCCATTTCTGCAGGAGCGGGCGCTACCCCAGTCCGTCGACTAACCCACGCCCAGATGGAAGAACGCAGAGCCAAGGGATTATGTTTCAATTGTGACGAGAAGTTTGTCAAGGGTCATCGCTGTTCAGCCCCAGGAAGCCTATTAATTGTGGAAGTTGACGAGGACATGACAGACCCCGTCGAGGAGAGGGTCCATGATTATAATGATGTGCAACCAGAGATCTCAGTGCATGCATATTCGGGCACTTTCACCCCACGCACTATGCGAGTACAGGGACTTCTCAAACGCCAAGACGTAGCCGTGTTGATTGACAGTGGGTCTACCCACAACTTCATTAACGACAAAGTGGCACAACGGTTGGGCTGCTATGTGACGGATGCCAAACCATTTGACGTCCTCATTGGAGACGGCAAGCATCTCCGAAGCTCGGGGGTATGTGCCCAAGCCGCCCTTACTATCCAGGGTCACACCTTTGTTACCGATCTCTTTTTGCTGCCAACCAAGGGAGCCGATGTCGTCTTAGGGGACCAATGGTTCCAAGACTTAGGAGATGTGGTTTGGAACTTTAAAGACTTGATTATGAATTTTGAAGTCCAAGGACAGCGGGTGCGCCTGCAAGGGGCACAACCTGGTGCGCTACACACTGCCCAGGCGGTTGGGTCCTTTTTCCGGTTTGCTGCTCAGGGGTTGATGCTGCAACAACGGGCGAGTATGGATGTGCCCAGGTCGATATTCCGGAGGACATGCGACTCCTGTTGGATGACCATCAGGACCTCTTCTCCGAGCCAACTGAGCTACCGCCAGCCAGAACACACGATCACTCCATCCCTATTCTTCCGGGTGCCGCCCCAGCTAATGTACGCCCATATCGTTATCCACACGTTCAGAAGACGGAGATTGAACGATTGGTAAAAGACATGCTGCAGTCCGGTATCATTCAACCTAGTACGAGTTCCTTCTCTTCGCCTGTTCTGTTGGTGCACAAAAAAGATGGGACTTGGCGGTTTTGCGTGGACTACCGTGCCTTGAACGCAATTACGGTGAAAGACAAATATCCTATCCCGGTCATTGAGGAGTTATTGGACGAATTGGCTGGTGCTATGTTCTTTAGCAAGCTCGACTTGCGCTCTGGGTACCATCAGATTCGGATGCAGCCGTCGGATGTGCATAAGACGGCTTTTCGCACTCACGACGGGCACTTCGAGTTTCTCGTCATGCCTTTTGGTCTGACCAATGCGCCAGCATCATTTCAAAGTCTGATGAATGATCTTTTCCGCCCCTTCCTCCGACAGTTTGTTCTGGTTTTCTTTGATGATATTCTCATCTACAGCAAATCATGGGCGTCCCACCTGGAACATTTGAGGTTGGTGTTATCTACTCTACGAGAGCATTCCTTATTTCTTAAACGCTCGAAATGTTCTTTTGGCAGCCAACATGTGGAGTATTTGGGCCATATTATTGACCGCAATGGGGTAGCCACTGACCCGGCCAAGGTTTCAGCTATGACCTCCTGGCCAGCGCCCACATGTGTGAAGAGCCTTCGTGGCTTTCTGGGTTTAACAGGTTACTACCGCCGATTCATCAGACAATACGGCATCCTGGCCAAACCACTTACGGCATTGCTAAAAAAGGGGGCCTTCTCCTGGACGTCAGAGGCCCAGGATTCATTTAATCATTTAAAACAGGCCATGGTCACAGCGCCTATCCTTCTCTTGCCAGATTTCACCCTTCCGTTTGTGGTGGAAACGGATGCTTCAGATACGGGCCTGGGGGCGGTCCTGTTGCAACAAGATCGACCTGTGGCCTTCTTTAGCAAAGCACTCTCTGGACGCTCGCTGCAACTATCAGCCTATGAAAAAGAAATGATGGCCATTGTTCATGCAGTGACGAAATGGCGTCCCTATTTGTTGGGGCGCAGGTTCACCATTCGCACAGACCATCAGCCACTGCGATATTTCCTCGAACAGCGAGTATCCACTCCAGCGCAGCAACACTGGGTGAGTAAATTATTGGGGTACGATTATGACATTATCTACAAAAAGGGGTCCGAAAACACAGTGGCCGATGCTCTTTCACGTCGGGATAGCATGGGCGCCTGTTTGACATTATCCGTTCCGAGTTGCCCCTTCCTCGCAGACCTCCGTCAGGCGTATAAGGACGACCCCTTCACTCAGCGCCTCCTCACACGCCTTCAGGAGCAGCCCGCGGATGAGCCGTCCTACGCATGGCATGATGACATTTTATTATGGCGAGGCAGATTATGGGTCCCAGATACAGGAGATTTGCGCCAGCGAATCATTTCTCATTTCCATGATACAGTGATGGCAGGTCATGAAGGTGTGTTCCGGACATACAAGAGGGTGAGTCAGAGTTTCCTATGGCCTGGTATTCGACGCGCCATCCAGAACTATGTGGCCGCTTGTGACATTTGTCAGCGCGCCAAGGCGGCAACCACTTCCCCGCAGGGATTGCTTCAGCCCCTTCCGATTCCAGATCGGGTTTGGGAAGATATTTCGATGGATTTTATTGAAGCGTTGCCAGTGGTGCAAGGAAAATCGGTCATTCTAGTGGTTGTGGACCGGCTGTCCAAGTATGCCCACTTCTGCCCCCTGAGCCACCCTTTCACTGCCAGGACGGTGGCGGAAGTTTACGTCAGCCATATCGCTAAGTTACATGGGATGCCTCGAACTATTGTGTCCGATTGCGATAAGGTATTCCTATCTAACTTCTGGCGTGAGTTTTTTGCTCTGCAGGGAACAACACTTCACATGAGCACGGCCTATCATCCCCAGACCGATGGCCAAACTGAGGTGGTCAACAGATGTTTGGAGCAGTATCTACGGTGTTTTGTGGGGACTCAGCCTCACAAATGGTTACAGCTGCTCCCTTGGGCCGAATGGTCGTATAATACGGCCTATCATACTCGGACGGGGTTTTCCCCTTTTGAAGTGGTATATGGCCGACCCCCACCATCGGTTCTCTCTTACGTTCCACAGCGTTCTTCCGTTGCGGAAGTAGATTATATGCTTCAGTCGCGAGATGAGGTACTCCGACAGTTAAAGGCTAACTTGGCATCAGCGCAGAATCGCATGAAGCAAATATATGATAAAAAGCGCACGGACAGGGAGTTTCAGGAGGGTGATCTGGTCTATGTGTCCGTCCTTCTTCAGCGCCAGACGTCCTTGTTTCGGACGGACCAGGCCAAACTGGCGCCCCGTTACCATGGTCCCTATGCAGTGGTGGAGCGTGTTGGTGTCGTGGCTTATCGTCTGGCCTTACCTCCGGAATCGCTGGTTCATCCTGTCTTCCATGTTTCCCTCCTCCGTCGGTTTGTTGGTGACCCTTCTACCGTGACTATTGGTGGACCTCTTCCGCTGCAGCCTCAGGCTGACTCCGATGCACCGGTTCCGGCGTCAGTTATGGACAAACGCCGGGTACGGAGGGCTGGGCGTATTACTACAGAGATTTTGATCGCCTGGCGGGGTAAACCGTTGGATGATGCTACATGGGAGTTGGAAGACGATATTGTGGCTCGTTTTCCGGAACTGTCGCCTTGAGGACAAGGCGACCAGCGGAGCGTGGTGGATTGTTGTGACGTCAGGCCAGGCCCATGCAACCCACGCCACTGGCCCATCACGATAGCCATTAGGATATTTGATTGAACCGTATCTTATTGTAATCAGACCCGTTTAGGCTAATTGTTAGGTAACGGGTTGAATGGGAATAATTAGTGCCAATTAGTGGCCCATCAGATTGGCCAGATGGCCCTGGCGCCATCTGCTCTCTTTAAATAGGAGGTCCTCCTCATTTGGGTATGCAATCAAACAAGTTCTAGTTATCTTCTCTATTCTTCCTTCTTCCTTCTTCTCTTTTGCTGATTTGGTACCTTGTGATCCTTACGGGTCACAACACTTCTCCCCTCCCCCCTCCCCTCGCCGTCGCTGCCCGCTCCCGCACCCAAAATGAACAGTTAGATTTGTTCAAAAATAAAAATTAAATATTTGTTTGTTAAAAACTAAAACTCTAATATCCTCTTTATGTGTCCAAATTAAAAAGCCAAATAAAACACCAGACACTTGTACATATAAAATATTAATATATTTATTATATTTATAAAAAATAAAAATAGTACAAAGTCTATCAACATTAAGAGTGTAAACGAGCCGAGCTTAGGCATGGCTTAGCTCGAGCTCGAAACTTCAAATTCACTTGTGTGGGCCCCATCACCCATGTATAGTGGTAATTATTGAATTTGAAGATACTGGTGGAGTTGATTATACGAACAATTATTATATTTTAAAAAAATTATCAAATAACATGAAGTGGAAAAAAAATTCAATGTTTAGCAGAAGACAAAAAATTTCTTGATAAGGTCACTTAATTAGTAACGAAATAGTAAAACAATTTAATTATATCTAGTTATTCTACATTTATGATAAATGGTTCTGAGCGCATATTGAGCTTGGAGCCTTTGCATTTCTCTTCTAAAACTTCGCACCAAAATAGTAGGTACTATATCTTCCTGTGTGAATAAGAAATTAATTTTTTTCCTCTATTGACATCTTTTACAAATATATATTTATATATACTAATATATTTGTTTATATTTATATTATATATATATAACGTAACTAGCCAGCTCACGAGCTTATTCGAGCCGAGTTTAAATGAGCCAAACCGAGATGAGTATCGTTAGGCTCGGGCTCGGCTCTTATTAGGCCGAGCCCAAGCCGAGCTGAGCCTAAAATCGAGTTGAGCCGAGCCAATCTAAGCCGGAAAAGCTTGCGAGCCCGCTCGGCCCGCTTACACCTTAAATACAACTCTCTTTCCCTTATTTTAATTTTTTAAAAATTGTCGTATCGTCACATATCGTACCCGTGCCCCGAATCCGTATCCTTCCTTGATGGGCCTACGCAAGTCCAGACTCCAGGGTCCACAGGCTTCTACAGAGACTCCAAAAGCTCATTAGTGGTCTTTTGCAGCAGCCCACCAATGGAATGGCATTTAGCTTAGAGAGAGGGCCCAAGAACATTGAAGCGATGGCCGAAGGCGAGCTACGCGCGTCCGGTCCCGGCGGCGCCGGCGATTGTCGGCCCGTCGATCCGACTCGTCGCCGCCTACATCTTGGCCTTCTCGCCGTCGCTCTCTTTGCGCTGCTGGTGCGGGTGGCGGTGTCGCTGCACCCGTATTCCGGCGCCGGCCGCCCGCCGATGTACGGAGACTTCGAGGCGCAGAGGCACTGGATGGAGGTGACGGTCAACACGCCGGCCCGTTCCTGGTACCGGAACTCGTCGGAGAACCCGATGGGTTACTGGGGGCTGGACTACCCTCCCCTCACCGCCTACCAGAGCCTGGCTCACGGCCTCCTCCTCCGCCGCCTCCACCCTCCCTCCGTCGCCCTTGTCACCTCCCGCGGCCATGAATCGTCCTATGGGTAATCACTAATTGACCTCTCTCTTTTCAAGAACATCTTACATTACATTGATAACAAAAGCTATCTCCTTTTCCGAATTGAGTGTTAGGTGATTATATACAAAATTTCTTATTCGGAGCTGCTTGGATGTCTTCAGTTGTAGCATTAGCATCTCCCTGCAGTTCCTCTCCCTCTGTTCCAGCTTGTTCTGTGAAGGTTGTAAAAGTTTAGTAATGCATTGAGAAGGAGAGGATCACGAAGATCACAAGGGAAATACATGACATGACAGAAGCTGTAAATTGTCTGCTAAATCACAATTTCTTAAAAAAAATTCTTTTTGCTATTTTCTAACATACACCACCTCTCTTAATGGCTGTTCTATTTCCTTCTCTTTTACATTTTGGGATTGGTATGCGCTCGTGATTGGATTGAGAAGAGATGAGGTTAAAAAAAAATGAATGAACAAAGACTTGGCACCTTTGACTAACAAACAATGTCTCCCCCCCCCCCCCCCCGCCAAAAAAAAGAGGCTAACAATCAATGTGTTTTGTATAACTGGAGAGGATACTGGATTCATAAAACATTACAAGACTTCATATCGGTGAGATAGCCGGAACATTGTGGGAAAGAACGCAGTTGTCTTGTAGCTGAAACGAGACCCTGTTGGACTTGTCTTTCCTTAAACATTTCTATGCCTCTCCTTCGTGTTTTTTTCTTTTTTTGATACATTCGCCCTCATGTTCAACGGGTCATCTTTCAAAACTCTTACCGATTTATGTCTATCTCTCTCTCTTCTCTCTGTAATTAGAGATAAGATGGAACGATATGGCTTTTTATGCATGAAAACTTTTGGTTCAGGGTTCTCTTTCTTGTAATTTATAGATGAGCTTCTATCACTTTGGGTCTCACTTCCCGCTACCTTGTAATATGTGTTCTTGATTTCCTGGGGTTAGTTGAGTCTTGTAAGTTGTCTTATTTTGTTTGTAAATGTTGCAGAAAGTTGATTATGAGATGGACTGTGTTGTCTTCAGACGTGCTGATCTTCTTTCCAGCGGCTGTATGCTTTATAATGGTGTACTGTCTTCACCGTGGCAAAGGTGAAGCTGCAATTTGGATGCTTGCTGTGGTTTTACTCAACCCTGCATTGATCATAATTGATCATGGCCACTTTCAGGTATTCTTTTGTGCTCGTTGAAATTACATCATCTAGTAACAATGGTTTTTTGAGAGTGCTTTTTTCTATCTGGATCAGTACAATTGTATAAGCTTGGGATTGAGCATTGGAGCAGTTGCATCAATTATTGCAAAGCGTGAGCTTCTGGGCGCTTCCTTATTCTGTCTTGCACTCAATCACAAACAGGTCATTTCTCATTTAATGAAGGAGATTGGTGTGTTTTGGATAATCTTTCTGGCAATGTGGACATTTAGGTTTTGGATGTTGGTATTTGGATGTCATCTTTAGAAATTTAGATCTATGAGGATATGAATGTTTGCAGATGAGTGCATACTACGCACCTGCCTTTTTCGCACATCTGCTCGGGAAATGCCTTCAGCGCAAGTATCCAATTGTACAGGTCTTGAAACTGGGTCTTGTAGTGGTGGGTACATTTGCTGTTATCTGGTGGCCTTATCTGTACTCAGTGGAGGCTTTTCTAGAGGTAGGCCATCCCTTTTTTGTTTTTCCATTTTCTGCCTTCGAGCAATTTCCTTGATGTAAATTACAATGCTCAAAATTATATTTTTGTGAGATTAATTAAAAGGACGACTACAATAATTTTATTATTTGTGTTAAAGGTTCTTTCCCGGTTAGCTCCGTTTGAAAGAGGTATATATGAAGATTATGTTGCCAATTTTTGGTGTGCCACATCAATAATCGTAAAATGGAAGAGACTCTTCACAACACAATCATTGAAGCTTCTTAGTCTTGCTGCTACCCTTTTGAGCATTTTACCATCAATGCTTCAGCAGATAAGAGCTCCCAGTGATCATGGCTTCCTCTATGCACTTTTGAATAGTGCCTTCTCTTTTTATTTATTCTCTTTCCAGGGTAAGCTTCTAACTTCCTTCCCTTTTTCCTGATAATCATTGAGGCATAACACTAAGTTAACTGGTGACCTTTTTCTATTTCTTTTTTCTTGTCTTTTCATTAATTTATGCAATTTGGCAGTTCACGAGAAGTCTATTCTTCTGCCTTTGTTACCTGCAAGCCTTCTAGCTTTGGAGGAACCCTATGTCATCTGTTGGTTTATGTACTATGCAATGTTCTCAATGTTTCCGCTAATTCACCGAGACAATCTGGTTGTCGCGTATGTAGCTCTTGTTGCTCTCTTTGCTCTGGTTTATAATCCACCACATGGACAGCCCACCACTAAGAAATTGTGGCCTTCTGCAATATGGAATCGGTTTTTGGCGTTGCCTCTTCTAGGATCTCTCATACTTCATCTTTTTTACTTATCTTTGAATCCTCCGGACAAGTACCCTTTTCTTTTTGAGGCTTTGATAATTACATTATGTTTCTGCCATTTTCTAGTGATTGCTGGTTATACCAATGTAAAGCAGTGGATGTTGTCAAAATCATCTAGTGGAAGGGATAAAGAAAAGAAGGTTGTATAACATTGACCTGAGAAATGCACATCTTTCAGCTCTGTTAAAAATTTTGGCTTATTATTCTAGGGATGGAAAAATTTGATAACTTCTTCACTCATATCTATTGGCATCCTATGCCTATTTTGGTGTTTGTAAATCGTTTTGTTTCACTCGCTGAACAAAACATTCTGTTGGTCATAGTTCAGGTTAGTGAAAAAATGGATGTAGTTTTCATTTCAATTTGTAATGATGGCATTAACCATATAGCTTCAGTGTAAACTGAATAATCTGTTATGGCTTGTACCTTCGAAATTAATCTCATTTGGTGAGCTGATAGGTGTATCATCAAACACTAGCTTTTTTTCTGAAATTGCCAGTCCTAATGTATGATTTCAGTGCTAGTTTTCGCGATTCATTACTGATTATGTTTACGCGTTAGTCCTCTTTGTAATGGAAAACTATAGAAGATGCCGAAGTTTTGTGCAGGTTTACTGGATAGGATATTTGTTAGGTAAGCTTCATTCTTTTCGCTAATGTTTTTAAAGAATTACTGTCTTTTCATCAGAAAAAAACTTATTATTTATATCTGCAAAAGAACACTCGAGTCTGTACACTTCTGTGATCTTTGTCTATTTGTTTGGCCTCGCCCAAAACCAAAATATAATTGATTTGGCCCTTCTTTTCTCACGTATAGTATATGTACGGAGCAGAAGGTGATTTTAACTTGGTAGGAAATATACAGGCAGATGTTGAACCTCAAACTTCTAGAGTTTGTATCTCCTAGTTCAAAAAAAAATATTTATCAAACAAATTTTGGAACTTAATGAACAATTATGCTATTTAGGCTCAACTTTCTCTGATAATGTATAACCACCACTATATTCAAAGGCATCACTACTGTCATAATCTTTCTTTGGAAGAGGTTCGTTGTAAGGATGGCGGGGACCACTAGGTCCCTTCGTCGATCCAAAATCTGTGGCAGAGGAAGAAGCTGAGGTGGAGCTTGTGTTCACGCCTTCACTTTGCAAAATGATTTCTATTTCTTTCACAACCTCGCTCATGATTGGACGGTCGGCAGCCGAGTCTTCCACGCATTGCATTGCCAATTCCACAAACCTTCCAAAACCAAATAGATTTGGTGTATTTCTTATTGTAGGGTCCATTACATCTTTCAATCCATAGTGGTCCTCATTTTTTTTCATCATCATTCGCACCTCACGGACTATATATTTGCCCCTCTCTATTGGTTGCTTTGCACTGATGAGCTCAAGCATCACAACACCAAAACTGTAGACGTCACTTTTCTCTGTCAGTTGCTGGGTCATGTAATATTCAGGATCCAGATAACCCTACGAGAAGATCAATGAAGCCAGAATGTGCCAGGTAAGAGCAGTACCACTAAACAAACAAATGCGTATTAGGTACTTGTGGATGAGTACTTACCAATGTCCCTTTCACTTGTGTAGAAACATGACCCTTTTCACTGTCTGAGACAAGCTTGGAGAGGCCAAAATCTGCAACCTTTGCAGTCAAGTATTCATCCAATAATATGTTGGTAGTCTTGACATCCCTATGAATTATAGGAGGATGTGCTAGCTCGTGAAGGTAAGCTAATCCTCTTGCAGCACCTAGTGTAATTCGGAGTCTCCTCTTCCAGTCCAGATAAATTCCACTTTTACCTGTTAAATGATTAGTATCAGTAGAGTAGGAAGATAATGATTGAAGGAAGCATACTGTTTTTTCTCGAAATTCTAGACTTCTTACCTGACAAACTCTCCCGGAGTGTTCCATTTGACATGTATTCATAAATTAGCATTTGTTCTCCTTGCTCAAAACAGAAACCAAGAAGGCCCACAAGGTTCTTGTGATGTACCCTTGAGAGCAATTCAATTTCAGTTTTGAACTCAAGTCCTCCCTGCATTGATGCTTGCTGGGCTCTTTTGATCGCTATCAATTGCGCACCAGGAAGGATTCCTTTATAAACCTGAACAGAACGATCTTTGGAGGTGAGTGACAAGGCAACTTAAACTCTTTGTATTCCAGAAGATGTGGTCACCTTTCCGTAGCCTCCAGAGCCAATTTGATTGCTGTCTGAAAAATTATTTGTGCTCTTCTTTAATTCGTCATAAGAAAACCATCTGGCTCCTTTTAATTGTGGTGCCCCGCCACTATCCTTCACGCTTGCTCCCCAAGAAGCTGATACATACAAATTCTTTGTTCAGGGAACTGATGACACAAAAGTGATAGATTGCAATGATATGGTGTTCCAAAAGCAAAGTCGAAAGATAAAATCAGTTTGTTTATACCAAAGGGATTGCTTGATTCTGTAGTTCTTTCTGCTCTTCTTTTTTGTCGGAATGCATATACCCCGACTGCTATGAGCACAAGAACAAGAACGGTGCATCCTACAGCTATTCCAATTATTACAGCCAAACTCATGGAAGACTTTCCACTTTCATCTGCAAGACATCTACGATTTTAATATAAATCATATATTGGGGAAAGATATAGATGAAGACCAGGAATATGGGAAAAAGATGTAGTCACCTGGGAAGGTATATGGTGATGCAATAAAATAGAATGGTCCAAATTCGTGTGGAGGCTTATATGTCTGATTGCTCAGATCAAACCCAATACTCTGAATTTCTGAACGACTAAAATATTTTCCACTGGGGGGAAAGAGTTCCAGCTGCACCTGGAGATAATCATCCAAATTGAAGAAGGGGTTTTGAAGAGAGACTGAGCCAGGAGGTAGATCAAGTTTTGTCCATAAGCTCGTCTCTAGTGAATGGAATCTGGTACTATTGGATAAGTCACGAAAGAAAGGTGCCCTGAAGTAGAGAGTTCCTTCATATGCATATGCACATTCGCAACTCTGTGGGTTTAGCTTCTGATCTAGTGGACATTGCTTGCCTCCACAGTTGGTCAAGCTTGTGGAGTAGGCTGTGTCTGCTTGCTGCTGAAGTTGGCAGTACCGAAGATTTAACTGGGAGCATACTGGGTTTCCATAGAGTCTGATCTCAAATGACAGTAGGATATGGATGAGGAGTCAGAAAACTAGAAAATTCAGAGCTTTAAGTTATTACTTACTCTAAAAAGTCTCTAAATTTTGATGTGCCTGATCCAAGTGTAATGGCAGAAATGTTGTTGAATTTCAAATCAATAAGCTGTAGCTGGTTACTGATGCTTTCCCCGAAGTTGAGGGTTCCATTCAGTTCATTGTTCCTCAGTTTCCTGCCACAATTTGTGAGAGTATAATCAACTTGTGATTCAGATAATAACGGCACAATAATAGTTATTCTGATTGCAGGCTTTACACTTGTTGAATCTGAGGAAAGCTGAAAAGAGTTGGTAGAATTGGGCCTTGAAGTCCTGAACTTTCCATGACTCTGGGTATTAAATGACAGCGGAATCCTTCGGATTAGATTTCGTTTGAGAGTGATTACTAATTGTATGCAGTACTAGGGAAAGTGATAAAAACTTACAATGTGGTGAGAGTTGTGAGGGTTGAAAACCACTCTGGAACTTCAGATGAATCAAATGAGTTGTTGCTCAAGTCCCTTTACAATACTGAATATGTTAGGTCAGGAAGAAAGAGTAAAAACCAAAATGTGCAGTGATAATACTTCTTACACATAATTGAGAACCTTCATTCCGCTCAGGTCAGGTATCGGCCCCGACAACTTGTTATTTGCTAAATGCCTAAAGGATGCTCGTTGTGAATACTACAGCATTGGCAATGATGAAAAGAATATGACACATTTATAAGCAAAAATACTGACAGCTCATTGATTCCTGTGAGGTCACTAATGCTTTCGGGTACTGGACCGCTAAGAGAATTCCTGTCAAGACGGCTGTTGCAGAAATGGAGTTCCATAAGAATGCCTACTTCTAGAGTTGACAAAGCAGGTACAAGATAGAAATGTGCCAAGAGAAAGAGCTACTCACAGAACCTCAAGTGTTTGAACCAGTCCCAGTGTGGGTGGGATACTCCCGGTGAGTTTGTTTCCATCAAACAGTCTGTTAGTAGGATAAAATACGTTACTGCAAGTCATTGCAGAGAACTCCAAGGAAAAGAGAATTGCAATTTAACTGATGGCAAGTAGCTTACACATGTATCAACACCATATTACGTCTGAAGAGCTTCGGAGGAATGGTCCCTGATAGCTGGTTTTTGTTTAAATGGCTGTTTTTGATAAGTTCAATTGTTATGCAATTGAAATTTAGCCTAAACTCTAAGCTGTAAACTGGGATCAAATTGAAAAACAGAGATAAAAGAAACATACAAGTGTTTTGCCTTAAGAAGCTGGTCCAAGCCAGGGGAGACTGGGATCTTTCCATTTAGCTGATTTTCCGCCAAGTCTAGCCAGTAAAGTTTGGATAGCTTACCAAGAGAAGGAGGTATCTCCCCAGTGAAGTTGTTTGAGTTTAGAGCCCTGGGAAGAAGATGATGAATGTCTAAATTGTAGTATAATTGTGCGTGGGATTTTAGCTTCACAAACAATTCTTACAAGTAGGTGAGCTCTGATAAGTTGCCTAACTCCTCCGGAATTTTGCCGGTGAAGCTGCAGCCTAGAAGAATCCTGTCAATGGGACAGTCTGATGAGCATTGTTCGCACATATTTCAATGAGACAGCTTTTTCAAGGTGTATAAGGTATCTTACAGAATGTTTAAATCCTTGAGACTTCCAATTGTTGGTGTAAGGGGACCTGTTAGTCCTAAATTGTAAGATAAGTCCCTGTATTAGTTGAAAGAGAGCAGATAAGATATTAGCTACAATCACATTTGTTCAATACAAACATATAATTTCGCAATATTATTGTAATACAGATCATTGATGTGGCCTCTGTTTTTCCTTGTGGAAGCCTATGATGAACCCTTTGAAATGCTAAGGAACATCTTTTATTGTTGGTTTCAGCGCTGTTGTTAGCAACTGATTTTAGTGTCAATGCATGTGCCCTTTTTCTTTTTGCGGAATGCTGTCCTCTGAACTGGAAAGCCAGCTAATGGAAGCCTCTCCATCTTGGAGTGGAAGTTTTCAACAGTATATAAAGTGGCATTGTCATTTGAATGGTCAAAACAGATGAATTTTTTAATCTCTATTAAGGGTGCGTTTGGCAACGTGGCTAATTCAGAGTATTGCAAAGCCGATACAGTTTCAATGAACAAGTTCAGCATGATAAAGTTCAGGTTCTTACAAGGTTCTCAATGCGGTGAGGGCCCCAATGTCACCACTTAGTGAACCTTTCAATCCCATGCTGGACAATCTCCTGCACACACCAAAGAAGTTTCGTGCTTTTTACAGGTGAGGGGAAGAAAAGACAGGAGCTAGAAGCACGCAGTAAAACCTAAAGAATGCTCACAATGAGGTGATCCTCGAATTGTTGCAGGTGATTCCTTCCCACTTATTTCCACAAGGATCATCTGACTTGGACCAACTCGGTGGCAGGTTCTCCAATGAGTCCTTTAGAGAACGAAGAGCAGCAGCTGTAGATGGTTGGTTTCAGTTTCAGCTCACATCAGTTACACAAAGAATCACATTGTACTCCCTCCGTCCAGAATTAATAATAATATAAGGTTTTTGAAAATGAACTAATTAAAGTTCATTTTGAAAAAGCTTATGTGAATAATAATTCTGGACGGAGGGAGTATTACTCAATATAACTTCTTCACAATGGTTTACTCGAGTCAGTTATCAAATGGCTAATATTAGTAGGTGTAGATGGAAATCTTGGAAAAAATTTACCCATTCCCTTCTACATGCTCGGAGTATACAGTGATATAATGTGGCATCCCCTTGTGAGCTCAAATTGGTGCAAAACTTTAGATGAAATGGGTCCTTAGATTAGGCAGCTTATTGTCCAAAACCTCTTTGAACGTCTTATGTTATGTTTGGCAGCTTCTTTTCAAAGAAAATACATACAAAATAGAGCAAGCTACTGCTACCTAAAAGCTGTTAATCTGGTGATACTCTACGGCAATAAGACTAAAAAATTTTAAAATGTAAGCTGAGATATGAATGGGTGTGTATGGAAAAGCAATTAAAACAACTATTTAACTCGACTTTGTTTCTCAGAAGAAAAAAACTCTAAATGATCAAATGAGAGAAAAAGGATGAAGGGCCTTACCATCTTGTGGGTCTGTGAAACCGGAGACCGCACAAAAGCTGACGAAAAGCACCAAGTATAACATTCTAGCCTTCATGTCTACAAAGGAAGGTTTCATGGGAGGGAGCACCTGATCAGCATCAGCACCTCAGTCTGGATTAAATTAGAGGCTGCCAACATGATGACAACTCTGTTATAGCCTTGCTGTGCAAACTTCACTCCCACTTCTAATGATGGGCACCTCCACGACCACCAGCACCACCACTTTCTACTCTCCAAATGCTGAAAGAGTTTTTACTTTTGAGATCTCAAGCTTCCAATTATGACCAGGAGCAAAGGTCCCCCGCCCCACTGCTGTTGCCCTTCCTTCTCTTTGCTTTGCCTTTTCTTGGAAGGGAATCAATCTAACCATTCATTGAAGGCCATCATCATCACTTCTGTCCCTTTGATGTGAAAATGAGTTGAATACGACATTTCGCCGGTATTCATTCCCAGCTTGTTGTGTAAACAAACAAGGAATCAAGTTGAGCAACGAATTTGTGGTTTGAATATAGACAATTAATGAGTTATTTATCATGCATTAACTCCACGAAGAATTTTGAATGTATGGAGAATGGTGGGCCTAAGCGTCTTGTCAGCTTGTCTCTCTCCTTTTCAATGAATCTCAACGACCCACACCTAACTTAAAGTAATTTGCGATGCATAATATATACGATATAAATGATAATAAGAGATATTGAGTATGATATATTGCCATTGTTTTGTGGACAAAACGCGTGTGTTTACTAGAATATTATGGATGAAATTTTGGGTTGACTTTTTCTTGGATCATGACCATGGAAAATGGAAATCGCAGACAGGACAATTTACAAAAATGGCTGAACAGCTGCCGTCAATGATTAATTGTATTCTTTCTTGTTTTATTTGTAATAACGTACACTTATTGTTGTTGTTTTTTTACATAATCATCTTTCTGTTGATAGTACGTAATTTATTGTTGTATATTATCTGAGGTTCCGGATAGAACATGTCCTTTTAAGTTCCGCTTGAGTGCATCCAAAGTCTTCATATGCTGCTAGTCATGGTCCATGGAAAAGAAGTATGCAGAAGCATCCAATTTTTAATGAGCGGTTCATATGTCATTGTTTTCATATAATGTGCATGAGAACAATCTTTTTCGTCATTAGATTCTGATCGGATGGTGGGTATTAAATCGTACGTAGGTGAGTGTGAACCATCACTCATCCTTGTAGCCGTCAGATCAAGATCCAATGGCTACGACTTGAACTAGCCTCGTATAAGCTAAATGAGAGCAATATTATTTAAATTTTTCCCATTTTTAATTGCTACCTTTTCGTCTTCATCTAGTAATATATTAACAATTTTAGTGAAAAAAAGGTAAAGTATTAACGAACGTCCTCACCAGGCAACGTATGATGAAATGATAAATAGGACTACTTTTTTCATTGTTGGCAAAGGAGTTTGACATTAAAATATATAGAAAGGATTTTTTACATTGCCATCATTTACTTTTTCAAGTAAATGTCGATCATTTATCGTTGGAAGTACTAGGGTCGATGTCATTTCCAGATAACATACGACTGTTCCAATACCCTGATTGGCAGGATATGTAAAATGTTAATTTCCTGAAAATACCTGGCTTGGACTGGCTTACCGCCCAAACTTGTCTGTTTACGCCGGAGACAGAGAGACTGAGAGAGCAATTTTACTTTATTAACATGTATGATGATGTAGCAGCCAGAGAGATATTTTTTTATCATAGGAGGTGGTGGCTGTGGTGTGTCTTGGCTGTGGTGTGTCTTAGCTGTGGTGGTGACCGAGGATAGGGACGTTAAATATGAGGAAGAGAATGGCCGGTCGAGTCGAAGCCTCTCATGTGTTTTGTCGATGTTCCAACGGCTGTTTTTGCTTGGCCTTTGCCACCAAACACAATTGCCTCATTCTCCCATATTCATGCAGGGCAGCTACGAAGAACTTGTTAGAATAAAAACCTGGCATAGAGAACTTCAGATCTTTTGGAAGTCATAATTTCATATGCATACTATATCGGCTTATAAAAGAAGATAGTAATTCTGCATATCTTTTTATCAATTACTCCCTCCGATAATTTTTAATTGAAATAATTAATAAAATATGTGTATTAATATTAGATGATATCCTTCCCTAATTATTCTCTGACCAGGCAGATGGAGGCGGCAATGACCCTAGGTCGTAGTCGAGAGACCACCGTGATGAAAGGTAACTCACTCACTCGGAAAGCCAAGACAACACTCATCTCAATAAGTTTGACTAATTATGTGACAGTTTCAATTAAAATTGACCCGAGGGGGTATAAGTGCAAAGGCCGAGGGCCATAAAAGTCGTCTGCGCATTGTCAACCTACTGTATCAAAAGCTTTTCATTTGCTTGTTAGAGAGATGATAAGAAAGCAAATCCTTCGATTTCTGGATATTTCTACTACATAAATCTGTTGCCAAACGCATCTGTTAGGCGAGGACACGAAGCATGTAAAAATGTTCATGAGCATCTTCTTGGTAGTATCGAGAAATAGTGTCTGATTTTTACCCAAAAAAAAACAAAAGAAATACCAAGTAGCGGTCTGAAATATACAAAATTCGTCTTTTTCATGTACAGAGCTCAGATGTTGCCCCAAAAACATTGCACAGAGCACAAATAGCGATTTTTCTCTTCTGATTCCTCTTTTTATTCCACACATGTGCCTCTGAAGTCATTAAACATCACGCCTCAATATGACCTGACCTGGCGATCGGGTCTAATTTATTGTGCCCAAGTGGATAGGCAAGCCTCCAGCTAACACAATTGCGAATTTATTATAATATGTAAAGACTACAGAAAACCAGTCCACAACATGTGTAAGCGTAAACGATGGTGATGGCCAATCCCAGCCTACGAATTTGACTTGTACTACCAAACACAAAAAAGCTAACAAGTCTCTTTTTATCTAATGTAGCTCGGCTTTACATGCCTCAAAAGTATAACAAAATTTAGAAACCATTTCAGTCAAATGGTCTCTTTCAGTTCACCTGAATTTGTTATCCCGGTTACCAAAAAGAACAATTTAGAACCAGAGCTCAATTCAAAAGCTTTATCAGAATTGTTTTCTTTTAATTTTTTTGGCAGAAAGCTCCCTGTGCAATTAAAGAGTGAAACACTTGGCATTAAAAATACTCCTCCATCCGTCTAGTATTAATTGTCTGCATCGAAAATAAAATTTGAACTAGTTTTAGTTCATTTTGGATTTCCAATCGAGACAATCAATGTGGAGTGAAGGGAGTAGTAATTGGATCGAGAAGCAAACTGGATCAAGAAGCATGATTGAATATCTATACCTAGTATGACATGCAACAGAATGAAATTACTACGCTCTGCTACCTTTTCATTTCTATAACCAAACTATTTCAGAAGATATATCTAAATACATCATTTAAGATGAAAAATACTCAGATCTGGTGCTCCAAGTAGACGTTCAACACAATTGTCTTTATCGAAATGCTATGCACACTGGCATCCAAGAGCATTCTGCATGCTCGCCATGATCATGATGTTGGGTCTGCATGAGGGCCTCGGCCTGCGAAGGGGGTCCTGAGCATGCGGCGAGCAATTCGAGATGCAGCAAAGTCACTCTTAAACTTTATAGCTATGTTGGATATGTGATAGAGGACTAGGCCACCCATGACCAAGGAAACACTTCCGTCTGATGGTTATATGTATTGGATCAACACAACAAAATCATGAAAAACAGAAACAAACAAGTAAAACTTTTAGCAAAATAAAACTTCCTACAGAATGCTTTCTTGTTTACAACATCTAAGCTGCACTTTGCAAGTAGAGCTTGAGAAATCATCATCATCATACGCTTTATCCCAGCTCTCTGGGATCAGTGACACGGATTATATACCGTGTTCGACTCTTTATTGGAATCAAAATGGTACAAAATCCATACAAAGAAACATAGTGGCAAGTTTTTACGCTAGCTGCCCCTCCTGACGCAACCCTCTGAAGAGAAGATGATGATAAGAAGATTCAACGTCATCATATTCATCATACACCTTTCCAAATATATGGAATGGCTTCATGACATGATGATTGCACATGAAATATTAGTATAGCCATCTTGCATCATAAAACTGGTAACAATGAAACCAATCTGCTTTTACATGGGAGCATGGCACAAACAGAGTGTGAGAAATACGATCCCTATTTACACATGTTTGGTCTATTTCAACACTACAGCTACATTTCAAAGAGAGAGATACCGTTGAACATGAACATCCTTTCCTTAACCACTTATGCTTTCACAGGAAATAATGTTTACTCCCACGAGATAGTTAGCTAACACCATATCAAATCAAAGATTCTAAGTTCCACTCCTGCAAGAAGATGCAGTTCCTTATACCTCTCCTTAGGCCACTGCTCACAAAATATGAGAATCAACAACATAATTTCTCTGAGCCAAAGGCCCCTTAGACCTGCATGCACCAGCACATGCTGCAAATGCTTTGTGGTCAAAACCAGGTAGTCCAGAGGTTGCAATAGCGATCCCATTAGCGAAATTGACTTCATTCAGTAAAAAAACAAATTAACAGCTGATGAAGTATAAACTCAAAACATAACCCTGAAAAAGATATTTCTACACAATTTAGCAATTCATAATCATAATTATAATCAAGTAGCGTCTTTTACCAACAATTTAGGGTCGGCAACATGGATCTTACGCCTCCATTATAGCATGTTTTGTGTCATCTCTTTTGTAAGAGAAACCAAAGACGTATTCTTTCTTACTAATTCCATCCAAGTTCTTTTAGGTCTCCCTCTCTCTCTCTTGGCATCATCTACGCGCATCCCTTCTAATCTTCTCACTAGAGCAGCTATTGGTCTTCTTCGCGTGTGCCCAAACCAACGCAACCTACACTCCCTAAGCTTCTCTTCTAAAGGTGCTACCCCTAAGTTCTCACGAATATACTCATTCCTAATCCTACCTTTCCTAGCTATCCCGCACATCCACCTTAGCAATATCAATCAGCTACATTCAATTTATCTATATGACTTTTCTTTGAATCCCAACACTCAGCTCCATAGAGCATTGCAGGTCTAATCGTGGTTCTATAGAATTTGCCTTTAAGCCTATTTGGAACACACTTATCACATAGAACTCCTAAGGCTGCCCTCCACTTTACCCACCCACATTTATCCTATGCATTCGTCCAAAAATATTAGACAGCATTCAAGTAATAGACTGTAATATATTCACACCATTGAGGACCAGAAGTTCAAACATTGGGATAGAATCAACCTCAGAAAGCAGTCAGAGGATAGATAGCAAACAGTATCATTAAAAGTCTATTAAATGAATTAATGACAGAAATCCAACTTTGCAGAAAAATAGAGGAGTAACTATTGTCACAGAAAATACCAGGAGATTTAAGACTTCAAATGTTGGTAGAAAACACATATTGAATTTTTTTCAGTGTAAAAGTTAGTTATATTTTTTTACAGTATAAAGATAACAAAGAAATAGGAAAACACACTGCATATACTAACCAGTCTCCAATAATGCTTGCAAATAACCATTACATACATCAAACCCAGTTATATCGCAGTATTTCTTTGCCGGGTACATGGAAGGAGGAGATTCAATATTTATATGTTAAAAAAAAATCTACAGCCCACTTAGAGTAATGATGCACAAATTAGTCAATTGCAACATTAGTCTAATGTAGACAACTAAAACAGTACAACTACAAATGAGAGATGTGTGGTATGTATTTTTTAAAATAAAAATCAATGCTGAATTTGGTAAGAAGGGGAGAAACCATGCAGCAAAGGTACAATCCCATTCGTAGTTTTAAATAGCACATAAGAGTCCATTGACAGGGAAGCCAGAATGTCTCGCAATATTTTTGACCAAGGGCCCGTTTATTCAGATCTGAACTGAATAAGTGGCTGAAAAGCCCAGCTTTTTTGGGCTTTTCAGCCCATTTGTTTGAATACCTGAATTCGGTCCTGAATTCAGCCCATGTATATCAAAAGGCCAAAAAATTCAGATGGAAAAACTCATCTGAATTTTCTGAAAACCACTCGTCATCTTCTGAGATCCGCCCGCACAAGGACGATACATTTCCAGAACTTTCTTCCTCAGGCGAGCCGCCAGGCACTGTCCTTGCCTCGCCTCTCCAATGGCGTCCATCGTTAGAGCTCCGAGCCTGCTCGCGTCTCCCCGGGGCCTCCTTGTGGGTTCAGACACCTGCAAGCAACTCAACTTGTCCCTGCAGCCGCTGAGATGGGGCTCTCTCCAACACACGAGAGTCAATATGCACGCCTGTTTTCCTAGAAACTATCGGCAATTTCCTACCTTTGTGCCTCTATGCGCCCCTGGGGAAACTGTGGATACGGAGGAGGAGGTGGGAGAGGTAGAGACCCAGGTAATTGATTTATTGTTGCTTGCTCATCCTCTGTTATTGGTTTCGATTGTTTGTGATGAAGTGTGGAAATGTCTAGTCTTTCTTGTCATTAGAAGTGCCCTTTTCCAGGATTGGTCTGTTTGTGGAAAATTTAGTTCAAATTTGGAGTGGCAAACCCTTCTTCAGAATGAGGCTGTAGATGTCCTTTTTGTTCCTTTTTCTTGCCTGAAAATGGGAGAGGAATTGCTTTGACATGTTTTTCTGACAGCTTTCTTGATTCATGGGTGATAGGTATCCTCAAATTCAAGTGCTTGATGGCTTCTTCTTGTCTGGAATGTTTGTATGGTTATGGAACAAGTCTGGCCACCATTGTTTATCACAATCCTGATTTATCTGGTTCTTTATGTTCCACAAATCATGTCAATATTGTTTTTGTTCAATTTTGTTGGTTTCAAAATACTTCGTAATTGAACAGAAGGGAAACTAAGATTAGTCCTGTTTATGTTTTGTCCTCCAAGATCCCGAGCTTAATTAGATGGTTCTGTCATAGCCTTAGCTCTCACTTTTTTTGCTGATTTAGGAATGTATAATATATGCTCTCCGATGGTGGCAGGCAGCAGGCAGCAGGCAGCTGGGACTTTTCAGATTTGGAAGAAAGAAGAAGCACATTCTATTTGTTTCATCTGAATCTGAAAAGTCAGATTCAGATTCAGTTGGAAAATTTTCAGATAAATGGCTTTTCAGAATTCTCAGTAGATTTTTCAGATTCAGATTCAGACCAATCAAATGGACCCCAAGTCAGAAGATTATAGAAAGACTAGCAAGCCTACTTATCTGTATAGTATTTGGTCCATCATACTAAATGACTGAATTTTGAGTTGTGAATGATGGGTCATAACAGTGAATTAATACAAATAAACTGTAGTCAACTCAACATATTAAAAGACACGAACCATGCACTGAACCAATTAAGCAAGTACAAGGCAAAGCAGTCCCTGTATGGGCCGTCACATTATTCTTTCTAGATAACAGTGGTAGCTTGATGCAAGTCAAATAAGAAAAAACAAAGACAACGTAAAGACCATAATGTCAACTAAAATAGCTATTATATATGAAAATTAACGATACAGTTGTGTAGAAGATTGACAGTCAATATAATGAAGGATATGAAAAATCAAAGTATGAAACATTATAGGACTTCATCCTTGCAGAAGATTTCCTACTTTCAAGGGGTAGATTAAATATTGTTTCAGGAGATTATTATTAACATAAGGTATAGCAGGCTAAAAAACAAATACAATAATAGCATTCCCAAACAACAGTACAGAAAAACTTCTATAAGAGAGCCTTATTGGTTGAAAGAAAAGAAGAGGATGAAAATAATGATCTTAGCAACGGGCCTGGCCCAGCTGGTTCGACCGGGTTGACCAGACCTAGTCCGCCTTCAAGGGCCCGGCCATTAACCAGGTTATGTTCAGTTGAACCATGACAACCTGGATCCGGCCATGAATTGGGTTGGTGGTGGGGTCAATGTCAAAAATACCGAGTAAAACACGTTGGAAGATAGCATACCTCAAAGTAAACATACAGTTTGGTTCTTCTGCAGGATAATTCTGATAATTTTCGGCCTGGAGGACTGCTTCAGATGCTTCCAGTGTCTGCCTCTAGCTTGCCCTTTTGGGTGCTTGTTTGACATTTGAATTTTCTTCAAGCTAAGGACAGGAGGCAAAATAATATCAGCTTCTGTCACTTCTGGTTCCATTGCGTCTGCCACAATAACATGTATTTTCGGTTTATTATCTACAAGTGAAAGTGAATAATGAAAATGAGTGGAAATTGACAACGTGTGAAAATGCCATTCTTTCCACTATAATTAACACCAAAATTTTAGGCAACCTCATCTCAGTGATTATAATATTAATTTGCAATGCCAACAAACAATGAAAACATTGCAACAATGAAATTGTTTGAAATAATTTTTTTTAGAAAAAGGAAAACAAAATAAATTGCTTTCCTATCTACCAAGCCGATTATGAAACCAAAGGACTGAATATGCAAGGTCTTTTGAAAGTCTAGGGATGAAATGAAGAGTGGTAAAAGGCGAGGACACACTGCTAGTCTAGTCTTCCACATGAACCATTTGGCGACTGCTCATCTCAAGTAGTCTTATGCAAACATCGAAAATCTAGCAGGAAAAATTCACAGGAACTGATGGACACTATACCAAAAATGTGAGTTAACTGGCATTTTCGACCTCAGTACCATCAACCTCTAAAAGCCTCAATTCAATATCAACACGCAACGTAAAAGAACAACCTAATCACACCCATTTTGTAAATTTCAGATATTCAATGTATCATGCAAAGAGAAACAAATATTTAATCTACTCCCTCCATCCAAAAAAAATACTCACAGTTCCTTTTTTCTGCGTCCGAAAATAACAGGAACAGTTAAACCTATTTCTCAGCCACAAAAATTTTCCATCTTAGTTCACCGTGGCCTAAAAAATTCAATTCTCTACACTGTACCTATATTTTCCGGACGGATGGAGAATACCGATAACAGTCTCAATCAATCATCAACCTGTAAAAACCCTAATTCAATATCAAACAAACAATGTAAACAAAAACCCAATCAAAACACCAATTTAGAAATTCTAAAAAAAATGAATCTCAAAATTTAGCAATAATTCATAGACGAAGCTTACTTCCGCGCCGATGATCTTCAGCCGGTGACGAGCCCCGCCGGCTTCAGCACAGAAGTCCGGCGAAGAAGACAGAGCCGCGAGACCTGAGACCAGAGCGTGACCCGGACAAGGCTGGTCCGGTTCAAATTAGCCCAAGCCCGGCCCGAGTCAAAGAAAGTGGTTAACGTCTAAAACGGTTCTTCCAAGTCTTAGCAGTTTCTGGACAACCAATTCCTATAAATGGACAGCTTCTTACGGTTTGTTTACCAAACAACAGACTCTCCCTTAAATTGCTACATTTGGACAACAAACCGAGGCTGGCTATCTAAAATAACTGATTTTCCAACTATTGACACCCCCCTTGTCCAATAAAATGGATGCCACAATGCACTAGGCCAAATGTTAGGCAATGAACCGCCGGGAACACGTCCCTCAGCCGCCGCGGCGGACGCCCTCTGTCGGCTCGGCTTCGGTGATCGCTCTGATTTTCTTATCGGCCCTGATCTTGCCGGTGCATTCTGCTGACTACGCCATCATCAATTCAATAGGGCAGGGAACGGCGATACATGTGACATGCAGCCGGAGCAATCCCAGGGGCGTTGGCATATTTGGGTGGGCACGGGCGAGGGCTGACGATTTGGTCGAATTCTTGCTGTTCAACGAAGAGTTGAGGTCCTTTTATGTGGCCCAGTCGTCTGACCGCGTCTATAGGTGCCGGTTCAAGGTGAACAAGGACCATGAGTGTGAATACATTGTCTTCAAGGGGGCTATAGACCATGGGCGATGCACTCCTCAGTGCACGTGGGAGGCCAAGCCGGACGGAATGTACTTCAAGAGCAGCAACAGCCCGGAGCTAGGCAAGCTGATGAACCCCCATTGTAGTAATGTGGACATCAAATATCTGAAGTCATGGAATCATGATTGATTGATTCAGACCAGAAAATCATTATTGAATGTACTTACGTATACACAAATATATCAAACAGTATGCATGTGTCCATGTAAAGAGTTTTTTCCATATTACCTGGCGCAAAATCTCATATTCCCATATTACCAGGTTTTTCCCGTGAAATCTCATATGACCCGGAATCTGAACTTGATGTACCCAAAATGCCCTTTCTTCTATTTTTTCGTGTTAACACTGTGCGAAGAGGCGTGTTGTGTACAACACGCCTCGAGTGTGAAGTTCTCCGGCGATTCCCATCGGCGACGGCACCGGCGACCGGCGAGTTGGAGCGGCGATTCAACCGGCGGAATACACGGACGAGTTCGAGCCTATTCGCGTCCCCCATCTCGATATCGAGCTG
The DNA here is from genome assembly GCA_039654745.1 of Houttuynia cordata. Lineage (NCBI taxonomy): Eukaryota > Viridiplantae > Streptophyta > Magnoliopsida > Piperales > Saururaceae > Houttuynia > Houttuynia cordata. The sequence continues at coordinate 40,543,410 of CM077503.1, read as the reverse complement.
CCCCCCTGCTGGATTTCGACGACACGACTGAGGGAGAGTGGACAAAGGCGGCGATTTGAAGCGCATCCGTCGGGATTTCTGATCTTCAACCTTGAGAAGACCCCCGCGGCTCCCTCCGCCTGCATGCAACAGGCGGATTGACCGGATTGAGCTTCGGTGCACGGCGAGGAAGACTGTGAAGGCACCTGCGAGGAAATACAGACATACAGACGACTAAACTACGGTAAGTTACAACTATCCTACCTGATTTTAGTTTCATAAGGTCGGACATTTGAATTTTTAATTTTTACTATGAACTATAAAGTCGTGTCTAGAGTAGACACGACTGTGTATTTAGTCGTGTCCGCGACGACACGACTTTTATATTTTCGTGTTGCACTCAGGACACTTTTGTACTGACCACTATACCTCACTCCTTGCAGATGGATAAAAAAAGAGATGAGTCTATGGAGGAAATACCACCGGAAGAGGAGGAGGATCATGATTTTGTCTTCGCACCTCGGCAGCGAAATCAGAGGGGCAGGAAAAGGAAGGCTCCGATCGACCGACCAGTGAAGAGAACATATAATGCGCGACCGGCGCTGAAGACGTGTTGTCAACCGGGGGCGATGAAAAAGTGTGCGGCCCTCCTACAGCGTCACCAAAGATGTGCCCAGCTGATGAACGAGGCTGGTTTCGCTGTCATTTTTGAAGGTGAGGACGTTGTTGTATCTCGGAACCTCCTCGACCATTTGGTCAGGTACTGGGATGAGTCGGCGAAGGTCTTCAATATCAAGGGTAGGACGCTACATTTCACAGAGGAAGATGTTGCCCTTATCACCGGATTGCCCGCAAAGGGCGACAGAGTTGAGGTCCTCCCCTCTTTGACACGCCGACCGGAAGGTCAATTCTTCAGAAAGTACTTCGCCGCGAGGAGAGCAGACATTCCACACATTGAGGAAATGATAGACAAGCTTAGCGCGGGCGAACTGAAGATGGAAGAGGAGGACATTGCGAGGATGATCATCTGCCTCCTCTTCTCCACGGTGTTGTTTCCACACAGCACTAGAGCGGTTCATCCCTCTTTGTACCGTTACATTGACGACCTCCCAAGATTGAGGTCATACAATTGGGCTGGGGCTATACATAAGATGTTGGTTTCTGGTATAACCCATACCAGCCGCCTAGTGGGAGCGAGATCGCAAGGAGAGTGCCTGGGCGGTGGATGCCTAAATGGCGCCGCATATGTCCTTCAGGTATGTAGCATTCATAGTCTTCGATCGGGAAAAAGTCTTATACAATACCACTATATATATAGTCATGTATCATAGAACACGACTATATTTATAGTCGTGTATAATGAAACACGACTAGGTATATAGTCGTGTTTTTTAAGACACGACCATAGTTCAATTCGTGTTGAACTTATAGTCGACTAAGGCAACCGCGCATTGTTATAATGTTTTCAACTGTTTAATTTGCAGATTTGGTTTTTTTAGCACACGACAATCTTCCATCCTGTCATGGGCCCTAGCAGCCCACGGGCGAAAAGATGGCCAGGAAGTGGGGCCCTCATTACAGAGGTGAAGAAAGGTGCACAGAAGAAGCACCGCATGGCCGACTATTGGACGGGAGTGTTCCACAATCTTCAAATAGGGGAGGAACTCGTCGACGTAATCAGCCCCATGGCCGGAGAGGCATATCTCCTTGCTTCGTCAACCTCAGGGGCCCATCCTCCACGACGGCAGAGGCCGCAGAGGCCGGAAATGAAGACGACTCCCAACCAACCTGCCTCCACTTCCTCGAGAAAGGCTGCCCAGTCGACTGCAACTGCAATGGGCCGATTGGAGGGTGCCCTTCAGGGCATACAGTCACTAATAGAGATAGCTCTGTCTTCCTATGAGGAGATGGGAAGGAGAGTGGGACCTCTGCGAGAGATTCTCCACTCTATGAAGTCCTCTGCCGCCTCAGCGTCAATGCTGTTAGAAGGTCAGATCTTCGAGCATCCGAAGGAGGAGATGACTGACGAGCCGACGAATGAGCCGAAGAAGCGCCCCGAAATGGAGAGAAAGAAGTCATCGGTGCATCAGATGGAGCCGAAGAAGCGGCCCCAAATGGGGCCACAATCGTCATCAGTGCATCAGATGGACCCAAAGAAGCGGCCACTTCAAAAGGAGCATAATAAGAACACTCCTATCGGTATGCGGACGAAGGAGCTGGCAAGGAAGTCACATCTGGATTCGACGAAATGGGGTAAAGGTAAGTTGTAGACGATGATTTATTTTTTCGTGCCCCATCATACACGACTACTATATTTGTCGTGTTTCATTGTACACGACTATGTGGTTTATCGTGTTCTATATAACACGACTATGTTTTTTATCGTGCTGCTACTACTGACATGAAGAAGTAAAATGTCATTTCAGCTCCCATCAAATGCGCGGTTGAGGAAGACAAGATGGAACGGGCTGCGAAGAGATCCTCTGCCAAGATGTTTTTGAAGAAGCTCCAACCAGAATTCAAGGAAGATATGGAGCGTGCAGAAGTCGAGTCCCGTCCGACGTACGGCCGGGACATATTCCCCCCTGGTGTAGTGATAAGGAAGCGCTTCAGGACTGTCGGCTCGAAGGAGGAGCAGAGGATTAGAGAAGAGGACCATATACGGAGAATGGCGGAGGAGCAGAAAAGAAGAAATATGCCGTTCTTCCCTCCTTGTTACGCTGACTCCATCAAGTCTGTTCGACGCTCGTATGTACCACTTGCACCCCGAAACCTTGCAACTTGCAGCGAATGTGTCCTTGCTCTCATCCGCTACTTTGAACATGAATTTCCTCTTGATTGCCAGATCAGTTAGAACCATCTTGAACTGCTTGACGCTTTCGAATCTAGCCCCTAAGGTAAGTTGTGCCTCGTAGTCTTCTGCTTGCAAACTTCCGGTCAACATCGTCTCCTCTTCACAATGTTTTGAAGGACCGGCCTCTGCAGAATAGGTACCCCAATCCCAACCACCATCACCCTCAATATTGAGATAGTCATCGTCCTCCGACGCGACAGATTTCCCTTTAGATGTGTCTCTTGCCGTTGGACCTCTAGAGGTTGATGTTCGCGTGTGATATGGCTGGCTGAAATGTGGTACTGTAAGAGGCTCATCCCACTCATCTGCAGACCACGGTAATTCATCTTCATCCAACAATTCTTCTTCATCTGGACTGGAATCTTCATCGTCATCTTCTTCATCTTCACCTTCTCCATCTCTGAAACTGCGGGCAAAAACATGTATGAATGGACTTGACAAAACGATTGCACGTACTATGAGGTATTCTTTTATGCAACACGAATTGACTTATAGTCGTCTACGATTCAACACGACTAGGTATATAGTCGTGTTCAATACGGCACGATAACCCTTTTAGTCGTGTACTATGAGGTATTGTTTTATGCAACACGAATTGATTTATAGTCGTCTACGATTCAACACGACGAGTATATAGTCGTGTTCAATACGGCACGATAACCCTTTTAGTCGTGTACTATTATAGTCGACTATAATAGCACACGTGTTGCTTGTATCCGCGCCTTAGAAGTCTCACCTCGCATAGTCCCCATCTCTTCCTCCTTCGACTGCTGATGCGGGTGTCTTATTGCCCGGGCTGGACGGCCTCTTCGGCGGTGTGTTACTGCCCGGCATCACTTGTGCCTCTGGTAGCCTCTCCGGCGGTGTGTTACTGCCCGGCATCACTTCTGCCTCTGGTAGCCTCTCGGCCGGGCTGTTATTCGCATTGGCATTTATTTCCTTATTGAGAGTCGATGTCTCGGTGTTATTGCCCGTAGAAGTCCACTCCACGTACAGGCGGACTAGTCCATTTGTGCCTTGCTTGCTCTTGTGAAGTATAAATATTGACTCTACGTCTTTATCGTCTTCAAGGAGAAATGTGTATTCTTCAGATTCAACATGATATGACAAAGTTAATGTACCAGGTGTAGACTTAAGCGGTAATCTTTCTTCGACTAGCTGCAACAGTTCTAGGTACTTTATTCGTGTATCTATAGGCAGGAGCTTCCGTATCCCGCCCACGTACTTACCAGAATCCGTCAAAACTCCATCGTAGTGTAAACAAAGAACTATCTTCTCCATCCGTACCTGCCATTAAAAACCCGTCATAAGTTACAAATCCGTGAGACACGATATATTGAAAACCGTATATGAGTGCATCGTATATGAGTCGTGTTTCATCAAACACGACTATGGTAACAGTCGTGTTGTCGACGACACGACTGTAACAACAGTTGAAAACTTGCTACGTTTTCAACTTTCTTCTCTGGAACCAACTTTCAACATATAAATCGTCGTATTTTAACTTCACCTACCAGTTTTTCGATGTGCCTTGCCTCCGTTGAAGTTGTTTTCCAATACCCGATCTTTCCCGCTCCTTTTCCCGCTTGTTGCCGCGAAGATGACCTTTTCGGACTTCGACGACGCCGGCGCCGGCGATGATATGGGCGGAGCGGCCGGACGGAACGCCTTCTTCTCCGACTAGCGGCAGCTTCTCCGGGTACTCGCTCCCTTTCCGGGTAGTCGCTCCCTTTCCGGGTAATATGGAAAACCAAAGTGTGGGTGCCTTATACCTAAACCTAAGGGCATTTTGGGTACTTTCCGGGTCATATGGAAGGAAGAAAAGGATTCCGGGTAATATGACAAACCGGTGTTTGGCGCCAGGTCATATGTAAAAAGCTCAAACATCTGATAGGAAATGAGGCCTTACTTAAAAGATTAGTGTCTATGACTATTTTTGTTTCATTAATTGGAACACGCTGGTATTTTACATTACTTGGTTATTAGTTGGCTTCTTCATTCTTGTGAATTAGGGCACTTTGTAATCTTATACTCCAATTGTCCGAGCCCAGAATTTTTTCGATTTGGTCAATAAATCATCAGAGTTATCGGCACGTGGCAAAATAAATCCACTTTTAATGACTCCTGAATTATGGTTGTTTTTCTTGAAACAACTTACATTGGAATCATTTCTACTAGACGCAGTACACTGGGAAAGCCTTCCCACCTGATTGTCTTCGTGAATCCAGAGCACTGATTAAGAAAGAACTATTGACACATTCATAGCTGCTTGTTCTATTTCGTGTAGTTCCATATATTTGAATTTTGATTAGTATTCGTTTCAAAGGTATTTTACACGCCAGTTATGTTTGCTTCACTCAGGTCTATCCTTGAATTTCTGTATAAACGTAAAATATTAAGTATTAGAACCAAATGAATCTGAAAATGACATGCTATAAAAGTGGTTGTGACCACCAACATAATAAGTTTTACTCCTTCCGTTCTAAAATACTATATACATTTGGAAATATTCTTATTCTAAAATATTGTATATATTTTGCCAAATCACGTGACTTCCTCTTTCCAAAATTAGAAGAGACTTGGAAGGATTGACTAGAACTTTGTTTATGAACGATCATACGAGTTAGACGGGATCTAAGGGAGAAGAAGTCATGTGACTTCCTTGTGGGCTTCATAGTCCAATAAAAATAGAAATTTTCTCAAATGTACATAGTATTTTGGAATGGAGGGAGTATTAACTAGTATCGATCTTCCTTTTGGCTGATGCATATATGATATCTAATTTATCTCAGCTTGTCTGCATCAAGTCGTTTAGTTTTCATACGACAATGTAATATTCCAAGCTGCTTCGAATGACCAAAAAGTGCATTGACTACATCTTTATACCCTGTATTGGGTAGTTTTGATAAAGCAATGTCAAATACTTATGTGCAACTTGGGTTTGTATTGAATCATGTGTCAAAACTTAAGTACGAGGCATATGTATCACACAGATCCTAATCAAAAGTAATGTGAAAAATAGGACTTACAATTTTAACTGAAAATGGGCATAGGAACACACTCTACGTACCTCTGCTATTTCGGGGGAGTATGGCATGGACACTAATTGCCCTTAAAAAGGAAATAGGGGCAGGCCCTTGATCGGCGCTATTGCCGGCTCCCCAGGGTAGAGTAGGGGGCTCATATTTTCATGGAGCACCAAAAATTCTCCTACTAGTACACATTGACTTTATCTCACAGATAGCTGTCGATGAGACATTGCATACAATGTTTCATACTCCCTCCATTTCTATTAATAGTTACATTTGGAAAAAGAAAACTGCATTTTTTTCGACATTAAAGAAAACTGAATTTTATTGAGTGAGCAGTAACACTTTTTTTCCGCTTAAATTGAGCCAAATGGACAATTTCGTGAGCCAGGATTCGAAGTTCGTGAGAAGTTCGCAAGCTATTTGGTGGCTGTGAGCAAACTTATAGGTCAAGTTAATTGCAAACAAAAATAAAACTTATAGGTTAAGTTTGTATAAAGCATAAACTTTTATGTCAAGATAATAGGAAAAAGTTAAATATGCTCAATCTTTGGATCGGACTGCTCACGTATTTTACCTCGTCGGGCGGGCTTTTAAAACCCGATCTGAGTAAGAGAATTTATTTAGGCTGAATTGGTGTAAAATGGGACTGTAGTTTGGCTAAATTGAAAATTCACAATTCTCTTTTAATTTAGCGAATTAATAATAATTTGGGAAAAAATTCTCATGAATTTTAAATTCAGTACAAATTCTTAAACCAAACATGATTCATCTCATAATTTGGAGCCAAATTCACGAAATAAACAGCCCCATAGTGACCACTCGATCAAAATGTTTTGGCGCACGTGAACACATTCCCTATCCGCATACTAACGGGATGCATAAAATTTTATTTTCGTTACCGACGATCCAGATGTGCTTGGCACATGTTAACGTGCGTGCGGCTAACCTTTTCGGTCCCGCTGTCGCACGCCAGCCATCGGATATGCATATTGGAAACTCTGCACAATTTCTCTACAAGAAAAGTAAAATTAAACGACAGATATGAATCAGATTCTCCTTTCGTGGTTTCAACTCAATGCAACATCTACCATTACTTTTCCATCTGCAACATTTGTTTTCTTGTTTTAAATTTTGACTACAACGTTATGTTTTTTCTAATGATATGTACAGAATTCATTAAAATGTCTTTTGATTAATTTCCTCTTGAATTCGTATTTAAAGGTCATTTATGGGCAATTACAAGTGGTGGAGCTAGACTTGCAGCTTCTGCATTGAGCATCATATAGCCTCATATAGCATTTCTTTAACGTCTGCTTTAAATCTTGAATATAATGAGAAGAATGCCTTTCCAGTGCACTTATGGCGGTTCTAGAATTGGAAGTCTATTTGGTAAACTATTTGTGGGATTTCCTAATTCATACCCTCAACATTTATATCTTTTGAGTTTGTTTTTGTTGATTGTAAAATCATCTGTTATTTTGACGAATTAAACTTTGTACAACATCATCTTCTGATGACGCAAAGTCTGATCATATCATTGCATTGGGAGGCTTGAGCTGCTTTGACCTCATATGTGCATCTTTGATGTATCATTATTGAGACTTGTTTTTTTTTCTGGGTTCTGAAAATGGACTAAATTGGAATGTGTGATTTCTTTTGAAAGTGCTTATCATTTGTTGCGGAACGCAGAGTATGCGATTATGATTTCCTGTCTTTATAGCCTAAAGGTTCCTTTGAGTTTCTTCAATATTGCACACTCTGGGCTGCTTGACATGTTTTCCATGTCTGTTGTTTCCAAAGAATATTTACATTTTGTTTGTTTTTTATGCTGAGACAGTAAGAATGTCATAAACTATTTCTACGCCTGATAGAAAATTGATTTTAGAATTTTGGGATTATTTTCGTTAATTTACGTATTGCTAATAGTATATTTATTCTTGTGAGACAACTACATCTCTTTATGTTGTATCAATATTATTATCAAAGTTTTGGCTACAGATTCCTGAAAATAGAATGTGCTATGAATTGTGCAGCCAATAATTATTCTTACCAGTTTTTGTTATTTATGAGCTGACTTTTCTATATTTAGCACTGCAGGGAGTTATGTAAAACCTTAAATGGGTGGTTTTCTAAAAGACAATTGTTGGAAAAGTTATGGTTCACGTCGTCAACAGAGAATGGAGAGATGTACTCACTCATGATGTTTTGGGATCTGTGCACCAGTCTTCCAAAAGCTTTGCCCAGTTCTTCGGAAGATTTTGGCAGCCTGCTATTTCTTTTAATTTGTTCAGATTTCCCTGCTTTGCTCGCTCGTTATTCAAAGACCTTTGGACATTTGGATTCGCATGTACAAGGTTTTACGTGAGATTTTTGCATGTCATTCTCTGATGTTTTATAATTCTGAAACACACTATTGCACATACCATGAAAGATGATGGAACTGGTTTGACACGTGCATCAGTTGCTTATTGAGGAGGGTCCAATTTTGTCTTCAAAGGAAAATTTGGAAACAAGAAGGATGTATGGCCATGTTTTGTCTGCAGGAATTTTTTATGTCGTATTTGATAATGGTGCCCAATAAGAGGAATGGGTTTCTTACTCTGCACTGCCGTGTAGACATATGAGGTGTAGTTCTAAGATGAAGTTCGATTATTTTCTACACATGGTATCATTTATTCTAGTTTCAATGACTGGCTCTCATTAATGCTCCTTGATTTGTTTTTCTGGCCTGGTTTGGAAATGCACTTTTTATTCTTTTGAACCAGACATGTAGTTGGTGGCTATGTTTTTTTCCTGTTTGTACATTATTTTGTGAATAAATTGAGATGCAGAGTGGTATATAGTGGTTCTATATAATCATTCATGGACCGAGAGTTTAAGCTAGTTGAACATGTAAGTGATTACTGGCGTTTGTTGGTCAATAATGAAGCCCAAAACTTGTCAATACTTATGTCAGCTAAGTAATTTTTTCATCTTTGTTTAAGTGAATTGAGGGTGTTTTTTAGGTTCTATGTTTCTTTCCTTTTGATTGCAAGGGGTGATACTGACTGACTTCTGCCATTGTCATTTCACACTCCAGTCTTCTGTTTCTTGTTTGTAAACTCTGCTTTTGAATAAAGATTTGTCATCCTTTTTTTCCTGTTTTGTTTGAGCATCCTAATCTATAGTCTGAACTCACCTTTGTCAATGTGTTTATCCATTGAGTCTCATTAGACATAGAGAGGTGGTCACAAGGCTCATCTTTTTTTGCACATGTGGAACCCAGGGAAAAGGAAAATAAGGTTACTGCAAATATTATCCTGTCTCATATTTGCATGTGCGGTGTACTCAACTAATTAAAACAAAACATTGCATGCGTCACCTTGTTCTCAAAGTTATCTATTACTATATTGCTTCTTCTTCTGTTAGCTAAGACAAACTATGAAGCTGAATCTATGTTGAGATACTGTTTATTCCCTCGAGACGAACAGCTTAGAGTATGGTGTCCTAAGAATGTCATTTTTTATGCTACCAGATCGATATCGACTGAGTGTTGGACTATCAAGGCTATGCATTTGTCAACAAACTAAAATAATTAAGACCAGCTGACAACTTTCGTCCAAAATTTTGTGATTTGATAGCGATGTCCACTAGTCCTGCAGCAGTTTATTTGGAACAAAATAAAAGGGTCTATTTCAGTGATGATAGTCGTGAAAGAAATCTCAGTAGAAGAATTAGTGATGTTCCTGTTATCTCTCCCTACCAGAAATCTGAAGGCAAGCTTTCAGGTGCATCATGTGTGGAAGCAGATCCTAAGCAGCAGTCAACTACTGGGGAGCAGAGACATAATTTGGGTAATAATAAACTCAAACACTTCCAGTCTTTTAAGACATGGTCTGGAGACTTGGAGAGGCAAATATCCCAGATGGTCAGGAGACCACAGGAACCAAAACAGGAGCTCTGCTCTCAACAGTCTACTCGAATTGAGGCTTTACCTGCAGAGCGCTACTTTGATGCGTTAGAAGGGCCTGAACTGGAAACCCTCAGGGTATGGATATTAATTTGCTTCTTTTTGGTTCTTTTTTGTTCTTTCTTATTAGAAAAAAATGTTATAACCAAGCTGTTGCATGTTGCATGAATATAAGAACATTTGCCATGATCTTCCTTTGTTTTTTTTCTCTCTCTCCTGCATTAGGCTGCAGAGGAGTTATTACTTCCAAGAGATAAGCTTTGGCCATTCCTTCTGCGCTTCCCAATCTCTTCATTTGGTATCACCCTTGGTCTCAGCAGCCAGGCCATTCTTTGGAAAACTTTAGCTACATCTCCATCTTCTAGTTTCCTACGTATTAGCCCCTATATCAACTATGTTCTCTGGTGCATTGCCATTATTGTGACAGCTCTTGTGTCATCTATCTACTCTATGAAGATTATATTCTTCTTTGAAGCAGTACGGCGAGAGTACTACCATCCAATTCGTGTCAATTTCTTTTTTGCTCCATGGCTAGCCTGTCTTTTTCTAGCACTGGGCTTGCCACCACAGATATGTGAGACTCTACCCCAGTTCATCTGGTATGTGCTGATGGCTCCTTTCTTGTTCCTGGAACTCAAAATATATGGGCAATGGATGTCAGGAGGGAAGAGAAAGCTCTCAAAGGTGGCCAACCCGTCGAACCATCTATCTGTTGTTGGAAACTTTGTTGGTGCATTGCTTGGTGCTTCAATGGGATTAAAAGAGGGGCCAATTTTCTTCTTTGCTGTTGGTATGGCCCACTACACTGTGCTGTTTGTAACATTGTATCAAAGGCTTCCCACTAATGAGACTCTTCCAAAGGAGCTCCATCCGGTATTCTTCCTGTTTGTTGCAGCACCTAGTGTAGCTTCTATGGCCTGGGCGAAACTTCAAGGCAGCTTTGGTTATGGATCAAGGATTGTTTATTTTATTGCCTTGTTCCTTTATATTTCTCTGGGTGTTCGTGTTAATTTCTTCAGAGGCTTCCGGTACATGTTACTGCTTATATTACAGCAATTTTTGTTCCATCCTTCTTTCTCATTGAACACATTTTCAACCCAGTATCATCTCATTACAGGTTCTCAATTGCATGGTGGGCATATACATTTCCAATGACCGGCGCAGCAATTGCGACGATCAAATATGCGAATGAAGTCCTGCATCCAATGACAAAGGCTTTGTTAGTCGTACTATCTGCCATCTCAACTGTTACAGTCACAGCTCTACTTGTCTCTACTGTTGTCCATGCCTTTGTGCTCCGCGACCTCTTCCCCAATGACATAGCAATCGCTATTAGTCATAAGAGGCCCAAGGGGGGTAAGAGGCGTTCAAACAAGAGGTCTGTGAATGCAGGTGCAAAAGATATAGAAGCTGCACTTGATCCATCTGACAGAAGAGTCTAACAAGAGGAGGGCTTGGAAGCAAGCAAAATACTCATATCTGTGTTTTTTTCCTTCCAAAAAGCGAAGTTGGCATTGGGTGTCATCAGGGGCAGCTCGAGGCCTCGGCAACTCACTCCACCATAAAAGGGGCCCATATATATATATATATATATGGGGAGTGATAACCCTACATATAAATGGGGAGTGAACCCTACATCAGATTCCTACACATTTCTATACACAGCTGATGTGTATGGAAATGTGTAGGAAATCTGATGTACAAATATCATTTTCCTATATATATTTACTCAAATGTATGATGAAAAAGGTGATATAAGGTTAACATCAAAAAGTCTTTTCTCAGCTTTATTTCCTAGTATGGGCCCTACCATTATTTACAATTATACCTTAGCTATATCTAGTATAAATCTAAACTAAATTTTACTATTGAACTGAATAGGGTGTCGGAGAATACTTACAATGGACTCCTTACGATGTGTTCTCTGTTGATCACACTTTATAGGTTTAGCAATTTTATTTTGATTATCACTAGAGTCCAATAAATTTCACTCATTTTGCATTGCAATCCAGAGAGCTTAATGAAAATGCATCTTTCATTGTAGTTTTGAAACCATGAGCCCCACCGATTAATCGTAAGAATATGCCTGCAATATGAGCCTTGAAAAGAAAATTACTAAGAAGCTTTAGAGTTTTGAGTTTGATGTTTATCAATGAAATCTTTTGAGTGTCTCTCCATTTAGCAGCAGACGACTGCATAAAAAGCAACAGGAATCCATAAAGCATAAGAGGTTAAGCACTGGTAACAGGAATTAAGATAATAATAACAATAAAAAAGGTAAATCCAGAATATTAGATGAAGTGCACCTTATTTCAGCCATTTTCAGGGATGTATTGGTAGACATTTCAGACTCCTTACTAAAACCCTCTTCTTAGATATCATACTGTATGTGCAATGACTGTTCCAGGACCAATATTGCTTTCATTATCGTTGACAAATCTTGCGTCAGCATGATGACATACCTTCACTCCAAAAGCACAGCAAAACCTGCTGCCAAAAAAGAACGACAGAGCAAAATTTACTGATGATCTTAGTACGTGTAACATAACAAAGCATGGAGATAAAGCAGGCTTAGCCGTCACAATAGAAGCTCTTCTCGAGTTGCACATGCACATTTTATATCAGAGAATCTTTTCATGTCGGTTTTACGCGATCTAAATTTTCATTTACAACTATGTCAAATTCAGTCTTTTTTTGACTCATAAGAACAAAGAAGAAGAAAAGATGTTTTACTTGAATCTGTTTTTGAAAATCAGTCTGCAGTTCTAAAGTCACTACTCTTGCAAAGATATGTTTCTTTGTTTAATACAAGTGATTTGCAAGCAATATTCAACATCATATTTCTAAAATGACGATGAACAAGTGGTATAAATTTGATCATTGAAGCATGCACAAAAGTTGTGTATTTATATAAAATATGATTGGGTTCCCAATGGATAAAGCATCATGCAAAGAGTTCTCGAGAAATGGACATCAATGGCAAAAAGGGCAAAATTTTGAGTTTCCGCCCAAAATTTCAGAGAAAAACACAGATAAACCACCCGGACAAGATTACACGGATTTAGAAGGATGAGTGAACATTCATGTACAAATGGGATGCAAGTCACCCCAATAAACACCACCCAAATTGAATACGTACAATCAATAGCAAATCAACAAAACATGGAAGACATTAATAGCATGACACATAATTCCTATCCAACAAAGCTCCATCTACTAAACTAAATCCAAGATTGACACTTTGGAACCTTACAGAGGCAGCCTCATATGTGTCAATTGTTATCAATTTTTACTTTACTACTACTGTCTTAAGGATGATAGATCTGTGTACCTTTGCAAAGATGATAATAAATCCGTTAGAAGAAGGTTATGATCGAATCAAGCGAAGCACTTTGTCCTTAAGACAGAATGCGCCCTCCCTACGGTGCTTAGGACTCTTGGGCGTCTGCCTCCCAGGATAAGACGATCAACCACGTACTGTAGGAGCACTCCAAACAGCACGCGCAGCGAACCACTGATGTGTTATGCTTTCACAGAAGAGTGGAGAAAGGAAGTGCAGGAAAATTACGTTCAGAAAACCCATTTTTTATAAGCTTTATAGAAATCCCGTTAAAGCCAATTGAAAACACATTGTTTCCCATTAAAGCCCCTTGAAACCCTTTCCCGTTAAACGAACGCGTCCGTCCGTTAACGGTCATAACAAAACGGACCTGTTTTGGTTGAACCAAAATAAATTAGAAAACCAAACCATTGAATTTGTCCCAAAATAATATTATCTTGTTGACCCAATCCAACCCGACCCGACCCGACTCGACCCGTCCCGGCCGACCGCGCGTGCAAACCGAACCGAACTGAGCCGGCCGGCAGGACGGACGGCTGCGGCGGCGCGCGCGCGCGGGTGTGGGTTAGCCCACCTAGGTGCATGGGTCCAACATCTCTCTCCCCCACAAAAGTGGGGTGGTCCTTGGGCCTAACTTCTAAGGCCAACCTTGGACCTTATATACCATCCACAAATCCTCTTTGGTGTAGATGTGGGACTATTTATCCTTCACCCAATTCACTCATTCATATTATAATAAGTGGGTTTTAATATGAGTTTTAATTCCTCTTTAATACCCACTTCTAACAATCCCCTACATGAATGAGAATTGGCTGGATAACTATGCAAAAACTATGCAGAAAACTTCTGAAAGCAAATATTGAGAAGATCATGCATGGGGAAGAGGTAGCTTTTGGCTTTGAACCTTCCCTTGTGAAGACTATCGGGTTTACTAGCTAATTAGTGAACGTGATGTCTTGAACTGTTGTAAACCAAGACAATAGAAGTCACACAATCACTTCTTAGACACATTGTAGTTCTCATGACTTTGTTTATTTTGGCCCAGAACAAACCTAGTTTTCATGAGTGCTCTAGAAGATTTAGCCTTAAATTCTTCATAGAAGTGGCCCCTTCACACTCATATAGGTGATTCTCATTAGGAGCATCCTGTAATACCCCACTCGAACTAAGTCAAGCTATGAGAACCATTAAAAGCAAAGCTTATCCTGATTCATTCAGCAGGCATCACTATCTCATCATAGGAATGGGAACGAGATTTTATCTCCATAGTGATTCCCTTGAATCCCCCACAATTCGGTTGTCCCTTTTGAACCTAGATCTTGGGATCTCTAGTCAACTAGGTTGGGTTGCCATTATGGTAATTCTTAATGTATAGGCTTCAAGCCCATTCCCCTCGATGAATTGCTCACTTATTCTTTGGTCAAACCCTTTGTAAGCGGATCTGCAATATTTTCTTTTGACCTAACATACTCAATGGAAATTATTCCACTAGAGAGCAATTATTTTATGGTATTATGCCTCCGACGTATATGTCGAGACTTACCATTATACAAGTTACTTTGTGCTCTTCCTATAGCAGATTGACTATCACAATAGATACATATAGGTGGCACAGGTTTCCCCCACATTGGAATATCTTCTAAAAAATGACGAAGCCACTCAGCCTCTTCGCCTGCTTTATCAATGAATTCTGATTCCATTATGGATCTTGCAATGCACGTTTGTTTAGAAGATTTCCAAGACACTGCTGCACCTCCAATAGTAAAGACATATCCACTTGTGGATTTGGAGTCTCTTGTATCAAATATCCAATTTGCATCACAGTACCCCTCTAGTACTGCTGGATACCTTGTATAGTGCAGTCCACATTCCAGGGTATATCTTAGATATCTAAGAACCCTGACTAGAGCCTTCCAGTGGTTTTCCCCTAGATTGCTATTATATCTACTCAGTTTACTTATTGAGTATGCAATGTCTGGTCTCGTACAATTCATAAGGTACATGAGACTTCTAATAATTTGAGAATATTAGAGTTGTGATATGCTCTCACCCGTGTTTTTGCTTAAATGCAATGTCACATTTACAGGTGTTCTCGCTGGATGATTATCATTCTCATTAAATTTGTCTAGGATTTTTGTAATGTAATGAGATTGAGATAACGCATATCCATCAGATGTTCTAGTGATTTTTATCCCTAGTATAACATCTGCAACACCCATATCCTTCCTGTCAAACTGTTTATTTAATATCCTCTTAGTAGCTTTAATAATATTATCATTGCTACCAATAATGAGCATATCATCCACATATAGGCATACTATAACATAGCCTTCAGGTCTAGCTTTGACATAAACACATTTGTCACATTCATTGATTTTGAATCCATTTGACATCATCATTTTGTCAAATTTTTTATGTCATTGCTTATGTGCTTGTTTAAGCCCATAGAGAGATTTAACAAGTTTGCACACTTTGTTTTCTTGACCCGGTACAACAAACCCTTCAGGTTGTTCTATATATATTTCCTCATTCAAGTCACCATTCAAGAATGCTGTTTTTACATCTATTTGATGTATTTCAAGATTATACAAAGCAGCCATAGCAATTAACATCCTAATGGAAGTTATTCTTGTGACTGATGAATATGTATCAAAATAATCTTGACTTTCATTTTGCTTGTATCCTTTGATAACAAGTCTTGCTTTATATTTGTCAATTGATCCATCAGCCTTCATCTTCCTCTTGAAGATCCACTTGTATCTGAGAGGTTTACTCCCTAGAGGAAGATCTACCAACTCCCAAGTGTGATTTTGCATAATGGATTCAATTTCACTATTTACAGCCTCCTTCCAATATTGTGCTTCAGGAGAGGACATGGCTTCCTTAAAGCTTTGAGGCTCATTTTCTAACAAATAAGTTAGAAAATCTGGACCAAAGGATTTTGATGTTCTAGCACGTTTACTACGTCTAGGTTCATCATCTTCTCCCTCTTGGTCATCACTAGTGTCTTTTGCAACATCCAAAGTTCTTTTAAGAGAACTTTCATTTTGTGTAGAATTGCAAGGAAAAATATGATAAAAAAATGAAGCATTCCTTGATTCAATCACTGTATTGACATTTACATCAGGAATATCCGATTTATGAACAAGAAAACGATATGCACTGCTATTATTGGCATAACCAATGAATACGCAATCAATGGTATTTGGTCCAATTTTAATCCTCTTGGGATTAGGGACCGCCACTTTTGCTAGACACCCCCAAACTTTTAACAAGTTGTAGGAAGGCTTTCGACATTTCCATAACTCATATGGTGTTTGCAAGGTTTTCTTATGAGGTATTTTGTTGAGAATATAATTGGCTGAAAGCAAAGCTTCGCAAAGGTACACAGATCTATCATCCTTAAGGCAGTAGTAGTAAAGTAAAAATTGATAACAATCTTAAGACAAAATGCGTCCTCCCTACGGTGCTTAGGACTCTTGGGCGTCTGCCTCCGAGGATAAGACGATCAACCACGTACTGTAGGAGCACTCCAAACAGTACGCATAGCAAACCACTGATGTGTTATGCTTTTACAAAAGAGTGGAGAAAGGAAGAAGATGAAGTGCAGGAAAATTACGTTCAGAAAAACCCATTTTTTACAAGCTTTATAGAAATTCCGTTAAAGCCCGTTGAAAATACACCGTTTCCCGTTAAAGCCCGTTGAAACCCTTTCCCGTTAAACGGACGCGTCCGTCCATTAACGGTCATAACAAAACGGACCTATTTTGGTTGAACCAAAATAAATTAGAAAACCAAACCATTGAATTTGTCCCAAAATAATATTATCTTGTTGACCCAACCCAGCCCGGCCGGCCGGCCGCGCGTGCGAACCGAACCAAGCCGGACGGACGGCGGCGGCGGCGCGCGTGCGGGTTAGCCCACCTAGGTGCATAGGTCCAACATCTCTCTCCCCCATAAAAGTGGGGTGGCCCTTGGGCCTAACTTCTAAGGCCAACCTTGGACCTTATATACCATCCATAACTCCTCTTTCGTGTGGATGTGAGACTATTCATCCTTCACCCAATTCACTCATTCATATTATAATAAGTGAGTTTTAATATAGGTTTTAATTCCTCTTTAATACCCACTCCTAACATCAATGCCACCAATATCAATATCAATATCAGTATCATCACCATCATCATCATTGATGTCCTCCATGTAAACTTTATCCTCTTCAGTCTCCTTTGAATTCAGCTCTTCTCTTTCAGCTTCTGTTATGGGTAATAGATGCTGATACCCTCTGTGGCCTTTGTGAACCATCACTCTCCACGGCCCCGACGGCTTCATGTAAAGACGCAGATGTAAGGAAACTTCAGTCAATAATTGTATTATTACTCTCTACCAACCACTCATCAGCATCGTCCATATCTTCAAGACTAATTGGGTCATATAACTCCATTTTCCCTTCCTTCATCTGAAGCCTCTCCCATAAAAGCTGGTTGTACCAAACAAATATCATGTTATTGAGTGTTTTCTGCTCGAGCCTATTTCTTCTCTTTGTGTGAAGCTGTTTAAGAAACCAAAATTCAGTGAACATAAATAATGATTATTTTGCATTCTAAACAGTACGATTCTAGAGAAAACATACCATCTCAAATGTACTCCTCTTGCATTCACAGGTCAAGGATGAGCATGTAAGGCTGAGAACTCTGAAGGCATATTGACGCAAATCAGGAATACCGAACCATAGAGTTTCCACCATTCAGCTGTTTTGGTGAAAATCATAAGCAATTGACAAGTCTTGATAAACACAGACAGGCCAAAATATGTTCATGGGTACTAACTTAAGGCAAAACGTTGGTTCTTTGGCGAATGGCTATCTCTTTGCCAATAATCCGCGAAGATCTAAGGTAATGATCCAACTGGGTGGTTAGTTGATCTTGCTCTGCCCTATCAACAACTAACCTCTCTACAGCATCAATGAATCCGCCCACATGATTCTCTTCAGCTTCATTTGTATTGGCCATCCCAAAGAAAGAGCTATGGTTGAGTAGAAAACCTATTGAACGTCGCGACCAGTTTAATTTCCCCTCCCACTTGCATTCAACTACATCAAACATTGGCTAGTATATCTTCTCAACACCCTTACAGTTTTCCTTGATCTCTTGTTTAACCTTTTCCACAGCAAGTTTTTTCCAAATGCCAATCCATGGTACAAATTTTATTTCATATACCCAACATTACATCTCTTCGATAAATACCAATAGGAGACCAAAGAAGTAACTGGGAACAAATGCCAATCCATGGATGGTTTCTTTCGAGATGATTTAGTCTTGAGCCTCAAAATCCCAAATGAGAACCTATTAGAATACCATGATAGACGCATCCAAGTCAACTATAAAAGATATGACTAGTGTATTCAGCCCTTGAAGTATACAATCCTGAAGCCACCTTATGTAACCTTATGTCAAATTAAAATATCTAAATGCAGCAGTGTTTCCCCTCAAACTTGCTGTCATTTTGATCATGACATACTCCATGAACAGAAAGTATATATAGATGCAAATTTTTAACCCGACCGTTCTCATATCAACAAAATAAGATTCTCTTGAAGAACCTACTGCATTATCCATTTAAAGTAGACACACTTACAATCATCACAAAGAAAAAAATTTGATCGTTTTCAAGCTAGATAAACAGGAACCTCTGTGATACGCGATTTCCCAGAGCGTATATATCAATGAAAAGAAAAGTAAAGATTGAAAACACATGGTCGAGTTGGTCACACTGGCCGCTTAACCGTCGCCGGTTCAACTGGTTCAGTCCGGTCCAACTCAGTGCCATATCCACAGCGACCATGACTGAATCCCCGTGACCAAACCACATAGGGTACTAACGTAGTACATAGGTTATACTGTGGCACCCGGGTTACATAATAGTATATACTCCATCGGTCACTTTTAATAGGTACAGTTTTTTTCAATCTTTACTTTTTTAGGGTATGTAGTATGTGCCATGGTCAGGGTTCAGGTCATGGGGATCGGTCACAACTAACATTATTTTGTCATAAATTCCAAAACTCCTTAGTGGGTTCAATACTCTTGTACAATGGTGGTACCTGTCTGGATTAGAAAACCAAAATGAACTATTTTCTAATCAAGACAATCTGACTACAAGATGGTCCATTTTATACCCGAAAAATTATAAAAGAAGGAAAAAAAACATTTTGATTCCAGGAAAAAGAGGGAGAAAGAAAGCCCAGAGGAGAGGAGAGGACTGGCCTGGACTGGAGGAGCTCAAAGGTCACGGCAGAAGCAGCTTCTTGAATCTTGACATCAGTTCTATTGAAGCAGCTTCGACCACCAAGAAAGCCCAGAAGAAGAAGTTGAAGTCCCCGTCTGAAATTGTCTCTGCTCCAACCATCCTGCCTATGCATACCAAAAAGCTTTCTGGTGAATTTCATCTCTTTTTATTTTCATTTTATGCAAGCTCCAATTTTTCTCTTCGTGCTTCCCTTGTTCTTTTAATTGCTGACTGTTTTTTCTCTCGTATGAACTAATCTACTGAAGTTTGATTTACTCTGTTATATTTGCTTTTATTCTTGCCATTGAATGTTTTCGCATTACCACTTCATTATCGTTGGATTATCACAACAGACCTTCTTAATTAGCCCATTTCTCCTTTTTCTCTCGAATTTGTTCTTAATTTAGTTCCGAACCCATTGATGAAATTTGGTGAATTGCATTACTCTCTGTTATGATTTTTCCATTATTGTATTTCTTGAATTATTTCTGTATTTTTGCCTACAGGTGATACCCAAGTTCTTTAACCAACTCTTAACGATCTTCGCTTCCTTGATGATCTTTGTTAAAAATCTGAGTGAAAAAAGTATAATTGTGTCTGTTTCTTATTTCCTTTACGCATGCATTTTCTTTTATAAGGCGTTGAGTGACTTTTTTGATGAATTGTTCATGGGTATTTCATAACAAGCATGCTCTTGAGATGCAGCGAACCTTTTCCTTTTTTGATTACTAGAATCTATTCTCATCTTTCAACATTAGATAAGTTATGCTCATTTAGTTTCTTACTTGTTACCTAATCCCTTTTTGCTTGTGCATAAGATCAAACTTGTTTTGTGAAGGATAACAAGCTTGTTGTTTAAATGGGTGCTGCAAAGGGTAAGAAATGCGGAAAAAAGAAAAGAGAATGCACAGCACGAGAAATTTCGACAGATGGCAGTGCAGATTCTTTTGACAGCCTGCCGGATTCTTTGATCATTGAAATACTTTCCTTCCTGCCACTAAGTGATGCAATCCGGACAAGCATTTTGTCAAAGAG
Source organism: Houttuynia cordata (assembly GCA_039654745.1). Taxonomy (NCBI): domain Eukaryota; kingdom Viridiplantae; phylum Streptophyta; class Magnoliopsida; order Piperales; family Saururaceae; genus Houttuynia; species Houttuynia cordata. The sequence goes on along the minus strand of CM077503.1, from coordinate 40,522,933 downwards.
ATGGAGAGATTTGTGGAGGCATGTTTACAATCTGGAGTATGAGCATTCTTCCCTTGACTGGACGTTGACAAAATTCACAAGGTTTCTAGATCTGTATCAGGGTGCAAAAATCAGGAAGTTCGAGGCAAGATTGGGATATCACGATGAGCGTTTTACCAAATTATGGGTGGAAATGGCTTTAAAACGGCAAGTTGAACAGCTTGTTTTGCTTAGCAGATGGGGTTCTCCAATGCTACCTCAAGCTCTGTTACTTAGTAAATCACTTGTGTCATTAACCCTGACTAAGTTCCAGCTTGCGTTTCCCGCGTCAATTCATTTATGCTCATTGAAGATCCTTAATCTTACCTCAATCAATCTAACTTCCAACATGGTGAAGGTTCTGATTTCTAAGTGCCCAGTTCTTGCAATTATCTCCTTCAATGAATGCTCTATGACTGAGAAGCTAAAAATCTCTTCTGAGAGTTCACACTTTAAATCGTTAACAGTAACGAATACTGGCAAGGGCATAAGTATATACGCTCCGCACCTTAAATTTCTGCTACTTTCTGGAAAACTGCTAAAGTTTGGGTGTCTCTTAAGAAATATGCCGTCTCTAGTTGAAGCACACCTGCATCTTGATGGAGTTGTATCTAGCTGTATGTCTGGTAATGCATCAGAAAGTTTCTTCTTCAATGATTTGGAGGGTATTCTTGAGGAAATCCATCATGTCAAACGTCTTTATCTCTCTGATTGGGGTACTCAGGTATGCAATCCTCACTGTAGAGTCTATTGAACTGTATAATCATTATACAAGAACTTTATAGTGATAAGGTGGCCCTCATCTAAATTGAGAATATAGTGTTTTGTAATGGATAGACCCTATTGAACTGTACCATATTATAGAAGATATTAAGGTGGTTTTTGTCGAAATTGAGATTCTTAACTTTTTGGAATGGATAGAAATAATTATTAAGAGTTATGAACTTCTGATCCTATTTTGCAAGGCGGAAAATCTGTACGTAAGTACAGATTGAGATCTCCACTGAGTAATGTACTCAAGTCAAATGTTGCCCTTAATTTAATAAACGAGGTCTTAAAAAGTCCCATCTAGTGCACCCATTTAATATGTGGACCTTAAAAGGCTGTTAATATTATTTGAATACAAGAATCCTGTTTGTATTTAAGTACATTTTTTCTTCCTCCTTTTTTGCAAGGTCAGTAAATTTTCCAAACACTCATATTTTACTATGTATTATTCTCCAACATAAATTTTCAATCTCAAAATCGTCATTTATGTTCACTAATGCTCATTGCTGAACCTTCAATATAGACAGTGGTCAAGGACTTTCCGGATGATATTAAATGTATGTATAAACAATGTAGTGAATGTTATAGGAAACAGGAAAAGAAAAGCCAGGGAGAATATAAAGTATACTTTCACCATGGTAATTGAGGACATAATTTTGGTCATTAAGTGACTGGTTCTACATGCCCATTTACAAATTGTGTGGTCTGTCGATCTGGCTGTAGAATTCAGTGTACTGCTTTGGATTCCTTTGTAATTCAGCTTATAGTATGCAGATATAAGTAGAACCCTTAAACAAATAAATTGGTGTTTTTTTCTTCTTCTTTGTACAGGCCAAAATTGGAATAAGTTGATTGATATTTTTTACTGGGCCAAAATTGGAATAAGTTGATTGATATATATTTTACTCAAAATTAGGGAGAATTTTGATTCTTAAAGTGACATACTTTTCTGTCTCATTTAAGAATGTCCACCATCGCTTTCCAAGGGTGTCAGCCTTGGGAATGGTGATTTGTAGGTGTAGCGAAAATTTAAGTAATTAACCATATGCCATGATCAGGGTCTTCAAGAGGGCATATTGGTGGTTATAATCTATAGAAAAAAGACTAGATTTGAGGTTTTATTGAAAAAGGACATTCAAAAGAAGTATATTCAAAAAACACCTGGCACGCTAAACTTTGTTAAAAGAGATTGTGTGTTACATAAGAGTGAAATTACCCTCCCATTCCGATCAAATTTTCGTAATATTACCCTCTTTGAAAATTGAACTCTAGCTGCTTCCGCCACCCGTTGCCTCCACCCCTCTGATGCCCTTCTGCCGGAGGAGGAGGAGGGATACAAATGCCAGAGAGGTGGGGCATTTGGACTAAGGCAGAGGCAACGGAAGGAGTAAAAAAAGTAGGGGAGTAGATCTGGGGAGGAGTAAAAAGTAAAAAGAGAGATGAATATATAGAGAAGAGAAATAGAAGATAGGGGGTGTAGCAACAGAAGGGGGTGACGATGGCTAGGGATGACAGCAGCAGTGGAGTGGATGATGGCAGTGAGAAATCAGCAGCATGAGGATGGGGGTTGGAAATTAGGATTGGAGTGGAGAATGAAACTTTTGTAAATTTTGTGCAGAAATTCAGTTGACCCGAACATGTCTGCTCACTGGTTGTCGGTCGAACTGGCCACTTCAATCAATCTGGCCTGGATTTTCCCCAAGTATGACTGCATTACTCGCCTTCTAATGGCAACTGGGGCCGGGCCGGACGGGCAGGGCTGATCAGGGTTTTGATACAATGGTTATAATGCGATGGCCAAGGATGGACAAATGGTAGCCTGAAGTAACTGTAATTTTAATAGGTATTTATAATAAAATGTAGGTTAAAGAAGATATAATTCTGCTGCTAGGATAAGCTTGATTCATTCTTCTTCCGGGGGCATTATGTCACTTGAACTTAAGTCATCCTTCTGAACAGTGAGTAATTTATCTAGTTATCTGAATATGATATAAAATGGAAAATTTGAATGTTGTTGAATCGTTTTTTTGGTAGGAGAATAAGCTGTAGAAGGAAAATGGTATCAATACGAAAAAATAAAAAATGGAATATATTGTTACTTCATGTTCTCGGTATTAGAGAAATGAAAACATTGTAGTGTTCTTGAAATGTCGAAAGAAGTTAACTTCCTGTAATAAAAAATCTGTTTGTCATGGAACCTAACTAGTTTAGTTCTATGTATACAATTTATTATTTGTTTGTCATGTATTGCCTTCGATATTATTAAAGTGTGCATTCTCTTATTTATTCTGCTGTGTATAAGGTTCATTCTGTGGGTGAGAAGGGAACTGTACTTCCTCAATTCATAAACCTCACACATCTGCAACTTGGTTGCACATATACGGACGTTGCAGAGCTACCTGGGATTGCAAATCTTTTATCCCAGTGTCCTTTTTTGGAAACATTTGATATCACTTTAAAGAAGGTTTGAGGATTCCCAATATTCCTGATTTTTTCTATCCCTGACAAGCTTATTATGCGCATTTAAAGAATGTAATAAATTTACTGTAGGGGGTGAGCTTTTGTGCTGAACATGAATTATGGAGGCTACTGCAATATGCATTTTCTCAACTCTTGACACATCTCAAGACTGTCAAGATACAAGTAGTTACAGATGCTCTAGAAGAGATAGCCTGTACACTAAATCATATAGAGAAGATAGACGAAATATTTGAGACCTATGACAGTACATTTAAGTTCGTGAGAATTCTGCTCAGATGCTCTAGATCATTAGAGAAAGTTGAGTTTATCATCCATAATCGGATCGCTGAAAGTCCATATTGGCGTAAAGTATGTGGATCTGGACATGTTAATTACTTCTGCTCGAAGCTTAAAGAGAAATTGCTGGCATGCTGTGGTGCTTTTCCCGGGAAAGTGTCAGTTATCTTCAGCTAGTGGCATCAACCTTTGTCCTTGACTATTGCTGTTGGCTTCGTCTTTAAGGGTGTGACTATGAAATGCAAGTTTGGCGCTTGGATTAATACAATTTCCAAATGGTTCTGTGGCTATTAGTCCAGTAGGACTGAATTCAAAGTTCTAGGTTGATGCAAATTGTAAAGTAGACAAGCAATACAATTTTTTCAAAACATTCTTAATTTTTGAACGATAGTCAAGTGATACTTGTATAAAACGAACACAGATGTTTTTGATTGAATTTTAATTCTTCATGTGCCATGAAATTCCATGTTTAAGCACTCCCTCCATCCAATGAAACTCGTCTAGATTACAAAATGGATGAAACTTATTGGAGTGTTGGGCTGGTAAAACGAGAGAGTTTTTTCTTCCTCTTTTGTGTTTTTGGTCCTGAGGGAGCAAAACCAGCCATTTACTGTTGAACCCGCACATTTTTTAAAATGCAGAAAAGCTTCATTTGACGAATGGAGTATTCCACAAGAGGTAAGACTGTAGGACAACCGTCCAAATCTACCTCAAAGTAGGGGAAAAAACCCTCCGTCCAATTTTAGTAGTCCACATTTGAAAAAACATGATACTTCCTTCGTCCAGAATTATTATTTACGTAAGGTTGGAAAACGTACTCTCCGACCCAGAACCTTTCTCCAATCAAGTTTGTGAAGACCACCTTTCTCCGATCGAGTTTGTGAAGACCGTTTGATTTTATATCTACGGATATCACTCACATCCAAATTAACAAGCAGCCTAACCATAGTCAATATAATGGTTAACCCAGGACATTCTTTCTTCCTCGCTCCTGCACTTTCCTCCTGCCTGCCATCGCTGTTCACCCGACCTTCTCATCTCGTATTCTTCCCCTCCCAACCATATGTCCCTCTCTTACACCCTGTGAAGTGAAGTTTTATATTGCCTTTGTTTCAACCATTAAATTTTTTTTCTTCCATAAAATTGTAACTGCAATAACTTAACTAGAAGGTCCTAACTATTTGTTTTGTTGTCTTAAACAAAACAATCAAACAGAAAAGGAGATCATCGGTAGAGGGAGATAGGTGGGAAATTGCTGGCCGTGAGACGGTGGGACAAAGAGCCATGGAAGGATCTGCAGGATAATGATCCGATACTTACAATCTCTACTGGAGAAAGGCTCTCTCCATTTGGTTGCAGAGTACATAGATTTTTCCATATACCAGCCTAATGAGCCCGGAATGCCATGTTCCCTAGTTTTTTCAAGCTCATACTATATAACCTGGTTTTGGTACTTGATCTTCCCATTTTACCTTCCTGCCCAAGACTTAATGTTTTACCCGCCCTGAATCACGCCCCATTTCACACAAGCTTCTCTCGCAGAGATCAGAGGCTTCCCGGTGGACAGACGACGTTGTGTGGCAAGCACAAACATTTTCGGCAGCTTTCTACCTCTTCTACTCCAAGCAAGTAGAAGAAACTCGCCAACGCAGCCCGAAGTATTTTCACAACCTCTCCATTCTATTGTGGAAATGATTCGATAACTCATAATCATTATTTTTTTATTCAGACGTTATGGGAGTGAAGAAAGTTAAAATTTTGTGTCAAAAGTATTATGGCGAACTATTCTTTGTAAATTCGTCATCCCTACAAGGTGTTTTAAGGAATTTAAAATATCGTCATAGAGAGAGAGGATAAAAAAATAGAAGAACGCAAAAAAGGGCAAAATGGATAAAAAAATTAGGGATATACGATGAGATTGAATGTTGCACTCAACTCGTGTATTTAAATACACAATAGCACTGCTATCGTGTCCTCGAAAATAGAAGATATTTAAACGTGCATTTTATAATTTGTATTGTGTATTTTGAATTACAAGTAATAAACAGTGAGTCATGTCATCGAGGAATGGGAAAAACAGATAAGAAATGAGAGAGATAAGACTCGTTGAAATATACTAATGAAGCGTGTATTTAAATACATGATAGCACTGTTATCATGTCCTCGATGATATGATACCACTGTTATCATGTGTTTCGGCAGTGCTACCGTGTCATTGAAGACACGATACAAGAAAAGTTGTGTCCTCAAATATACGATCCCTCAAATACAGACATGATACACTTGTCTTTCGTCTGTTTTGTGATTCTTTTAAACAAGTTCTCTAACAACTTATATGTCAACTTTGAATTATACTTGTCGGGGATAAACTCCTACAAAATAGTATAGTTTGTGATAGTTAGTATATAACATTGCTTATAATACCATTGTAAAAAAATTGATTTTAGCAACCTTAAATATTCAGTATATTATTGAGTGACGTGGCTTCCAAAAAAATAGAATGGATACACGCCTACGTTGTTCTAAACTCATCAATCACCTGCATAGATTTGAACACAATAAGGAGTTAGTACAAATAATGTGGCAACGTGTACACAATATTACAAGATAGTCATGTCTTCGAAGACATGACTAACAACAAAGTCGTGTATTTGAATACACGATTTTAAAACTATGGAAAATGACAATCATATAGACATACATTAAAGTTTATTTTGGTCATTTGCATGAGACTCGGGTGACATCTATAAAATATACACATTTGTATATGCCTTTCTACCTATATGTTAGTTGTAATTTTAGTTGAAATAAGGATAAATAATAGTTATTCATGTTAATTGAGCAATTAAGAGTTTAATAAATAAATATACTTAATTAATTAATTTAAATGCATTAATTAGATTTAATAGATTTACTAATTAATTTAATATTTAATTTTATTTATGCAGGTTTTAAGAGTTCAAATACAGGTCGTCAACAGTGAAAGCACGCAAAACTAGGGATGCCACCGGGGCCGGGTTTTTACCCGACCCGATCTGACCCGGCCTTGTTAGAGCCGGTTCTGGGAAACATTATACAGTATCGGTTCCGGTTCCGGGTTTGAAAGAGGAACCGGCGTACTGGGTCGGGGCGGGTTCGGGTATTATATTAAAACCCGACCCGACCCAATATATATAGTTATCCAAACCCAACCCAAATTAGGGCTCATCTTCTCTTTGCCTCGTCTGCTCGCCGCCCACCCCCAGGCCCCATCTGCTGTGACAGGAGCCTCTTCCCCGCTGCTCTCTGCCCGCCGGTAGGCCACTCTCTCCTCTAGTCCTCCTCTTCTGCTATATGTTCTTCTTCCTTCTTGTTGTGGTGTAGGAAATGAGCTTTTTATTTAGAAGATATACTTATTTTGGTGATTTAAGTTTTGCTATGCTTTGGCGTGATTTGTTAGTGGTTGATCTCTGTCGTGCAGTTACTTACTGTTTTGTATTCCATTATGGATTATTGTTTGCCACATTTGATAAAGTTTGAATCTTTATGCGGATTTTGGTTTTTTCTTCTAGCAAATAGCAATTCCTCGTATAAAATTTGTTCATGCCCTGTTCTCCTAGCCGAAACTACTATTGGTTGATCACTGTTTGTGATTTGTTTTTTTACTGGTTTCTCAGCCTGTTTTTCACTGCAACAGAATGGAAGGATTACGTTGGTGGGGACTTAAGAGCTGAAGTGGCTCAGGTTGAGCAGAATGAGTTGAGCCAGTCTTGTAAGGAGTGAAATGGATCGGGAAACAGAATACCTTCTGTTGTTTGAAACCCTGGTACCCAAAAAGACGAGTGCTTCTGGGCATTCTCTTGGTTAGTCCTACATCTGCTAATTTGAATCATGGACGTTTCACTGCATTTGTTTGTACTTCAAGATAGAAATGTGCACCCTTTTACTACATTTGCATGAATGTCTTCAATGTGAAATTTATAATAAAAATTTTAAATTAAATATCTTTATATTACTTCTGCATGCATACCACATTCTATTTTGACAATTATTTCCTTGTTCATGAATAGTTGTTTTATGATATGTCATGTAATCATTTCTATAATGCTTGTAATTTGTAATTGCAGTCTTAGAGCATTGATAAACTACGTCTGTGAACTTTAATGCTTTGCCTAGGTCTAAGACTGAAAAAAAGGTGCCCCCACCCCCTCTCGGCTTGATAAATAGAGCAATTACCAGAATATTAGAAGGTAACATCTAGTTAAGATATGCATACCAATCATTTTAGCATCACATAATTTTTCAGAACATAAGTTTAAAGGTCAAATAATATTAAAGAGATCGCTTTGGAATTTGTAAGGGGAAGACATTCAACCCTTCTTAGCTATTGCAAGGAGATCTTTACGTGTCCTCTGTTTTTGTTTGCTTCAACATTTGTGTTAGTTTTATTTTTTCTTCAACAATAGAAAAGAGGATAAAATTTATTGTAATTAATTTTCTGGCTGGCTCTTTCACTTCTAGCTATTGCAAGGAGATTATTACATGTCAACATAGCAGATAAACGTAGATCATTACATGTTCTACCTCATCATCTGCCTTACCCATGTCATTCAATATTGACTCTGATTCAATATTACACATTTTTTATAACAATTGTTTATATAAAATGGGTTGATAACAGTTAATTGTTTTAAATGGTTCTATGTGTTGTCTTATAAAAATGGAAGTGTTAATTGCCACTCCCTGCTGTTATATGTATATAAATTACATTAAGAATGTTATAAGGCTAGTAGTTCTATAAGAAAGAAATGAAGTGATAAAACAGTTGTCTCACGATGAGTCTTTCATTTCATATTTATTATAGATCCTGCGATGTACTGCCAACATCCCACCAGATAACAGGGCATGCCCTCTTCTTTCCATTATGTCTGTTAATACTGAAGCCTGCTGAATACATAATTTTCTATGATAACAATTGATTGTGTCAAAAGGTTTGATTACAGTTGATTGTTTTAAATGGTTCTATGATGAACAATTGATCGTGTGTGCAGGAAGTATTCGATAAGGACGTATTTAATCAAGATGACAGGATGGGCTTTTGTGGAAGCTGTGGAGATGAACATGGAAGGAACTTTGTGGTTAGATGGATATACTAATTGTGTTAATCTGATGGCTAAAAAGCAAGGAATTGCCCATTCGATGACTATATGCAGCATTTTAAAGTTGTTTTGACTTATCCCTCCAGAGGGTCCATAACCATTGATGTAAATGACTCCTATTGTGTTAAGTTAATAGTCTTTTCCAACCATATTTTGCATTGAGTTATTTTATATTTTTATTGTATCTATTTTTATCTTTTGGTGCCCTTTTTGAGTTTTGAAAGAGTGAAAAAGAATCAAAATAATCAAAGCCTAATATGAGAGTTTGAAAAAAAAAATAAAAATAAATAGAAGAGTTTTGATTTTGGTACCGGGGCGGGGCGGGGCGGTTCCGGGTTTGGTACCTGGGCGGGGCGGGGCGGGGTGGTTCCGGGTTTTGTACTGGGCCGGTTCTGGGTCCAAAAATTGGACCCGTGGTGGGTCTGGGGTGGTTCTGGGTTTGAAGAATGACAACGGTTCTGGGGCTGGGTTTACCAAGAACCGACACAGCAACACTATTATCACAGAACATCTTTAACAGCCTACATATGGAATCCATAATAGTAAGTCCTGTGATAAGATTCATCAGCCAAGTAGCATGTGACATGCCCTCATAACAAGCAACAAACTCTGCCTCCATAGTCGACAACGCTGTAAGGGTTTGCTTAATACTTTTCCAAGAGACAGCACCGCCTGCCAAAAGGAAAATATAACCCGATGTCGACTTTTTTGAGTCAACACAACCAGCAAAGTCTGCATCTGTATATCCAACCAGTTCCAAATGATCAGAATGTCTATATGTAAGCATGTAATCCTTCATTCCTTGTAGATACCTCATAACCTTCTTTGCAGCTCTCCAATTATCCATCCCTGGATTTTTCTGGTATCTACCCAACATTCCCATGGCAAAGGCAATATCAGGTCTTGTACAGACCTCCAAGTACATCATACTACCATCTGCTGATGCATAAGGAATTTCTTTCATGCTTTCCAATTCCAAAGAATTCTTTGGACACTGGAACAAGCCAAATTTGTCACCCTTCACAATAGGGGTTGCACTAGGTAAGCAGTTTTCCATGTTAAACCGTTTCAGAACTTTATTGATATAGGCCTGTTGAGACAACCCAAGGATCCTTCTGGATCTATCACGATAGATCTCAATCCCTATGACACAGGATGCCTCTCCTAAATCTTTCGTGTCAAAGTTCTGAGAAAGAAACTGCTTAGTCTCATGCAACATCCCTAAGTCACTGCTTGCAAGTAGAATGTCATCAACATACAAGGCCAGAAATGTGTAACGGCTCCCACTAACCTTAAGGTATATGCATTGATCAACAATGTTCTCCTTAAAACTAAATGAAGTAGTAACATCGTTGAACTTCAAATATCACTGTCGGGAGGCCTATTTCAGTCCGTATATTGATTTCTTGAGTCTACAAACCAGATGACTACCTTTATCTGAGGTGAAACCTTCAGGCTGAGTCATATATACCTCCTCCTCAAGATCCCCATTCAAGAACGCCGTCTTGATATCCATTTGATATAACTCCAAGTCAAAATGAGCTACAAGGACCAAAATAACTCTCAATGAATCCTTCGTAGAAACTGGAGAGAAGGTTTTATTATAGTCAACACCATCTTTCTGAAGAAAACCTTTGGCTACAAGTCGGGCTTTATATCTGTTAATGTTACCAGATGGATCTAATTTAGTCTTATAGACCCATTTGCAACCAAGAGCCCTTGCGCCCTGCGGTAACGCTATTAGATCCCAGACTTGATTATCAACCATAGATTTCATCTTGTCCTGCATGGCATCGTACCATTTTCTAGAGTTATTTCCAGACATGGTCTGTGAATATGTTAGAGGATCTTGAATAAGTCCAACATTCTCGTCAGACTCCTGGAGGTATACAACATAGTCAGAAGGGAGTGCAGGTTTCCTTACTCTTGAGGATCGTCGAAGTCCTATTTCATCAATAGGCGGAGGGGCCTGTGCAATAGGAACTTCAGCAACTTGATTCGGAGGTGAGAGTAGAGGGTGGATAGGCTGTTCTGGAATCACCATAGGTGATACAGCATTTGATCCTCCACCAAAAGTGGGTATAATATCTGAAACCCATATTTCCTCAAACACAATGTGTTGAGGAGAAATACTCCCACTGAAGTTGTCATACTCAAGAAAACGTGCATTCCGTGCTTCAACAACTGTAGGGGTGTGAGATGGACAATAAAACCTATAACCCTTAGACCTTTCTGCATAGCCAATGAAAAAACCACTGACAGTCTTAGGGTCAAGCTTCTTCTCAAGTGGATTATACACCCTAACCTCAACAGGACAACCCCAAATGTGCATATGATCTAAACTAGGTTTCCATCCATTCCATAGCTCAAAGGGTGTTTTAGGAACGGCTTTAGATGGAACTCGATTTAAAATGTACACAGCTGTCTTTAAGGCTTCACTCCACATTTTGAGAGGAAGAGAGGAGTTACTAATCATACTCCTCACCATATCCATCAAAGTGCGATTCCTCCTTTCAGCAACACCATTTTGTTGTGGTACTATGTATTGTGCAACAATACCATGTTCCTTTAGGAATTGCGCAAATGGTCCAGGTTTTTGTCCACTCTCTGTGTACCTGCCATAGTATTCCCCTCCTCTGTCTGATCGAACAATTTTGATACTCAATCCAGATTGTTTCTCTACCTCTGCCTTATAAGTCTTGAAAGCATCAAATGCTTCAGATTTTTCATTTAAGAGATAAAGATACATGTATCGTGTATGATCAACTATAAAGGTAATGAAATACCTTTGACCATTCAGACAGGGAGTACTAAACGGTCCACAGATATCAGTGTGTATAGTGTCTAATTTCTCATCATGCCTCTTAGCACCCTTAGAAGACTTGTTAGTCTGCTTTCCATTTATGCAGTCTATACATGTCTCAAGATCAGTAAAGTCAAGAGTTTTTAAAACGCCTTCTTTTACTAATCGCTTTAAGCGGTCGATGGAGATATGCCCCAAATGCCTGTGCCATAACATAGAGGAGTTCTTTTTAATAACATTTCCTTACACAGACATCATAGATTGTTCAAAGGAAACATGCAAAGAGAGTCTATATAGTCCATCAATCAAAGAACCAGAACCAATGGTGACTGAATCTTTAAGAATCAGAAATGAGGAATTCATAAACTGAAAATTAAAGCCATGAGGTACTAGTCTTGATACAGAAACTAAGTTTTTTAGAAAAACTTGGAATATAGAAAACTCTTTCTAAATCTAAGGTGTATCTTGTATGGAGAACAAGTCTATATGTCCCCACACCTTCAACCTTCGAACACATCTTATTTCCAGAATAGATGTTGTGCTCCCCATCATTTGGTTTTCTTAGATTGAGAAACCCCTGCATGACAGTAGAAACATGGATTGTAGAGCCGGAGTCAATCCACCATGTGTTATTATGATGATAATCAACATAATTAGATTCATAACACACTAAAGACATGAAATTACCTCCTTTCTTGGTAAGCCACTTCTGATACTTAGGGCAACCTTTCTTCATATGTCCTGTCTTCTTGCAGAAAAATATTTGGTTTCCTTGGTGACACCAATAGACTTTATTGGCACATCTTTACCAGCTTTCTTCTTAGGAGCACCATGATTTGCCTTCTTTTGTCCTTTATGAAAAACTAGATGGGCACTCTCTAGCTTCTCTTGCTTAAGTCTCCCCTCTTCATGTACACACATACTCAGAAGGTCATTAACTGACTACTGAGTGTTATGTGTGTTATAAGAGATCTTGAATGGCCCATATTGTGCAGGCAGGGAGTTCAGAATGAAGTGGACCAAAAAAGTGTCATCAATCTTTATTTTCATGTTGTTCAACTGATTAGCAATATCACACATCTGCATGATATGCTCTTTCACCCCTTTGTCATCTGTTAGCCTCATGGATGATAACCTGGACATTAAGGTGCTGGCCAAGGCTTTATCAGAACTTTTGAATTGAGTTTCAATAGCTTTCAAAAGTTCTTGGGCTGTAGCGCATTCTGGGATTGATCCCTGAATGCTTTTATTTATGTGAGTCCTCATGAGCATCATACTTAAGCGGTTAGACCGCTCCCACTTTTCAAAAGATGCTACCTCACTTGGCGTACTTTTTTCCGTAGGAGTGGTGGGTACATCCATACGAAACGCCAAATCCAAGTCCATGCACCCTAATAGTAAAAGTAACTTTTCCTTCCAATCCTTAAAATTGTCCCCGGACAATAACGGAAGGTGCTGATTAGGGTCAGAAATAAAAGACGGATAAGCTACAATAAAGGAATAAATACATGCAAACATTAAAGAGGCAATACACAATAACATAAGTATGAAAATAGCCAATGCTAAAATCATGTAGTAAAATTGAAAACCACCCTTTGGGCAAAGGTTGCAATCTGCATCAAATTTACTAAGCCGTATAGAAACAAATATTCATTTGTCTCATGATAAGGCTAGTGGGTTATACAGAAAACATTATAGGAAAATCCCACACATTTGGGCATAGGGATTCACCCATGTTAAAATATATAACCCTCCACCTTAACCTAATTATGTAATGCTAACTACCACCTCCCTTTGGGGCTGGATGACAGTCTTTGTCACATAATTAAAATTTGATGATAGCACAATATTTTTATGTATGTGAATCTATGCACCCCATGGTAGCATTCTATATGATTCACACATTGACAAATAACTTAGGATGCTTTGGCCATTCCTAAATCATCTCAACGGACGTGGGAACTGAATTTGTGCTATTCACCTTTGTCAAATAACAAAATGAATGCAATTAATTATCAAACAATCATAACAATGTCCATATACAAAATTGACTAGGGCATTAATGTCAATTTTGTCATCAGGCTTTTGGGACTCGGCCAGGGGATCCATCACCACACACCACAAATTAAAAAAAAATATAGTCCAAAGTCCTTATACAGTCCTTTAAAAAAATGTACAAGGTGGAAGCTATAAGCCCCTGTAATAGAAAAATATACATTAATTCTTCATGACTGCATCCGCCTCCAGACGTGGTCCTTGAAGTCAAGTGTCGCTTACAATAGATATGATGTACACTTTCTCTCTCAAAATTACATAGGTGGTGCGCTCAACAATTTTAAAAAATTGATAAAACATACAATTGCAATATAATCCCCTGGCCGGCCCATATCATTAATAAAGCCTTAATCTTGATAATTAAAAAAAACGCATCCATAACATACATGCAATCATAACTGTAAAAAAAATCCCTTTTTTTTGCCCCAGTATGGACCAAACCGGGTCTGGGCCGGGTCATTTTCTTAATCTGGACCAGACCAATTTGGTCCGGTTCACTTCATGGGTCATCCTCTTCAATGAGGATGCCCTAAACCTTAGAGCAAGCGGCGGCAGAGTTCCACCGCCACTGCCGCCGCCACTTCCTCCTTCAGCGGCCATGGGCGTCACCGCTGCCGCCATATTCCTCCTTCAAGCCCTCCACCGCCACGGGCGGCAATGCCACAATGGACGCCACCGCCTTCGCAACTTCATGGCGACGGCAATTGCGATGGTGATTGGGCCCACGTGAGCAGCGAGAACGGCGATGGCGATGGCATCAAGGGCGGTGGCCTTGGACGCCGCCGCCACGGGCTCCACTATGGCAGCGATGCCGACGGCGGCCAAAAAAAAGGTAAATTTTTTTTAATCATCTTGATCCGGCGCTTCAATCACCGGTGGCGGCTGAAAGGGCCGCCCTTTCCTTCTTCTTCTACGGCGATGCCAGTGGCGGCGAAAAACCATCACCTTTTTTTTTAACTGAGCAACTGAATCCGGCGCCGCCGCTGCGCCAGCCAGAGCCCATCGGCTGGCGACGGCGGCTCTGGCCGGTGCGTCTGCTCGCAGCGGCTGCGCCGGCCAGAGCCCAACACCCGGCGCCGGCGGCTCTGGCCAGTGCGTCTGCTCGCAGCGCCTGCGCCGGCCAGAGCCCAACGCCCAGCGGTGGCAGCTCTGGCCGGTGCGTCTGCTCCGGCCTGCTATTCCACAACGTGTGGCTCCACTATGGCGGCCGAAAGGGCTACTGCCGGGACGACCCGCGACCCGTACGGCCGTCAGCCGGTGATGCACAGAAAATCTACAGCGGAAGCGTACCAGAATATACTGGGAGCTCCTGATACCAATTGTTAGAATTTTTAATGCAAAAGGCTTAGGCATACCTGTAGCCATTAGAACCGAACCTTCAATGGAGTATCTGCTAATCGTCTTCAGAACCACATGTTTTTGGTTTAGAACTTGGCTGAGAGCAATCTCACTTAAGACATCGTATTAGGATGGCTAATGGTGTATTTATAACTAAACCAGGACACCACTGTTAAGAACCCTAGAATCCTGACCGTCCATCCATAGGTCATCCAATGGTTCAGATCTGCCACTCAAAACCACAACTTAATGGGTATTCTGACTCAGGCCCATTACCTAGATAGTTCTAAAAGGCCAAAACACTGTCAATTGAGATAGTTGGGCCACTTTATGTTTTATTATAAAAACAAGCCCAACACGACGAGGCAAGAAATCGATGACGAAGAAGACAACGATGGCAATGGTTCTGGTTTTATCAAGCTCGGGAGTTCGACCGCGAGCAATAGAAGAAAAAAACCGCGATTTGGAAAGCTTGCAGCAGGAGGCTGTATCGGGAAGGTTGCGAGGCGTCAAGAGAAATCAATCTTCGGATCTGTTTTAGAATGGTAAGCTGCCATTTTCAGTTAAATTGACTACTTCAAAGAGGGGGGATTTGGCTAGATTAGGAAGCTGCATTTTTGGGTGATTTTTTGGTTCTGTTTTTGCAAAATAAAGATGAAATTTTTACCTTAAATTAGGACACGAGTGAAAGCAATTCGAACTGTAAATTCCTTGATTGGGAAAGCAGCAAGTGGAATTGAATGTTACACACGAGTTGGATTTGGAAGTTTCTTCTGATATGGGGGGAATGAACTGCTGGCAGTACCTCTATAAAAACAGAGGCCGACTGTTCCGTTGAGGGGGTCAGCTGAGCAGAGAGGAATAGAAGAGACTTGTTGCCAGTGCTGCCCCTCGTGAGAAGGGGTGATTCCAAACAACCCTCTTTGCTCGAGAGGGAAAGAGGACCGTTACAAGGGTTGTGCTACTTACCTGAGAGGGAAGGAGCCAACTATTCTTAATGGCTATTTGTTTACACTTATTCAAACCTGAACTCAATAAAGGGCTTTTCAGCCCATTTGTTTGTCTGAATTCAGGACTGAATTCAGCCCATGTAAGGAAAAAAGCAAAAAAATTTAGATGGAAAAACCCATATGAAATTTTCTGAAAACTTTTCGTGGGATCCTCAGCTGCTTGGCCTCGACAGCTGCTTGGCAGAAGAGCGGATCGGAGCTGAGGAACTCGGCCCTGATCTTGAGCGTGGGGAATGGGGATCTGGCACCCGAACGCGGTGAGGCTGAGGGCCTTCTACTAGGCCCCGGACGAGAAGCTCCTCGTCTCCGACTTCATCTCCAACGGCAACCTCTCCACCGCCCTTCACGGCCGCGCCGGCCACAAGCCCCAACTGAGTCTACCCTGGTCGACTTGTCTCCGCCCCTAGCTGATCGGCTGCATGTTGCCATCCGCCCGGCGCCAATGTCGGAAAAAACCCATGCATAGCGAGCGCCGGAGGTCCGAGTGGTCTAGCCAAGCCAGAAAAGTGATGTGTACTCGTTTGGGCTGGTGGTGCCGGAGATGGTGACTGAAAAGGCGGCCGAGATGTCTGCTGGATCGCCGTCGAAGGGTGGGGAAGGGGCGGTGGAGCTGGTGAGGAAGGAGTTGAAGGAAGAGAGGGTGGTGGCGGAGTTGATGGATCCAAGTCTGGCGATGGAAGGTTTGGTGATGAAAGAGATGATTGGGGTTTTGCTTGTTGGGGTGGCCTGCACGGAGACTCATCCCAACCTTCGCCCTCGCATGAAGACCATCGCCGAGACTTTAGAGAGGATTGGCCACTAAAAACCAAAAGCTGGAGTTCCATACATATTTTATTTTTCCAGGAAAGTCTGAATCTGACTTTTCAAATTTTCCAGATTTTAGTTTAGAGAATTTCAGACAGGTGTCGTTTCAGAAATTTCAGTAAACTTTTCAGATTCAGATTCAGACCAATCAAATGGACCCTTAGACAAAATTGGTTGAGCTCAAGAAGGTGAAAAACAGAACTGTAACAACATGGAGCAAAACTGTAGCAGTTAAAATCAGATGCTGCCAATGAATTGTTCTACGAATCAGGCTACTTTTTCTTTTCTTTCATTTATGTCTAACTAATTTTATTTGTACTAAGACTAGATGAAGCCCTACTGAATTGTGTATGACTGTCATGATTTTATTTGCAATTCTAAAGGAGACGATTTTATTCCATATACTTAATGGCATGATATCATATAGTAGCATGTTATCGGATACACGACATCGAACTTAAGCAAAAATGTAAAATTTAACATATTAAAAAATGGATCTTTGAAGCTTACCAGTGGGATGAGTGGTCTTTAGTGGTTGTATTGGTAGTTCACGCGACTCTGCAATCGCTTACCGCCAACCCTAACCCTTTGCCTCTAAAACAATGTTATGTCTCTCCTCTTCTGCCGGTCCGCCAAGACTGTCATCTTCCCTCTTAAAAAGACGTTTGATCCTTGGGCAGAGTAGGTTTTATAGTTGAAATGAAGGCGGTTACATTTCGTCGGAAGATGGCATCATTTTGTATCCAAGGGCGCATCTATAATTACTGTATGAGACATGATACATGGCAGGGAGGGCAGTTTCAAAATTTGACTGTCAAGGCTTCAATGATACGATTCATTGCCCAAACACATGATAGCAGTGCTATCGTGTATTTGAATACTCAAATTTTTCCCTCACATTGTGTATTTAAATATCCTCAATGACATGATACCACTGATATCGTGTGTTTTAAAGACACGATAGCAAGGCAAAATTAAATGAGTCATATCTCCCTCATTTTTTATCTGTTTTTAACCTTTTTTTTGTTATTATCTATTTTTTATCTCCTTTACATTTGAGGGACACAAAAAATGTATCATGTCTTCATTTGAGAGGTCATGTCTTCGAGAATATGATTTTTCCCCTATCATGTCCTCGATGACACAGTGGCACTACCCAAACACAATATAGTATTGCTATCATGTATTTGAGGACACTATAGTAGTGTTATCGTATGTTTTGCATATTGTCTGTTACTTGTAATTCAAAATACACAATATAAATTAAAAACTGCACGTTTACTTTTATTTTGTTCATATTTACATTTTTCATATATACAATACAAATTGAATTTTTATTTTCTACATCCAGAAAGTAATATAGGATACAAACCGTGTGAGAAAAACAAGATTGTAGTTATTATAATAAGTCATTGTAGTCATGTCATTGAGGATACGACTCCTGCAAACATATACATGACAGTATGCTCGTGTCATGGCATTGTGAACACGATATACAGTGCTATCATGTCATCGAGAACATGACTCTTACATATCGTGTTCACAATGACATGACTACAATTAATGATTATTTTTCAACTTACCAAGTACTTTTTGTCTTTGCCTAAAAAATAACATTTGCAACACACACCATTTGTTGATTACCATAAATGGCTATAACAATCATTAGACATCTGGGATACTCTCTTTTTAAGAATATTTCATCCACAGTTAAGAGATGCCTAAGTGATCTTCTAAAAGCTATTGCAACATGGCCAAACATCCAAAACACACATTTGAAATCGTATATGTCTAACTCTATTTCAGGTATATCATAATAAATTTACATAGCCACATAATTTCCGAGATTAGACCTTTCTAATTCCGCGTCGTATGCTGGCAAAATGCTATATCAATCATCCGGGTTGCTATCAATCAACTCCGATATAATCTTTTTGTGCCCGCCATGCTTTCTTATAGTTGACAATAATGCCACGAGGTTTCTCAATGTACCTTATGATATTCTCTGGTGTGATAGTATTTGACTTTTTATGTAGGCGATGACATTTCCTTGCAATCAACAAGTGTGAAGCTAAAGGATGATATTTCGTTCCTAGCTTTATGTCATATGTATGCTCAACCTCCCTCATTGTCACGCTAACCACGTCCGATTTGTTTGACACCCGAATATGCCACTTGCACCCATTCTCCTTGCACTTTGTAGCAAATGTATCCTTCTTCTCATCAACCACAATATAAGTGAACCTTCTTTTTATTGCAAATTTAACAAGAATTCTCTTAAAATGTTTGATGCTTTCAAACCAAACCCCTAACACAAGAAGAGCCCCGTAGTCAGTTGCTTGCAAACTATCGCTCAACGTCACCTCCTCCTTGTATGTCTCTAACTCCTCATCCAAACCATACTCAGTGCCCCAATCCCAACCTCCATCTTCTTCAATGTGAATAAACTTTGCACCAAATGATTCTTGGTTATCGAATACAACAACATTCTTACCTTTCCACATGGATAGTTTGTAGTAGCCACATTTAGAACTTCTTCATACTTAGACGGATCAATTTCTAGACATCCCCTTTCTAGCTCAGGGGCTTGTGTGTGTAAAGGTAACAACCACTCATTCCTTGACCATGGATCATCAGTATCAATAAATTCTTCGTCTCCATCAATAACTTCATTTGAAAATTTCTCATCATTTCTAAATTGTTTATTCTCTTCACTTATTGTTTTTGCTTATTCTCCTTGTACTGTATTAGATCCAACCTCCTAGGTAATGAATGCCCTCACAATTTCATTACTTTCTCCAAAACTGTAAGATATGAAGATAGCATATTAGTATGAGTCGTGTAGACAAATACATGAAATGTAAGAATATAGTGTAATCACTTACATGATATCCTACAGTTGCGACTTCAAGTCGTGTCATTGTCATTACGATACAAAGTATATATACGAACCATAAGGAACACTCGCATATATAATACATAATATCTTGCAGAGTCATGTCACCAATGATGCAATATTGTGTTCTTACCTTGTTGTTCCAAATACATACTCCATTTATTTCCTTCCTTCACCTCCTGATGATTTCAGGTCATCATATGTCAAATGAGTAGGTTGATCTGTTGGGGATATCCTCTCCTTATTGACAATGGAAGTTCTCTCCACATACAATTCCAAGACTTCCCTCATTGCTTTCTTATGAATGTTAAAGACAGTTTTTTTATCTCCATCATCCACCAGGGCATATGATATGCATGAAGATGCTAATGCAGCTAGATATTTTGAGGGATAGATTATCCATTGCAAACTTGCATCCTAATCTTTTTTGAACTTGAATCAATAGATATAAGAACTTCACCTGTGTGTCAATAGTCACCAGCTTCACTTTCTCACCTACATACTCATGAGGACTTTTAAATAATCCATCGTAGTGTAGACAAACAACCACTTTTTTCATTACTATCGGTCACCCTTAAGATAAAATACATGAAATATTGTCAATAACTGATCTACACATGAAATATGTATTTTATTATCTCCTAAGCTTTTTAAGCTTATGATTATGCTGGTGTTTGATTAGAATACCTACTACTTTAATATAGTTTTTGGTTTTTGTAGAAAATAAGAGTAATACACATAAATAAGGAGAAAAGTAACTCAAATGGTTAAATCATCATAACTTCATGTACAAATGTCTAATTGGACTGATTCAAGTTTCATTTTAAAGTTCAAGAAGTTATCTTTCCAACGCCACCAACCACGCAAAATTTGGAGTTTGGGACAGAAAGTTATAGCCATTTGAAATTTATGAACAGTAACTACGATCGATCGGCTATCAATGCGATCGATCGCCAGAGCCGTAAAAGCAGCGTATTAAAGGAAACGCTCGATCGGACTCAAAACGATCGATTGTATCTACTGGAATTTTTCAACGTGCAAAGACAGTAACTACGATCGATCGGCAAAGCGATCAATCGGAGGAAAATAACGAAGGAATTACGATCGATCGGATAGCGAACGATCGTCAATACGGAGCGATCGATCGCCGTCTACAGAAAACCGAAATAAGACCTATTTCGACTTGGATTTGGAAGGGGACTTCATGGTTTCTCTTCAAACTTATAAATAGGCCTTATAGGAGAACGTTTTGGGCATTCAACCTTGGAGAACCAGAGCTTTATTGGATGCTAGAGAGGAGGAAGAGAAGAAGTCTTTTGGTAATTCAACTATATTTCAAATATCGTGTACTCACTGTCATGAAGTCGTGTTCACCACATGCTTAATTCATTGACGTTTAAGTCACGAAAAATTCATCATCCCCACTAGAAGTTGTGTAAAAAAATTTGGTTTTCTCATAGGGAGAAAATGGAGAAAAAATAATAAAAAACGTAAAAAGAATGGGCAAAAACATATAAGAAATGAGGAAGCTATGACTCGTTGAATTTTAACATGGTATAATCAAATCTTTTTCATTACCATAATCGTCTCCCATTATTATGGATAATCAACTAAGATTTGCACTCACTCATACGATCACATGTGTCCCAACGTCCCTGGGCTCTGGCATCCACGTGCTTGACGTACATGTGGTCTGGCGTCCCAAACATGTGACACACAACTCCTCTACGTAATAAACTACTTATCATGAGTCTTAACCACTTCATCTTACTCACATGAGTCCTAGTACATGTCTCGTATACACCTAGGCGCATGGCCCCACGACCTGGCGCAGGTGATCTCAGGCCCGGCGCCAAACCAGCCTCAGCGCCAGGTAGAGCCCAGTGTCAGGGCTAGTCCTCGTCTGGGTTAACCTGCCTAATCTAGTTCATTGTTAAATCAATTTCTAGTGTATCACATACACATCGAACATTACACATAACATGTCACATCAGAAATCTAATTAGGCAACCAAACTATCCTAATTTAAGTCAGTTTCCTAAAATCGCAATTTAATGACTCATACTGATTTTCCATATGTTGTACTTACCCTTTTGACCACATACTCACGTTACCCCTAGGTTGCACCCATGTGAACCACTGCTCTAGTGCCCAGGCTCAACCTGGCGCCAAGCACTCCTCCGACCTTGTTGGTTGGCTCAACCCTATCACCAGTGGACCATCTTTCTACCCTGATTCTCTGAAAAATCTTGATTATATTACCATAAGAAAAATTATTTTCATAATCATATCATCAATTCACTCTTAAATACTCAAATTTGGAAACTTTCCTAACTTAGGTCGTCCAAATAAAATTATATTTTTTTATTTACTTATTTTTACTACAAAATTAGTGGTCGTCACAACTACCCATCACCCCTAAGATAAAAAACACAAAATATTGTCAAGAACATAAAATATCTATAATTCAAATATCGTATACTCACTGTCATGAAGTCGTGTTCACCACATGCTTAATTCATTGACATTGGAGTAAAAAAATCATCCCCACTAGAAATTGTGTAAGAAAATTTTGGTAGGGAGAAAAAGGAGAAAAAAATAAAGAAGAATGCAAAAAGAATGAGCGAAAACAGATAACAAATGAGGGAGATATGACTCATTGAATTTTGGCATGCTATCATGTACTCAAAAACATAATAGCAGTGCTATCGTGTATTTAAATAGACAATTTAAGGGTAACATTGAATCTTGTCATATCTCCGTCATTATTGATTTTTTTCGCCTATTTTTTGCATTTTTCTATATTTTTCTCCTTTTTATCCCTATGAGGACACCTCAAATTTGCTTAGACACCTTCTTGTGGGGATGACAAATTTGCAAAGAGTAGTTCACGACTTGGCCACAAGTACTTCTCGGCCCAAAATTTTAAATTTTCAACTTTATTTGTTCCAAGAACGTGTGAATAAAAAAAATAATTCTAAGTTATCGAACTACTATGCAATAGAGTAGGGAGGTTCTAAAAGGGAAACGATATTTGTACAGCAGATTCCTACACATTTTCCTTACACAGCTGATGTGTATGGAAATGCTGTGTAAGGAAAATGTGTAGGAATCTGCTGTAGGGTTATCACTGCCCATTCTAAAAGTGCTTTTTTAGGCCACGTTGACAAGCTTCTTTTGCCTGCTCGCAGGTAGAAGAAGTCGTGTGACCCGATAATCGAAAATATTTTCCCATATCACACTGTCTCTCCAATGACAAACCTCTATCTCTGACAGGGAACTTCCACGCTGTATGATCATTGTAGAAGATGCTTGTGTGAAATGGGGCACGGCTCAGGGCGGGTAAAACTCTAAAGTATTGGGTCGGAGGATAAAATGGGAAAACCAAGTATGGAAATCGAGTTATATTGCATGAGCCCGGTCCAAGTTATATGGCATTCCGGGCTCATTACCTAGATAATAAAGAAAAATCTCCAGAGTCCAAGTACAAGAACTCTTCGACTCTGCTGCTGTGAGAAGGATCAAATGAGATGAACACTTCAAATGAGACTCTGAAAGTGAGAGAAGTGAGAACATCAGTTTCAAGTGGTGGCAGATCCGTTCCCGCGTAAATTAAATTTCTTCCCGTTGGAGCCTTGGAGGTCCCATCTCTAGCTCCACTCATGCGTAGTTTTGTCGCCCCAAGTCGCCCGCCGCCTAATGATCGACGGCTTCTTCTACGGCCGCCGCCTCCTCCGCCTCTCCACCTTCTCCCAACCTTCGCTTCGTGCCAATCCATTTTCTCCCACCCCCGACTTCTTTGATGCGCTTCTGCGGCAGTCCGCAACCGTCCGCCACACCCAACAAATCCACGCCCAAATTGTTATCTTCGCTGGGTTGCACCTCTCCCCTTTCCTCGCCGCACGTCTTGTTTCCGCCTACAGCCAGTTCTGCCTCCTTCGCGACTCCCACTCTGTCTTTCGCGCCGCTCTCTCCGCCGATGGAGCGCCTGAGAACTTGCTATTGTGGAACTCGATTATAAGGGCGAGTATGTGTCATGGAGAGGTCAAGGAGGCTTTGGCTTTGTATCTGCAAATGGGGGAGTTCGGGATTGTGGGAGATGGGTTCACCTTGCCACTGGTTATAAGGGCTTGCGCTTCGATCTGCGACCCCATATTGTGCAGAGTGGTTCATGGGCGTGTTTCGGTGCTGGGTTTTGAGTTCCATCTTCATGTCGCTAATGAACTGATGGGAATGTACTCAAAACTTGGGCGGATAGATCATGCGCGGTCGTTGTTCGAGAGAATGCCCCATAGAACTGTTGCTTCATGGAATGTGTTGGTCTCGGGCTATGCTGCTAATTACGATTGTGATTCGGCTGTGGCATTGTTCAGGCTGATGGAGATGGGGCTATTTATGCCAAATTCCGTGACATGGAC
The DNA here is from genome assembly GCA_039654745.1 of Houttuynia cordata. Lineage (NCBI taxonomy): Eukaryota > Viridiplantae > Streptophyta > Magnoliopsida > Piperales > Saururaceae > Houttuynia > Houttuynia cordata. The sequence goes on along the minus strand of CM077503.1, from coordinate 40,498,928 downwards.
GTCCTTGTTGTCAGCTCATGCTCGTTGTGGCCGAAATGAGGAGGTGATTGAGATGTTTAGCGAGTTGCGGGTGAAAGGTGTAAGCCCAACAGCAGAGTGTATTGCAGTGGTCTTATCAGCTTGCTCCGACCTCGATGCCTTGAATTTAGGCAAGGGAATGCATGGACATATTATCAAAGGTGGTTTCGATGATTACGTGTTCGTAAAGAACTCTCTTGTGTGTGTTTACGGTAAAACAGGGAATTGGGATGATACCAGGAGAGTGTTTTCAGAGGCTACCGTGAAAACTTTGGTTAGTTGGAATGCGTTAATCTCATGTTTTGCAGCAAATGGTTTGTGTGATGAAGCTTGTGATATCTTCTCTCAGTTGCAGAATATCGGAGAAGGAACAAACATTGCACCAAACGTGGTAACTTGGAGTGCTGTAATCGGTGGATTTGCTTCCAATGGACGTGAAGAAAAGGCTTTGGAGCTCTTTCGCCAGATGCTGTGTGCTGGGGTTGATCCAAATTGTGTTACAATTGCCAGTGTTCTATCAGCATGCTCGGAGTTGGCTGTACTAATTCTCGGTAAGGAGATTCATGGCCATTTGATCAGATGTCAAATGGATGGTAACATTTTGGTACAAAATGGATTGATTAATATGTATGCCAAGAGTGGGAGTCTTAAAGATGCCCAACTGGTCTTTAATAGGATGGAAATCCGAGACTTAGTATCTTGGAACTCTATGATTGCTGGATATGGAATGCACGGTTATGGTGAAGATGCTATCGAGATTTTCAATAATATGACAACAGTTGGACCTAAACCTGATGGAGTCACTTTCATTGTCCTTCTATCTGCATGTAGTCATGCCGGACTTGTTGATGAGGGCCGTTTGGTGTTTGATCAGATGGTTAATGAATTCCTAGTATCTCCTCAGTTAGAGCATTATGCTTGTATGGTTGATCTTCTGGGGCGAGCTGGCTTACTTAAAGAGGCAAGTGAGCTTGTAAAGATGATGCCAATGAAACCCAATGCACATGTTTTGGGTGCTCTGTTAAATTCATGTAGGATTCATACAGATACTGATGTGGCAGAAGAGACGGCTTCAGATATTTTAAACCATGATTCAGAAATCACAGGAAGCTACATGCTGCTTTCGAATCTGTATGCTTCATGTGGTAGATGGGATGATTCTGCAAAAGTGAGAGTTTTTGCCAAGTCCAAACGTTTGAAGAAAAACCCGGGCCAGAGTTGGATTGAAGTGAAGAAGAGAGTCCATGTGTTCTCTGCTGGCAATGCGGTAGATTTGAATTTGGAAGAACTTTATCTTGTTCTTGAGGATTTGGGTATGTCAATGGGAGATGAGGGGTATACACCACTGCATTATGTAAATGAAGAGTAGAGGACAATTTCTGAATGGGCATAGTGAGAAGTTAGCAATTGCGTTTGGACATACTAATATACCCTCTGATATACCCATTTATAGTGATGAAAAATATCTGCATTTGTGGAGACTCATAATTGGACCAAATTCTTCCAAGTTCGCAGGTGGTTAAATTGTAGTTTGATACGGTCACTGATTCCATCATTTTGCTACTGGTTCATGCAGAGATTATTGGTGAAGCTTACTTCCATGTCTTCATTGGTTGAAATTGAAATTACAATGAACTAGAGGTACTGTTGACCCATTCAGTCAATGATACCCTTGAACCAATCCAGCAACTTTGATTAGGTGCATTTGAATTAAAGTCAGTACAGTAATAAAACTGATTTTTTAAGGTGAAACGAAACTGAGGACACAAATGGGAGAAGAAGTCATCCATTAAGGCAATTTAATGTTTTTTGTTCAATTTGATGTGTTCTGTTAAGGGCTTGGACATATGACTCACCAACACCGCAACGCCGTCGTCAGAAAATGCAACTATTATATGAGTGAGACAGGACTTTAATTTTTAACTAGGAGACAGGCTCCAATTGCTTGGTAAGGTTTTCTATATGTCTGGAGGTTATTAACTTTTAATTTTCAGTTATATGATCGCTCAATCCAGTTGAAATGATTTCATTCGCTCTGTTCTTTAATTGCTGCTTTTTTTTAGTATCCTGGCTGGAGTTTTTCACCAGACCTTAGTGGAGGCAGTGAAAAGCGCTGCCATGGTGGGAAAAGAGAATGCAAATTACACCAAATGGAAAGAACAAAGGTTCAAGAGGGAGGGGTGATGAGAAACAGGTTCTCAGGAATCAGTGACAGAAAGGTTAACAATCATTTTGGAGGAAAAAACAAATTAACAATGATGAGAACAATGGTGGCAACTGCCAGTCTAGCTGGTGGTGCAAACAACAACAATATGCTGGAGCAGAATGACAAGAACAATCAACAAGCATGTCCATGATCCGTAATTTTCACTGTTTGACCTTTCATGATTATCTTCAGTTTGAATAAATGGCCCTATAATTTCTCATTTGGCATCCGTTGTTATCTAGTAATTGACTCGCATTTAGAGCCATTTGTTGCCTCTCTTAAGAAATCTGTAAATCAAGTTTCACATTTCGTAGCAGAATTTTCTCTATAATTAAATTTTGATATTCCCTGATAGAGTAGCACATTGTAAACAACGATTGGTCATTCCTAGGTAGTTTATAATTGGTCTTTTTAAGGGGAATCAACCAAATAATACTTAAAAAAGTTTACCGATCGGGAATATTTCAAAAATAATTCCTGATCCAGTTATCTGATAAACAGCGCACGCCTGATTGGCTTTTTTTTTTTATCCAGACCCGAAAAGCGCCAGTTGAAAGTGAAAGGTGCCGGTTCACTTTGAAGCACTTAATTATTTTAGTGAGACAAACTTCAACAATGCATATCTCTCTTATTACTAATTTATTTTTACATATATTTTTTATTCTTCTATATTTTTAGTGCCCTTTCATATAATAATGATATCACTAAAATATTGAGCCATCGCATACTATTTATTACGGTTTTTGTGGATTTTTTTATAGGATATCAAAGTCATTATGATATTATGATTAGAAAGAACACTAAAAATAAAGAAGAATGAAAAAAAAAAGACTAAAACGAATTAGAAATCAGAGAGATTGCATCGTTGAAGTTTGTCCCACTAAAAACAGTTTAAGTCCTTCTCTGAAAGGCGTTAAAATTAGTTTTATTTTAAAAGGGTGATTAAACTTCACTGAATCATATTTCCTTCATTTTTAGTCTATTTTTACTCCTTTTTTTATTATTCTTTATTTTTAATATTATTTCTATTCATCATGATATCATAATGATCTTGATATCTTATCGAAAAAAATACTACAAAAACTATGATAAATAGTATGCGGTGGCTCAACATCTTTGTGATATCATCATTATAAAAAAAAGTATTAAAAATAAGGAAAAATATAAAAAAATAGCGAGAACGGATTAAAAATAAGAGAGCTATGTATTGTTTAAGTTTATCACTATTAAAATAATTAAAAACACTTAAGTACTTCAAAGACGTCAGTTCAACTTACGCTTTTTACTTTAAATGGAAGGCCTTTCGGATCGGGTAAAAAAAAAGCCAGCCACGCTAGCGCCTGTGTAGCTAATCAGATAACTGGATCGAAAAGTATTTTTTAAATGTTCTTGATCGGTAATTTATCTTTTAAATATTATTTGGTAAATTTTCCTTTTTTAAGGTTTATTCTTTCACAATATACCTTTCTTTTTTTTTATTGAAAGACAAAAGCAGAAACTAAACGGAGGTACAAATTTCTCTAGACACCATTCTCCCCAAAAATTGGGCAACAGTATGTCCAAATCAAACAAAATAAAATAAAATAGAAAATTCGGCAAAAACAATGTTGTGATTAAATATTTGCTAGTCACTTTTATAGCTTGTAATAGGAATATATGAATATCAAACGGACAGATTTTTCCCTAGTGTGATTAAAAAACTCTACACGGAGATTATTCAGTACAACAGCCTGACCATGCAGCTGTCTGCCAGGGCCAAAGGGATCCGTCGATCTCCATAATCGACGGCGCACAAACTACACCAAAACAGCGGAGCGCACGCGTATAGCTGTGTAGTGTGTGCACCGTTAACTTTGGAGATCGACGGCTCCCTTTCGCGCTGGAGTATTGTGCCGGTTGTACTGATTCTATTGCAGATTCTCTTCTTCTTCCTCGGTCGCCATTTTGGTATCCCCCAAATCTCTGAGAGTCTTCCTTTTCATCCCACACAAGTTCTATAACCAATTATGCAAATTCGTGCTTGGCTTCTGCGTTAAAAGCCAGAAATTTGCAAACTTGACGAGTTTTAAGAGTAGCCATTTGTCGCAATTTGGGTGCCAAAAATGGAGAACATGCAATACGCAGAAGAGTTGGTGAGGGAGTACCTGGTGTTCAGGGGATTCAAGAACACCCTCCAAGCCTACGAGACCGAGCTCAGCACCGACATTGGTCGAGGCTTCGAAGTGGAGAAGATCATGGATTTGGTCTTCTCTTCCTACGTGCCCAAATTCGAGGCCGAGAAGCTGGTCCTCCTGCTTCGGTTGTTGAGGCAGTGCTTCTCTTCGCCTTCGGATTCAGTGTTCTTGGCTGCGCTGGCCAAGTTGGAGGTGTCGATATTTAAGTACTATATTGTGTATGCCCTGAAGGCTGGAAAGAAGGAGAAGGTTGTGGATTTCTTTGGGACGTATGGGAATGATCTGCTGCAGAGAGGGGAGGAGTGGACGCCATGGTTTGGTTTGTCTTTCTTTCTCATTTTTAATTTTCTTTGATTTTTTTTCATTTATATCATTTACTCAATATAAACCTATCAATGCCCCTCAAGATTCAAGAAGGTTGAAGGGATGTGTGTAAACGATGTCAAAAGAGGGAGAGGGAAATCTAAGAGAACTTGATGTAACTAATAAGGAAGCATATGCATTTGCTATTTGTTACGGAAGAGTTGGCTCAAATAGGCTAGAATTGAGGTGGAAGATCCATGTCACCGACCTCACATTGTTAGGATAAGGCGCTACTTGATTGCGATTATGATTATTTGCATAATATCTATAACATGAGTGTAGACATCTAAAGCAGTTCCTGGAATGTTCGTATGTTTATGTCTTTAATTTTCGTCCTTTATAATGTAAATGTCTTTTCTGTTAATTGATTTCTGGCACCTGGGTTTGTACTTTGCAGCAACTCCATATATTAAGAACCCGAGTGTGGATCCTCGGTATCGGATTTACTTCTCAAAGGAGTGGTTTGATGCATTGATTCTTTCTTTCCGGAATTTCTTGAGTGAGATCTTCAATGGAGTTCATATCCTTTTTTAGAATTTCGATTTTTTATAACATTCTCTCAATGTGTTACTTACGAATTACAATTGCTCAATGCTCCATGAATTTGATGCTTCAATACATATTTTACTTACAAGGCAAAAGTGAAGTGATTCTGAATATCTAAATTCTCTACCTTTTAAACTGTGTCAAAATGAATACATTGTACTTTGTTTTGTCATCTATTTGGCGTTTATGCCCATTCTATGTATCCTTAACCAATCCACGCATCCCTTCTCTATTGAAGATCAGCATAGAAAGAAACACTGTCAAGCGCCTTAAGAATGACATTAAGCAGCTGAATGATAAGTTGGCAGAACTCCAGGCATTACTTGAAAAAAAGGAGTCTGACCTAAGCATGCTTAGGAGGTAAGCCCCTGTTTGCATTACTGTACTAGATACATGACAGTGAAAGCAACCATGAGCACAGCATTTAGTCCACAAGCACTATATTTAGCTTGTAAGAAGTGTTTAAAAGGCATTCTTACCATGTTGCAAAATGCATATGATTGTGATATGAACATATATATGCTAATGTAGGTGATTAGAACAGCAAGCGTTTTATAACTCCATTCCATATTAATAGTCTAATAAACTTTTAAAAATCCAAATCAGACTATTAATATGGAATGGAGAGAGTGCAGTTTTTAAGTTTTGTGCATCCACATGTTAGCTCTTACCTAGATAATATGTGTTTTTATATGTGGGCATATGAGGTGAAGATATACACTTGTCTGTCAATATTTTGTGCTTTTATGCTATACCCTATACTGGGACATAAAATGTTGACGTGGGTCTCAGTTTGATCATGTTGTAGTGGTCTCCGTCGATCTGCATACTCACGTAGTTCTGAGTGAAAATGTTGAAGGACTTGAGCTTAAGAAACTATTTATTTGCACTCTAAAAATTGGTGAAAAACTTGTACGATTTTAAAGCTTAAAATTGCAAATCTTTATAATTTTTTGAAGCATTATTATTATTAATTAAAGCATAAAAAATGTCAAAACATATATTTTTAAAGCAATCAAATACACCCTATAGAATCAGTGTGATGGGCAGCTACTGATGCTAATGTGGAAATGCACTATCTTCCAGCATAGAATACAAAAGAAAGAAAGGAAAAATGTTAAGTTGCGGTTTGTATCATGTGTCATAGACTCGGAGGAAAGTAGAAAACCTTTCAACTAGTTGGAAATGTACTTGTGCTGGAACCTAACTGTTTTTGCTAGAATCAAATGTCGTTTAGAATATATGCAAAGAGTTTTGCACTTGACATGAGGAATAATGCCTAGCCAAATAAGGACATAGGCAAACGGAAAGAGCACATCAGCGATCAGTGGTTTCTTCATGGACTTTTACATGAAACAAGGGGGAGAATTTTAAGAGATACTCCCTCCATCCAAAAAATAGAGATGGCATTTGAAAATGGGTCAAATTTATTCAGCTAAGCCAGGCACCTTTCTCCTTAAGTGAAATTCTATGATGCTGCCACTTATTTCTGGATTGGTAAAAACTCAAATGCAGTCTCTATTATTTGGACGGAGGGAGCAGTATTCAGCTAAGCCAATGGAATATGGCAGCATACTTGCTAGAATGGGAATCTTCAGTTAACCTTTCTAGGTCTGATCTTCTTACAAAGAAACAATATTCATCAACTTGTTGTATTATTGCTTCACTGATTATTAAGAGGAAGGTTTAAGTCAATGTAATATGCAAATGTGCTTGATGAAGTAATCATCTAGTATTAACTCTTGCTGTGTCATTCTTTAAAGAGGAAGTTAGTTCAGTCTTACGGAAGATGGTACTATGTTATTTGCAAAATGTATGTGGATTTTTGTATGTTTGTGAGTGTCTATTTTTCTATAGTGAATACGGTCTTGTAGAAAAGGAATACTGCAAAAACTTTACCTAGTAAACAAAAAAAAGAAACACCTGCTTTATGCCTAAGTCTCAAGGAAGTTCCCGCATAATAACCATTTTAGAACAACAATTTATGTCTTTGAGAAGTTGATAATACTTAATTGTTCATTTTACTTTTTGCAAGAGCATTTGTGTCAAAGAAACAGATTTGTATGAGTTGGAAGTGGAAATGGTATATTATGGAGCAGAATAGTGGAGCATAGTCATGCGACCAACTCCTATATGGGATTAGGCATTGACGTGCTATCTTGGATAGCTTATAATTTCTAAAATGTTGTACGTTACTCTGCATGTGTTTATATGCTATATTGTTTTTATATATTTTAGTTTGCCTTTTCTGTGTTAATCAGTTTATAATAGTTAATCCAGTCATGACCTTGAAATGTTGGCAGACTTCATTGATTGTGCTTAACAAAATGAGCTCTCTGCAGTCCATTCACTTATAAGATCTTCTATGAAAAGACATATAGGATCCGGAGTTCACATACCATAGAAGTAATGGTTGTTGATTCAGAATGAAGTGAAGATGTTGTTTGACTTATTTTTTGGTGAAGTTACCAAAGTTTTTGGTTTTATTAGACTCTTAACATGATTTTTTTTAAATATTTGTTTCTGTATGGTATTTAATTGCGCATCTGACTTGCCTCTCGATTTGAAGATGTGTTTTCATAAAACGAAGAGGTGCAAATTAGTCTCTTTATATGCAACTAACGCTTAAAGGGAACTATGTTTTAAAGTCCTAAACTTTTCTGAAAAAATTAGAGAGATACATGCTGTAAAGATGTTAGTAGTCAATTTACCTTAGTGATTTTAGTTTCCATTTTGTACAAAAAGCAGATATTAAAATTCTGTATTGCATATCAATTGAAGTGAGGCACCGATTTTTATTCATTAGCTCTTTGCGAAGAGTAAGCTTTCTGACTTTTTATCAAGTACTTGTTATCCGAATCCAGAGACTTAGGAATCTAGATTTCTTGTTTGCTTATTTTCCCGAATCCTTATGAAAGCTTAGTTCAATATATATGTTGCTTACTCACTTGCATGACGTAATGAAGGTTACCTGCTAAAAAAATCTTACATTTACATTAACTATAGCATATCTGCTATTTTATATTATACTTTCCTTTTCGTTTCAGTATTTGTGCATCCGCAGCAGACTCTAGCATGATTCGTGTGAATAGCCCCACATCTAATTCTGCAGTTGAGACTGCTGAAGATACATACAAAGAAGGCTCTTCAGAGTCTTATCATGGCACAACTTCGTCGACTTTTATTACTAAAACAGGAGATGTATTACAGCAGCACGATATCCCTAGTCCTTCAAACAGTTTGGAAGAATCAACTGCAGGCAAAAATGGACATGATCCAAAATTTCTAACAATGCTTCCTCTTGAACGTGAACGGAATGGAGGTAGCCATCTGAGGTTCCAGGCTGTCCTTCCTTCAGGTTCGTAGTTTCTCTGCATGTTGTAGTTATAATTTGTAGTCGGCTTCTAGTTTTTGTTTGATTCACATTTTTTTCCAATTACTTTTTCATGATCATAATCATAATCATAATCAAGTAGCGCCTTTTCCCAATTATTTGGGGTTGGCGACATGAATCTTATTCCTCCATTCAGGCCTGCTTTGGGCTACCTCTTTTCCAATTACATTTTCTCCCACATATATATAAAATCTTTTGATGTACTTATCTTTTGGCTATGGGGCACTTTTCTTTTTATAGAAGATAGCCTGGAAGGGAATCAAGAAGAATGTTTTCCTGAAGTAAAGGTGGCATATCAGGTCTCTCTCTCTCTCTCTCTCTCCACATTTTCTGGTTGTGATCCTTTATTTCTTTCTCACGCTAGCTTAATAGGCAAACACATGAATAACAGGAAACGTTCTTGGGCCACACTAATGTAATTAGCCGGTGCCGCTTTTCTGCTGGTGGGAACAATATTGCTAGTGCTTCAACAGATAAAACAGTGAGGTAATCATAAATCACTGAGTACTATATTGTGGTGAAAGGCTGTGCGTTATATCTAATTTATATTGCTTTTTTTCTTTACATTTTATATATCTGGGTATAGGATTTGGACTTACGATTCATCAACGCCAACTTCCAGAAATGCAACCATATATTGTGGGGCTGAGATCATGTCTATTGACTGGGAGTGCAAATCTGACCGCTTGGTTTGTTCTTTTTCCAGGGTCATGTCATTTGATGTTTATAGCAAATTTGGGTGATTTCTAGGGGGATCGTATTTTCAACTATTTCTCATTGCCTTTGAAAATAGTTGCTCATAGGTACTGCCAATGGGGGTATCAAAGCATGGAATGTAGATGCCAAGAGAGTAGTTTGTGATTTAAGCACTACTGCAGCATTTCCAAGGTTCTTATTTAGAAAAAATTGAACTTTTATGATCTTATTTACTTTCCTAATGGATACAATATTTGTTGGTAATGACCCTCGGAGATTGTTTTTAAGGTACTTCTTTTTTTATTTCAGTGTCTTGGACTTGAAATGTAGTCCTGTGGAACCAATTTTTGTCTCTGCTGCAGCATCCGGAAAACATGGCTCTAGTAATATGGATAGTTTGGGCATTGCTTCATTAACTGTTTGGAATATGAAGACATGGAAGGCAATGGTATGTGTTAGCTTGTCCAAAAAATTCGTGTGTTTGTTCTACTAGTGGCTCATGTAAGTTTATGCTGTTTGATATTAATTAACCTATCTGTCTTTAATGAAGACAGTCCTTCCTCTTGGCCAAGATCCACCGGCAATTACATCTCTGTGTTTCAATCACAATGGGAAGATATTAGCAGCCTCTGCAATTGATGGAATGATTCACATGTTTGGTTTCCTTTATATAGTTACTTTGATGTTAAAATATTATTACTTGATAAAATAGTGTCACCGTATAACATAACAAGTTACATCTCTAATTCCCTAATTGTTGGCGTACCTCTTCACGATTATAATGTCCTTAACAAGAAGAAGATATGTCTGCTGGTCTACAAATAACAGGTTGGCCTGCCCACGATTCTGCTGTATCTTCTGTTCAATTTGGACCTGATGAAACAAGCATCTTCAGTATGGGTTCTGATGGAATGGCAAGTACATATATAACTATATGAAATTTTCCTGCATTTACCGTGTTCTTCATAAGTTGAATTGAAAATATATTTGCAGATCTTTGAGTGGAGTTTACAGAACCAAGGTCAAGTTCTTTGGTCAAGAGATTGCAGCAGGTACTTTTCCAGTTGGAAGTCACCTTGTTCAAGGTTGACATATGCTTTTGCTATTCTACAATTAAATTAATTGCTCTTGTAAGCAATGGAATTCCATCTGTTTGCATACAATATAAAGAACTCAATGATGTCCTGCTCTAATTTTTCCTATAAAGTGTGTGCCTTAGCTCAACTAAGCCCAAAAAGGGGAAAAGAATATGTTGCTATCTCTTCCCTCGGTCTCCTAGACTTGCAAAATGTCATTGCATGTGTTTTATTACATTTCAATTCGTTTCTCAAATATTCCCTTAAATTATGCAGTTGATTAGTTGAACATATGCAGAACTGAAACAGACTATGTAGTACATATAGCCAAAAGAAAATGACTATGTAGTACAAGCATCTTTTTAAACCATTGAGAAATATCTTTCCTACGTAGGTTTTGCACTGCAGAGAGCATAAATGTGTGCAGACATGAGATGGCATTGGATTCTAATGGCAGAAGATTACTAACAACTTCTGGTTCAGTTAGATCGCCTATATATCAGGTATGCACTGTTCACTACATTGTCTCCAGTAGTTATTTTTTCTTGTCCAAAATTGGGGCATATCCTTAAATGAGAGTCGCTATCATCCTGACCATTCTGGATGGGTGAAAACTTAACGCATAGGTTTTTAATATGGGACATTATCCTTAAATGAGAGACGCTTGTTCACTGAAATGAAGTATAGAAATTTGCTGGGGGCCTCCAATTGTTTCTTTTGTTTTCTTCACGTCATTTCTGAGATTGTCAGTTTGCTAAAGTCACTAAAAAGGCAACGTCATTTCTGAGAATTTTTTTACAAAGAAGTACTCCCTCCATCCGAAAATAGTAGGTACATTTCCCTTCTTCCTGTGTCTGGAAAAAGTAGGGACAGGTAGGCTTATTTCTCAGCCACAGAGGCCTTTCCTCACTTGGGGATTCATTGTCATTTAAAAATTTCAAATCTCCACACTGTACATACCTTTTTTAGACAGAGGGAGTAATATTTTTCTCTTATGGCTGAGGTTTATTTAAAAGGTTTTCTTCAATTACAGGTTCAAGGCCACATGAGTGGGCTTAGAACGCTGCCTCACACAGCAGCCATCACAACCGTCGACTGGCACCCAACGTTGCCCGTCTTTTTAACCGGTTCAGCGGACCACTCTGTCAGAGTCACCTCCATCTGCTAGTGGGCAAGCTTATTTGTCCTCTTTTGACCGTCCTCTCTTTTCTCCATAGTTAAAATATTTGATTGATTCGTGATTGGTTAGTTACTAGCCCATTAAAAAGAGGTTCCAGCATGCTGTTTGTGCTCACCATTCATGACTTTTCAAGAGCAAGTTTCTGAGTGCAAAGTTATAAAGATGCACTTCAGATTTAAATGTCGTCTGGAGGTATATTAAGAGGGCCTATATTTTGTTGTTGCTGACAGAAAAATAGGTATAATGTTAAATCAGAGACCACATATCCATTTATGTCAATTTGGTGTAGTGATTTGCATGGTGTAATGATTTGCATGATGTCTTGAATTGGTGGATCTTCAATTTGGTATGAAATTCTGCGAGCTTGGTACTGTGCCATTCACCATTATATATCATTGTATGAGCATGGTTTAGCTTTATACTTCTCATTTTCTAAATGGTTTTAATCATTAAAGTTCCATAAAGCCTATGTCAGTTTAGGGAACTGCCTCTTTTCACAGGTCTCATCGGATTCGAATGCGAGAATGTGGAGTGCAGTTGGTTATAGTCTTTCTATAAAATTAATTTACATATGGCTTATATAGTATCTATCCAGTTCAAGGCTGAGCTTGGTTAGCTCAATTTAAACTTCATTTAGCTCAAGCTTGTTAACTAGTTGAATCAATTCCTAAATAGATTGTCACTTGTGGCCAACCATTGGGCAAATTTGTTTGATAGAATAAAGAAGAATCAGCCTTAAATTATTTGACGTATTACCGTTATACCATATGATGTTATTTGCAGTTTTCCCGCGTGAACTGCCCAATTGGGGCGGGGCGTAATTGTGGAAGATCTGTATGGGAACCTGAAATTAATCATATTTAGAGTTTTTTACTATCAGCCTGACTCTTGATTGGTGACTTGTATTTGAGAACTTAAAAAAAAATCAGGTGTGATTTGTGTTTGGCAAAGTCGGTGAAAATTTTCTGTTTTGAACGGTGGCGGTGACCGGATATGGGTGGTTGGTGGCTGGCGATGGCGGCGGTAGTGGTGGTCGGCGGCGGTTGGGGGGCGGTGGCAGTCGTGGGCAGTGGTTGGCGGTTGTGGTGGGTGGTGGTCGATGGTCGATGGTGGTTGGGCGGTGCCAGTGGTAGAGGTGACGAGGAAAATTTTTTCAGGCCGATGCCCGTTCAAATGAGAATCAGCATTTTCACCTCTTCTAAGGGTGATTTGTTGATTTTTGTCTTCTTTCAGGAGTGAAAATTGCCTACTTCATTTTTCAAAGAGAAGGGTTTACATGAGATCGTTCTCATATAAGGAGTATGAGGCCAATCTTTATACCCATTAGATTTTGATCGGAGGATGGATATCAAATCAGTGGGTAGGTGAGTGTGTCACATCAAGAGTTAGGTGACATCATTATAGCTAGTTGTAGCCGTCAGATCAAGATCCGACGGCTACGATTTAAAGTGGCCTCATATAAGCTATATGAGAGCGATCTCATTTAAACTTTTCCCTTTTTCAAATGCGCTAACAGCTAATAGGTAAAAATAGGTTATTTTTTTCACCTATCATCATCATTAGCTTTTATGAGGAAAATCAGTAACCAAACCACCTTTCAGCCCTTTTAGGCTGAAAGAAGTTAATTTTTTTTTTCAGCAAATCAGTAACTAAACGCTCCATGAGTGCAACATTGAAGTAAATTTTTAAGGACGTGCAAAGCAAAGATCTGGAACAACATTGAAGTTCGACTAGGAGAAGAATGATGAACTTTAAATAGGCGAACTGCAAATCCAAAAGTACATCATCATCATACGCCTTTATCCCGGCTATCTAGGGTCGGCGGCATAGATTATATACCGTATTTGACTCTTATCGGAATCAAAATAGTACAAAATTCATACAAAGAAATAGAGTGGCAAGTTTTTATGCCGGATGCCCTTCTTGACACAACCCTCCAAAGAGTGGACAATGATAAGAAGATTTAACATCATCATATTTATCATACACCTTTCCAAATATGTAGATTGGCTTCATGATATGATGGTTGCACATGAAATATTAATATGCCATCTTCCATCACAAAACAGGTAACAATGAAATCCAAAATTACATCAAATAACAAAAAACAGGAAGTGAGGGGTGTCCAGAGTCCTTAGGACTTGAGTAGAACGGGCAAATGGCCTCTTAAGAGCATTGCATAACACCGCCAAACCTCCTTTCGCTTTGGATGCTTTACCATCAATTGGTCCATTCATTTTGTTCATTGTGATATAAGGCAACTTTTGGGAACTAACCCACTTACCATGGGGACAGATACATTGATCCAAAACCAATGGCGTCATCAGCAGTAATTGTGGCCCAGAAAGAGAGCAAGCGATGCCATATCGGGCACTTGATAAGTTAGTTTCACTAAAGCTTCCACTTCCACGGCTATTTCTCTTGCTTCTTGATTCCATCTTCCTACCCAAGTTCATGTTTAATTTCTCCCCAAATCAGCTCCAATTCCACTTCCATCATTTTCTGGGATGATTATGCCTGAATTTTTTCTTCTCAATATTCCTGTGGGAATGCACATTGGATCATGCTCTTGCTTTGCTGTTGAAACAGCTTCAACTTCGATAATTGCGCTGTTTTTTCCATTGAATTCTTTGCATGGTCTCCGTGTTCCTCTGATAATAAAATAAGTCAAAATTACAAAATGTCCATTTCAGTGACGTTAGAAGCAGATTAAAAAGTTTATTTGGTGATTTTAAGTCTTAGCTCCTCTTCTCTCTTATTAATAAACAACTACACATCATATTAGCAAAGATATGTTGTACTTATCTAATTAATTGTAAGTGGTTTACATTTAGATGCGCATGTGTACTAAAACTTAAGTCCCAAGCATGTTTTGCATAAGATGCACTTAAAAGATGGCATTTGCCAACTATTGTCATTTATTGCACAAAAGAATGAAGAATTAGATGATGAACAAACGGAAGATACAAATGAATTATCAAACCTTAGACAAAGGTTGATGACATTAAGGAAGCATGTTAGTGAAAAAAGAAATACCTTCGAGTGAAATCTATTGTCGCAAGCGCACGAATCGAATGCAGAATAATGGCTACGAGGTTGATCCCTCAGAGATTGGTAGGATATTCAACCTAATTCTAAGAGTATGTGTAACAAGCAGCAATGAAATGAAAAATTCTGATTTTTAACTTCTAATTAACCAATCAAATGTCTTCTAATCTTAGTATACATAAATTAACTAAATCAAAAGATAAAAGAAAGAATAAGCTTGATTTCTGTTTTTAGTTCGTCTGCAATCCCATCTTGCATTGCTCCCTCCTCCACCTTCTGCAACAGTCTCTCAACTGCACGCCTCAACCGTTCTGCTCTTTCTCTCGAACAGAGCAGACAGTCCCCAATTCCGGCCCAAAGCAAAGCTCTCCTGAAACCATATCAGTTTTTCCTCTCCAGTATCAATTCTTCTAAAATCCACGAATCCAGTAGTTCCTCTCTCCCGTTTGCCCAGCCGCCTCTCACAAGCAGAAATTCTGCTATGTTTTCTCTCTCGAGCAAAACAGAACACCGTCTCTGTCCACGAGCAGCCCTCTCTCTGGCCAGCACCTTCAATCGATTCTGCTGCCAAAGCCAAATCTTTTCTGAGAGCTCAAATCAGCCGGCCAGAATAGAGCCAATCTGCTTTGCTCTCTCGAGCCAAAGCAACCTCTCCTCAAGCCGTCCTCTGTAATCAACCCCCTTCTCAACTGCTGGCAATAATAGGTCTCCTTCCAAACAGAACACAACAACACAACTCCCCAAAATAGAGCCGCCCTATTCCTCTCCAAAAAACAGACACAAAACAACTCTTCCTCCTCTTATCCGCCGGCCAAACAGTTCTTATGGTCCTTCAGAACATAGCCCAGAAAACAAAGCCGCCTTTCAGAACAGACCGTCCCCTTCTCTACAAAGGCCCCTCCTTTATAGCATTTCGGCCAGCCTTAATCTCCTGCCCAATTGAACAAACCTTCCATCCGAAGGACGCCTCTGATCTTCCCGATTCGACAGCTTCCAAATCGAGAATTTCCAAATGACACTTCTTTCCGTGTTCTATTCACGCCGAAATCTTCTCCTCCATTTCCGTTGCCTTGCCGTCAACCTTGCCACCGTTGTCAGAACCGCCGATGAGTGCTCTCACCATTCTCGACCTTGCCGCCAAGACCCATGGTCACCGGATGTTCAGCCTCGCCCGTCGTGAGCGCTCGAGCCTCTGTTTTTTTGAAACACCCTAGCTCCGGCTCGGGTCTCTTTTCCTTTTTTTTGTTTTCTTCAACCGAACCGACGACCGGTTCGATTCTTATTCATCTTTTCCTTTTCATTGGATTGAACCCGTCGTAACAACCTCGTCCATCGGATCTTCAACCTCTTCACATAAAATGATTGACGTGTTTCACATTCGGCGATCTGAATCTGGAGCTCTTTAAGTCCTACATAAATAAATCAAATCTAAATTAGACGCGTAATAAAATATAAATCTATTAAATCAAATTATTGCATCTAAATAACTCAATTAAGCGCACTTATCTATATATTAAACTCCTAATTACTCATTTAACATTAATAACCATTCATTAACCTTATTTTAACTAAAAAACGATTAACGTATAGGTAGAAAGACATATAAAAATGTGTATATTTTACATATGTCAGTGCCATGTATATATATAGAAGCTATATTTATATGTTAACTTTTGTACGGCAAGCTGTGTCGATAAAGAACGTGAGTAGGGACTTCTTGGTTAGGTCAGCCATATAAATGCCCTTCTTGTTTTTTACACAGCAATGCCCTCCAGTAACTCAGTTTATACTTTATACCTTAGTTCTTTCACGGATTGTGAATTTCTTATATCTTACCAACTTTTCATTGGTAATTATATGTTCCCTCTGTCCAAAATTAATAATAACATTTGGCTTTCCAAAATGAACTAATTATACTCCCTCTGTCCAGAATTATTATTCGTAATATAAAATTTTCTAAATGAACTTCATTTGGAAAATCCTTTTGTTAATAACAATTCCAGACGGAGTGAGTAGTTTATTTTGGAAGACTAAATGTTACTACTAATTACTTACTACTAATTACGGACTAAGTATTTATTTATCTTTAACTCACCAGTTTTTATGACTAGGAAAATCAAATCTATGTACCGTCATGTTCACACCCATTTCTACCTAGCATGTCATTTACTCTATCCTATACATATATATATATATATATATATATATATATATGGGAAAAGTTTAAATGAGATCGCTCTCATATTGCTTATATGAGGCCACTTTGAATCGTAGCCGTTGGATCTTGATCTGACGGCTATAAATATCCATAATGATCTCACCCACTCCTTGATGTGACACACTCACCTACCCACTGATTTGATATCCACCCGCCGATCGGAATCTAACGGCTATAAAGATTGGCCTCATGCTCCTTATATGAGAACGATCTCATGTAAACTCATCCCTATATATATATATATATATATATGGGAAAAGTTTAAATGAGATCGCTCTCATATAGCTTATATGAGGCCACTTTAAATCATAGCCCTTGGATCTTGATCTAATGGCTACAAATAGCCATAATGATCTCACCCACTCCCTGATGTGACACACTCACCTACCCACTGATTTAATATCCATCCTCCGATCGGAATCCAACGGCTATAAAGATTGGCCTCATGCTCCTTATATGAGAACGATCTCATGTAAACCCTTCCCTATATATATATATATATATATAGGGAAAAGTTTAAATGAGATCGCTCTCATATAGCTTATATGAGGCCACTTTGAATCGTAGCCGTTCGATCTTGATCTAACGCTACATATAGCCATAATGATCTCACCCACTCCCTGATGTGACACACTCACCTACCCACTGATTTAATATCCATTATCCGATCGGAATCCAACGGCTATAAGAATTGGCCTCATGCTCCTTATATGAGAACGATCTCATGTAAACCCCTCCCATATATATATATATATATATATATATATATATATATATATATATATATAATGGATCCATTTGTCAAATAACGATTTTAATTGAACGACCAACCATAGTCCATAGGGAAGGATTCTGTCCGAGGGGAAGATAAGGTTCAGAGCCAAATGGAGCTATTAATGTGTGACCGAGGAAGTATCATTTTTTATGGGCAAGAATCGCACATCCTCACATTTCATCCACCAACAAAATTCAATCCTGTGACCTCCCCCCATAATCGGGAGAGAAACAACCAGCGCACCAAAGGCTGGATAATCACTTTATCGGGTTATTTCACGTAGAAAGGAAAAAACATCTTCGCATGTTTTTTTTTGGGTGACCCTAAACTATGTTTTAGATTTAATTAGTGGCAACAATGGCGATCAAAAAAACGGCAGCCGAGGGTTCTTAAGCAGGAAAAGTTACCAGGCTATGTCGTGTTGACAGTGAAGAGTTACTAGACTTTTTTGGCCTTTTCATATATGTGACTCTTACCTATAAAGTGATAGGGTTTTCCCTGGATGTAGAGGCAAGCCGAGGAGGTATTATAGATGTGACTATACTAGAAGTTTGCCCTATCATGATTGAATCATTCCAAAGGAAAAATTATTAGGTGTAGATAGGACACCGTGCTGGTGTCCTATCGTGGTGTCGATCACCAATGGGTGATTGACACCACAACACCTTTAGTGGCCCTTACTCGAGCAAAGTGATAATCATGGGTCACCATGGGTGCTGTGGTGTCAATCACCCATTGGTGATCGACACCACGATAGGACACCAGCACGGTGTCCTAGCTACACCTAATAACTTCTCATTTCAAAGACATCTGCCTTCAATTCAATTGAAGGGCCACCATGGGTGCTGTGGTGTCAATCACCCATTGGTGATCGACACCACGATAGGACACCAGCACGGTGTCCTAGCTACACCTAATAACTTCTCATTTCAAAGACATCTGCCTTCAATTCAATTGTCTTTCTCGATCTTTTATGTCTCGTCAATTAAGTATAGATTTGGACCACCTATAGGTGAGGAATATTCTATAATGTATCGACGACAAAATATCTGAGATATTATATAAAAAAAACATTGATGGTTTAAAACTAATTTTTATCGTGTATTTTCACAATATAACTTTTAAAATAAGTGATACTAATTTAGATAAGTATAAATTTTAAAATATGTATAAATATATATATATATAATTCAAAATATATATTTGCGTTTTAAACCCATATCCTTCCAATTAACATAGGATGAGAAGAGATTTTATTATTAGTACCCTTCAAGAGAGACCTTTAACGTACCAACTTGTTTAGAGAATTTTACAAGATACACCCTCAATATTTAGTTGTTATCAAGTACCTCTCTATTTTTGGCATTTATATTTTATCCTCCAAATTGACAGTGCTCAAATGGGTCATATTAGACCCAATATGTTACATTAATTTTTCTATTGAATACGAATCTGCTGCGGAGGCCCGAGCCCTCCCCAGCATTGGACATCAATAAGTGATCTACAGCTTGTTGCAGAAGGTTGAGCCTTCCAAAGCGTCGACATAAGTTATCTCTGATTTCGGTTCGGGCCAGGTGGGGTTAACCACTTCCCTATGGAAAAGAACTTTTTTTAAGTTCCTCCTCATCCTTTGTTGTCCCCTCCCTTGATCTGCAGTGTTCTAGCTCTGACTGCAGCGATTTGCCAGGGTTTGAGCAGCGGAATGAGCCTTTCAAACTGCAAAAGGGAAGATTGAATGTTCCGGCCACGGTTGATGTCTGGGAATTCCTTTGATTGCATGGCTGAAGTTGGAAAGTAACTGGTGCCAGCCTGTTATTTGCACACCCACATATACGTCCATTCTCTCTTGTCAGCTTCTATTCAACATTACTACTAATTAAGTTCACTATGTTCGAATCCCATCGAATGGAAAAAAAACCTCACCCAAAAAAGTGAAGCTAACACATTAGTCTGGAAGTACCAGTCGAAGCTGCTGATAACGCTTAATACCAATAGGAGCTTAATTTAACACTCAATTCAATACTATCTAAAGATAAATTAACGGAATGAGTGATTTGAGAGCATATTATCATCATCATCATCATACGCCTTATCCTAGCTATCTGGGATAGGCGGCATGGATTATATACCGCATTTGACTCGTATCGGCATCAAAATGGCACAAAATAACATTGTTATTATAAGAGTTGCAAAATCTTATGCACAACCCACTATTCTTGCAAAACATATAGCTTTGGAATTAAAGAATCAAGTTTCATTTTGAAAGAAGGCAATGAGCTATTGAATTAACTGAACAAGCCGATACAAAAGGAATTCAAATACAAATAGGGTGTATCGATGGAAAAGAAATTGCACATGTCAAATGGATCAGAGAAGGTAGGGTTCCCCCTACAAACCATTCGAGCTAGGATTGATCATTGTTCCTATACAGTTCGAACTATCTATGGAGTATTAGGCGTTAAAATTTGGGTATCTGTGAGCAATAATAAATAGACCCTCCATAGAATAGAAAATGAAAACCATTTCATTCTTTTTATCCTCAATCAAAATAAGTCATTCTAATTCTTAATTCTATAGGGTTAAATAAAAATTCAATTTGCCTTTTCGCAGAATTGCTATGCTTAGTGTGCGACACGTTGGTTTTTTTCTTTAGAGTTGGGATTAAAAAAATAGAAACACACCGGTCCCTTACTAATAACTAGAGAACTAATAACCAACTCATTGCTTCGTATTATCAAGATCCAAGAAAACCATCACTATATGATCGCCACATCATATAGTTGTAGCAACTGAATTTTTCATTTCTATCATATAATAAAAGAAAAATCCATCTGATTATGGATTGTGAATCAAAATAGAAGGATGCCTGTAAATGGAAAGCAATTTATAAAGCACAAAATATTCCAAATAATAGAAGAGCAATACAATCTTCGAACAGCTGTTGCGCAGTTTACTAAACCACAAATAAAGCAAGGCAGATTACATTTTCTCACTTTTAACAGAGCCCAGGCATTACTAGCAGGAGAAAACAAGAAAGGGAGAAAATACTAACTGGAATAGATTGCTCAATGCTGAGATGAACCAGGTTGTGCAGGAGGGCAGTACTGCTGCGCAGCAGCCGCAGGTGGAGCTCCTGACTGATAAGGAGGATACTGCTGGTACTGTTGTGGGGGAGGAGGTGGCATATACCCATATGGGGGATAAAATGGCTGGTACTGACCTGGAGGGGGAGGGGGCCCTGGGTATGAATGGGGCCGGTGTTGCTGCTTCTCTGAGGGCCCTTTTGCATCAGCTGAACCACTAGCAGTACCCCCACTTGGATCTTGTGTTGGTATTAAAGAACCCATACGCTGAGGATCCATGGATGGATAAAAAGATCGTTCTGGGGCAGGTGGAACAGGAATATTAAAATAGTTGTAATACTGTGGCGGCTGGTCTTGTGTGCCTGGAGGCTGAGGCTGCTGACTCTGCTGATGCGATATAACGGACCTTGGGAGCATACCTCCAAGGGCAATTGCCCTTGCAGTTTCATCACCATGGTTTTCTGATTCAGGTTTAGGAGCTTGCGGCTTCCCCCATAATAATTTTAGCCGTAAACCCTTTATTACAAGTTTGTTTGAAAGCTCTTCTGCTGCTTTTTCAGCACCTTCTCTTGTGGTGTAGGTTACAAAAGCGCATGCACGTTGATGGACTAAACGTACAGCTTCAATTTCCCCATGAGCATAGAAGTGGTCTCGAAGATCCTGCTCAGTTACTCTTTCATCGATTCCACCAACATACAAGGTTCGAATACTCTCATCTTCTGGAGGGACAAGTGATGGCATCTCACCTGCCTTGTTCAGGAGCTTTGCAGCGACTGGATCATTAATCCTGAAAAGAAAAACAAAGAAAAAACAAATAATCCATGAGACAACAATAAACTGAAGAAAGTCAAATTTGTAACAGAAGCATCAGAGTTTCAGTCTAGATGTTAATTATATTCAATTTGATGAAAGTTGGAGGCAATCACAATCCCCATAACATAATTAATCTTTGCCCCTTTGTATTGCCCCTTTTTGCATAGTCTTAACTTTAAAAAATGAATGAAACAGAGCACAACATATAATGAGCATTGCCGTGGAAGGATATATAAAAGAACATCACTAAGAATCTTAACTTTAAAAAATGAAAGAAACAGAGCACAACATATAATGAGCATTGCCGTGGAAGGATATATAAAAGAACACCACTAAGAAAAAAGTGAGACTTCTTTGGTCACTGGTCACTTCTCATGAATGACCAAGATGAGAATAAAGTTATTTATCCCATAGTCATTAATTATAAGAAACAACTATCAGTTCCCGAGTTAGGAGATAATACTCAGTCTGGAGTTAGTGATAACACCCTAATTAATCCCACACTGGCGGTTAAGAACCCCCCCAACCTCAAATTGGTAAAAGAAGCTTCAAAGTTTGACTCCACAACATGACAAAAAATAAGCTACCTTCCCCAAAAACATAAAAAAACTGCCCTTTTTGCATAGTGGTCCAACCTTGCAAAAGGAAAGAACCACAACTTAAAGACGCTTTAAAAAGAGTTAGAGATGTTGTAAGCTCTATAATCCTTTCCCTGCATTTAATGCCTGCTTTCACCAAACAATAGCAGCAGGGACCACATAAAGGGGTGTCCCCCATGATCACAACAAGGCAGCCTAATTACGATCCAAGAATATATCAAAGATGAATATCATAATCATAATCAAGTAGCGCCTTCCCCAACTATTTGGAATCGGCGACATGGATCTTACTCCTCCATTCAGGCCTATTTTGGGCTACCTCTTTTGTAAGAAATAGTAAAGTTAAATCCTTTTTTATTAACTTCATCCAAATTCTCTTAGGGGTGCATTTGGAAGCTGAAAAAAATAATTTTTCAGCCTTGAAAGGTGAAAATTTTTACCTAAATTTTTACCTATCAGGGTGAAAAGTGTTTGAAAGCTGAAAGGGTAAAAAGTGATCGATGACGGTGATAGGTAAAAATTTTCACCTTTCCACGTTTCAGGACTGAAAGGTGTTTGTTTGCTGAAAGGCTGAAAAATGGCCCTGAAAGGTGATAGGTGGCAACTTTCACCTTTCATGGCGAGAATCAGGCTAATGAATCAATCGTCGTACCTCTTCAACGAAAAAAAATCAACTCTCTCCCAGAAGTTCGTCCCCCTAGTGAATACCCCCACCCCAACGGTGCCCCGTTGAGCCGAAACGATTACACGATACCCAAAGCTGACGAATACAAATCAGCGTGATTTATTTTCAGTTCCCAAACATATTTAACATTTCACAAATTAGGCATGAAAATTTTCACCCTGACAGCTGACTACTTTCATGTTCTAAACGGGTTGTCACCAATCAGGAAAAATCAGCGTGATTATTTTCAGGCTGATATAAATTTTCAACCTATCACCTATCAGTATCCAAACGCACCCTAGGTCTCCCTCTCCCTCTTTTACCATCGTTTACATACATGACTTCTAATCTCTTCACAGGGACATCTATTGGTCTTCTTTGCATATGCCCATACCAACACAACCTACATTCCCCCAGCTTCTCTCCTAAAGGAACTACCCCTAAACTCTCACGAATATATTCATTTCTAATCCTATCTCTCCTGATTATCCAACTCATCCACCTTAACATTCTCATTTCGGCTACATTCAATTTATCTATGACTTCTCTTTGGTGCCTAGCACTTCGCTCCATAGAGTATTACAGGCCTAATGGCTGTCCTATAGAACTTGTCTTTAAGCCTTTTTGGAACACGCCTATCACGCAACACTTCTGAGGCTGCCCTCCACTTTACCCACCCCGTATTTATTCTATGCACCACATCACTATCAATATCCCCTTCTTTATGTATAATAGATCCTAAGTAGCGGAATTGATCACACCTTAGCACTTCTTGCCCATCTATTTCAATTAAGACTACCTATAGTTCTACCTTCTTTAAAATTAAATTATATGCACTATGTTTGAGTCCTACTTATTTTAAAACATTTTGATTCTAGAGCATCCTTCTACAATTCCAGTTTCACATTCAAACCTACTTTACTCCTATCAATTAAAACTACATCATCTACAAAAAACATACACTAAGGTACATTATCTTGTAAATGTCTAGTAAGCTCATCCATAATTAAAGCGAAAAGATAAAGGACTAAAAGCTAACCCTTGATGAAGACCTACCGTAATCGGAAACTCCTTGCTTACCCCCCCCCCCCCCCCCCCAACCAGAAACTCCTTGCTTCCCCCCCCCCCCCCCCCCCAATAGTTCGTACACTAGTCACAACCCCCTCGTATATATCATTTGTGATATCTATGTAACCTCTTATGACACCCTTCTATGTCAAAGGCGAATAAAATAATCAAAATAGAGATAATTATCAAAACATACACTAATAAAAAAAGGAAAGTGGATATGATACAATTTTCAATTTTGGACTATATGACCCGCAAGAATTTCATGTTATCAAAATAAAAAAATTGCACATACCCATAATAACGATCTTTGATATTCTGTTGAGATAATTCCCCTGTTTCAGGCATTTCATGACGATATGGACACTCGGCACCTCTTGTACATTCACCTCTAACATAGAAACTACAGACATGAGCCCTGTTTCTTTTGTAGTATGGTGTAGTTCTTTGAAGTTTCAGTATTGTGTCGTTTGGTCGTGCCTTCCCAAATGAGGATTCATAATCAATTCCAGCTCTAGCCTGAAAAAGAGCATCCATTATATCCTCTCAAGGGACAAAATCATGCATCGAGACAACACAAAACCAAATGGAGAATACTCTCCGCAAGTCAACACAATGAAAGCTAGATTATTCAATTTGTCCCTTTCAGGTTTTAGCAGAATGAGAGAAAAGGGTTCTATAACAGAAAAGCAAAATTTGATCTATGAAAAAATCGTAAGAACCAAAACCATTGTCAACAATGGGCCAAAGCTAATTATCCCCAAAAAAAAAACAATGGGCCAAAGCACATAGACATTTTAGCAAAGAGCTGTGGAGTTGGTGGAAATTTTTTTCTTAACCACCGGTGGCATATAAGTTTGTTCAAAGAAAAAGAGTCCTACTTCTCTTCATTAAAACTTATACATGTTACAATTGGAACATCTTTTTTTTTTCTTTTTTTTAAAAAAACACAATTGAAACGTATGTCCCTTGTAATCCAATAGGATCTAGCAGACATCTATGCAGCTGCTTCATAAGGTTACTGTGAACATCAGATCCAAATGATACAAGTTATACCAAACATTAGTTGCTTCAGAATTAAATAACAACCAGTATTCAATATACCCTAGAAATACTCCTAATATGTAGGATAAGTAGTCCATGGCACCATATCTTGCTCTTCTTAAGCTTTTCTTCTGCAATTATGTAGTTTCATCAACAAAGCTCTGGAGACGAGCTTTGTGAAATGAGGGTTACTAATACAGATTGTCAGTCACACCACATCTTTCAAAGTGAAAAATCATTCAAAAGTTCATCGAAGACTAACAAAAGATACACATTACTTGATGGAACACTAAACATCCCAATATTAAAAAAAAACTCCAAAAGCCAATTTCCAATCCAGCCAAACTGTCTAACAGAAACAACCCCAGGCCAAAAATTTCTAAGACAAACGGGTCTTAACCAAACAAAAAGCAATGAAAATAAAAGATGCCGAACCATAGCCTATTGGGCAGGTCAATAGAACCAGCAAACACAGAAAGCACTAAAATTTTAGAAAGTCTCTGTCTGATTAAGTACAGCCCTTTACAAATTGTCAAATACAGAAGTAAGCCTAATATGAACAACTAGATCTTCAAACCACCATGCTCATCAAACACCGCCTGGAGAGAACTCTTGCAAGACCTTGCTACGCATGTTAATAAAAACTCATTAAGCACTCCACACGCTGACAACAAGACACGCAAAAGCAACAAAAGATCACTCAATTTGGGCAAAAGTTTCTGGGTTAACATGTTATTTTTCATTGAGTGACCCTAGAATGTCTCATCCATTATAAACTACAGCAATACAAAACATTCAAGCATACCAACCATATATCTTGTGCAATTAGAAAAAGGAAAAAATTACCTCAATTTTGCTGAAGATTGCAATCATACAATCAACAACTCATACCCTCATATATCTATTCAAAATATTTAATTTTATTTATCAGGAGTATCCAGAAATTTAATATACTGCATTTGGACAAAATTTAAAATTATGTTAGTTTTCACTCAATAAACAGCTGTTGCTGTGGATTTAAAAACAAAAAAACATTTACTCTCTTCTTTTGGCTAGGTAAGACTCACGCACAACCAAGAGAGGTATGGTATAATGGGATCCAAGGTGGCCACTGGCCATAACAACTCCATGCAGTTTCCCTTCTCTCTCGTTTTGCAGGCTTTATGACAAATCATCAAGTTTCCAAAGTGAAAGCCTGAAAACTATGTGTGCAATAGATGGTTCAGTTAAAGCTGAATAAGACTTTTTCTCAAAACACACACTGAAATAAGACTGAGAATATGAACAAAGAAGAAGGGTAAGAGCAAAGGCCATTAATGCTCAATTTATGAGCCTTAAAAAGAGTCAATGAAACTGTTTTAGGCTTTTGTACAAAAAAATGTAGGCTATTAGCTGCTGCACGCATAGTATTAACCCCTTAAGAAAAATGCTCTTGTACGCTGTAATACCGCTTGAAGCATGTAATGCTTTCCGAACACTCGCATTGATAGTGTAGGCTCCACTAGGGCCATGCCTGGGAAAGTAATCCATGATTTTAGTTTCGTTTTGTCAAACCTAGACACAAAGACTCTCATTCCTAAATAGCCATTTTTTTAATAATCCGCAAATAGCCATATTAATTATTAATTACCAGGGTAGTGCATTCCTTGGTGTATGCATATTGATTATTAATTACCCACCCCGCATTCCTCAGTAGGTCTTCGGTCTTCATCAAGGGTCAGCTTTAAGTCCTTTTTTTTCTTTAGTCATGGATGAGTTAACTAGACATATGCAAGATAATGTACCTTGGCTTTTTGCAAATAATGTAGTTTTAATTAATGAGTAAAACAGGTTTGAATGCAAAACTAGAATTATGAAGTAAGGCTCTAGAATTAAAATGTTACAAAATAAGTAGGACTAAAACAAAGGACATGAAATTCACTTTTAAGGAAGGTAGAACTATAGGTAGAATCTTAATTGAAATAGACAGGCAAGAAGTGCCAAGGCGGTGATCAATTCCATTACTTAGGATCCATTATCTATAAAGAAGGGGATATTAATAATAATGTAGTACATAAGATAAATGTGGGGTAGGTAAAGTGGAAGGGAGCCGAGAGTTTTGTGTGATAGGCATTTTCCAGAAAAGCTTAAAAGGCAAGTTCTATAAGATAGTCATTAAGCCTGCAATACTCTATGGGGCAGAGTGTTAGAACTAAGAGAAGTCATATAGATAAGTTGAATGTAACCGAAATAAGAATGCTAAGGTGGATGAGTGGGATAACTAGAAGGGATAAGATTAGAAATGAATATATTTGTGAGAGTTTAGGAGTGGTTCCTATAGGCAAGAAGCTAAAGGATGTTGGTATGGACATGCAAAAAAGATCAATAGATGCCCTTGTGATAAGATTAGAAGGGATGAATATAAATGATGTCAAAACGGGGATGCATATAAATGATGTCAAAAGAGGAAGAAGGAGACCTAAGAAAACTTGGATAGAGTTAATAAAAAAAGATATGGTTTTACTCTCTCTTACAAATGAGTTGTCACAAAATAGGCCTGAATGGAGGCGTAAGAACTATGTCGCCCGCCCCGAATAGTTGGGAAAATGTGCTACTTGATTATGATTATGATTATGTAATGTATTCCTTGGATAGGACAGTTACATGAACACAGTGAATTCGGTCACTGAACTGGTATTCTAAAGCTAGACTTATTATGTCATTTGGGACCACAACACATCGCTAGAGTTCAGCTAGCTTGTATAGTAAGATGAAGGCGAGACAAGCTTTAGGCAGTGAGCCCTATAGCAACAGACATTTGGGACCGAAGCAGCCAGAGGGTTGCTAGCTCTGACCTTTCCTTTTGCTTCTTGATTTTTCCCCACTCTTTATTGGCTCGTTACATATACTGAACTTGCTCCTCGCTACACGACCGGCCTAGAAGAGGTGAGCCTAGTCCTATGGCCCATGCTAGCTGGGGCGAGCTAGCAACACCAGCAGGCAAAGGGGCAGCACCGTCAAACAATCCATATAGCTGCATCTAGGCACCTAGAGCAGCCGGGCAGCACTAGAAACTCACTCACTTTCTTTCTTGATCTCCAAGCGCTTTTTAACATAGCCTTTATTAGAATAGTACCTAAGCTAAGCCCGCATACTAAGAAGTCACCAAAGCTGGCATAAAGTGATTTAGCGGGTGGCGGGTGCTTTCTTTGGCATACAACACTATGTATGACTTGGGTAAGACGTACATTCATCTCTAATACACACAGTCTGCTATTTAAACTCTTTCCATTCCTCAATAAAACTTGGTTTCATATGCTTACATATAATTAAGTTATCATAGGGCTTTATACTGTAAAAACAATGCAGGCAAAATTAAACCCAAAATTTATCATGAAAGCAGCAAGCAGGAAGAACGCCGATAGCAAAGTCAACAACCTTCAAGAGAATATTAAAATTTGGTGCTGACAATCTGACAGGGTATAACAAATTCGCAAACAAAATAAGGTTTATTATTTACAGAAACTAACGAAAGTTTACCAATCTAACTTAAAAAATTTAAGATACATAGAGGCACTGTTACACACTGAGTTTAGATTCAATTAAATTTAGATGGGTTCATACGTAGCATTCACAATGTTCTCTAACTCTAATTATAAGCCATTAGAAATAGTACGGATATTTCAATTTAATCACAAATAACTGTAGGTTGGAAATATTTAACAAGCTATACGGATTTTATATTTACTTAGATCTAATGCAGACCAATTATGGTATTTTTCCTAAGAACTCTTGGGTGATTATTGAAAATTAAAATTCAATCTTTGAAGCACAAACTCCTATAGTAGCAAATCTAAAAGAGAAAGGAAACACTGGTCCTCATCTTATACCGGATAACTTGCATTAAATCAAAGCTGGCATGACTTAACTCGGTTTTGAGGGGGGTAGCACTTGTTACATACAAAAAAATACCTACCTTTTGAAAAGTAAGTAGAGGAGGACTGAATTTTCAACATTTTACACTACCATCTGTGTGGCACCAATAACAAGACATTCTCAAAGACATTCAGTCAATTCTATAGTTTAGTTACCGTTCAGAGAACATGTACCTGCTAGTCATGCATGGTAAATGGCAACTTTCAATAATGTTGGCAGGATAGTCTTATTTTGTCCAATTTCTCTTCATCTTAGGGTTAGATCAATCGAAAAGGCAGTCCTTCCATTCAACAGAACATAACAACAAAATATCCCTTAATTGATTGTTTTTTATAGAATATCCCTTAATTGATATAAACTATGGAAAAAGTGTAAAAAAAAGAAAAAAAGCAACGGCCACAATCTACACCATAAACCTTCATGGTTAATTGCAAGAAAATAAAGCGATAAAAAAATCGAGTACAAGTATATACTAACTAATGCATCGTCAGAATGGTGACCCATCTTATTTCACTGGACCAAATTGTGAAGGTAGGGAAGATGAAGCTAGTTTCATTATTACCAGTCTTCAAAAATTGGCTTCCAATGACTTGAGTTTCAGGTAACAATAATAGGGAATAATTTTGACAAAATTCATCATCATCTACCTATATTCATAGTTTCAAGTTTCAAATCATAGATTCACAATAAGCATTTCTATTCATTTTAAGAAACAAACATAAATCATTCTCAATAGATAACTATCAAACAGAATGCTTGCTGCTGATACTATCATTCACTTTGTAAAGTACCTTTTACTAGTTAAATAAGTAGCAAACATACCTTACGGTCATGCTCCTCAGCAAAATACTCCCTATTCACGTCACTTTTAGGAATAGAATCATGGGAGCTGATGGACAACGCAGTATCTCGAACCTGTACAGGAAGCCCATACTCGAGATCCAAGAGACAGACCTGGCATACATTTTTCAGCTTACTGCATGTTTGACAAATTTCTGTCTTTTTATATCTTGCATCTCGACCAGGCCTCCATCTGAAAACCGTGAAGGGTCGTGTACAAATTTTGCATTCCTTGTCATAGTCTGCCTTAGTCTGTGGAAGCAAAAAGGGTTAGAAGGAACTGCCGATCATGCTGGCCAAAGAAAAACTAGCTTAATACATATCACACGATAAGCTGCTATGTAGAACAACAAATACACCAAGAAGAAATTCAAAAGG
The DNA here is from genome assembly GCA_039654745.1 of Houttuynia cordata. Lineage (NCBI taxonomy): Eukaryota > Viridiplantae > Streptophyta > Magnoliopsida > Piperales > Saururaceae > Houttuynia > Houttuynia cordata. Next base: position 40,468,830 of record CM077503.1, on the reverse strand, counting down.
AACCCGAGTTTTTGGAGCTCGGGAATTGAGACAGTTGAATTTTACTAAAATAGTCTCATTGGCTCCCGAGGTGTTATAAATACCATGAAAGGAAATAGATGTTAATATACAAAAATACAAAAGCTGACATTTTATTCATCAAATGACAACTGAGCATTGATACACCAATACTCAATGCAAATTGCCTGCCAAAACCAATTTAAGGATATACAAGATATAATAACTAGAACTTAATCTATCAAATCTATTCAAAAAACAAGTTAGATTTCAAGCAGCATAAAACCACGACCACGATTTTTATGGCCCGAGAAAAAAAGGACACTACCAAGGTTGAGAAACAAGAATTTTATTTTGAATTAAGCGTCAAGGCTCGCAAAAACCAAGTCATGATAACAAAGGAATAAGATCTCATCCACATAAAGAATAATAAAGTAAATTTCTGGGGCAAAATCCAGGATACAGACTGGAAATTCACCTCCATCAGGCGCATCATAAGGAACAATAACATACATGGGTGAAAAACCAACATACCAAGCAAAAAATATGATAAATCTACAACAGTAAATAACACTTCGTTGGCCACCCCCAGCAATTATATTCCCATTTAACCGATGTGCATGGTGGGCCTTGAACGTTCCCGAGGCAATCAGCAGCAGGATATGATGCTCTACGAGGTCGGTTGCCCTAGTCAGGTTCTAAGGATTCAGATTCCCCGTGTTATGAAGTTTGAATAAAAACAGTATATAAACAGAAACTGCCGATGAAGTCATCAAAACACAAACAAATTTGCGAAAAAACCATGCACCACAAAAGTAATTCAAGTAACAAAAAACAGCATATATGACCAAGCAAACTAGATTCGTGTATGTACAACCCAAAAGTAACAAATTTTCCAAATTACATACACAAAAAGATCCAAACTTGATCCTAAAACCTAGGTTTTTAAAACCATACATCCATAGCACACAAGATAAAGAATCAAAACATGTATAGAAATTCAATTGGGAAAAAAGAAGAACCAATCTGAAATCCAACCCTAAAATACTAGAAGGATTTGAGATGGTGAGGAAGTACCATACGGACGTAGGGGTTGTCGCCGAGGCAGGACTCGCAGATGATGGGGAAATCGGAGCGCTCCCATCCGTCGGCCTCCACGTCCCTCAGCAGCCGGTGCGCCATAACTACGAGAGTCGAGACGGCCGCACCGTCGAGTAGAAGGCCGGCAGCGGACGATCGGCGGAGGAGGGCGAGGGAGAGGGCGGCGGAAGTGGGAGGACTGAGAGATAAAAGAAGGAGAGGCGCACCGTCGATCAGAAATTGCTCCGGGGTCCACTGAGGCTAGCTATTTCCCCACCCCCACTTTATGATGACTCCACCACATCATCATGCCATGTGTATTGGAGGGGTTTTTTAATGGGCCGTGAAAAATCAGGACCATTTGGTTAAAATTTTTGGAGAGGTCCCCAAACGGCCCCTTACTCGCTCCACCCCACTTTATCAACTTGACGGTCATAAACTACTAGCCACCCCAGTGACCAATACTGGAGGCTAGTGGCTAGAAGCGGTCGCCGGTGACCAACTGTCACTGTCAGGCACCATGGTTAAGTATAATAGCTTTGGCATCGCAGTTCGTAGGTAGGTCCCTCCTCATGACTCGTCTTTTAACTAACAGCGACGCGATTTTAGCGTGGCTTGCACAAACCAAGCTTTGTGGTGGGATCCACATTTCTTGATTGTTGAGTACTACTCGATGCTGAGTGGAGCTCTTAGTCCATCAACTTGGACGGGTATGGTCGAAGGAGGTACAAGGAGAGAGGGGTCGGGAAGAGAAGGTTTAGGGCCGTTTGGTTTCTGATTAATTCAAAACATCTACGGTGAAAAATTCACTTTTATTATTTATCTTTAGATTTTTCACTGTAGATGTCTGAAGCACGTCGTCATGTGGTATTTCAACTGAAAGTAAAAAAAAAATAAGAAATAAATAGTAAAGTGAAACATCCACTCTAGATGTTTTGCTTTTTATCACGCCCCAAACAGCCCCTTAGAGGATCGACATCCAAACGGCCCCTTATCTCGCCCTCGAGGGGTGGGGAGAATAAACTTTATTTGGGGTAGGATTAGAACACTACGAGGTTTTAAAATACGCTCCCTAGGCCCATCCCAAAATTCAATATCATAAAACAATTTTTTCATCAATACATATATCCTCTACCCCCAGCTCAAAGCCTCGACCTTCTCTAGCACCAGTGACAGCCCTGACAAAGCCTCTTCTTCTCCGGTGTCGGTGCCGGCAAAATAAAGCAACCTGTGCCATGAGCTGCTTCAAAATGTTGGACACCATGTGCTATTAGATTAATCCAATGATTAGTCAATTCTTGTGGGGGGTAGTAAAAAGTAGAGAAAATGCTTCACTGAATCCTTGCTTGAGCGGGGCGGGGTGGCATGGAATGCATTGACCGTTAATAATGAAGTCTTGCTTGCCAAACAAGGCCAAACGCTCCTTGTAAAAGAGAATCTCGTGCTTACAGCCGTCTATTATGAAACAATCAACAGAGAAAGAACAATGGAGAAGAAAATTTTGTCTTTTGTATTTAAAAGATTATGATTACATTAAACTTAGCTTACAGAACTACACATTGAACGAATCGTGGTTGAAATTTATTTGAGTTGTAGGGTCGTAAATATGGGTAAGAGGCATAGCCAAATGTGCATAGAAGAGAGTAGTCTGTAGGTGGTTGTAAAGACGTTGAAAATTTGAGGAATTAGCTAAGGAACACGAGGGTAACCTATTAATGAGGAAAATGGTTGTGGTGAATGTGTCTGACCAGTATGAAAGAGGCATTGGCGCATGTTGCAACATGGATAAACCCAGTTCGACAATATGTCGACGTTTTCTCTCTGGGATTCCATTTTGTTATGGGGTTCTTGGACAACTGAAACGATGAAAAATTCCATTGGTAGAAAGATAAGACTGGAAGAGATTGCATGTATATTCACCTCCACGGTCAGTTTGCATAACTTTGATTTTATGGTTGAGTTGTTTTTCAACAAGAAGATGAAAATATTTGAAGACAGAAAGACAATCGGATTTGTTTGCAATTGGAAATAGCAATGTGAAATGGGAAAATGAGTCAATGAAAATAACATAATACTTATTTCTATTAATTGCAGTAGATGACGTGGGACCCCATACATCACTATACACAAGTTCTAAAGGTACAAACGCAAATGAAGAAGACGAACGAAAATGTAGCTTAGAACTTTTAACTTGAGCATAAGTTTTACAGAAAGATAAATTGTTTGGTGGAGTGGTGGTAATGAGTGCGAAACGGCATAGAGCATAGACAACTTCAGAATTGGCATGACCAAGGCGAAGGTGCCAGACATCGGTGGAAGCTTTGGAAGTATGGAGAGCAGACGGCGGTGCACGGTAGTCCATTACTCAGTCCTTTGAGAAGAACCTGTGTTTTCAATAAGCATGGTAGTCCCATTGCCTACAACAGCTTGATCAGAACCACTGTATGGCGCAGTATTTTGGAGTATGGTTTGGTCAGCCACCATATAGTTTGTTGCACCTATAACTGGAAGCCATTGAGATGCTGATGGAATTGTGAGACTCATTCCTGCGAATGGAGGAATATTTGCAAAGAAATCTTAAAAATGGCAAAATTGGTAAGAGGTGGTTGCATGACCCTGTGATCGTTTAAATATAAAACCCTTGCAAGTGCACAAGGCAATTGTACTACAGTGAGTATCAAAGGGTTGTCGAACCTCAGGGACGGATTAATGTTCTACCAAATTCAAGAGAAAAGCAGCAGTTTTTAATTAATCTAGAGAAAAGCAATGAACTTTAATTAAACTAAGCTGAGATTAATCAATAGGAGAAGTACCAAGGCTTCGAATCCACCACAATAGACTAGTGTATCGTCTCTCTCTCTCTTTTGAATTCAGATTTCCAGTTGGCTAGTGTATTCCTCTCGGACATACACTTGTCAATTCAAATTATAGTGCCCTCCTCTCGGATGTAACACATAAATCTATTAAAACATGGAACTGTGATCTATCTCTCTCGAGTATAAACCAATGAGACTTTATTAATATGTAGCACTTCAGAGCCCTTACGTTCCTCTCGGACACGCAAGTGCTCTTTCAGATTGAAATCCACAAAGATCCACTCTTGTCTCTCTCGAGTACAAAGAATAAACTCTAATGAATTAACTTTTATTGCATAACAAAAATTCATACACCAACTAGAATAAAAACATAATATGAGAGAAAGAAACAATACAACCAATCAGTTGGGTTTCATCTACGCCTTGGAAGAGAGTCTAGCCAAGCATGGGAAGAGAATCCATCAACAAGTTCTTCATCTTCTTCTTCTTCTTCTTCCTTTGCTCTAGCCTCCAAGGTCTCCAAAAGAACTCAAAACTCTATTCTTGCATACCCCATACGTTCTCCCTTAAGGCATATATATAGGGGTGAAGGAAAACCCTCAAATCCCTTTCCAAATCCGAGTCAAAATAGGGTTAAATTGCGTTTTCCGTATGCACCGATCGATCGCCCGTATAGCACGATCGATCGCCTTGCGAACGCTGCCGAACGAAGCCGTTTTCCTTTGTTAATTGCTCCCGATCGATCGTATTGCGAACGATGCCGGACGAAGCCGATCGATCGTTTTTACTGTCTTCAAAACTTTGCGCAAATCCAAAAATTCCAGTAGATACGGTCGATCGTTTTTGTGTCCGATCGATCGTAGACGGGATCGATCGCGTAAAGGTTGCGATCGATCGTTTCTATTGTCCGGAATCTTCAAATGGCTATAACTTTTTGCACCGAACTCCGAATTGCGCGTGGTTGGTGGCGTTGGAAAGCTGACTCCTTGAACTTTCACGTGAGACTTGAATCAGTCCAATCCGATATTTGTACACGGAGTTATGATAATTTGACCATTGAAGTCCGTTTTCGCCATATTTTTGCATCTTTGCTCTCATTTCCTACAAAACCAAAAACTATATTAAAGTAGTAGTTATTCTAATCAAACACTAGCATAAACATAAGTTTAGGAGATAATATAATGTATATTTCATGTATAGATCACACCCCCAAACCTAGATTTTGCTAGTCCCTAGCAAAACAAAACAAAACAAAATCAAACAAACTAAGGAACTAATGCATAAAAGTAAACACCACTTTCGTAGGGAACACGATTGCATTGAGCGTATGCAACAAGCCGTTAAACCTCTAGGTGTCCCTAGTAGGACGAGTGTTGTCTCGTGAGGGTTTGCAGCCATGCTACCCACAAACATGTATTTATTAAACTAATTAACCTAAGTGAAGAAACAAAGCAAAAATTAAAACATTACAAAACAAGCAAACCTATTATCCCGATAAATACATACTACAATGCTTAAGAAAATCAACCACATGTACTTGGTTCATAATCAACAGGAATATAGAAGCCCTCAAGTAAGTGGTTTTATTCCACACTTTCATCTTGGAATTTTCTGCTCAAATATTATATAGCATGATAACATAAATAGTAGAAAGTGTAGAACATTGTAACAATACAATCTAAATTTCTGTTTATACAGATCCAGTGTTACCCATTAACCAAAGAACATCAGAATCTACATAGTCATCGTAATCTTTAGGTTCATGATAGCACAGATCTGCGCGCCTCCTTCGGGTCCAACATTCTAGATTTGAGAGGATAATACACCACAGACTTTTTTTTTTTTTTCTCTTTTTTTTTTTTCGCTAGGACTGTGTAAGGCCTGACTTCAAGATGCTTAGGTTTAGCAATGACTCAGGCCAATGACTCCCAGCCAATTTGGCTTAGGGCATTAGGTTTTAAGAGACCGCTTCGGGCCCGAGCATCAGCCTAAGTTAATCCTGTAGAGTCAAGCAGCCCCTTTTCTTTCATTTTGTTTTCATCATTTTCCATATTTTCATTTTCAGCACATATATTTTCAAGCACATCTTTATTTTGTCCAGGCTGTATTATACTCTCAACCTATTTCCGGTTCCAATCCCTTGCCATAGCCAAGTAAATGGTCTATCATGATCTTTTAAGCTCAACAGATAACTACACATCATCCAATGACTATGACTAAAGACATCCCACTGTAAATTAGTAATCAACAAATTTCTAGATGGTATTACTTTATGTAACTAGTGTGTGTGAGTGAATTTTCTTAGTTCAAGCACCTGTTCCAAGAGGACTGTAACAGAAAGATATGCTCAGTTAAGTGTATCTATCCTCCAGTATACTTACTCACACTTCCAATGTAAATTAATCTCCTAAGAATTATAGCATGCATCATTACGGGATAAACTATCAAAACCTAAGAAAAAGTACTAACAAACAACTTAAAACTAATCAAAATTGTTATGATTTTCAATTTTTAATTTTTTTTTTTTTATACAAGTAATATTCCCTCCCCCAAACCTATTATGAACATTGTCCTCAATGTGAACAAAATATAGCATGACAATGAGCATATAACAAAGAAAATCAAATAAAGGAGAGAATACACCTGAATACGTGGGTTGCCTCCCACCAAGCGCTAAGTTTAACGTCTTCAGCCAGACGAAACTCCTTTAGTTCAACTTATCCAGGGTCTTTCAATCCCACGTTCAGTCCCTCAGTGGTCCTACTACACACATTAAAATTAATGAAAGAAGGAGCAAATGAATCAGTGGGACAAAACCATGGGGGTGCACCATCCACCAGAGTATCAATCAGATGAACTGCGTAATAATCATCTGGTGGTGGATGTTGTTGTTGGGCATTAAAAACATTCAGTTTGACATTTAAATTTCCAAAAGACAATTTCAGCACCCCATCCCGACAGTTTATAATAGCATTGGATGTCGCCAGGAATGGACGTCCCAAAATTACTGGAATTTGACTACCAATGTTCGGTACAGGTTGTGTATCTAAGACAATAAAGTCCACAGGAAAGAAAAATTTGTCAACCTGTACCAAAACATCTTCAATAACACCACGTGGAGTTTTAATGGATCGGTCTGCAAGTTGTAGTGTTATTGTAGTCGATTTCAATTCCCCCAACCCAAGTTGCTCATACACAGAGTAAGGCAACAAATTTACACTCGCCCCCAAATCTAATAATGCCCTGTCAACAGTATGGTTCCCTATAACACATGAAATTGTTGGACATCCTGGGTCCTTATATTTCGGTGGAAGGTTATGTGTTAAGAGGGAACTCACCTGCTCGGTAAGGAAGACCTTTTTAGTCAAATTAGATTTAGCTTTTCGCTTTTGGGTACAAAGGTCTTTCAGGAATTTGGCATAGGCAGGGACCTGTTTTATTGCATCTAGCAAAGGGAGATTGACCTTCACCTGTTTAAACACCTCGAACATCTCCTCCATCTTATGATGAGATTTATTAAACGGGGAGGGTTTGTCCAGGCATTGTGGGAATGGTACCCTGGGAATATAAGATCTCTCTTTCTGGGCCTCGGGTTGATTATCCGATGGGGTTTTAGAACTAACAGGTATGGCTTCGATGGAAGTTGGTTCTTTGTCTTCCTCATGGGAAGGTGTCTCACTCGAAGGGCCAACAATGAGATCCTGAACCCTGTTGTCAACTTGTTTACCGCTCCTCAAGGTGGTTATGGCTTGCACTTGTTCAGGAGGGTAATGGGAGGTCTCAACTACAAACTGGCCTCGAGGGTTTTGCTGGGGTTGGCTCGGCAGGGTTCCTGCTTCTCTACGGTTCAGTGCTTGAGCTAGCTGTCCCAATTGGGTCTCGATCTTGGCAATAGATTGTGTATGAGAATGGACAAGCTGGGCCTGGGACTTTTGTTCAGTCGTCAGCTCAGTTAAAACCGTGAGCATGGTGGATTGGGTGGCCATTATTTGGCTCAGCTGGTCTTCAATGGTTGGTTTCTTATTAGATTGGCCAAATTGCGGGGCTGAGGATGGTTGGTATAGTTGAGGTTGGTTTTGAAATTCCTGTCTTCGGGCCTGATTAAAAGTAGGCCCTGGATTTGGTTGCCTCCAAGAAAAATTAGGGTGATCATGCCACCCAGGATTGTAAGTGTTGGAGTAAGGATTGTTGGCTCTGGGAAAAGTTTGTGCACTGTTGACATGCTCTTGTACTAAGTCTGGATACTGGAAGGCTGCAGGGCAGTCAACAATAGTGTGCATAGGGCTGGCACAGATGGTGCAGGCATCATGAGAGGTTGGGGTATAAGGTGGGGTCTGTGAGAACAACCTGTCAAATCTCTCAGTTAGGGATGCCACTTGGTGTTCTAGGTTTGTGGTTGCTTTAACATCATACATGCCTCCCCTTGAGGCACTCCTGCCAGGCATATGGCCTTCAGATCTATAGAGGGTGGCACTGTGTAGAGAGTTTTCGCTCAGGTCCTCTAGTAGATCCCAAGCATCATCCGGAGTCTTTTTCATAAATGTGCCTCCACAGGAGGCGTCTATTAAGGTTTTATGCTGATCGCACACACCCTCATGAAATCTCTATACTAATTGCCACTTGGGCACATCATGGTGGGGACAGGACCGGAGTAGGGCTTTCATCCTCTCCCAGCTTTCATGGAATTGTTCATTAGGTATCTGGGTGAAAGTGATGATTTCATGGCGGATCTTATTGGTCCGCCCCACAGGAAAGTATTTCTTGAGGAATTCGGCTTGAAGTTCCTCCCAAGTGGAAATAGAGTTGTGCTCAAGGGAGTACAGCCATTCCTTGGCCCTATCTTTTAAGGTGAAGGGGAACAACCTAAGGCGCACCTGGTCATCCGATAATGTAAGTTTGAATGTGGTGTTAACCTCCAAGAAATTTTGGAGATGCCTATAAGGATTCTCATTAAGTTGGCCGTGATAAGTGGGCAGCATTTGGATGATGTTTGGTTTGATTTCAAAATTGGCCACGGTAGCAGGTAGTAGGATACAGGAAGGGGAGGTGTAGGCTGTTGGACGGTAGTAATCTTGCAGGGTTCGGGCATGGGGGATTAATGGATCCTGGTTTAGACCAGTACCATCCCCGAGGTTCATGTTGTTCGCCATATGTTGGATTTCAGGAATTGATTGTCTAGGAGTTCTCAAAATTCTGTAGAGTCGCTCAGGATCAGGGTCAAAAGCTAGGTCGGGGTTTAGGGAACGACGACCATGCATGCACAAATAAAATCAAACAAAACCTGTGCAGTCCTAATAGCGACAACTAGCAAACATCAACCCTAGATAGCGACAACTAGCAACCTAATAGCGACAACTAGCACGTCATGCAATCCCACAAAGAAAAGGAAAACACCAAGCACCCAAATTTATTCTAAAAGAGGGTTAAGAGAGTGCAAACAGTGGGAAGGGATGGCCCTTCCAACGATGACGAAAATCAGCGTCCTCTCTTAATCCTGCAAAAAGAAGAAGAAAGCAATTAAGCTACTAAATAGAAGTCTAAAGGAAACTAAACTACTCTAACACTAACTATGCTAAGAATTTAGTAAACTATTGTGCCGTCCCCGGCAGCGGCGCCAAAAACTTGATCGTTTAAAATTAAAACCCTTGCAAGTGCACAAGGCAATTGTACTACAGTGAGTATCAAAGGGTTGTCGAACCTCAGGGACGGATTAATGTTCTACCAAATTCAAGAGAAAAGCAGCAGTTTTTAATTAATCTAGAGAAAAGCAATGAACTTTAATTAAACTAAGCTGAGATTAATCAATAGGAGAAGTACCAAGGCTTCGAATCCACCACAATAGACTAGTGTATCGTCTCTCTCTCTCTTTTGAATTCAGATTTCCAGTTGGCTAGTGTATTCCTCTCGGACATACACTTGTCAATTCAAATTATAGTGCCCTCCTCTCGGATGTAACACATAAATCTATTAAAACATGGAACTGTGATCTATCTCTCTCGAGTATAAACCAATGAGACTTTATTAATATGTAACACTTCAGAGCCCTTACGTTCCTCTCGGACACGCAAGTGCTCTTTCAGATTGAAATCCACAAAGATCCACTCTTGTCTCTCTCGAGTACAAAGAATAAACTCTAATGAATTAACTTTTATTGCATAACAAAAATTCATACACCAACTAGAATAAAAACATAATATGAGAGAAAGAAACAATACAACCAATCAGTTGGGTTTCATCTACGCCTTGGAAGAGAGTCTAGCCAAGCATGGGAAGAGAATCCATCAACAAGTTCTTCATCTTCTTCTTCTTCTTCTTCCTTTGCTCTAGCCTCCAAGGTCTCCAAAAGAACTCAAAACTCTATTCTTGCATACCCCATACGTTCTCCCTTAAGGCATATATATAGGGGTGAAGGAAAACCCTCAAATCCCTTTCCAAATCCGAGTCAAAATAGGGTTAAATTGCGTTTTCCGTATGCACCGATCGATCGCCCGTATAGCACGATCGATCGCCTTGCGAACGCTGCCGAACGAAGCCGTTTTCCTTTGTTAATTGCTCCCGATCGATCGTATTGCGAACGATGCCGGACGAAGCCGATCGATCGTTTTTACTGTCTTCAAAACTTTGCGCAAATCCAAAAATTCCAGTAGATACGGTCGATCGTTTTTGTGTCCGATCGATCGTAGACGGGATCGATCGCGTAAAGGTTGCGATCGATCGTTTCTACTGTCCGGAATCTTCAAATGGCTATAACTTTTTGCACCGAACTCCGAATTGCGCGTGGTTGGTGGCGTTGGAAAGCTGACTCCTTGAACTTTCACGTGAGACTTGAATCAGTCCAATCCGATATTTGTACACGGAGTTATGATAATTTGACCATTGAAGTCCGTTTTCGCCATATTTTTGCATCTTTGCTCTCATTTCCTACAAAACCAAAAACTATATTAAAGTAGTAGTTATTCTAATCAAACACTAGCATAAACATAAGTTTAGGAGATAATATAATGTATATTTCATGTATAGATCACCCTGCGTGTTGCAAATTTGACATATGACAGCAACATTGGGTGGCGGTGTAGATGCTGGCATAGGGAGTAGTCCTGGAGCATTGTTTATGAAGTTGGGCTGATAGATTCCGCATGGTGCAAAGCGCCCACGACCACGTTGGTAAGTGCAACCTCTGCCGAAATTACATTGATTGTAGCCTCAAGGTTGAGAGAAAGGAGGGCATGTAGTGGTATGAAGAGCTGTTGGTGTGGGAGGCAAGGCAGTCATGGAGTTCATCTGTTCCATTCTAGACTATGGGAAAGAAGCATGGCAAAGAAATCTTCAAAGGTGAGAGTGTCGACGCGAGTGGAAATAACGGTGCTGAAAGATTCATAATCAGATGGAAGTCCAGCAATGGCATAGTCAATTAAATTAGAGTCCGACAAGGGGCCGTCAATGATGGCAAGGGAGTGTGATAGGTTGCGAAGAGATTAAATAAATTTTGTAGCAGATTTATCACCCTTCTTGAGAGTTTGCAATTGTTGATGCAGGAGTTGGCGGTGGGCTGATGACTGAGACGAGAATATGTGGTTAAGAGAAACCCATAGTTCATTTGAAGTGTTGCAGGTAATGATATGGGGTAGGATCATTGGAGAAATGGTGGCATAGAGCCAAGTCTTCAAAAGATTATCGGTTTTGAACCATTGGTGATAATCAGGGTTGGGGATGATTTGTCCTGATGCGGAGATAAGTGCACGAGAGGGAATGGTGGAAGGACTGAGGAGGAAGGTGGAGAATTCAAAACTATGCACTAAAGAGACAAATTGGGTTTCCACAATAGAAAGTTTTCCTGGTCCAATTTTGTTGAAATAAGTGCTTAAACATTGGAGAGGGAAGGAGAAGTAGGGATGGCATGGGAGACAGAGGATGACAGACGGGATGCTACAAAGGAAGGAGTTGAGTCCATGATGAAGGTACGAATCGACCCGGGGCTCCGATACCATATGAAACAATCAACAGAGAAGAACAATGGAGAAGAAAAGTTTGTCTTTTGTTTTTAAAAGATTATAATTACATCAAACTTAGTTTACATAACTATGGGATCGACAATATATAGAAGTAGAATGATAACTATAAATTGCAGTGCAGTTACAGAAGAGTGGAGAAGGCAGTCGTGGAGTGGATGGTTGAACTGTTGTGACCAGCAAGGTCACAATTTATCGATCGACGGCAAAAGGAAAAGAAAGAAGAAAAAGTAATAACTTGAAAATGGTTTCTATCGCATAATCTCTAACTGAGGAAGACGTCCAACATATAAAGGGAAAAGATGGCGCGTTTGCCTAGGGGAGTGCGCCATCTGGCCAAACTGATGGGCCACTAATTGGCCTGATTATTCTCAATCAGCCCGTTACCTAACAATTAGCCTAAACGGGTCTGATTACAATAAGATACGCAATACTAATCAAATATCCTATTGGCATGATGGCTGCTGCTGAGGTACCCATATGGCATTCACAACAATCCACCACGCTCCGCTATTGCCTTGACCTCAAGGCGACCAGTCCGGAAAACGAGCCAGAATATCGTCCTCTACTTCCCACGTAGTATCTTCCAGTGAATGGCCTTTCCATGCCACCAATATCTCTGTAATAATGTGACCCGCCTTACGAACGCGTTGTTTGTCAATGATAGACGCTGGCACTAGAGTATCTGTATCCACAGGAGGCAAAAGAGATAAGGGCCCGCCTATAGTGACCGAAGATGTATCACCCACAAAATGACGGAGGCGCAAAATGTGGAAAACCGGGTGCACCAATGACCCCGGAGGTAGAGCCAAGCAATAAGCAACGGGCCCATGATAACGAGGTGCTAACTTGGCCTAATCCGTTCTGAACAAAGAAGTCTGGTGCTGTGGTAGGATGGACACGTAAACTAGATCACCCACCTGGAAGGCCCGATCAGTCCTCTTCTTATCAGCAAGTTGTTTCATACTGTTCTGGGCGGTTGCGAGATTGCCCTCAGCTGCCAGAGAACCTCATCCCTTGTTTGAAGCAAATAGTCGACCTCAGCAACGGACGACCTGTGGGGCACATAAGAGAGGACTGAAGGAGGTGGATGGCCATAGACAACTTCAAATGGCGTAAACCTCGTCTGCATATAATAAGCCGTATTATAAGACCACTCAGCCCAGGGAAGAAGTTGTAACCATTTACGAGGCTGATCCCCCACAAAGTAGCGCAAATATTGCTCCACACACCTGTTGGCGACCTCCGTCTGGCCATCTGTCTCGGGATGGTAAGTCGTGCTCATGGTGAGTTTCATACCTTGGAGAGCAAAAAACTCACGCCAGAATGCAGAAATGAAAACCTTGTCTTAGGCATACGAGGCGATCTCTTTGACAAAGGTTTCAGCAACCATCCGGGCTGTAAAAGGATGGCTCAAAGCACAAAAATGAGCATATTTTGAGAGCCGGTCCACCACCACAAGGATGACCAACTTTCCTTAGACCGCGGGCAAGGCTTCCACAAAGTCCATAGAGATATCCTCTCATATCTGATCCGGAATGGGGAGGGGTTGAAGGAGACCCTGTGGAGAGGTAGTGACAGCCTTGGCGCGCTAGCAAGTGTCACAGGCAGCCACATACTTTTGAACGTCCTTTCTTAATCCGGGCCACAGAAAACTCTGGCTCATCCGTTTGTAGGTCCAGAAGGCACCCTCATGTCCCGCCATCAGTGTATCATGAAAATGTGAAAGAACACGCTGACGCAAGTCCCCGTTGTGAGGCACCCACAGCTTCCCTTTCCAAAATAAAGTGTCACCGTGCCAAGTGAAGGAAGGATCATCCAATTGATGCCCGTGGAGACATTCAATCACCTGGCTAGTGTCGGGGTCCTCAGTATAGGCGCAACGCAGATCAGGAAGAAAGGGGCAAGTCGGGCCAGTCATAGGCATACAGGCACCCTCCGTCAAGCACCTTGAAAGAGCATCCGCAATAGTATTCTCAGACCCCTTCTTGTAGACGATTTTATAATCATACCCCAGAAGCTTGTTTACCCAACGCTGCTATGCTGGTGTATACACCTGTTGCACAAGAAAATACTTCAATGGCTGATGGTCGGAACGGATAATGAAACGTCGACCCAACAAATAAGGCCGCCACTTGGTTACTGCATGAACAATGACCAACATTTCCCTCTCATAGGCCGAAAGTGTCAAAGAGCGGTCGGCAAGGGATTTGCTAAAGAAAGCCACCGGCCGTTCCTTCTGCAAGAGAACCGCCCCCATGCCTGTGTCCGATGCATCCGTTTCCACCACAAATGGAAGAGTGAAATATGGCAAGCGCAAAACGGGTGCAGTAACCATAGCCTGCTTCAGACGATCAAAAGCCTTATGCGCGTCTCCTGTCCATGCAAAGGCCCCCTTTTTGAGTTGTGCGGTCAGTGGGCTGGCAATAATCCCATACTAGCTGATGAATCTGCGGTAATGCCCTATCAGCCCCAGAAAGCCTCGGAGACCCTTGACACATGTGGGGGCCGGCCAGGACAGCATGGCAGCTACCTTCGAGGGGTCAGTGGAAACGCCCTCGTGCAAAATGACATGGCCCAAGTACTCAACCTATCTGTTACCAAAAGAACACTTTGACCGTTTAAGAAATAAGGAATGAGTCCGTAAAATGGAGAAAACTGACCGCAAATGTTCTAAGTGTGCGTCCCACGACTGGCTGTATATTAGGATGTCATCGAAGAAAACCAGGACAAATTGTCTGAGAAAGGGTCGGAACAAGTCATTCATGAGACTTTGGAAGGTAGCAGGAGCATTTGTCAGGCCGAAGGGCATGACCAAGAACTCGAAATGACCGTCATGTGTCCTGAATGTAGTTTTGTGGACATCTGACGGTTTCATGTGGATTTGATGATATCCTGCGCGCAAGTCGAGTTTGCTAAACACCGTGGCACCGGCCAGTTCATCCAACAGCTCCTCTATAACCGGAATTGGGTACTTGTCTTTAACTATAATAGCATTCAAGGTGCGGTAGTCGACACAAAATCGCCACAACCCATCTTTCTTTCGGACAAGTAGAACCGGCGAGGAGAAGGAGATGTTGCTGGGTTGAATAATACTGGACTGTAGCATGTCGTGCACCAGGCGCTCAATCTCCGCTTTCTGAACATGAGGGTATCGGTATGGGCGCACATTGGCTGGCACAGCATTAGGTAGGAGTGGAATGGCATGATCATGTGATCGGGCAGGTGGTAGGCCAGTTGGCTCCGAGAATATGTCGGCATGATCATCGAGCAAAGAACGCAAGTCCTCCGGTATGGCAGTTTGCTCAATGTCCACCACTGCCTGTTGCTGCAACAAGAGCCCCTGTGGTGCGAACTTGAAGAATGACCCCACAGCTTGGGCCGTATGCAAAGCACCTGGTTGGGCCCCTTGGAGGCGAACCCGCTGTCAGTGCACCTCAAAGTCCATAATGAGGTCCTTAAAGTTCCAGACCACATCCCCGATGTCCTGCAGCCATTGGACCCCTCGGACCACATCCGCCCCCTTCGTCAGCAGTAGGAACAAGTCTGTGCTGAAAGTGTGGACTTGGATAGTAAGGGTAGCTTGGGCACAGACCCCTGAACTACTGAGGTGTTTGCCATCCCCGATGAGCACGTCAAAAGGCTTAGCATCAGACACATAGCAACCCAATCGCTGTGCTACCTTGTCGCTGATAAAATTGTGGGTCGACCCACTGTCAATCAATACCACAACCTCCTATCACTTGAGGAGTCCCTATACCCGCATGGTGCGTGGGGTGAAGGTCCCTCAGTAGGCGTGCACGGAGATCTCAGGTTGCACGTCGTGGTACTCTTGGGCCATCTCATCGAACTGGGAAGAAACATCCTCGTCGACTTCTTCTATGAGCAAACTTCCCCGTACTGAGCATCGATGTCCGGGAACAAACTTTTCATCGCACCTGTAACATAGTCCCTTGGCACGATGTTCCTCCATCTGAGCGGTTGTGAGTCGCCGAACAGGGGAAACAACAGAGCCAGACGTCATAGGTCGACTGGGAGTTGGAGTAGGAGACGGCAGTGGCCCCAGCGCTGGGCCGGCAGGAGTCCTTGCTGGAAAAACCCCACTTCCCCCCCTCCTTTGTCTGGCCAGCTTCTCTTCTTCGATGCATGCGTGACGCACCACATCCTTCATCGTGTGGCATGGAAAATGCCGCATTTCGTCCGCTATCTCTTGTTTCAAGCCGCGCTTGAAAGTGCCAACTAGTGCTGGAACCGGCTATTCTAGCAGGCGGTTCACAATCTTCATAAACTCCGAGTAGTACGCCCTCACTATTGTTGTTTGCTTGATGGTGGAGAGCATCTTGTTGAAGTTCTGAAATTCATTTGGCCCAAATTGGATGCACAACTCATCTGAGAACGACGCCCAAGTCGGCAATCGTACCTCCTTCTCAAAGGCCTTGTACCAGACCGAAGCATCTCCATCCAAGTGAAAAGCTGTCACGCACAGGCGCTCGGCATCTGAAAAGGGCCCCTGATAGGCGAAGAATTTGTCCGCCTTGTATAGCCACTCCACGGTGTCCTCTTCACCATTGAATCGTGGGAATTGTAGCCACGCCAACCTGGGTTCTGCGCTACCCCTCTAGCCTCCACGGTAGCCTAGAAATTCCTCCCAATCCGCGTCCAACTCACGCTCGACATTTCGTAGGTGTAGATGCATTGTGTCATTTCCTCGAACACCTTGAGTGCCGCGTCCCTCAAGGCCAGATCTGCCCTCTTCAGCGCCTGGGTTGAAGGAACCCAGTTGGATTCCATGTGCGATGGAAGACCCAGCGTTCTGGCCCTGTGTAGAGCCACCAAGCACACTGGACCCCCCCTGTCGAACTGGACCACCATGACCTCCTGGTGGTGGCAGTGGAGGAGTGACCATGGCTGTCTGGTTGGCCTGGTTCTGCACCTGGTTTTGTGAATGGATCATCTCCAGATTCTGCAGTCAGACACCAAGCGCACTGATCATGGCGATCAATACCTCCTGGTTGGATTCTCTCGTCGATCGTGGACTGGTCCCCTCTTTTGCCACCTCAGGTTCCTCCCGGATCTCTGGCATTCCCAGTGGTTGTTTGCGAGGAGGCATGATTGCTCTCAGATCGGCACCGCTCTGATACTAATGTTGTGACCGGCAAGGTCACAAGATATCGATCGACAGCAAAAGGAAAAAGAAAGAAGAAAAAGTAATAACTTGAAAATGGTTTCTATTGCATAACCTCCAACTGAGGAAGACGTCCAACATATAAAGGGAAAAGATGGTGCGTCTGCCTAGGGGCGTGCGCCAAACTGATGGGCCACTAATTGGCCTGATTATTCTCAATTAGCCCGTTACCTAACAATTAGCCTAAACGGGTCTAATTATAATAAGATACGCAATACTAATCAAATATCCTACTGGCATGATGGCTGCTGCTGACGTACCCATATTGGCTTGGCATGGCGTTCTCAACATGAACATGACTGGCTTATACCTATACACCCAGGTATTTTCACATTAGTTGCACCCCCCAATTCACGTGTGGTCGTGCAACGGGATGCAATGCTGCTAGTTTATATGGTTGGATCAAAATCTAACTGCCTGCAAAGGCACAATGACGCAACAAGAAAAACAAAATGTTCTAAAATCTACAGGTTGGTCCAATGAGGTAGAGTATTTCATTGTATTATGGAAAAAATTATCCTGCATTGTAGCACACTGCAGGCTAGCCCTTCTCTATGGAAAAATCTAGTAGCTGCGCTGATATGCCCAGTTGTACGCGACGGCGCCGGCAAGAATGGCTCCTTCTCTTTTATTATTTTCCAAAATACTGTGTATATTTGAGAAAATTTTCATTTTTATTAGACCATAAAGCCCAAGGAAGTCACATAACTTCTTCTCCCTGATAACCCGTTCTAACTTATATGCTCGTTCACAAACAAGTTTAAGTCAATCTTTCGAAGTCCTCCAATTTTTTTTAAAAAAGTCAAGTGATTTGGCAAAATGTGCATAGTATTTTAAAGAGATGAGTTTGCATGAGATCGTTCTCATAGAAGGCGCATGAGGCCAATCTTTATTGCCGTTAGATACCGATCGGAGGGTAGATATCAAATCAGTGGGTTGGTGAATGTGTCACATCAAAGAGTGGGTGAGATCATTATGGATATTTGTAGCCGTCAGATCAAGATCCAACGGCTATTATTTAAAGTGACCTCATATAAGCAATATGAGAGCGATCTCATTTAAACTTTTCCCTATTTTAAAATAGTGAATATATTCAAATATATATAATATTTTAGAACGGAGGGAGTATTTATCACGCGGGGGAAGATCAAAGATGCTCGAACTATACAAAACGAAATCTGGACTGTTCGTTTGAGTGGGCTCCATTCCAAACCCTCCCAATCAGAATCGCCAGAATGGAGGACAGTCGGCCATCCCCCCATGTCCGATCAGATCGGTAGCCCGTCCCTTCCCAACCGCGACGGCCGAGGCCGAGGCTCCGAGCGGGAGAATCAGAGAGAGCCTCTGCAGCTGGAGAACCAGAGGAAGGCCATCTCATCAAAATTCAGATCAGATCAGATGATGTCGTCGTCTCTGCATCAAAGGCAGCAGCAGCTGCCTCTGGCGAATCCGTATCCCATCTCCCCACGATCCCTCTCATCCCCTCCACCAAAGTCACTCGTCGCTTCCCTCTACACTCAGGCGGGCCTTCTGGTCATGCTCTCCCTCTTAATCATTGTCGGCGTTCTCTTCCCGTGGGCCGGATTCACACGGAGCCTTCTCTCGGGCGGCGGCGGCGGCAGTTCGCTGGATCGGTGGCGGGACTACTCGCTGTCTGAGGCGGCGAGGTTCGTCGCCAAGAATGGCACGGTTATAGTGTGCGCTGTCAGCCAACCTTACCTGCCGTTCTTGAACAATTGGCTTATTAGCATTGCCAGGCAGAAGCATCAGGATAAGGTTCTGGTGATCGCTGAGGATTATGCTACATTGTACAAGGTCAATGAGCGGTGGCCGGGCCATGCAGTGCTTGTTCCTCCGGCGCCTGAAGCGCAGACTGCCCACAAGTTTGGGTCCCAGGTACATTATCTTAACTTGTTGAAGGCAAATATGGTTTTTAATTGTGGCAGTAGAAACATCCTTTAGCATCATTTGTGCAGATAATGGGTTCATCCTCTTACTAGAGCTTTGCAATTACAAATTTTATGAATTTTAGATAAAATAAGTTGAAAAAGAATAACTTGGTGAGTGACTTGATTATTGTAGGTTAGAGGCAAATGTGTAGAATGTCAAGCTCACTCTTTTATGCGATCTCAGGAGCAAGTTACTGTCAATTTTGTTAGCTATTTTCCAAAGTTGATGACTTTTTTATGCTTATTTTTTTAGGAGTAATATATTGTACTCCGTCCGGTCACTTTTAACAGATGCAGTTGATTTTCAAAGGGACTATTTGAGTTCATTTGAAAATCAACTGTATCTATTAAAAGTGACCAGATGGAGTAGAATTTTGTGACAATTTGTTAATGTGTGTTGATTTGGCTGATGGTGAAAGTACATGTAGTTGCTTAGGATTCTTATTGCTTTGTCAAAGTTCGCTGCCCTTCTGCTAGTCTCCTGATTTATTCTTACTTGACAGGGATTCTTCAATTTTACCTCTCGCAGGCCTCGCCATCTGCTGCATATATTAGAGCTTGGTTATAATGTTATGTACAATGATGTTGATATGGTTTGGATGGCAGATCCATTTCCTTATTTACAAGGAAAGCATGACGTGTATTTTACTGATGATATGGCGGCGGTAAGTACCGGCTATATTTATTGTTAGCTTGACATATATAACATGAGCATATATTCACTTCTTACTTATTGGCTATAACTTTAATACGGAAAACTATTGGCTTTAGGTCAAACCACTAAATCATTCTCATGCTCTGCCACCTCCTGGGAAAAAAGGGCGCACATACATTTGCAGTTGTATGATATTTTTGCGTCCTACTACTGGCGCCATGCAAGTGATGAGAAAGTGGATTGATGAACTTCAAGAACAGCCTTGGTCGAAAGCAAAGAAGGCAAACGACCAGCCAGCTTTCAATTGGGCTTTGAATAAAACTGCAGATCAGGTCTGTTACTCCTGATTAAATATACTGTATTGTAATTGCAAATCATGATAAACTGCTGGTTTAGCCTGATTATATTCTGATTCTTGATTATAGTTGGATTTTGTATAGTATTCACTTGTAACAGAACTTAGATGTATGTTGAGAAGTATTTACTGAGTATGAGACATTTGTAAAAGGAAGGTTCGCCTAAATAAAAGGTAGGGTATAGATGACCCTCTGGTATCGACTTCCATCCTTCTTCTTCGATCATCTCTCAATTCTACTGTAGTTCAAAAGTCTCCGTTCTGCTAGATGTCCGTTGAAGTATTATGTTAGAGCATTATGCATCATAATTATTAAATTACTTGGACAACTAGTCAAAGTTTCAATTAAGTTCGACTTGTATGTGTTTTTCTAAACTAAATTAATCGTAATCATTAATGTATGGGGTTTAAATATGCCATTCCTTGATAGAGATAGGAGATCGATATGGCCGAGAACGCTTTTTTTAAGAAGACAATTCAGCTGTTATTATACAACAGTACCATTCAGAAATTGGAATTCAGAATGTGTTTCTGCAGAATTATTATATATTCCAGCTTTTGAAAACAGGAACAAGTAAATTGACAAAATTTACCAAGCAGAAAAAAAACGATAACAAAATTATCAGCTTTCCAGATTAAAAGGGAAAATATATTTGGTGTCTGTTACTCTTAGAGCCAAAGCATTGGTTGAGAGTTTTACTTGATTAGTGTTTCATTTTGTGTTATGGGACTAGAATGTGATCAAACTTGGTGATTCCAGTGGTAAGTGTTACCCTTCTGCATTATGTCATAGTGACAGTAGCTTTGCTTTCCTTAATAAGATGAGACCTAAACCTTTCTGTATGATTAAAGAAGGGTTTATATATATTATAAGCATGTATAGTATGCTTAATTTTTTAAGCCGAAGGATAATGTATGGGCTACATTCTTATTAAAGGTATTTCGGATTGGACTAACGGGAAAAAAATGTGTTTGCAGGCTGATCTGTATCTTCTGTCTCAGGCTGCATTCCCATCTGGGGGTTTGTATTTTAAAAACCAGACCTGGGTTCAAGAGACAAAAGGTTTGCATGTCATTGTTCACAATAATTACATTGTCGGTTTTGAGAAAAAGATTAAACGTTTTCAAGAATTTGAGCTGTGGCTAATGGATGACTACGCTCATGAGTCGCCACTGGGAAGACTATAAAAAGGCGCTTTAAAGAGGCACCTGCCACCTGCAGTGCGCACTTGTTATCTTGCTCCGACCGTGAGGCTGGTGGATATAGAACTTAATTTGCCCTTTGAGGTTTTAACATAGGACATGGTGGATTTAGCTGGAGATACGGTAAGGTTTTTTGGGAGACTCTCCTACAGTCTATAATATGCAGACACTCACCCTTCGCTTTGGATATCTATAACACTGCCCATTTGCAGGCTGCAGAATTTGTTGGGATTGTTTTGTTCTTTTCCAAGTCTCTGTATTAGAGAGCTATACCAGTGGTCTTGTCAACTGCCAAGATGCAGTTGCAAAATTTGTGTTATATCTTTAGACTGCTTCTTTTTGTACTTGAAGAACTTGTAAATCTCTCTATTCTCGATATGTTGTTGATAATGGTGAAAGTGGAAGCTCAGTTGATGGACTTTGTGAGGTAGTGCGGGAAAATATCAGGTTTCAAAATGTAAAATTAAATGAGAATGTATTCCCTGTGGTTCACTTTTGATAAATCATTTGCTTTGTGCTGGGTTTCCTCAAAGCAGACAGCAGCTTATAAAGCAATTCAACCATTTTAATTCAGAAATTCCTAGATTTCATTGCTGTACTTTCTGTGCATGTATTTCGTTTCCTTGTGTGTCTGGCAAAAGTAAATGTCATCGAAGATTCTATCTGATGTTGGAAGCTCAAGTGCAATTCCTATTGAGCGTAGTCTGTGGGCACGGTGCCCGCCGTTTTGCTCTTTTTCCTTTGGGGCGTTTTGGTATCAGGCAGAGAGAGAGAGTGTGTGAAACATCCAAAAAATACTATTATTTGGGTAATTTAGTGTCATAATTCTACATTATTGTAGCAATATCATAAAATTCAAAATTGCCAATCAGGTAAAATCCTTCTTTGTATTTATATGTTTGCACTCAGCCTGATCTCTAATTCCGTCTTTTCTTTTCTTTTTATACTAGGGTGCGGTGATTGATCAGTAGCCAGTTCTTTATAGCAAAACAAAGGAAAAATAAAAAATCAAATGCAACCATAAAGATACAAAGCTTCCTATTGCCATTTTTTTTTGTATTTGTTTTTTTTAATGAAGTAATTTGCTAATTGATAGAACGAGTTTACGCCAACTTGGCTGAACTGACCCACAAAGTCACAGCTCTAGACATCGCAGGAGCTACAACATGTGGACAACTGTGACCTGCCTTATGTGGGTCTCACCAAAGAAGGTCCACAAATCAGGCCTGCTGCTCTAGCTGGCTATAGCTGCCATATCAATCTCTCCATGTGAAACGCACACTCGGCCCCATTTGCCAACCCACTGCCGAGCGGTCTTATTTTGTCTTGACCCACTTTCTCTTAGAATTTAGAATTTCATTAACTAAAAGTTTTTCTAAGTTCAATTTTAGTTTTACGTATGGGCTCCATTTTAAGCAAGGATAAGACTTAAGAGTGATGGCTTTAGTTAGTAACCATTGCCATAAACTATTGATGAGTAGTTAACCAAAAGGGCGAAGGAGGGTGGGTTGGCTAAAAAACATGGGGTGGTGAACTTCTCATCTAAACTATTCCTTGAATTCACTTAAAAAAAGCATTCCTTATATTGAACAAGGAATTCATGAATATTAATATATTATGTATAGCACATTTTTTTGTTGGGCAAAGCACATGATACCAAGCAACTAAAACTACCCAGTTCATTGTGATAACAATGCAATTTCCCTAGAATACAAACTTTGAACCATGTCGGATCCAAATGTCGTCTCAAAGAATTTAATACATGATCACAAGCTGGATTCACATTGGTTGCTTTTCATGTGTTGTTTTCGAAGGAAGTCAGATTTATGGACGCGTCGTCCCTTCTAATGCAATCCAACTGTTTGCACTGTCCGACTCGGAAGCATTTCCCCACTGTGATGCCACTTACACTGAGAGATGCCTGTAAGACGCCTCAACAAATAGCCTGGTTATGTGGTAATTTATATAAAGCATGCCAGTTTTTGCGTAAGTATTTTCATATGTAAGATATTTCCACCTGCTAATTAAAGTAAAAGTTTAGCATGTTGAACACTTCATGTTTAGGATGACATAGCGATGTCCTAGATAGGCCGTCTCCCCCTCCCGGAAGAGGTGACAAAAGAGAGGTCCCGCGTATCTAGTAGACCCTGGTTGAGCAGGTGCTTAGTTGAGTTGATATTATAGGACTGGACGTTGGTCGCAGATACTAAATCCTTGGGAAATCGAAATTTAGGCTTATGTCGCTTCACTTTAGAATCTTAGATCGAGTTTCAACATCCAAATGATACTCAAAGCCGCCTGAAATCACCTTCAATATTCATTCAGTTGCCAAATAGTTTTAAGGGAAATCCTAGCCTGACTCTAGTTCTAACTAGCTACCACGAGAAATCAATTTTTTTTCTTACTCTCATAAATTGACTTCAGCACGTGTTTCTACAAGATGCTCCGAATCTTCTCACACCAAACCGTCTCACAGTATCATGACCTCGCAAGGCGCACACAGTCGTGGGAACTTCCCTGCGTCTCCCGTTCCCCTGTCTCGCAAGCTGTCGCCGTCGTCCGCCACACGCAACAAAAATAAAATGGCCAACCGCACCAAAAACACAAGCAGCTCTCCTCTTCCCCAAGTCTCCCGCCGCTAAAACTCCGGCGAAATATCCGCCATTCGCTACCGGCGCCGGTAAGGAAAAATGAGCATGTACGGGAGGGACCCGTGGGGAGGGCCGCTGGAGATATCGGCGGCCGACTCGGCGACGGACGACGACCGGAGCCGGGACCTGGACCGGTCGGCGCTTCTGCGGTCGAGGCAGCTGGACGAGACGCAGCAGAGTTGGCTGCTCGGTTCGGGCCAGGAGAAGAAGAAGAAGAAGTATGTGGATTTGGGCTGCATCATCGTCAGCCGCAAGCTCTTCCTCTGGACCCTCGCATGTTTTCTCGCCGCCGGATTCCTCGCCGGACTCGTCACCCTTATTGTCAAGACCGTCCCGCACCACCACCGGCACCCGCCGCCGCCTGATAACTACACCCTTGCCCTCCACAAGGCCCTCATGTTCTTCAATGCCCAGCGTTGTGAGTAGCTTTTCTTTTTGGTACTTTGTTTTTTTAAAAAAAATTTCTTCTTGATTAATTCTGCAATGTTGAAAGTTGAAGAGGTTATCTGTGCTGAATGTGCTCAGATGGATTGTTTGGCTGATCTGAGTTTCACATAATAGCTTAAATATTCCCTCCGTCCTGTTTTAGATGCTCCAACTGAAAAATTATCGATTTTTATTGGATGGTGGAATTTCCAACTGATGGGGTGAAGAAGTGTTTCAAAATCCACTTAAATTGACCATATGGAGCATCTAAAACAGGACTGTCCTCTTTTCCAGGTGGAGCATCTAAAAGACTAAAACAGGACGGAGGGTGTATACTTTTTCTGAAGTAGGACTGTAGGAGTAGTAGCTGGAGCTGTTTAATTGGGTTTTTTTTTGTGGCTTTGAGATGACTTGTAAATTATATGCTTTCCATTGCTTAGGTCTGTTCTGTCCTTGTTTTTTGTTAGCTGGATGGAAGCCATAATTCAAGTAGTTGAATATATTGTGGTTTTATCTGCGCATTTTTTCCCATTTGGATGTATCCTTTTTTCCAGTTTCCTATAATCTACTGCTAGGACATGTTCTGGATCATTTGCCTTTTCTTACTTTTACGGATTCTCATGTTTTCATTTCAAAATTTACTATTGCTAAGATTGCTGGAAATGTGACCGGTATGAGTATGACAACTCTGTTATTACTAGGAGAATTTTAAGTATTAGTCTGGGCACGCTTTATTTTTGTCTTGTTTTGCGTCGGTCATGATGCTCTTCTTATGATTCAAACAAACTTTTCAGCTGGTCCACTTCCCAAGCATAATAATGTTACATGGAGGGGCAATTCTTGTATGAAGGATGGACTTTCTGACCCTGCTGTTAGGAGAAATCTTGTGGGCGGTTTCTACGATGCTGGGGACGCAATCAAGTTTAATTTTCCGCAGTCTTTTGCTCTGACCATGTTGAGTTGGAGTGTCATAGAATACAGCCACAAATATGAAGCTATTGGCGAACTCAACCATGTCAAGGAGATTATCAAGTGGGGAACAGACTACCTACTAAAGACATTTAATTCCTCTGCGGACACCATAGATAGGATTGCCACACAGGTGATTAGACTGACTAGTCGGCTCAATTTTCCTATTCTACATTGTTGGATAAGAATAAACAAAAACGCACAAGTAGAATCTGAAATCAAGTCTGTCAAATTCAATGTATTTCAACGTTGGGTTTGACAAATTATCTATATGTGCACTTGTTTTCCCTAAGTGATGTCATGATAGTGTAAATTATTGTTATATCTGAATGTTTAGATCTTGATAAAAATTTAGGATAAATATCTCCTTTTTTGCTATATTGAGGCATACAGTTTCTTCATCTGGTTCTGGTGTTTTTCATAGGTTGGTCAAGGTGACACTTCAGGTGGGACTAATCCTAATGACCATTACTGTTGGATGAGGCCAGAAGACATTGACTACCCCCGCCCTGTGATTGAGTGTCACAGCTGCTCCGATCTTGCTGCTGAAATGGCAGCTGCCTTAGCATCTGCTTCAATTGTCTTCAAAGATAGCAAAACTTACTCGCAAAAGCTTGTCCATGGTGCTAGAACACTTTTCAAGTTTTCACGAGATAAGCGGGGAAGATATAGTGCTGGAGGGAATGATCCATCACTTTTCTACAATTCCACTGGGTACTATGATGAGTATGTTTGGGGGGCTGCATGGCTTTACTATGCTACAGGAAACTCGTCATATCTCCAGTTGGCAACTACTAAGGGTATTGCAAAGCATGCTGGTGCTTTTTGGGGAGGTCCAGATTATGGTGTATTGAACTGGGATAACAAGCTTGCTGGTGCTCAGGTGAGTAAATTCTGAATAATCTGATTCATCCATGTGTTATCTTTTTTTGTTTATATACATCCATGTGTTATCATTATTACTGTAGTTGAGGTTGGTGCTTCATAAATTCTAACCTACACTGGCATACTGCTTACCTCTATAACAACGAAGGTGTCATGTGGGAACCTGGTGTGAGTAAATTTGAAAAATACGTAGATATATTGCACTCAAAAGAGGTGGATGCCTCTTGCAATCTTTTTTTTTTCTTGGATACTCTGATTAATGTACAAAGCACAGCTTTGTGGACTAACAAGTTGCTCACTTAGGCGCTGTCACCTCATATTCCTGGACATAGTTTTTTGTTCTAATCTTGAGTTGTGTAGCATTTTTGAATCATGACGGTAACAAGGCCAGTAGACCTTCTAAATTACTAGCCAGCCAAATAATTATTTTGAATTTGAAGTATGCATTATACATATCAGCGATAGCACACAACTGTAATTTTGCTGAATGAGCACTTAAATCAGATGTCTCAAAGTGATTTCATTTTCCATGTTGCAGGTTTTGTTGAGTAGGCTGAGAATTTACTTAAGTCCTGGCTATCCTTTCGAAGAAATGCTGATGACTTTCCACAACCAAACAAACATTATCATGTGTTCTTTCTTGCCTGATTTTAACAGCTTCAATAGAACAAGAGGTTGGTATGCGCCACTTATTATTATGTTTTCACTTTGGAAAGCTACGAGCTGATGCCCATAGATGCTTTTGCAGGAGGTCTGATACAGCTAAATCATGGAAGACCTCAGCCACTGCAGTATGTAGTGAATGCTGCTTTTCTTGCATCCGTTTATAGCGACTATCTTGAAGCAGCAGATATACCAGGATGGTACTGTGGTCCAAATTTCTTCACTGTCGAATACTTGCGGGATTTTGCGAGAAAACAGGTACAACTGTGATCTGATTGTGGACATGCTGGAATGCTACTTTTAACTCCATCACTTAAATTGCCAATTCCCATGTGAAAGGAATTTTCTTGACATTTCTTTTTATCCGATCCTTTTTTTTGTTACACTATAATACTTCTAAACTAATTGACAATTATTCTTTCTAAGGTTTTGTTTTCCTTAAAGAAGAGGAAAAAAAACGATGCTCATTATTTATTACATGATGTTCACTGCTGCTGATTCAAAATTCCTTTGGTTTTTTGGCAGCTCGATTACATTCTTGGCAAAAACCCTGCAAAGATGAGTTATGTTGTGGGTTTCGGCCACAACTACCCAAAGCATGTGCATCATAGAGGTGGATCCATCCCAAAGAACAAGGTGCGCTACAACTGCAAGGGAGGATGGAAATATAGAGATACCCCGCATCCAAACCCCAATACCATTGTTGGAGCTATGGTTGCAGGACCAGATAGGCACGACAAGTTTCATGATATCCGAAAAAACTACAATTATACTGAGCCCACACTTGCAGGCAATGCTGGCTTAGTGGCTGCCCTAGTTTCACTTTCTGGTGAGAAAACTGGAATCGACAAAAACAGTATATTCTCAGCGATCCCACCAATGTTTCCAAGAGCTCCATCACCTCCTGCACCATGGAAGCCCCGAGGGTAGAGCTCTCGGCATTATAACCATATGGGTTATGCCACATTGATTCATTTCACGCAAGGCAAGCTATAATGAAGATATGAAATCAATGATAATTCACCATTGATTTTTGTGAAGGCATAAAGCTCTTGTGAAAGAATGAGCTTTCATCGTGCCTTCGTCAAGCATTTATTTTATCTTTTTCATACCATTTTTTTCTAGTGTTATTTTCCATACAGAATAGTTGTGCATAGAATAATTCAGTTCTTTTTTAGTCGTTGAGAGAAATAAAAAAAGTCATGGCGTTGACATTCCGGCCAATCTCAGTGTTCTTATTTGCAAGACCGGTTATGTTGTCAGAAAAAGTGTTAGACAGAAGACCACAAGTGTTTTTTTTGGGTTCAAACTACAAATTAGATATGCTTTTTTGATACCTAGGAATGGGACGGGTGTGTATTACTCCCTCCGTCCCAAAATACTATATATACATTTAGAAATATCTATTGTTCCGTAATACTATATGCATTTTGCCAAATCAAGTGATTTTCTCTTTCCAAAATTTGAAGAAACCGGAAGGATAGACTTTGAACTTTTAGGGTGCGTTTAGTTACTGATTTGCTGGAAAAAATTAGCCCATTTCAGCCTAAAAGGACCGAAAGGTATTTGGTTATTGATTTTCCTAATAGGGGCAGCTGATGGTGATAGGTGAAAAAAATCACCTATTTACACCTATTAGTTAGTGCATTTGAAAATTGAAATGAGTAATTTTTACTCCTAGATGGTGAAAACTAAAAAAAATCAGCAAATCACCCCCAAAAGAGGTAAAAATATTGATTCTCATTCAAATGAACAACAGCCTGAAGATTTTTTCATCGTTGCCTCCACCGCCACCGGCACCACCCACCACCAACGCCACTGTTCAAAACAAAAAAATTTCACCAGCTTTGCTAAACACAAATTATACCTAATTTTTTTTAGGTTCTCAGACGCAAGTCACCAATTAAGAGTCAAGCTGATGGTGAAAGACTGGAAATATGATTAATTTTAGGTTTTCAAACGGATTTTCCATAATAAAAAAATCACCTACAAATCACCTTCATTTTTTTAAGCTTGACAATTTTTTTTACCTTTCACTATCAGTATCCAAACGCCCTAAACATTGGATGAGATATAAGGTAAAAGAAGTTATGTGCCTTCCTTGTGGGCTTCATGGTCCAATAAAAATGAGAATTTTTTCAAATGTACAAAGTATTTTGGAACAGAGGGAGTATAATAAATTGCAAGAACAAACTCACAAGGGAATCCTGCTAATTTTGGGCAGGAGACTTATTTATATTCTGCAACAAAGAGCGGTGCCTTATTTTCCTCAATTAATCAACACGATGAGTGTTCAAGACTTATTATATCATAATCATAATCATCATATCATAATCAAGTAGCGCATTTTCTCAACTATTTAGGGTCGGCGACACAGATCTTACTCCTCCATTCCAGCCTATTTTGGGCATCTTACTCCTCCATTCCAGCCTATTTTGGGCTACCTCTTCTGTAAGAGATAGTAAAGTCAAATCCTTTCTTATTAACTCCATCTAAGTTCTCGGAGGTCTCCCTCCCTCTCCCTCTTTTAGCATCGTTTATATATATCCCTTCTAATCTTCTCACAAGGGCATCTAAACGTCTTTGTAGGAGGTTTTCGCCATCGTTCCCCTTCATTATGTGAATACTCATTATGTGTGTTCAATTAGGCTCCAGGTACGAAACTCATTAACAGTTCATATATAGAAATTTTCATATTTTTAATCTCCTAAGTACATTGCTTGAGATATACTTATCAAATTATTTGCGCAGGCCCTGATTTCTGTGTGGCCCGCCATTCTGTAATTGATCCCTTTGGACCAATTAGTCTATCCGAACATAGCTCATTATCTAAATGGGTCAATTGAAAGATCAGAGACAGGTTTTTAAATTTTCTTGACAATGAGGGGTGTTTGAGTCGGATAAATATTTAATAGCATTGACTATTGAATTTTTAACACCCTAAATGGATTAATGTTAAACAAAACAAATAAGAAATAGCTTTAGCCAAACACGCAAGAGCTTCTATCATCTATTTCAAGTAAACTAACAGAGTCCGAGACAATCATCAGTTTTAGATGATGCCAAAGCTGAATTAACATTGACATACAGAGCATGTCATGATAATTAATGCAGCAGGGACAAAGATCTGGCTGCTGTGTGCAGCAGCAACAACAAATAGAACACCCATGACAACTAAAAGTTGACCAATAGAACCAGTCAGCTTCAACAACTTTACACAATTCACTTCAGAGGACTTCAAAATCTATACGGGTGTGAAACACCACATACTCATAGGAAAGCATCTTTCTGTAGCAAATCTAAAACTTCTGGCTGGTTATTCAGCTTGGCCACGTCAATTGGTGTCTTCCCATCCAAGTTTTGAAGCGTTCTGTACAAAATCAGAAAGAGGTAACGTCTCCGTTCATCATAAAATAAATGAAAAACACAGACTTGATGAACAATTTAGCTAACTTACACAGCTGCACCATTTTTCAACAGTAGGGCCACACACTCCTTCCTGCCATAACCAGCAGCATAGTGAAGAGCAGTATTCTTGTTCTTATCTAAAGCATCCACAGCTGTACCAGCCTCTAAAAGGACCTGAGCACATTCCACCTGAAAACACGCAATATCCATTTAGTGTTGAAAAGGACCTGAGCACAGGCCAATACATGCAATATGTGCATGCTTGGAAAATATTTTATGAATAAAAATCAATAGAGCGAGATTATTCAACAAGCCATCGGTTGCGAACTTGGGATGTGAGGTGATGGAACCAATGCAAGGCAAGATAAAAGCCTGGAAGTAGGCTACGGCAACATTAAAAATTTTAGGATGTTCATACATACCATCTTTTATGACTCGGGGATTATTTTACAACATTTTCTGTGCAAAGATGTGTCTTATTTGACCATATTTTGTGGGGCTAATTTTGCCTCAACTCATCTTAATATGTTTGCTTCATTTCATGCTAAAGTATCCAG
This sequence comes from Houttuynia cordata, assembly GCA_039654745.1. Taxonomy (NCBI): domain Eukaryota; kingdom Viridiplantae; phylum Streptophyta; class Magnoliopsida; order Piperales; family Saururaceae; genus Houttuynia; species Houttuynia cordata. The sequence continues at coordinate 40,438,022 of CM077503.1, read as the reverse complement.
TGCAGATTGAGTTGAGTCCCCACATAAAAAAATAATAAAATTTATACACGAGAGATTCGCAAGAAGCCCTCCATATTATTTTGCCTCTGAAGAGGAATTTCAGCTAAATAATGAAACTCGTATCTCTAGTAAATAGATCTGAATCTTCACCCTTACAAGAAAAACAAGGATGAGAAGAACAAATTTGATCAGCTTTGTCTGACAGAGAAGAACAAATTTGATCTCGTAAGTGGCTATCCTTTGAAAAGTTAGGCATACATCTAATTAGGTTGTCATCTATGAAATCCATATCCATACACTGATTACAAATCATTAAACGGGCTCAATATAAGACTAACATTTGGTCTTCACGAGTCTGTATCCTAGACGTGAATTGAGTCAATTGTTAATCCACTACCAGAACACTGATGTGAGAGGTAGAATATATACATTTTTAATGGACAGACCATGATCAAAATATCTGAGCAAGCTACATCTCATACGATGAGAAGACAAAATTTTACGCATAAGAATGAACACTTACTTTTTGCACTTTATAACCATATCATCTAGTGACATATTAACAAAAACAACAAACACTGGTATTTTGAAAGAGAATAACATTGAAGCATGAAGAAAAAGAATAAGAGCAGCTCCACAAACCTCGCCATAGCCACAAGCAAAATGCAAAGCTGTTCTCCCCTCAGAATCTTCTTCATCTTTGTCTGCTCCATCAGCCAGTGCTTTCTTCAAACCCTACATACGACAGGAATAAAGATTTATGTGCAGTGCTATATGCAATAGAACAACTTATCACATACACTAGTTGGAGTCTCAAGTCAGAATTGGCTCCAGCACACAAACACTCCAAACACAACTTCCAAATAAAGGTTTTCATTATTTGTTCAATCTTGTCAATGCATGACCAACTTCATAAAGTTAATACAGGAAAGTTGTTGATCAAATGATGACAGATAGAAAATAATAACAGAAAAAGACTGAGACACAATTAAGATAACGTGTAACAAGCTTGCCACCCTGCTCATCATATTGATTCTATACCATCAGGTATAGCGAAGTTTAAAGGTAATATAAAACCAACGTTGCCAACAACAGACAGAACGGTGTTGATATTGCTGTCAAGCACATTCAGAATCTTATGGAGAGAACCAATGGATTAAACCCAAGGTCAGAAACTCTTAAACAGTTAGGGTAAAGTGAATAACAAACATCAATATAATCATGATAATGATGCTTACTGATGATTCTGTAGAGAGACAATGTATGGTTCATGATACCGTTTAGAACATGTTAGTTTTAAGTGTCGACATCATTATCTTGTTATTCTGTTTTGGTTTATCTAGAGCATACAACTATAAGAGAAAAAAAATGTGACAACAGCATAAAATGTAAACGACTGACATGTAAAAGCAACTATCTGAAGACGCAATTAAGAACTAGGAAAGAATACCTCCACATCACCAACACTAGCAGTGTGATGAACAATTGATTCATCCTCATATCCAGTTTCTTCTTCTGTTTCTTCCGGGCCAGAAAGCTCAGCTGATATTGCTGCCTCTCCTTCAGAAGATCCAAGGCCCATAGCTTGGCCAAGTTTCTGCAGAACCTCAGGATCATTCCAATACCTAAAGCAGTAAAATTTAGAGAATCGTGTATCATTGGACAGTTTTAAAAAATTGTACGTATCAAAATATAAAAACATCACTTTCGTTAAAATTGGTAGCACGCAAAGAGGGTTGACATGGGAATGCTAAAACAGGCACACTGCCGTCACGTAGTAGCCTGATGATACTGAAACTGGCATCCCAACATGCCAACCTAATTCTAGTTATGCTGTTATTTTCTCAGAATCGGATACCTCATCATTGCAGCTGGTCCTCCCTTCTCAATCTCGTCCAATATGGGTTTCAAAGATGGATCATCCTTCATTCTTCCAATTCTCTCTTCCATTTTTTCTCTTTGAGATGGATTAGTAAGAGTTTCCATCACACTAGACATAGACGGATCCTGGAAAAAGTTCAGACATACTTCAATTACTATTTTAGTTCCTTCAATCGAAGAGAAAACAACAGAAACAAAGACAAAAAAACCACCTGCATGAGAGTATTACCAAGGCGTTCAGCCATGGTCATGAAGTCAGGGTTTTGCATAACCTGTTGCATAGTAGAAAAATATTGTTGTGTATCCAACACAGGGGAACCAGCTTGGCCAGCACCCTGAACAGTCTTCTGGAGCTGCTCAGCCATTTGGGTAAATGCAGGATCTCTGGCTATTTGTTCAGCCAATTGTTTGATGCTTGGATCCTTCATTACCAGCACCAATAATTAAAAAATTACTGGAGAAGTAGTAACTTTGTATTCTAAGAAATATAAGGATTGTCAGAGAACTAACATAAATTCTTTATTGATCACAGATAATTTACACAAAAAATGTCAAGAACAATATACAAGATACACATTATCATGTATCAACATTCAATGCAGAAAGTTAGCTAACCAACAGTATTAGGGAATTGCTATTTCAAAACATATCCACAAGGACAAAGATTATAATGCTTCTGCAATAAATACAGAATAGAGTGCCAACAGATATTTATAAATGTGTATCCCACATTATGTACAGTTATGAGAATCTATAAGGAGAGGAGACGTTACATTGAGCAGCCCAGTCATGGCAGAAAAGTCAAAAGGATTTGGAATTCCAGATCCTGGTGCAGAAGCTGGCCCTCTACGTCCTGGTTGTTGGTCCCTGGGAGATCCTTCACTCTTTGAATCTACTTGGGCTGGCTTTTCATCTAAAAATAGAACATTAAAGCATTCGCTTAAAAAAATCTATGAGATCCATGACGGAAAGCATATGGAGCATCACATTTACACGAAACCAGGAACGCAATTGATTTATCAGCTGAAGTTCCGGAACATTTAAAACTATGTTATTATTCTTCTATCTTCGGTCTGTAAAACGACTCCACTACCCTCCATGCCAAAATTCGCAGCAACATCAATAGACAAGAGCCAGCATTTTGTTATAAACTGACTTGATTCATCCAATTGAACTAGTTGAACTTCGAACAAAACCTTTGTCTATTTGTAGTTATACTCCAGCTATATCTGTCTCTAACTTACTACAAGTTAAACGTAGCCACATGGATAGTGTTTAAACCATACCATGTTATATAATAGCATGACACTGTGGACAACATATAGATACAAGTAACATCATGAAAATGCACATTATCAAACATATTTGTGATTTTCAATGGCAATGGAGAATACCATCTTTACCAAAAACAAAAAAAAAAAGCAATTTAAACGAGTATTGGAACAGCATAAATTTTCACACTTGTAGAAACTAGTCCCACTAAAAAATTATGTCATATTTTACTCTCTTCAAAAGAAGAAGAGGAAGAGGAAAAAGAAGAACAAGAACAAGGACCTTTGTTGGCGGCCATGATGGCTTTGTGCTGCTCAGGCGTCAGCAGCAATGAAGAGAGCAGTCGCTTAAGAAGGTGAGAGAGAGGGCAAGGGAAGCAAGCAAGGGATAAGAAAGAGGATAAAAAAGGGACGGGGAAGCCAGAGGTGGGCTCGGAGTGTTTTGGAGCCACTCGTACGGTGGTCATTTGTGATCATCTGATTAGCCCAAAAAATTTCAAAAAAGACTCAAATTAAAAAGCCTACAACAGAGGCCCAATGGGCTGGTTTAGTCGTTTAGTTGATTTCTCTGTTTTGCTAGTACTTTGGATTTGCGAGTACTCTGTTTATTGTGATTCCATGCTTTCTTGAACTGCGCATACTTGTCTTTCATTTCTTTTTATCTCTCGGTTTCTTTCCATGTCAATCTTCACCCTTCTTCGGGAGATCGCAATGCTGTTATAGGAGTAATACTTTTAGAAAAATGTTTTTGTCACCAAATATCATCACCAAACTCCATCACCCCCCGCCATGTGGGCGTCGAACCCACCAAATTCAGGGCAAAATTACATTTTTTAGATTTCTGAATAACCAACAATATTTTTCAGGGTCATTCTATGTGATTCCAAATACTAATTAATGAGAAAGGAGGACTGTTGATAAATTCAATTTTGGAAAATATTGTGTTTCAAACTTTCAAAAACATCGCCCTAGATATATACACACCAACGGCAATATTAGTTGAAAAGGATTAACATGCTAACTTCTTCTTAGTGTTGGAAATGTGGAGTACAAGGCTCAGTTGCACAAAATAATTAATTTGAGGACTCAAAAACTACGAGAGATAGTAAACCAAGGAATGATCTACCATGACCATGGATACCATTAGTACTTTGGTCGTTCATCATGACATCTTCTACCTTTTTACTCTTTATTTTTTTTATAGCATGTATGATTTTCTTTTCTTGATTACTTAGTAGCAATATTAAAAACCATCCATTGAACGACATTTAATGTAAAACACGATAGAATTTCTAAGTGGTTTACTTGATTTCAGGCCTGTTTACCCATCAGCTAATGTTTATTAATGGATCGGATATATATATATATATATATATATATAATGGAGATTTGAGGTAGATGTAGCTAGCCCATTGAAAGCTATACTTCCCAAGGGTCGCAATTTGGACATAAAGGTTATGGCCTATGGGGCCATTTGGATCTAAGGTTGAACGCCCTTCCGGTGGTCCTCTTTGATTACTCCATTAGAAGCATGACATAATAGTTCCCTTGAAATCAAATTTGTCATTCTATTCCACTACTGTTTATTCATAATATAGAAGCAAGTGGGGGCCTTTTATACCCTCTTACCAATATGCTAGTAGATGGGAAGGTCTCCAACTAAAATAAGGAAATGAATATTTGAGCCCACAAGAATGGACAAGCAAGTTTTTCAAAGGGGCACAGTAAAGTATAATGGTTTTCCTATCTATTTTATGATTGTTCTATGAACATCCTACCAACTAGGCTTTTCCATATTTGGCATTATTAATTAAGAAAATGCAGTAGGTTACTAATTTATCCCCATGACATAACACAAACCAATCTGGAATAGACCTAATTATATCATGAGTCCTAACAATTATAAAGATAACATGGAACAGGACTTTTAATTTGGGACTTTTTTTGGACCGTGGGAATGTTTTTTCGTAATCATGCTGCAAAAGTATATCCTGCATCATAATACTTAGAACAATTTATGTAGTGCAAAAGAATAGAAACCAACTTTAGAATAAAACTACAAAAGTTTTTCTTTGCTATACATCAATTTACAATAGTTAGGTTGCATAGCTTATGCTTTAATTAAGAATTTATATATCTGATAAAGGAACGGAATAAAATAGACATACACAATTTAATGTTAAAGATTTTTCTAGCATGATTTGATGTTTTCTTTTTCTAAAAAGTACCATAGATATCGCCTCTGAATGTGGGATCGCCTCGCTTCGGAGATAGAAGACGTAAGATAGAAACTGTCAAAATATTTCGCTATGCCACTTCAAAAGTCAAGACTAAGAGCTGCTAGTCGTGAGCCTAAATAATCACAAAAGGAATCATGATGCGAATTGGCCAGCAAACTCTTGACTTTGAATTAGAAAACAGGCGCATTTACTACCCATCTTGGAGCATGAGCTGAATATTGTGTAACCAAGAATCAGTAAAAACAATTATCAAGAAGTCTGATGCTTACAGCTTCTAGAAGGAAAGAGACCATGCATCTCCTTCTGCTCATTGGTAAGTAACCGGCAATCTGATTCACACAAACTCTATTCTCTTAAGGGTAAATTGCATTTGACCCCTATGGAGAAATTGCACTTAACCTCATGACTTATGAAAATGTGCACTTAGTAATCTACACCTCTTTGTCAAACGGATGAGGAGCTCACCACCCAACGGTTTAGCCCGTCCACCCTACACACCTTCTGAAAATACACGGACAGTGAACATCCACCGATCGTGTAAAGGGGGTGGGGTGGTGAACTACTCATCCTTGTCAAACCCACCATGAACAAATCAAATGGATTCTGCTCACTTCAATCGGGGAAACCTTCACTAGGAAGTGAAGTAACCAAGAAGACTTTTGATAACTGCGTGCGAATTCTAAATTAATCAGCCTTGCACTGAACAACAAACCATCAACACCATGACAATTACGTGTGTATATAAAAAGCACTGGAAACCTGAGTCTCATGGTGCCTTATTTCTTTTTTATAGTTTTTAAAATGCAAAGAGTCAGATTTATGCTCACCAAATTCGTATTTGAAATGTTATCTTGCTGCTGTTTAACTTTCATTACAATAGCACGCCAAAGCAGAGTTTGGTCCAATTTCACCCATTTGTCTCGTTGTGAGATCATTGCACTTGTATGTCAAATCTCAAAACAATTGCTTCCACATATCCACAGGATTACTTAGTTGATTGAGTTACCCATTGTCAGCAGACTGTTGACGTTCAGAGAAAAGGTTTCCACAAAGTTTTCAAGCACATGAGAGGATAATATGGACCATAAATTCAACCACCCCTGAGGATCTAAAATTGGAAGAAAATTTCCCAAACTCAGTTTTTGAACTAAGGAGTCCAGATCAAATGAAATTTCTAGGTTTTCATAGAATGTCGACGGCATTCGTGAAAAGGCTGGAGAGAGCAGACAGGTAAAACTTCTCTTTCAGCGAAGGCGGCAACTAGAGACGTGATGGAGCTCCATATCACAAAGTGTTTGTTTCACGTGCATGGTGGATATGTGAATCTGCTTTTGGGATTACAATGCTTAACTGTCTCCGGAGGATTCAATGCTTTAGCCACAAGTCTTCCAGAGAGGGGGTTCTATAGCTCATCTCCAGAACAGCCGGAGATAATGATGTTGTTGTTCCAGTTTTTGGTCATTTATGGAGATTCAACACCGCCCAGAGCAACCAACTGTATTTTCTAATGTCCACAGAACGAAAAAAAGTCTCACAACCAACCGTATTTTTTAAAGCCACCTCTGTTCTGTCTTTGTGCATTATATGCCTCATAGCTTTCATCCTCTTTTAACAGCAATGACTAATGATCGAAACAGATGTAATCCCTGCAGCATTTACAGGCTCAACTTTAGGACATTTCACAAAAATGGGTACCTTACCTGAAAAGGAAGTCTTTTGCAAGTTTCAGTAAGATAGGGCATCTCCAAAGAAAAGGCAGGATATATTAACAAAAATGGAAAAATAGAAAAATGTGATGCTCAAGGTAGTTAGACATGACACTAAGAACTCTTGCAATGTTCCAGCAAACTATACCCACTTTGTGTGCCACAATACTCATACCAAGAAAATGCCGCAATACTGTTTCAATGTTCTAACCAGATAAAGAAGTATCAATTCTATAGGAAAACCTAAAGAGAGGGAGGTTATGTTAAACAGTAGTAAATTTGTACCACTACTATCTACATGTTTACAGGTAGGAACTTGTGAGGAAAGGATCTCCTCTGAGTGGTGCTCGGCAATACTGGCTGTTAAAATAGACAAAGAAATGTACATGTCAAAAAGCAGTGAACATGATTTAGATTTTTTAAATGAATCAAGAATTTTGACTCCTCTTGTTTCTTGTAAGCTCAAGTCAATGACAGAGACGAATTCAACTCTTGTTATTCTTCATAATCCTAGCGGAGAAAGAGCAATAATGAAAAAGAAAAAGAAAAAGAAAAAGAGCTCCAGCAAAAGAAGAAAGCTTACCAGAGGTAACTATTATACTCCGCAAGATAATAAATGGAACCACAGAAATCACGTGCTTGTATCCACCCTGCTTTTTATTTCAGACCAACTGAAAGATATGTCTGCTTCATGTTTCATCCCAGTCAAAAGGACACCATTAACTCGGGAGATGAAATTAAATGAACACAATAGTCCGCCATAAATCCATAAAAGTACCCAATACGCTGTTTTCCTTCCAGTGAGAATGCCATGGTGAATCACCTTTATCCATTATCCGTTTTTTCCCTCATTATAGAAGCAGAGCACACAGGGCCAAAAATGATCACCAAAGGATGTCAACAATAAGCTGTTTTCTAGTAATTTTTTAAATCATATTTTATCAATGCTGTTGGGTGGTCTTGGGCCTCTCTCAACCCCTCATACATCGTCTTTGGTTGGGGCAGACCCAGTTTCTCCCATAGAAGACTGGCTCTCAACCCCTCATACATCAGGCATTTGTGGTTGGGACCCAGTCTCTCCCATAGAAGACTGGCTCTGATATCTGTGTTGGGTGGTATTGGCCTCTCTCACTCCAAAGGCCCGATGAATGAAGAGTGAGGCTTTCCCTGCTGATCACCAGCCCGTTCCACAACAGGCGACAACTGATGTGGGATAACCCCAACAAATGCAACAGCATATGGTCCAGTGCACGAGAGTCAGTGCATGAGAGTCTTAAAGGTACTTCTAAAGGAGTAAACAAAGTAACTACACAGGGGGGGCCAGGCTCAGCCCACTCATTGGTGAAGTTGTCACATCTCTTTAAGAGGAGCAACTTTCAGTATCAAAATGCTGGGGCATTTCCATTACTAACAACAATAAAATCCAGCTACCCATGAAGCTGGATATTAACAGCAGAGAATCAGAGTTGCACAGTGACTGTCATCCAAAAGATAAAAGTAATTACTCAAGTGGCGCATCATTTGCTTTTAGATCACATAGACATAGATAAAACTAGAGAATGTTCATATCAATCAATTTGTAAAATGACCCCAACATAATTGAATGATTCTTGACAAGACAAACAGATATGCCACTATGTTGAGAGTAAAGGAAAAGAGATGCATGACAAACTGATGAAAAACAGTCAAATCTGCCAATTTGAATTTCTAATTGAGCAGCAATTGCTCAGTTAACTATCTCAGTCTACAACTTAACAGCTCTCCTACGAAGCAGATGAGATAGAATTCCAATATCCCCTTACAAATCATCGAACAAAAATGATCAAAGCATTCCTCTGAAGCTACTATCACATAAGAGGATAAGAATCACAACAATCATAAAAATCTACACAGAGAACCAGATCAATTTAGGAGGAGCTAGCACCAGCTAGTGACCAATTTGTGACTACTGATTCTGTCCATCCGCAGCTTCTCTGTATCCACGACCAATGGAAATAAAGAAAAATCAACTTTTATTTTGAGTTTCATTTTGTTTCTCGGATAAACAGGTATGGAGATTGGGCAAGGATGAATCAATCAAAGTTGGGCAGCTGCATCGGATACTTATCGATGCAATCAAACCAGGGGCTGGTTGGCGACGGCTTGAGACTCCGCAGCGCCTGCCAGACGGCGCTGTTGCACTTGAACCCGCTTCCGAAGGCAATCTGCCATATTCTTTCCCCTTTCCTCATCCTCCCCTTGGCCTCAATGTAGGCCAATTCGTACCAGATGGAGCTCGAAGATGTGTTGCCGAAGCGGTGGAGAGCCGATCGTGACGGCTCGACGTGCTCCGCCCTGAGCTGGAGGTTTTTCTCGAGCTCGTCGATGACTGCCCGCCCCCCTGCGTGGATGCAAAAGTGCTCAAACGCCAGTTTGAAATCAGGAATGTAAGGCTTGAATTTGCCGGTGCCGAGCAGCTTGCTGCCCACGAAGCTGGCGAAAAAAAGGAGCTGCTCGGAGACGGGGAGGACAAGGGGGCCAAGCGTGGTGATGTTGGCCTTGAGGGCCCCGCCGGCGATGGCCATGAGGTCTTTAGAGAGGGACACACCGGTCCTGCCCGTGTCGTCCTGTTCCTGGTACACGCACCGGAAGGCCTTGTCGTCGGCGCCACGGTGAGTCCGGACGACGTGGACGAGGCGGTACTTGGAACGCCGGCGGTCAGAGGACTTGTTGGACAGAAGGATGGCGGCGCCGCCGACGCGGAAGAGACAGTTGGGGATGAGCATTGACTTGCGGTTGCCAAAGTACCAATTCTGGGTAATGTTCTCGGTGGAGACGACCACGGCGTAGGTAGAGCGGTGGACTTGGAGGAGGTCCCGCGCCAGATCCACGGCGATGACGCCGGCGGAGCAGCCCATCCCACCCAAATTGAACGACCGGATGTTCCCCCGCAGCTTATACTTGTTGATAATCATGGCGGACAGAGACGGAGTCGGATTGAACAGGCTGCAATTCACCACCAGGATCCCAATGTCCTTAGGCTTCACCCCCGTCGCCGCGAAAAGCGCGTCCAACGCCCCGAACATCACCTGCTCAGCCCAAAATCCAGCATGAATTAACACCATTTAAGCATCAAAATTTTTCAGCACTGAACAGAGCCTATACAAATGATGGAGCAACCTGTTGGGCTTCTTCGCGGGCGGCGGCCATGGAGGGGCGGGGAGGGACCTGGTGCATGGCCTCAGGGAAGTAGGTATCATCTCCGAGGCCGGAGCGCTCGAGGATCTTCTGCTGGAAATCAAGCGCCGGGTCGTCGAAGCAGCCGGAGAGGCGGGAGTGCTCCATAAACTTATCGTGCGGCGCGCGGAGGGCGTCCGGCGCACGATAACAAGCGTAATCGACGAGGAAGATGGGGCGAGGCCTGGTTAAAACATACACGGTAGAGCCGAAAACAAGCACAGCAGAGCAGAGCAGGACGCTGACGAGATTATACTGGAGATGAAGCCAAAGCAGCCGGAGGTCGTCGGGGGAGGTGCGGCTGGCCTCGACGAGAATCATCGCCATGAGAGGCACGAGAAGGAGAGCAAGCAGGTGGGTGATGAGATAGTGGTATCCGAGCTTCACGTACTTGAGGTTCACGCTCTGCAAGAAGTCCGGCAGCCGGCGCCGGTAGCCGGCGCCGGTGGAGGGGAAGATCTGTACCTGGACGTCGTCCATTTGGCCGCCTGCTTGCCCTAGCGACGACCGCCACGAAATGCGGAGGTGGGAGAAGATAGGAGTTTTTAATGGCGATGGCGTCTTTTAGTGATGGTGCGGCATGGCCTATGTGAGGAATGTGGTGTTTGCTTGTTTTGAGGGGTGGCCGGTGCCGGGGAACTTTGGAGCCTTTATTTTCTGCGGTTTTCACGCCAAGGCGCTTCCAGGGAGGGTGTTTATTTATATTGGAGGGGGGCGAGGGATGAGGCGATACGGTGGGGCTGGCACGTATGGGGACTATTGACTTCGGGTGAGTCGACTACTGTCCGCCATGGCGCATTTATTGCCTCTGTTTCCTTTATTTATATTTTACGCCTTCCTGTGACCTGAGGCAATTGCAACAAATCTAATGTCAAAAGAAAAGGGCACATCGGATAAGGGAAGGGTTTACATGAGATCGTTCTCATATAACGAGCATAAGGCCAATCTTTATTACCGTTAAATTCCGATCGGATGGTGGATATCAAATCAGTGGGTTGGTGAGTGTGTCACATCAAAGAGTAGGTGAGATCATTATTGATATTTGTACCCGTCAGATCAAGATCCAACGGCTATGATTCAAAGTGACCTCATATAAGCAATATGAGAGCGATCTCATATAAACTTTTCCCTTGGAAAAATAGCGCATTACTCGGCAACATAGCTGCTGAGGAACGGGGCACGGGATGTCTCAAAATTATCGGTCAAATGCTGCTAATTAATTAAAGTAATATACGCCACTACGATTTAGTGTAGTTTTGAACGTCGGCTAGGGATGGGCCACCAGTATCGGTGTTGATTTGACGGCTGATGCACAACCTTTGCAGAAAAGATGGCTGACCGCCATAAAGCGTGGGCCTTTGATGAGTGTGGCTAGTGCCTGACTAATTGGAAACATGGGCGTGATTAATGCGATGCAAAATAGATGTGGGGGTTTGGGAACAGTGGGGATCCGTTTGTCTGATCTATCGATAACAAAATTCCTGTTTCGCCATTGCCTGCAACCTCAATGCTATAAGCCAATTTCTTCCATACTAGGCGTACATTGGTTATGACGAAGGAAGTTTGGATTCTAACTACAAACTGCAGTCTGCAGCTAATAAGATTCTAACTACAAATTACTAGCCTGATTAAAAGCAAACTATCCACATTCGATATTTTGATTTTTTTCACGCCCCAAACGACCCCTAAATTCCACAATTTGAATGTGGTCCGTTGGCGTGTTGGTCTTCAGTTTCCCTTGCAGTGGAGAAGTCCTGCATTTGAATCTCAGGAAAGAGTGGGGGTTCTTAGAACTTGGAATCTATGTGTTGTTAAAAGAGTTAGATTGTGAATATGATAATACGACCATTACATGTCATGAATATTCCATCCACAAATAAATACAGAGAGAGAGAGAATCTCATCCATTTGTCAAGGAAGAACTTGACATGTGATGAATCCTGATCCATTGAATCGAGTTTAGGGCGGGCGGGTGATTCATAACCCGCCAGCTCCTTGCATTAACATGTGTTACTGGATTGAAATCCGATGGCCCCCGATCCCTGGTGCACATAGGTGTGCACAGCCAGGGCATAAATAATCGTGACTCTTTTATGTATTAGCCTGTGTGAGGCTGGCTGGATCTCTCTCGTAATCTCATGAGAGCGGATCGGTTGCATGTACGTCTATAGGATTTACCTCTGGACATACGCTCATTTGCCGGTTTGGTTTCTCGTTTTCAAACCAAACCAGCTCACTCTCATTTGTAAGAGACACGCGGCAACAAATGAGCGTACATCCAGAGGAACATGCAGCCGATCTGCTCTCTACTCTCATGGTATTGAAAAGCTGTGAAGAAAAGAACAATGATATATAACGTGTCCTTATATCAGCGTGCCCCAAACATAGACAGGGGTCATAACCGTCAGATTAATGTAGGGCCCACATGATCTGATGCATACCAGATTGCACACGTTCTAGGCATGCTTTTAAAAGCACGTTGTTGCTCTTTTTTCCGTGAAGAAATTGTACCCGGAAAATAAAAGGAAAGAAAAAGTGTGAAAAAAGATGAGTGGCTGGCAGATGGGGGGGATTGGGGTTGGTAGCGGATCTTACGTGGCCATGCAGTCCCCGTGTGGGCCGACATTCGCTGATGATACGTGGATCAGTTATGGCCTCTCCTCCTTTCCCCCAAGCTGGGCCCATTATGCATTGTGCTTGAACAATCCTTGCTTGGGCCCATCTACACCTCCTATCTTAGCAACATGAACGAATAGCATGTGCAGATGGGCAACATCACATGAAATTGAGAGATACCAACCAGTGTGGGCCCTCTAACTGGTTCAGTGCTGGGGAGTATAACACTATAACTGTTTAACTACCAGCCTTTTTATCCAGGTTTCATGGAGTAGATGCATAAACACCCAAAATAGCTTTTCCTTTTTCTTTTGGGCACACCTGAAGTGAGTATTTGAAGGAAGTCTAAAGAAAAATAGATCGATCCAGCCAATAAGAGAAAGAGATTGCGATAATAGCTAAGAGTGCAGTTAACATGTTACACTCAAATCATTTATTCTAAAATGCGACAGCGAATTTAACATGATTTAGATGTTGGAACGATGCAATTTCCTAGTATATGAGAGCGAGCATCGGTCACAACTCGCAAGGCCAAGACCATGCTCAGCCGTACTACGTCGGTCACATGGATTATAGCCTGATTTACCCGGTGCATGACCCCGCTTCTAGTCGGGTCCTAAGGTCCTCAACACCACAATTAACACAAGGAGAAAATCTCAAGTGTATAATTACAGGCCTTTCTATATAGGTTTCATAGGCTACACGAATAAAGACAAAAATTGTTTTTCTTTTCGTTTTTTTATTTTTAGTAAACCACTCAAAGTAAATATTTGAAGGAAGTTTAGAGACAAATAGACCGATCAATGAGAGAAAAAGTTTGTCATAATAGCTTAGCAAGTAGTTGCCATAATAGATCGATAATTTATTATAAGTTGTTACAGCTAAGCAATACGACATTCAACATGATATAGATGTTTGTACATTACAATTGCGTAGGCTATATTAACCAACAATAGGGCTCGAGCATTGGTCGGAAGGTCAGGACCACAGCACTACTATGTCGGTCACCCGCATGGATTATGTCCCGATTTACCCAGTGCATGACCTTGCACCTTCTAGTCGGGTTCTAATACCTTGAAAGCCCCTGTTAACTCAAGAACAAAATCCCAGCTGTTTCTTCAAAGGGACGAGAGTAGCCAGATTTCTGGGGTACCCACATTTAGCCTCAATATCTAATTTTTCTAACCTTCGTTTTGTTAGATAGCCATGAAAATGACTTTATTATGGGGAGATAGGAAAAATTCCGGCACCAACCTTGAGAGTCAGGAATATGCCAAAAGGAGAAGAAAGAGAAAGCGCCCAATGGGTCTTCATTATTAGGTCATCAACCTAACCATCATGGTTCTCCAAATTATTGTGTACTTGATCGGTCCAAGCGATTGGTACACTGCCCTACCAAAAGCGACCATTATCTTGGAAGACTAGTATTGCATGGGTTTCTCTCCCAGAAAATAAATTTTTTTGTGTGGCATGTCTATTCCACACGTATGTTGGGTGCCAGCCTGAATTTCATTTTGTGTAAATGTGCATTCTCAAATAATTGATGTTTCTCCCTCCCCCATTCTTAAAAGAAACAAACAACTGATAACCTTTTTCTTTTTCTTTGGCCCAATAACATAACATCATTGGGTTTTCGGAAGCAATTTCCATAATTTATACATTCCGGGCAACCAGCTGGTTGGTGCAGTTAGGAAGGCAGCTTCTATATCTTTTGCTAGCAGATAGCAATTCCAGCATTAGAATGGTGAAACCTAACACTGATCTCCCCACAAGCAACATGGTGAAAACCCTTCGTATGAAACAAGGAATTAAAGGGTGCGATCAGTTGTATAACAGTTTGATTGAAAGGATCCCGCATGGTAGACAGTTCCGTTGAAAAATGAAGATAGGTGTGGAAACAGCAAGAATTTTCATCAATGATCTCCAGGTTTGACGCTGAGATTAGTCCCTATTCAATTATCCGCCTTTCCCTGATTCGAACTCGGTTTCAGCCTGCAACGAGTCAAGGTTCCTTTGAATGCAATAGCAAGAGCCATTGTTACTTTTACTTGACAGCTGAGAACAAAACACTTAGGGGCCATTTTGGGCGTGAAAAAACTATAATATCTAGTGGATTTTCTACGTCCACTATAACATTCCGGTTTTTTCACCATGAGGTGTTTCAGCACACGTAGAGTTAATGCAACAATTTCCCCCTAATAGGTATCCTTTGCCGATCATGTACCATCAGAGGAAAAGCACTCAATATCATAGACACTGGTATCTACTGATGAGAAAGCACATCAACTTGATAAAGAGGTCAACAAGATCTTGTTGACCTCTTAATACATAGATACTTACCCTCCCATTTATAGTCCCACTTCCGACTAATCTAACCGGGTGTTTAAAAAGCCCATAAGAGAAAAACCCTACAGAGCACTGTAGAACAACTAATAGTCGTCACCCCGGGATATGACCTCTTTACAGGTTGGCCGAAGTAAGATGGTGTGCTCAAACTGTGAAACATAACTGCCCTTCAGATCACATAGAGGAGGATATGGCTGAAAACAAAGCACAATCGCCAATTAATACATAACCACTGTAAAAAAATTTGAAAGGACAACATACAAATACAACTTCAAAAGCAAAGTGATCTAATCCCACAAAACAAAACACTTTCAACTGTAAACCGGTCTTACCTGAACAATGCCTGCATCACAGAGATTCTTTAATGCCATTAGATACTTAGATTCACCAAGGCGAACTAAATACCATCGACAGAAGGCCAATGCCGAGAAATGTTTGTTGATTGTAGTAAGCAGCTGTTTTGCCCTGGGCAACCTCAAAGGTACATGTCCAACATCGAAGCTTTTCATGTAGTGGCTGCACTCCAGGTCCTCTCTCACATATCCTTTCCCTAGAAAATTAATATATAAAAATTAATGAAATCACCTCTATCTGCAAGTTCCATCCAAAATTGAAGAGGCTCCTCAACAAAACTACTACAATGATAAACAATTATACAAAGCTCTAAACAATGCATGATTCGGCCAACAGAGATGGTGACACTCACGTCCAAAATCATAAATTGTCACTTTCATTGCATGCTGGCTTCGGGGCTGCTTGTCACCCCCTTTGGGATTGGCTTAGGGTTTCAACTCCAAGCCAATATGTCCCATCAAGCCTTTCCTTACTTTATGGGCCAACTGACGCAGCAGAAATTGGCAATACTTTGAAAACAGTAAAAAAAGAGCTTCACAAGCAATTTGTCAAACACATTGTCAGCATTTGCACATTCTTCCTTGTTTCAACAGAACTTGTATCTGTTTACACACTCAGTTACACAATAGCAGCTACAGACAAACAACTATTTTCATCAAACACTCTTCGTGACAATTACAACAACTCATTGATTCAACACTTTCATATCTCATTGAAACATTCTCAACAACATTGAGTGATCGATCAAATTCAAGTATGACTACAACAGTTTAGTAACTACAAAGATTAAGGAACTGACACACCTGATTCTCCTAACAGAGAGCTAAATCACTGGAATCCACCAGCTTGCTCTTGCTGAGAATTCCCAGATCCGAGAATTGTGGGAGAATCCTCTCCTTGAGCTCAGATAGATTCAAATTCGAAAATCAAATCAAAGCCAACTAAAATACTGGCTCGAAGGCCTTTTTATACAGACTGACTCTGTTTACAATTACTTAAATGTCCTTAGTTTCACAACTAACTTCCATTAACTACCCAGGCCATTTCTGTCTTTTTCATTTTATTTCAGCATTCAGCTACTCTATTTTTTCTAAACAAAACGATGCTCTGTTTCAGACAATGTTTCAGACGCTTCTGTTCCATATGACAATTTCTTCGACTACAGCATTTCCTCCTCCCTTAAAAGAAGCTTGTCCACAAGCAACATGACGCATTATCCAAGATAAGAATCATTGAAACAAATCGACAATGGTGATGCTTCATGAAAATGGAACAGATCAGAAACATTGAAAGACTTTGAAATACCAAAATGATCAGGCAAATCGACCACATAAGCATTATCATTGATCTTGTGAAGAATTTTATATGGTCCAATCTTTTTGCTTGCTAATTTGGAATAATATCCAGTAGGCATCCTCTCCTTCCGCAAATAAACCATCACCTCATCACCAACTTCAAAAACAGCTTTGCGTCTGTGCTTATTGGCAGCAATACTGTAAGTAAGATTGGATTCAGCTAAATGTTGTCTAACTTCTCGATGTATACGAGACATATCATCCACAGTGGATTGGATAGTTTTAGGCAGTTTTAAATGACTCAACAGAGGCAGCAGATCGAAAGTGTGGGTAGGATTAGTTCCATATAGAACCTGAAATGGGGAATATCCTGTAGAACGACTGGTAGAAGAGGATGGCATGTAGTGCTGAGGACAATCACCAACCAGACATCTCAACATATTACCAAGAATTTTATTAACAACTTCCGTCTGTCCATCTGTCTGAGGATGGCATGTAGTGCTGAATTGAAGAATAGTGCCCAACCTTTTCCACAGTGTTTGCCAAAACTGACTTAGAAATTTGCTATCCCGATCAGAAGTGATGGTCTTTGGTAATCCATGGAGTCGAACTACTTCCCGAAAGAATAAGAGGGCAATAAATGTGGCATCATTAGTCTTTTTACAAGGAATAAAGTGAGCCATTTTCGAAAATCTATCCACCACCACAAAAATAGAATCGAATCCTCTTTTAGTTCTTGGCAAACCCAATAAAAAATCCAAGGATATATCTTGCCAAGGTCCTGCAGGTACTGGTAAAGGCATATATAAACCAGTATTCTGTGAATGCCCCTTGGACTTCTGACAAATATAGCATTGCCTTACATACCTAGTGACATCTCTTTTTAGCTTAGGCCAAAAGAATTTCTCCTGTAAAAGTTGTATTGTTTTATCTCTGCCAAAATGTCCTCCTAAACCACCAGCATGGAACTCATTTATAACTTTCAGCCGCAAAGAACAAGCAGGAAGACACAACTGATTTCTTTTAAAGAGAAATCCATTGTGTAAACTATACTCAGAAAACTTGGAAGTTTGTTGAATGCAATCAAGCCACACGGTTCCAAAATCCATATCATTTTGATATAGGTCCTTGAGCTCATCAAAACCGAATACATCAACTGACAAAGAAGATAACAAAGCATACCTTCGACTGAGGGCATCTGCAACAGTATTAGTGACACCAGATTTGTGTTTAATCACAAATGTAAATTCTTGCAACTCAGCAATCCATCCAGCATACATCCTGTCACACTTATTTTGACTTTGAATAAATTTCAAAGGCTGATGATCTGTATGTAGAATAAACTCCCTGTGTAACAAATAATGTCTCCACTGTCTCAAAGATTGAATTAAAGCAAAAAACTCCAATTTGTAGGCTGGCCATCTTTGTCTTGCTTCACTGAGTTTGGAACTATAGAAGGCAATAGGTTTGCCTTCCTGGGACAATACTGCGCCAATACCCACCATTGATGCATCACACTCAACTTCAAATATTTTGTCAAAAGAAGGAAGAGCTAAGACAGGTGCATGGGTCAACTTGTCTTTTAGCAAATCGAAACTTTCCTGGGCAGCTGCTGTCCAATGAAATTTATCTCGTTTCATGCATTCTGTCAGAGGTGCAGCAAGAGTACTAAACCCCTTCACAAATCTTCTATAAAATGTTGCTAACCCATGGAAGCTTTTAACTTCCTTAGCTGTTTTTGGAACTGACCATGACTGTATAGCTTGGACTTTGGCCTGATCCACACTAATGCCATCAGCTCCTACTATAAATCCCAAGAAGTGTAACTGAGGAGTCATAAAATGACATTTCTTCATGTTGAGATATAAGGCATATTCCTGCAAAGCTTGGAAAACTGCTGTCAGATGAAGTAAATGGTCTTCTTCTGACTTACTATAAACCAATATGTCATCAAAATATACTACCACAAATTTGTGAAAGAAAGGCTTCAAAACTTGATTCATAAGTCTCATGAAGGTACTAGGGGCATTGGTGAGTCCAAATGGCATAACTAACCATTCATATAACCCCTCTTTAGTTTTGAAAGCTGTTTTCCACTCATCCCCTTCTCGGATCCGTATCTGATGATACCCACTTTTTAGGTCCAATTTGGAGAAAACAGTGGACCCTGCAAGCATATCGATCATGTCTTCTAATCTAGGAATAGGGAACCTGTATTTGATTGTGATTTTATTGATAGCTCTACTATCAATACACATCCTCCATGAGCCATCTTTTTTTGGAACCAAAAGGGCAGGTACTCCACAAGGACTGATGCTCTCTCGAATCAGCCCTTTTTGTAACAGCTCTTCTACTTGTTCCTGCAGAATCTTATGTTCCTGAGGGCTCAATCGATAATAAGGTAAATTTGGTAAACTAGCTCCTGGAATCAGATCAATCTGATGCTGTATGTTTCTCAGTTGAGGTAAACTATCTGGTAGTTCATCAGGCATAATAGACTGAAACTTTTCAAACAGACTCTGCAACTTTGGAGGTGCTGCAATCTGATTAGAACAGTCCTTAACAATCAGAGCAAACATAGGCTCTCTTGCTTTGGACTCCTTACCCAAATTAGATACTAATAGGAACTTCGATTGTGTAGGTACAATAACTGTTTTGCAGCTAGATAGTTTTTTTGGAACCAAGGCTAACTTCTTCCCTTTATGAAGAAAAGTATATGTATTAGAATGTCCATCATGCATAACCTTCTCATCAAATTGCCAAGGTCTGCCTAATAATAAATGACAGGCAGTCATTTCAACAATGTCACAGACAATTTCTGTCAAATACTCTTTTCCAATAGAAAACATAAATCTGCTTCTTTCAGTAACTTTCACAGCTCCAATATGTTTAATCCAACCCAAAGTGTAAGGATGAGGGTGTTGTTCTACTATTAAATTCAGCTTTTGCACAACCTGTTTGGATACCAAGTTTTCACAACTGCCACTATCAATGATGATATCACATACATGCCCTTGGATAGTACCTTTGGTAAAGAAAATCTGGTTTCTCTGATTTTGTTCTTCTATCTTTGGTAGAAACATAATTTTCCGCAATATTAAAGATGCTACAATGGAATCTAGATCTTCACCTTCATCTCCCTCAACAACTGTAACTGGCAGTTCTTGATCCTCTGATAACTCTTCTTCAACAGAAATTTGAGATTCCAACTGAGAAGTTACTATATTGACTGACTTACCCTGTTGTCGACATTCACTAGATATATGACCAGGCTGCAGACATTTATAACAAGTCTGAACTTTAGGTTTCATATATGGATTACCAGATTTGGGCTCAGTTCTTCTGTTCTCAGTTGTAATTTTCGAAGTATTCTTAGTTTCAGTTCCATCTCCAACAGCAGTTTTGGCTCGAGACTGATAAGATGAAGAAAATCCCTGTTTACTTGCAATCTGACTAAAACCCTTCTGAGCTTCTAACTGATATTGGGCTTTAAGGGCTAGTTGTATTGCTGCAGACAATGTGTATACATGTTGAAGACCAATCTTCTCTTGAATCTTCCAATTCAATCCATTATTAAACCGTCCAATAAGCTGTTGTTCAGATTCTCTTACATGGTTCCTTACAAGCAGTTTTTGAAACTCTTGAACATACTCTTGCACAGTCCTAGTCCCCTGCTTACAGTTTTGATATTTTTGAAACAAAACTTGTTCAAAGTCCAAAGGCAAATACTGGGATCTCAGCAGCTGTTTCATCTTATTCCAGTTTCTAACTGGTTGTTTGCCCATTTGCTTCCTCACCAACTGCACATGTTCCCACCAAGCAGAGGCACCACCTTTGAGCTTATAGGCCACAACTTTGACCTGTTTTTCAGGTGGAACTTCCATTCCATCAAAATACCTTTCGATTGAAACAATCCAATCAAGGAAGTCTTCCATATGCATCATACCATCAAACTCTTGTAATTCGAGTTTAGGCCGGAAATGATGGGAACTCTGTGTCGTGATTCCAGTTCCTTCAACTCTGCTTGCATGGAAAAACTGATTGTGTTCTCTCTCAACTCCATTCCTCCGAGAATACCGGAATCTCAGTTGTGGCTCAGGAATCACATTTCCTTCCTCCTCACCTGATTCTTCTCCACTAGAATTATTTTCCTCTGCATTCCTTCGAGAAGATCCAGATAAGTTGTGTTGAGTTGCAGTCGCATTTCTTGGAACTGCAGTTGCAATTTGCGGAGATACCAATCCGACAGTTAGCTGGTCCAGTTTTTGGAGGACCTGTTGCATTGTGACGAGGATCTGTTGCTGGACATCCAAATCACTTCCAGAACCTCTAGCAGCCATGAACAAACTGCGAGATTCCTCGCTCTGATACCAAAAATGACGCAGCAGAAATTGGCAATACTTTGAAAACAGTAAAAAAAGAGCTTCACAAGCAATTTGTCAAACACATTGTCAGCATTTGCACATTCTTCCTTGTTTCAACAAAACTTGTATCTGTTTACACACTCAGTTACACAATAGCAGCTACAGACAAACAACTATTTTCATCAAACACTCTTCGTGACAATTACAACAACTCATTGATTCAACACTTTCATATCTCATTGAAACATTCTCAACAACATTGAGTGATCGATCAAATTCAAGTATGACTACAACAGTTTAGTAACTACAAAGATTAAGGAACTGACACACCTGATTCTCCTAACAGAGAGCTAAATCACTGGAATCCACCAGCTTGCTCTTGCTGAGAATTCCCAGATCCGAGAATTGTGGGAGAATCCTCTCCTTGAGCTCAGATAGATTCAAATTCGAAAATCAAATCAAAGCCAACTAAAATACTGGCTCGAAGGCCTTTTTATACAGACTGACTCTGTTTACAATTACTTAAATGTCCTTAGTTTCACAACTAACTTCCATTAACTACCCAGGCCATTTCTGTCTTTTTCATTTTATTTCAGCATTCAGCTACTCTGTTTTTTCTAAACAAAACGATGCTCTGTTTCAGACAATGTTTCAGACGCTTCTGTTCCATATGACAATTTCTTCGACTACAGCACCAACCCTCCTCCTGAGGAGGGTTAAAGTAGAAAGGGCCTTTAAGCCCTTTTCTTTAAAAACCAAAAGGGGAGCCAATCGACCCTTTAGAATAAAGAAGAGAACTTCTAATTCAACCAAGGGTTCTCAACCCAGAGTATAGCCACAGAATTTTCATCCAAGCTCATCACATGATTCTATAGAGCATCTTTGTCTACCACAAGAACCCATGTACCAGGCATATAGACCAATGTGGTCTGCGTCCATGAGCCACAAAGCACAATTTCAATCCATATTCGATTTTGTTGGCAAGCAGATCTACAGGCTATGACAATGTTACTACGTGTCACTGATCTTTATTTTAGTTCTACAAGAATCATCATCATCATACGCCTTATCCCAGCTATCTGGGGTCGGCGGCATGGATTATATACCGCATTTGACTCTTATCGGAATCAAAATGGTACAAAATCCATACAAAGAAACATAGTGGCAAGTTTTTATGCCGGATGCCCTTCCTGACGCAACCCTCCGAAGAAGGAACATTAGTTCTACAAGAATATGTAAGAAATATTCCCTCCATCCGAAATTAATTGTAACATTTGTACTTTTCCATAAATCAAAAGTCAGTTCATTTTGGAAAATCAAATGTTACTACTAATTCTGGACGGAATGATCTTTCAAAATCATAACATTTATCTCTGCAGATATCGTTTGACTTCTACTTCGCTGAAACTCCTTACCTGTTGAAGCAAAAGTCTCTATTGCGAAGAATTCACCTTCCTCCATCTTTGTTTGCTCTCCACCCTTAACAATTGGTACGGACTTTCCAGCATGAATTTGGTAACGACCTATGCTATGTCCATTTAAGTTTCTAATACTTTTAACTGCCATGAGAGAGAAAGATAGGATTTCAGACAAAACTGCCATAAGAGAGAGAATTCAAGATAGCTTTGTAAACTATTACTAACATGACGATGAATATATCAACGTCATAACCACCCCATCATCAGCATGCTTATACACCCATTTATATATCTTTTTCATCACTCATGCATCCTCAAATCTTGTCTAACAAATTCAATTCCCAACTTCATTGGCCTTTCTTTCCATCCCTCAGTACCCACAAAATGCTGCTGGTCATATCTCTTAACGGGCACCAATAGCAGTGCAAACACGAGGAAAATAAAAAAAGAAAAATCCTAAATATGTAGGATTAAGAAAGAGAACTGAAATCTAAAATTGTACCTGGAAAAACTTTCCCATTAATCTCAACCTCATATGACTCCATAACTTCTTAGATTGCAGCGCCAACATCGCAGAGGCGGACATCAATTCCAGCTTCCTAAGCACCAAGCAGACAGAAATGATATAGAATCCTCGGATTCCCCAATAAGAATATCTTTTTACACAACTCAGTTCAAGATAACAGAATACTATAATGAGCATTTAAGATTATACAGCTTTCATAAAAAAGTGAGTGGAGCAGAATTCAGACAAAAAAATTGTGAGACACAAAGACAGGGTAGAACTAAACTGCTGTACTGGAAATTTGTGCCAGACCTGACCACAAGTTGTTATGACCGGGATTTGGAGGCTCTTTGCTTCTGGCTAATTGATCCCCTGATCCCTTCATTCACGTGATTTAATCAGCCAATAGATTCTCGTTAGTTTCTATATCATTAGAAGAGTTCTTACGACTAAAATTTGCTAAATGGTTTATTACGATTAAATTCCCTTGTTAACTAGGACTACAATTCTTATTTAAGGCCCCCTTGGCCAAGACTACATGTATGTAAGGAGATACTATAGTGGAAAAAAGTTTAGTTGAATTATCTTCTCCTTCCATCTCTCACATCCCCTACGTCATCTTCTCCAATGTTCCCTTCCAATTCCCTTAATTTTGTTCAATTATTCTCCCCAGATTCTCCCATTTTGACTAAATCTATCTCATTTTCCCACTTCCTGGGTAAGTTGCTAGTTCACATTATAAATTCAATACAGTAGAGGAAGTTGTTGCACTTATTGCATAGTACATGTGAAAATTATATAAACTAACAAAGATGAGAGACTCAGTGTCGGTAGACCGCTAACAATATCCATCACCTATACCTAGAGAAGTAAAAGACTGTTAAAGTGTGAAACGTGCTAGTGCTGTTTTGACTACACCAATGCTAATCCATAAACATCACACCTGGTAGTTCGCTTCAGCATTGTTCTTTCCCAGGTTTATCATAGTTTAAGCATATTATTTTTTAGTTCTTTTGCAATATCTGATAAAAAATCAACTATACAATTTCAGTTCAGAACAATAAAAGGCAAGAATTTACTCTCTCAGAATCACAGCATCAATTCAAGCGAGACGAATCCACGTAACTGAAAGACTATAACAAAACAGTAATGATATTGCTGTAACTACCTTGACCCCAGTATTTGTCGCCTCCTGAGAAGCTTCAAGAAGTGGATTGTACATGGGATTAAATGCTACTGTGAATGCACAGTCAACTATAAGCCCTGTGGCAAAAACAAGAAAACTAAATATAACATTTGAACATCCATATAAAAAAACAATTTGATATCCTAAAGAGGCTATTATACCATCAATATGTGTTCCAAAGTCTAACTTCATGACATCATCATACTGCAAAACTGTTTTATCACCTGAATTTGGGGTCCAATGCGCTGCAACCCAGTCAAAATGCAAATATCCAAATATATTAAATTGGAAAATGAATCAATTTATGTTTGAACTTTTGGATGATGGCTCTTACCAGTTCAGCGAACACCCTGTTGGAAAAGCAATACCTGCTTGAAGTTCATTCTCTGATATTAATTTTCGTACCGTATTTTCCAAGGTTTCACACAGGTCAATCATTAACATTCCGGGTTTTATAATGCTCCTCATATATTTACGGACCTACCGAGATTTAAGCAGAAACAAATTCCATCCAAGTATCAGTATATGTGACAAACAAATCAGCCAAAGTTTAGATCATTCCCCTACTGGTTAAGCACAGTGTACCAGTGTGTCATAAGAAAGTCAGGTGTTTGACTCCATCCACATGTTTTCACTTTTCTGAATTCTTAGGGATTGCAGTAAAACAGCTAATATGCCTAAAAGCAATCATGTTTTGCAGGTAATCACAGCACATTGGATGTTTAACAAAATCAACTTTCAACTTCGAGAGGGAAAAACCGGTCTGATATTTGCAATGATATAAATGTAGATAATAAGTAGAGGAACAAAAGAACTCTAGCAAAGAGTCAAATTTCTTTCTCTTCCCCTAAAAAACTAAAATCACAGCAGCATGGAAGGAACAAAGAAAAAAAACATTTCAGAATATGGTTGTCACAGGTATTAAGTTGATGGAGCTAACTTTATAAATATAACACACAATATAAATTTCTATTTTGAGACCAACTAATATCCTTTTTTCACAAAGAACAAGGCACATAAACAAACTTTATAAATCTAAAGACAATAGCCATACATCAGCCAAATATAAAAAACAAGTCAAGGAAAAACAAGTCGTTGCTACACATCCTTATTAGTTATTACTAATTCTCCTTGACGTCACTCCTAGCTTTCCCACCACCAGATAAGGCCAGATGTCACTGTGCCATCTGAATGGCTGGCAAAATTTCATGGCGGGCAGGTTAAAGGGATGATAAGGAGAGCTAATAATGGGAAGGAAAGGCATTCACCCGCTAGAACAGAGTATTATGTTCAATCAACGTAAAAATCATACACATATTATGCCCAACATAAGTTCTCTCAAAACAAGAGTACAAAATTCAATCCTAAATTCTCAAAGTAAAACAAGTTTTTCAGAAACCAACTCAGTATCAATTAATAAGCACAAACTGTTCCAATCTTGAAATTCATGCCTACCTGTCTATGAACTTCTGCTGCCCGACGAACAGAATTATACATGCGCTTTTCCAGGCGCTCCAATTCCCTTTTTTCTTCTGATGTTCTCCACGTATTACTGTGCAGTCAAATTCCGAGCAGTTATTTACAATCTTTCCTTCTTTCTCGCTGCCTTCGGAAAAAAAAAAGACAAAGACCGAAACCACAAAAGAAACTGACATTTGCTGTAGATCTGCTTCAGCAACCAGAAACAGGCATCATGAATATCCTATATACAATTATATTCTCACAGGTGACCAAATATATCATTAAGAATCAATCAATAAAATTTGACAAACTCATTCAAGAGAGTTTGCCTCAGCCCTTTGACCATGCCGGTAATTTGCCTGGCTAGAAACGGTTAATTCCTCGTCGAGTGAGTGACAAACAACGTTCACAATGTATCCATCTTTATATACGCCAACAAGGTTGTGTGGTTCAGTATTTTAAACTCTTCTATGGGTTTGTGTTTGCCTTCTCAAAGACAACAATTAGCAATGTCTATGAACCACAACACAAGTAATTTTGATTACTTCTTTTATTGGATCATATCATGATGGATTGTTCTAAAATACATAGAAAAGACCAGACAAAATATTTAGATCCCAAAGACAAGCATAACGGTCCTGGTTAAATATTATAAAAAATGAATCATATGCACAGATTAAGGATCACAAGCCTTGAGAAAAATAAACAGTACAAGAATGCATATATGGCACCTGATCTTGCGCTACAAAGACAAAACAACGACAATAGTGCTCTCTCCATCCAACGACAAGAGTCTTAATTTTCAGTTAACTTAAACAAGACAATTGGAGTCTTTTCGTTGGATGAAGGGATTATAAGATTATTGGTCCTAATCATGTCTATGCCAAGCCTTTCAAAATGGAAAGCACCTTGTGTTTGAAAAACAGTATCTACAATTGTTAACTCTGTGTCTATAAGGAACATTAAAAAAAAAGCAACCATATAATAAGTGCAGACAATGTTGGCAAAATAGTTCCTTACTCATCTTTGTACTGTTGAATTTCTCCCTCAGGAAAATCTCCAGAAGGGAACAGCTCAACGACTGGAATAGAAGGTGGATCAGTTTGCTCAAGAGGCTCTTTTTTCTTCCTATAAAGAAAAATGTACTAGCTGATGATCACTTAAAGAGTGAGTGCTAAAATATCTCTTAGAAGGGACAAAAGCATTAAGGTCAACTTGTATAAGTCCATTAAAACTTTCATAGGAAGAGGAACTCACTTGCTCTTGCTTTTCTTTTTCTTCTTCTTTGCAGTTTCTAGCACAAATAATCATCAAAGATGCAAAAGATCAAATAACTGCCTGTGGATACAAATCCCAAGTATTTATATTTATATGTAAATAAAATGCACCTCTAATAACATAAAAGTTACAAAATAAGATAGAATTCCCAATTCCCAATAGTTGATAGCTGTTGCAAACTTGCAATACAGAGGGTCATTTATCCAGAATTCCCAATTTCCAATAATTATTTATCCAGATATATCCGTCTTATTAGCTGTATGAAAGCCGAGAGAAGCATTACAACTCAATGGAAGGTTTCTCTAACAGATTAATGAATATTGCCTACGTCACACAAGATCAGCACTCTCTGTATCTTCTTTACTCTTCTCTCTATATTCTGCCATTTCACACAAGTGCTCCCTCTTCTATATGTGCCCCCATGAGTGCTTTCATATGCAGCACTTAGAGGTGCTTGCACATGCAAAGAAGTACTCCGTTCCATATTAATAGTCTGATTTGGTCTTTGAAAATTGACTAAATTGTTTTTCAGAATGATCTAAATTTAGTTCATTTAGAAAACCCAAATCTGTCTATTAATATGAAGTGGAGTATTGTTATTTTACAGCATAGTATGTAGTTTCCCTGGCACGCAAAGCATGTAGGTGAAAAGGTGACCAAATATCTCAAATAATTTCAACGGTATTGATCCCCGAACAAATAAAATTGACAATTGCATTATTAAAAAATCTTCAGGGATATAATGTGGATAAAAAATTTCCATCAACAACAATTAGGCCTGTTTATGGAGTAGTGTAACTCTTTTATACTTCAGACATGGAAAAAATTTATACATGCAACAGCCAAGTCAAATAGGAGGCTGAAAGTTAGCATAAGACCCATCAATTTGATACAGACTGATAACAAGTACCTATGTGAAAAAACCTAGGATTTCTAAAATTATTCATCTTGCCCTTTGTTAGCTAAACAACCCCCAAAAAATCACATACTTCATGTATGATAAGATGATTAGATATATAGTAATGGAAAATAGCTAGAAATTAGATGTAATTCACAACACCTAAAGCAGTATCAACTGAAGTGTTAGCCTCACATCAACTAACCAAATTATCTACTTTTATCTGATACATTATAATAAAAAATGCCAAGCCTCCTGGCTGTTAACGACAGGGTAATCCACGGGCTTTAAAAAGGTTAATACATGGTCATATATGGAAAATATGGGCCGAAGTAATTGACAACTGTAAAGCAGCCTATGAGCTGATTCCGTGGATTAATTAATGCAGGGGTAGCATTACTCATTTTCTATTGCCAAACAAGTTCACAAACTATACAGTCAAATCTCATAATTAGTTCACAGGTGGATTTCAGTGACCCGAAATCTAAGGTACCAAAAACAATATCGCAAGATCCAACTGCATTAACAAATACAAATTCTTTACTCCGTGATCCCCAAACCCCAGCGAGATTATCATCATTTGCAGCATAAAAAAAGCACTTTAATATGTTACCAGATGCATGATCAAGTGAAGAAGGTAAAAAAAAAAGACCAGAAATGAGAATATGAGTGGACAACCTGTTGCTCCGTTCACAACTGATCCATCACCTTGCCCTTCCTCATCATCATTTTGTAAAGAATTCTCAGCTTCCACACCTTTCCCCTTATTAGAAGACTCCTGCACGCACAATGCATCTTGCATAAATGCCACCAAGGAAACAATGAAGCTGAGTATAGCAATGAAAGTTCAAGCAAACATGGTAAACATGATATATGCTTAACTTTGTTTTTTTAAAAAGAAAGCAAGATAAATTCGAAAATCAAGATAAGTGGCCAATAAACAGGCTGACCCGTATATGACTGATGTGAAATATAAGTAAAATGAATATGAAAGCAATGTTATCATTAAAAAAGCTTGCAGTTCATCTAGAAAGTATTCAAACCACTTTGTATGCATATGATTACAACCATATCTTTAAACAAATCGGTTGAAAATGGACAAGAAGTCCCACTCTGATCCCTATATCCTGCGCATTCTGAGTGAACTAGCACTTAAAGCTTCTCTCAATTATAGTAGAATTAGATTTTACAAACATTAGAATATTATTTTTGTCAAGGTATTGCAGATTGTGTCAAATTGGCACAAAAAAAGGTGATTTACTGATTTACAACCTACTTGAAGTCCCATTCATTGAATGGCTTAAAAGCCTGTGCCTCATTATTAAAATATGACAAAAAAATGTCATGCGAGAGGGCCCACTTCACAAAACACAGACACTAGGTTGATTGATAAGACATCCAAATGCTATCGAACTTGTTTTGCTCCACGTGCACGCATATAAATGGAAAAAAAAAAATGCCCTGGCGCTGCAGCACAGGCTAGCCCTTCTCCATATAAATTTGGTCAGAGTTTCTAGCACTTGAAAAAAAAAAAGAACAACAATTTAGGCATTCTCATAAAAATAAGAGTAATGTTCGATTTTATCAGCTAAGGCACAAGTGAAAAAGATTGGCCAATACCACCTCCAACAGAAGAAATGAGCACTTATTCAGGCTGCATCAGCACAAGGTTCACAAAAAAAGATGCTATAATGAATCAATCTCTAAAGTAGGGAAAAAAAACTTCAAAGATAAGGAACAAATATATATACAGAAGAACAAAGTAAAAACATTGCACATTAACTTCTAATACATAGCCATCCACAAACGTTAAGACTAGAGCAAATTAAATACGCACATAACCATTGGTATGGATGTCTTCATCTTGATTAAGCTGAAGCTGCTTGAATTCTTTAAATGCCTCCTCAACAACTTTGTTAACTGTCTCCCCCATGTCTCTTTCTTATGTTAAGAAAAAGTTGTTTACATGTACGGTCTGTCATCAACAACGTAAATCATCTATTTAAAAAAACATACGTCGAAGCAGAGACAGAGAGACAGTCAAACAAACAGCCAAGACAACCTATAACACAAAGATAATACAATTTTTCAACAAACTCCTTACGAGACACAACAGAGATTAAGTTAAGAAAAGATGCATGAAGAGGAAAGAAAACAAAAAAGGGGCCAAACATAATACAGGTACTATATCAATATAATATGAGAGAGTAAAATGAAAAAGAAGAACATTAGCATTGGATGTAAAAAATTTTTTGCACGAAATTAACTCTAGGGGCCCTAGGCTAAAACAACTTTTTTTGCTTTTTTCCGAACTCACGTCCAGGTACACTCAATTTTGTAGATTGCCATTAGTAACTTATTGAATGCACTTATCGGTGTTCGATAGACATTGCAGCAAAAATTATTATCACAAATTCACCCTTAACACTGAGTCAGCTCAGGATATGATAGTCAATTATTAGGCGTTATAAAAAATAATTTTCTTCATAGATGCAACTAGCGAACATTCAGCCGTAGAATCAGAAACTCTTTGTTTTTTGTTTTTTGTGTATTTTCATTTGATAAAGATAGGTGTCCGAGTCCTTAGGACCCCACTGGAATGGCAGCACAACCAGCCTCTTAGAGCACCGCAACTTACCGCCAATCCCCTCGGGCATGTACATAGAACCAGAAACCCTTAGTTATCTATTTATCTTTCAAATGTACATAATATGCATAAGATGTTGCCAACACTAATAACATGCACTAATGAATTAGTAAGCCCTTCAAGGCTCAAACACCAGAAAAGCACCGCCTCTCTCTATCTCTATCTCTATCTCTTAAGCTCATTCAATTAAGACCAAGCAACCACTAGCTACTGACTTCATAGTAAATTTCAGTGTCAAAATCAAAATCAAGAATTCAATACTAATAAAAACGATCGTTTAATTGAGTTGTTAACAGCCGACAACAAAAAAAAAACACAATTCCCAAATACGAGCACAGAAAATATCAAAATTTTGTTCCAACATAGACGAGACAATAAAGGAAAATATAGAATTAAGGTCACGCAAAACGTACTCACGGAGATACTCTGGTTGTTGGGCTGAATCAGGTCTGTGCAATCCGCAGAGCCGAAACCAAAAAATGGAAAATTCAGGGGACACGAGTCGTGATCGCCTGGTCGTACGACCAGTGTAGCTAAGTCTTGTTTTAGGCCCAGTGGCAGCCGCGTGTCCCCGTTCCTTTAATGCTCCTAAACCGTGAAGAAACGGCAGGGGGGTCTGTTCCGTTGTTGTTCTAGGCCCCACTCCCCCCACCAAAAAGGCAAAATGAGGTTGTCAGCTACCAAATCCAGCCCGGCCTTCCTTGCCCTTTGAACACCTCACTGAA
Organism: Houttuynia cordata; assembly: GCA_039654745.1. Lineage (NCBI taxonomy): Eukaryota > Viridiplantae > Streptophyta > Magnoliopsida > Piperales > Saururaceae > Houttuynia > Houttuynia cordata. The sequence goes on along the minus strand of CM077503.1, from coordinate 40,406,615 downwards.
AAAAGTGTTGCAACTCCCCAAACACGAGATCATCTAGTACCTTTTTCAGCAAACTGGGGCATGTTTAAGGTTTCAATTGGATAGGAAAAAATCAAATACTAGTGGATGCAAACTGAGTTAAATGGGCAGAAGAAGATGGCATCGGATGTACTCCCTCCGTCCCAAATTATTATCACCATTACCTAAAACTGAAATATCTAAGGAGGTCTCATGGTTAATAACTGATAGGAAACTAAAAATCCTGAGCATGAAGTACTTCAATTCAAGCCCTCTTAACCACATGTTTGGTTTTGGGTAATAATAATTTCAAAAATGGAATTTTATTTTTGGGTGATAATAATTTTAGACGGACGGAGTAGGAATGTAGGATTACTAGTGGTGAGCCCAGCAAAGGACGGAACCGAGCGGTACCGTTTTGTCACGGTTTTGTAGCATTAAAGCAGTGGAACACGTGTCTGTCACTGGGATTATGGCCAGAGTTAGTTACTATGGTCGTCCCGACCAGGCGATAAGAACTCGGGACGATGGAGGTCGTAAGCTTGCGGGGTGTTCTACGAGAGAGAACTGGTCACATTATCAACAGCAAGGTTGGGCCTATCTATTTATTAAGACATGGCTTGATGCTTTCATAACAGCAATGCCACTTTGATGTAGCAAATGAATCCTTTGGCAAATAAAATTATGGAAATTGATGTTGTAGACTTGTAGGGCCCACCTTTTCTTTCCAACTAAGGGGCCGTTTGGGGCATGATTATTGCAAAAATATCCAGACTGGATATTGGATACATACTGTAGCATCCATGTGGATTTTTACATCCAGCTGAAACACCTCCTGGGGTGTTTCAGCTGGATATATAAAATATCTAGATGCTACAGTGTAGCAAAACATCCCATCTGGATGTTTTGCTTTTAATCACGCCCCAAACCCGCCATCATGTAATTAGTTGGAGGATTGTGTTGGACATATTCGTTGGACAACTGAAGATACTACTCCCTCCTTCCATACCTATCTGTATTAAGAAACCAAAATGAATTTCCACATGGGGAATAGTCGTTCTAGATTAGATAATGCCAAGATTAAAATCCAAGGCTGTAGAAGAAAAGGGTTTTCAATCATGTATGCCATATATAAAATATATGTTAGGATTTTCAGTGTTGGATTGCAGAATTTTTCAAGATTTTCAGTCATAGATTGGAGAATTTATGAGATTTAAATAACTAATAATTATATATTTAGAAAAGCAATCAACCATTCATCACAATCTCATCTAAAAATTTAAAAAGATTATGAAACATCCGTACTATAACAAAATTAAATAGTCAATGCACAACAATAAATTTATAAACCCATTGTCATATGCGTTGCATCATTCCACATATAAGTAGCGATTTCTTCCCGCCATGTATTAGATGCCTCTCTTTGCTCCACATGAGTCGCGACATCATCATCTGAATAAGAATATTTATTAGGATCAGTTGGAGCATTCCTTGGTGCTTCATCTTGATCTGAATTTTGCTCTAGATCAAATACATCCCCAAGAAGATATTACTCCTTCCATCAAAATTGCCTGCCAACTGCGTTAAGAAACCAAAATAGTATTTACAATGACTTTCTTGTAAACTCCCTCCGTCCAATCCAAAAAAGATTGGTATAGTGTTGCAGAATGGCTTATTCAAGGCCGAGTGAATCCACGAGTGGGAACAATCCTTTTTGGCTGAGAAATAGGCCTACCTATCTTTTTCGGACGCCAAAAAGGAAATCATGCCTATATCTGTGCGACGGAAGGGATAGAAAACACGATCATCGTAGGCGGAAAAATGTTACAGGAAGTCTCATTTTTCGTGCTATGTCGCTTTATAACCTCATGCTGCTTATAGTATGGCGATTGGTGTACACCAATCGTACATAAAATTGGCGTTCAACATCTGCACATCAAAAAGAATTTACAAACTATAATCATTTTGCTTTACTTCAATGTTATTTTTCTATAATTACATATTAGGTCTTTGAATTTTGATTAATTGTTAGTTGGATTCCTAGCGGATGAGGTCGGTGGAATTACTTCGGTTTTAAAAATAAAGCATTAATGCAAATATTTCATTCCACATCGTGCTAATAAACTGGCATTTCCATAGTTTTAAAGAAAATATAATCCTAATGGTAGCCTCAACGTTTCCTTGAGATTTTCCCTTAGCAACTCTTATTATCATAAAATGCTTAGACTTTTCCTTCAGGACGTACAAACTATAGCTTAGCAATTTTGTTTAATGACTATGTGCGCATATACTGTGGTCAACAGTGCAAAAGATTTCTGAAGCAATTTAAAAGCTGAACTAAATCAACGTGACTTATTTGATTTTTCACTTCCACAAGTGACTGTTTGGCTCCCCCAAAGGATCAGGGATTTTCCTTCTTTTACATTTTGGGTTGAACCCTAAACCCTAAAGCAAAGGGAAAGGGGGTGCCAAACAGGCCCGAAGTCTCCCACTCAAGAAAGAAAGAAAGTAACACAGAAATCCCGAACAAAAACCAAAACACACAACTAGTCAAAATCCCATCACCAAATCTCCCACCATATCAAATGCTAAACTTGATAGCCCATCTGATGATCTCCTCCTCCTGCTGATGCTCTTCTTCCTCCCCCTCTTTCTTGCCATGGTGGTGGTGCTTCTTATGGGGGGGCGTCTCAGGCCATCCAGGCATGATGATGGACTCCTTCTGTGCACTTACGATCCTCTCGAACCGATCCTCGCTGACGCCGAAGGCCGTGGCGATCTCCGGTCCACTCATGGCCCGAAGGATGGAGCTCTGACCCACCAGGAACTGTGGGCGGTTGGTCCGGGACGAGGTGGTGAAGCCGAAGAACTCCATTGGCCCGGACCGGGAGGCGATCTGGCAGAAAGGGAAGTAGCGTGGGATCCAGAACACGTCACCCTCCTTCACCTCGGCGTTCATGCCGGAGGTGCCGTTGGGGAAGACCACCTGCAATGTGCCGGAGCCCTTGAGGACGACACCGTACTCCGTCGCCGTCGGGTTCACGTGGGGAGCCAGCATGGCACCCTGCGTTAATCACTTGTTAGTTGTTACCAAAATCGTCCCAAAAACATCAATTACATAAATTTCAATGTAATTAGAGCTTTAATCACTCAACTTATGTTCAATTAGGCAAGGCAATCTTTGTAATTACCTGCACTAAGAGAAACTGAAAGATTAGAAATGAACACTCACAGCTGTTAAATTGACAAAGTAGATGCCAATGCTGGAATGACGAAGAGGATCGTAGTCATGCTCGTCGATGGCGACGCTCCACCCGAAGTCGTTGCGGAAGTCCGGCGATCTCTCATAGAGGTTGTACGACTCCGGTGACCGTACAGGGGTACGTCTCCCTCTCCTGTTCTGCTCCCCGAGAATTTCATCTAGGAATTTCCTCCATGTCCATGATGTTGTCTGTTCTTCTTCATGATCATGATCATGATCATGTTCATCCCAACCCATCTGGGCTCTCCTCTCCTTGTGCTTGAGCTTCATCAAATTAGCCCATTTGCTCGGCTGATCCTCGCTCGTCATGTAGACGATGGGGCCGCCCTTTTGCCTTTCCATGATCGGGCTCAATTCCTCGACTGATACCTGTAGATGCAACATTACCATTTAGGTGGAAAAAAGATTAATCAAACATGCAAACATAACCAATTTATTCTAACAAAATGCTAACTGAAGAAAAACATAGACATCATGTTGCTTACATTGAATGCAGCGGTGAGAGTCTTCACGTCAAATCCAGCAAGAACTGGAGTAGGATCTCTCCCTCCAGCAATGAAAAATGACTGCGATAGATTGAAAGAAGAAAACTGCTTAAGGAAATAGAGTATTAATGTTGAAAAAGTGGAGCCAAAATAGAATAATATACGTACTATACCTCGAAGACGTCACCTCCTAAACTCTCTGTGGTGTCAATGCTGCAGATGATCTGCAATCTCTGCCCTTTAGCCATGTTCACCATGTAAAAGGCTGATCCTGCAGGAATCCGGTACAGATCACCGGTCCTCAGGTTCTTCTCTACCAGTTTGTCCTTGTAGATCCAGCCAACCCTCACTTCTCCTGCATATTCATCACCATTACCATGAAAGGTAAAATATTCTGTAATCTATACGAAATAAAAGACAGATAGAGATCAGGGCTATAGAAGTGGAGATAGATTTAATTATAACCTTTTCTGATGAAGAGAATGAGGCTAGCATCAAGGTACTGAGGGACGAAAAGGGTGTTAGGCTCCATGTTGATGAAGCCAACATGCATGGGAGTGTTGGACTCTCTCCTCCTGAACCCTCTGAACACTTTGAAATCCCCTCCATCCGTCTTCATCACCTGCTTCGGGCTCCGCAGCAGGAAGAGCCCCTTCCTTTCATGTGCATCCCCTCTCTCTTCCTCTTCTCTTGGTGCTCCTCCCTCTGTTGAGCCAGGAGCTAAGAGATTCAGGAAGAGGAGAAGCAGCAATGCATGAGTTCTCATCAGACCCAGTTCCATATTTTTGCTTTAGAAGGTTGGTTTTGATAGATGATGGAAGTGCAGGAGAGACGAGAGGGGGAGTTTAATAAGAGGAAGTGAGGGAGTGGAGATGGAAGAAAGGAGACATTTGTCGTGCATGCATGGGTATTGGGTTAGGGTGGCTGGTACGACTCCAGCCCACGTTGGGGGAGAGGATACACATTAGGGAGAGAGAGACCAGCTCTTCTTTGAGCAATTGACCATCTCGTCATTTCCATCGCACTCGGGCTACCTTGTGCTAATTGGCTTGTCTGACACCCACTGCTCCAATTAAAAGTGTCCGGGCCTAGCAAATGCTCACACATGCTACTTTTTTTTTGGTATAAAGATCACACATGCTACTACGTGTACTGACAATTGATCATATTTTGTTGCTAATATGACAATTGATCATATGGTTCCCCGTATGATCTGACGTTAGACCATGCAACGTAAGAATGTGGAAAAAGTTAAGAGTCCAAGTTGATAAAATTATCAGAAAGAGCTAGTTAGTAATGCAGATCGTTCGTAAGCCCTTGAGCAAACAAAAAAAAGTGGCTCCAGAACTAGCTGAACCCCAGTGAGTGCCCTTATAAGGACAACTCATGTCTAGCATATGTGCAGCCTCACTGCTCATGTAGATGCTATCATCGGCGTGTTTTGCAGGAAAGAAATGCTCGTAATCAGTTTCATTTATCTTTCTTTTTTCTCAGTCGATTTTATTTTTACTTTCACAAGCCTCCAGTACGTAGCATGGAGAAGTTTCTGTTCAAGTCTGGACCCTGGCATATTTGAAAGGGTATTTGCCCATATGGGGAACATATATAGTTAGGGAGTTCGAATTCAAGAACTTATATATAATGTCATTTTCGGATTTTGAAGGGATGCCTTCTTCATCATGTGCATGGCAAACTTACATTTAGAATTTGTCTCCGGCCTACCTTTTAACTGATTTTTTCTAGATTTTTAGTTAATTTTGTTTATAACAAGGAGTGTTCGAGTCTTTAGGACATAACTCGATGGAGCAGGGCAACAACCCTCTTAGCACATTGTACCTTGCCACCAAATGTCAATTCCCTTGTGTGCATGCACAGCCCACACAACATACAGACTGGTGCGCATCCCACACAACATACAGACTGATTAAGTTGGGATGTAATATCCCTGTGGGTGGCTAATAGAGTAGAGGTTCAAACTCAGGATCTTTACTTCAATGCAACACATTGGCCATCACACCTATGCCCCATTGGTTTTAGTTCAATTTTGCTACCTGCACCCTTTTGCTATTAGTCTCTTCTTATGTGTTTTTCTGTATTTGCCCTTTTTAATTGTAAATAAGAGAGGCCTAACAAGTTATCACTCATTGCCCGGTTGCCAACATTCATACATATCTAACAAGATAGACCAATGTTTTTTTTTGGATAATTAAGATAGACCAATGTTTAAAAATTCAAGACTCTGACTCGACTCTAGTGGAGTCGAGTCTTGATGGAGTCACGATGGAAGTATTTTAGATCAAGCCTTCAAATTTTTAGACTAAAACCACAATCTGACAATTCTGTTTTCTTCCCGTTTAGTTTGCGGTGAAGAGAAAGGCCGTGGGAATATGGGGCTGCAAAGATTGTGGCAAGGTGAAAGCAGGGGGCATATGGCATATACCTTGAAGTGAGTGAATAATGTCTTATCTTATTTATGCCTTTCTGGTTTATCATCTGCCCATTGCAATAATATTTCTTGGGTTTTTAGCTGTTGAATCTTTTGCTCATTGTTTTTCTTTCTTTTCTCTTTTGACAGTACGGCAAGTGCTGTGACAGTGAGGAGCACTATCAGGAGGTTGAGATAGCAGACCGAGGGTTGAAAATAGTTCTCACCTAAGTATGGGTTTCTTTTTGGGATAGAGAAGTTCATGTCTCAGACATTTTGTTTTGGCTTGCTTTAGGCAGCCTATACGCTGTTAATCTTATTTCTAAAATTGATCCAATTTTTCTCTTTATTGGCAACTAGCTTTTGACGGGATTCAATGATACGGTCTGTAACGCCATGGGCGTCCAGCACTTGTTGGGCTCCAGTGATAGTACCCTTTCTCATGGCAGGCTGAGATTTGCACTATCTTCAAAAATCCTGGAATTCCTTTCATCCCATATAAATGTGATGTAAATGGTGAAACAAGTTTTGAGAAGGATGCCAGCATGGGGATTACAATTGGCAAATTGAGTGATCCAGTTAAGCTCTTCTTTAAAGCCATAAACAACGCGAAAAATTCTGTATTTTTGAAAGCTCCATACTCTAGATTCTTCTTGCAAAATAGCATTGGAAGAAAATATGATTCCTTGACTCCCCATTGTGGTTGCAAAATAACAAGTACTTGGAAATTAAAATCCTCTTTTGTGGAGAATATCTTGAGTGAGAAGGCCATAGCAAATTGCTACCCAAGAGCAAAAGGAATAGAGAAAAACCCGGTATTTATGCCAGAGAAGATTTGCCCAAGGCACAGGAGGGTGCCTATGGCGAAACAAATTCCAAGCTGATTTGAAACTGAATTTTTTGAAGGCTTGATCCAACTATAAGAGTCTTCCACTTCCGAAAAAGCAGGCTTGTGAGCATATAGGTGGCCGTCGAGCACACGATGAGTCTCCAAAGCAGAGGCAACATACTTCCACTCACAATCTATGAGTGAATCAGCAAGTTTGTCATGGATATGTCCCCCCATTTGACAGATGGTGTGCCTCTCTACATGATCCGCAAGAGGGCGTTGTCCATCCCAAGGGTCTTGCCAAGTAAAAATACTCCTTCCATTACCAATGATGCAAAGACAACTAGAAGCCATGAGATGTTTCATAGACAAAATAGAACTCCAAGCATGAGACATTGTAGGATAATAGACATCCCAAATAGAATTACCCTTTAAATATACTTCATGGATCCACTTGCACCATAAAGAATCCTTACTGGTAAGAACCGCCAAAATAATTTACCAAGGCCTGCAAGGTTGCATTGAAGAATAGATCGAATACCAAGGCCCCCTTCTTTGACTGGCCTACAGACTTTAGACCACGCACATTGTGAAGAGTGGAAGAAGAATGAAGGCCCTTCCACAAAAAATTCGAGAACATACTTTCCAATTTGTTGATAACTTTCGTTAGCAATTTGAATGTGCTACCCCAATGTAGTTGCATTCCATTCAAAACAGACTTTATCAATTCAATGCGGGCTACATAAGAAAGCAACTTAGATTGCCAACCTTCCATGCGACGCTGGACCTTTTCAATAAGGGGCCTACATAGTGAAGGAGATAATTTGGTAGGGGAAGACCAAGGTAAGTAGTGGGAAGACGCCTTCCTCAAAAGCAAGAATTTTTTTGACATCATTTTGCAAAGTGCAACTCTTAAAGAAATAAATCTTGCTCTTAGTTATATTTGCTTCCAATACCGAATGACTTGCAAACATATTCAATGCCTCTTTGATGTGCGGGACAAAATCAATATCTTCATCACAAAAAACGAGCAAGTCATCAGCAAATATAAGATGAGAAATGGCAAGAGAATTACCAACTCTTGGAGTTTTGATGAACCCCTCATTTGAAAGCTTGTTCAGTAATGTTGATAATCCCTCCTTCTAAAGAAAGAATGAACAACATGGGACAAAGGACAGCCTTGGCGGAGCCCACACTCGGCCTTGAAGAAGCCGTAGTTGGACCCTTTGATTAAGACGCTCAAGCAGGTAGTGCTCACTCATTGATGGATCCAAGAAATCCATGTGCTATCAAAGCCCATATGCGCAAGAACAAAGAATATCTCGTGAGCCAAGAGCACATTCTCACCAATCAGCCTGTCCTCTCTGCAAAACCTACTTGATTAGGGCTCACAAGAGAAGGAAGAACCATGGAGAGATGATTCGCCAAAACTTAAGAAATCACTTTGTAAACACAGTTGCATAATGATATAGGCCGAAAATTCTCAAATCTGTTAGCTCCAGTGGTCTTTGGGATAAGAGAAATAAGAGAGTTATTTATAGAGTTAAGCATCATACCAAGTAAGTTTTAGGTTTCAGTCTACTGATCAGGTTTTGCAAGAAGGTGTTATCAATACAAATGATCAGGAGACCAACTAATTTAAATTAGAAATGCACGATACTAAAAATTATAAAAATCATGTTTTAGATAAACTACCATAACTACTTCCTACATATCGAGGAAAAAACATACGTAACCTGCATAGTTCCTCCCCAGCCATGCCCATACTATTATTTTGCACCCATATTTTTCTACTTGAAGTAACCTGCATATTATTTTCTGCATATTATTTTGTACCCCAGATAGCTGGGATAAAGCGTGTGATGATGATGATGATTTTTCTAGAAGTATCTCATAAAGTGCAGTAAAAGTACGATAAAGGGGGGAAACTGTGCTTTTTGTACAGGCCGTGGAGTCAAATAAATTTAACTCAATAAAATGCCAGCCAACTTCATTGGACAGAGGGAGTCTAGTTGAAAGTTTAAAATCATTTACTTAGTCTGAATGCGAGGAAGCATGAGGACGATCGTCAGTGGATAGGTAAAACACAAAATCGCTTCACTGTGAAATGTGGGCATTGTTACATGATACAATTACCGAAAAGCTATCAATGAATAAGCTAGTGTACACAGCAATAATATTACTAGCAAAAGAGGCATCAAGTCAAGTGAATTTTGGATTCGGTGCAGGAACTATTCCCCACATTTTGCGAACATCATCCAAGCTCTTGCTGAAGTGTCTCTCGTAGTAAACACACATCAAATCCGTGCACTGCATTCCCGCTTTCGTCGCCCAGGGGAAGTAATGCTTAAAGAATAAGCTCCGCTGCTGATCACTGAACCTTGCAGATCCACCTATTACGGACAGTATGCACATCGGCAGCAACATTTGCTCAAACTCAATTACTTTGAGGGCAGACTCCCCTATCAGATTCGTTGGAAGACCAAACAAAACATGCCAGAAATCATGCACTTCACGTGCTCTCATGGCCACATACGCCAGTTCTTCAGTGTCCATGAACCGTACAGGTGGCCGATCATCTGGTGAGAAATTTCTGGACCCCATAAACCTCGCATATGCCGCACCAAATGTACCCTCAGGAAGATCCCATGCATGGCTCACATTCGAGGATATAACACGAGGTTGTTCCAAAAGTATGGCCTACAATAGAAAGAGGATAAATAGCAGTTGATTAAACCACAAATTAGATGAAGCATTGATGTCCATGAACCCCACATTACTCTCGCCTTTCTGGTAACTTATTTAAAAATAACAGCACACTCACCAAAATCAATGATCAATCCAAACACTATGCCCTTAATTTCGGAAACGAAAGCACATACATATAAAACTTACCCTGCCTTCCGTGCTTGTCCTCATCCGTTCAAGCACTCTTTGAAAAGCTGGCTTCCCAGTGGTCTCTCCTAATGCAGCAATCAAATCCGCCCTCCTTGGATCCATCAATGCCCCAAATGCAGAACCTAAGACAACTACAGCCTGCTGCCATCCCTTAAGGCGGATGCGGGCACCTTCTACCATTTGAAGCTCGCAGATCTGAAAGAGAAGTAAATTACAAAGGTCACTGCATTGCAGATATGTTCCTAAAATATAAATCTTCTAAATATGGCATTTTTAGTAGGGTAGCTATTTGACCATTAACTTTTTTGAAAAACAAGTGTCTCTGAATATAATGTGAGATGAAGAATGCGCCTCCTAGACCTTAGGCTGGATTATGGGCGTGGCGTTGTAGAAAGAAAAGTCACAAAAAACAATTAATCTCTAAATTCTGTTTCAAGATAACATTTGTTCTTAAATTTTACTGGAGATTGCTTTCGAAGCAGAAATGATTTACATAGCCCACTCACTACAATCACGCTAAAATCTTTTTCAAGAAAACATCTATTCTTAATTCCCCTAGAGATTGCATTCTAAACAGAAATTAATTGACATACGCCACCTACAGCAATTACAGGAAAAATGAAAAAAAAAATGACTACTGAATAATGTTAAACAGTTCCTATAAAGAGAAATGACTCAATACGGAACTCATATCAATCAGCTTTGATTATCTTCAAAGGCTCTCCTCTGTCTCCTAGGAGTTTATACAAGGAAAAAGAAACAAGTGTTTTTTACAGCATTCATGAAGCAGTAAAGGGTCTACTCGATTTTATTAGATCGGCATCAACCCTTGAAAGATACTTAGGGCTGAGTTTTTTCCGAGACTCATTTCTCTGCACATCAAAATCCAAATACCAGCTGACTAGGTCACCACAACATTAATCGCAGAAAGAGACGAGTTTGCAACTTGCTTGCCTTTGCACAGGGGGTGGAAATAGTGATTAGTATACTCTGTCTCATATTACTTGTCTAGATAAGAAGACCAAAATGAACTTATGGGAGTATTACTTGACATTGACACTTCATAAGAGAGAAGATAAACAATAACTGATACGGAGATATGCCAAACAAATAGGTGGTTGATTATACTAAATTAATTAACCAATCAAAACTCAACATCTCTTCACTAATGCATTTGTTTTTGTTTGAAAAATGCACCTTTGCAGAATACAAAACTTACCCAGTTCTTATTCTGATACCTCCATTGTCATTTCACCTGACGTATTCCCTTAATTATAGATACTGGAGAGCATTGTAAGTGCTCTACAAAATATCTTACCCAGAACAGGATACTTTAATATGAAAAAAAAAAGTGCACTGACAGTTCTGCTGAAAAAGGAAGAAACCACTTGAGGGACCCAAGACAATTGATTTTCCTTATCTGCTTCTATCAAGTTTAACTACAATACATTTTGTTATAAACTATGGAAACACTTAAGGCTTTAACCTCAAATTTCCTTTCGGGGCAGAAAATTGATCTACTGGATCCTCCATAAATAGGCATCCAACAGCGTATTAACTACACAGCTATTTTATTTAAGAACAAAACCTATCTGCCCCAAGCTTCTTATTAAGGCCATCCACCAAATCACTCCTTCGTAATTTCACATCCTCCGGCCTTTCCTTTTCTATATTCCTTTCCGCATGGTGTCACATATGCACAAAGTCAAAAGACAGACTTAATAAAAGTCTAGAAGTCTCTTATTCAAAGCCCATCAAAACTTTTCATATTACGGACACATTTTAAATAAAAAATGTCGACTTTACCATAGTGACAAATTTTCTCATGAGTAATATGTGTATATATTACGTGACATTCCTAGGACAGTTATGTTTGATGATAAAAGTTTTATTGAGTTAAAAAAGTAGAATCTATATCAAACTCATTGTTCAAAATTATGCAACATCATTGAATTAGAACTAGACTCATTTCTGGAAATAGAATAAAAGCATGACCAGATTTCTTTTTAAAAAAAGATGCAAAAATCACTTTGCATAGAGGAAAAGTTTAATCTGGCGCTGCAATTTCCACCATAATTAAGGGTATTTCATCAAACATCATGTGAGTGCTACTTGTTTTACATCGCTTATTAAGGTAAAGAATGAGAGAAACTTGACATCTATATAAAAAAGAGAAAACTATGTCAGATAAATCGTTTCATTTATGTTTGAAGTGCAAGAAATTGTCATCTTCTGCAGATCGTTTTTTTTTTTTTGACAAAATTGATAGCAATTGATAAACAGGATCCATGAGAGAGATAGAAAGAGAGGTCACAGTGGCGGAGCCAGGATTTTTAACTAGGGTGGTCCAAAAATAACTAGGGGGGGTTAGTGAGATGGGATATTGATTACCCGGGTAAAATATTTAAGTGGGTAAGTTGTTTCACATGTTAGTGAAGGGTTGCTATGAATAGGGGACCATTTTTCTCTGGGTTTTATAAGATTCCCCTTCAAAGCTAAAATCAACATGAAGTCTGGAATAAATTTTCTCACCTCTAAGGTTGAGGAATTGAAAGAGCCAAGCTGATCTCTCACTTCTCCCTCCTGTCACTTTCTCACTTGTCTCACTAACCCACGAATTCCATTTCCCAACGAATTTCTCACTTACCTCACTAATCTATGGTTCTTAAAACTGACTCAAAACCCGTGAAACCCGCAAACTGACTCAGATAAACCTTCCACATTTTGAAATACATTTGAGACCAAGAGTTTCTTTTCACATCTCACTAACCCCCCTTAAGTCGCAAATATTTGTTTTCGAGTGAATATACATAATATAAGTTGACTAGGATAATGAAAGATACATTGAAGAATTGACGTCATATTTTCCTCAAAAGAAGTTCTTCAATTTTTTTCAATAAAACGAATCAAAACATGATTCACTTTTAATCTTTTCAACATGAACATGGAATTTGTTTCCAAAATAACTCAAATATACAACAAGACAACAAGTTAGCTCATATAGAAAATAACTTATTAGTTCAACTAATTTGTTTCCAAACTAATGGCGGATACACTGTCTTTCTCTCAGTCGTTAAAATAGCTCATTTAATAGCTTTTAATTGGAAGAGTTCCATTGGATGACAACAATAAATTTGATAAGGAAGTTCCCCAGCTATATGTCAAATTCTCAATAGTGAAGTGGAAAAAAATAGTAAAAACAGCCACCAGTCATACTCCCAAAATTATGAATTTAATTAAAAAAATACAATTTGGATGGGAAGTTGTTATACCAAAACCTTGCCATTCTATCCGAATCATTTGAAAGGGCAACAAATTTGTTTACGTGCAGAAAAAGAATTAAATCTTGCTTTATATAATTAACTCTACTATCAACCTTGTGAGAAGATAGATACAAAGTAAAGGGAGGGGGGAAACCTTCAAAATCACTTGCGGAAAAAAGGAGAGAAGGGTGGGAGCCGGCCGCCAGAGAGGCTGAACGGAGGCGAAGGGCGTGGCTTTAGTGGGCCGCCGCAAAGCCTTGTTGTAGTACGAACGCCGTACAAAAAGATAGGAGAAGAAGGGCGGCGACGGACGCCGCCATGACCAACCGAAGATGGAGGAGGCAGAGGCGTGTCCGTTCTGAGTTTTTTGGGGTTGGGTTGAAAGGTATCGGGTTCAGTACTAATGGGTTGGGTTGGTCTGGTTCATCTCAGAGTGGTCTTGGGTTTTTATCAGGGTGATCTAACCGAAGAATAATGCTGCTCTGTCAAAAATATGCAGGGGGAACGAGAGTAGCATTTTACATTGGAAGTTGGAACAAATAGCTCTTATGTAAGCCAAAAAGGTGAAGCTCATAGGTATCAATGTTCCTCTGCATGCTTTGAAAAAATGTCCACATAGAATACACAAGCGATTGAAAGTATTAGGCTGTCCAGTGTATGGCTGCTCTTTTCTCAAGCTTCTTGACAGAACATACCCCCTCAGTCCAAAAAAGAAACTGTCTGGATTAAACAACCAAAATGAACTGATTTCCAGACAGATAGTTGTGGACGGAGAAAGTATTACATAACTTTGTATGAGAACAACATATATACTACACGACTCTTCTATTTATAAAAGCCTTCTTTATCTTTGGTGCAATGAACTTGAATGAGCTTCTAATAAATCAATTATATGTTGTAGAGACTTTGGCTAATTCCCAGGATGAATCTGATTTTCATGTTGTCAAGCCATGCATTAAAACCCTGCTTTAGTATTTTATTGGCATGACCGCAAGAAGTTTTTGCACATGCCCTTTGGAAACAGGAGATCAGGATGGAAGGACGAGTGTGGAAGAAAGAACATAGATTGAGGTCGAAGAAAATGACGAAGAAGGGACAACATACAAGGATGAAGAAGATGAGCGTGAAGGAACGTAGATGGGATCCGCCTAACAAGATGGCTCAAACCTGTTACAGCACCACCGTACTCATCACGATAAACACAATCGAAGCAGGGATAAATAGAGAGAAAACACTTTTCTTTGATACAATAAGCAAACTCTCCTGTTGCCCTCAACTACGAGAAATGTTAGTCTCATGTTGAGCTTGCAGCCTAGGTGACACAAACTTGGCAAGATTCAAAGACTTCGTTGACGCAGCAAAGTTTCACCATCAACTCAACAAGACTTCGGATGCAAGAAATTCAGCAAAGCTGGACAAACTTATTTTACAATTAATTATTTTTGGCTTCAATGTAAATATTTACAATTTTAGCAAGTACAATCGCCGTTTTCTTTCAAAACTTTCCTAACATGACTCAACAACATTATCACATCTGGTGGAGACCAAGTTAACCTTTCACCACGATAAGTAATCTCTTCAAATGAACAAAATTGATACTCTACGCCAACCTATACTATAAGATCCCGCAGACGTTCCCCTCTGCAGCTCCTCTGCACAAACAGAAGTGACTGCCCAGTGGCAATACCTAGCAGTTGCCACTGAAAATCCAACCGGACATCAATGAAGCCAATAACTCATATACACAAATCCCCGTCAATAAAAGTCCAGGACACCCATAATGGTTATAGGTGGTTCTAGGACAATCTGAGTTGCCTTGCCTTCTGACAGCAGATCCGGTAACCTGTTGACTTCCTTCGCTGCCACACCTTCGCCAGTCCAAATAGTGACGTGGGGCCATTCATTCTTTGAGTTAATTTTTTCACCATCAACACACCCAGGATGAGCCTCAAATGCAGCCATCTCGTCAGAGAAAAGAAAGGCTGTGAGATCAACTGGCACCTCTTGGTTCAAGTACACACCATAGCTTGCAACAGCTGTGACACCATGACTTCTCTTGTGAGCTAATGTTAGATGAGCTTTCTTCAAGCTATTTTCCACGTCCTTGCCCTTGAGAAATTCCTTGGCATGTGGATTGCATTGCGCAAACTGTTTATATAATCAAGCGATCAGTTAAAATCTAGCCAATAGTTATTTTCCATACGAATGAGCATGAATGGAATTACCTTCTCGAAATGATATTTGATTTCTGTGACAGGTAGAGTAACAGCACAAAAGACAATGTTTCCAAACTTCCTTTTTTCAGAACTTGTAGGGGTCGCATATTCACCTTTTGCCACTGCTCGAAGTTGCTCTTGAACCTTCTTAGCCGCAAAATCAAACGGAACCTGAAATACACAAGTATGCTGTCAGAAATTTCTTTTAAGTTTCCCTATGATGCTTCCTGTCTGCAATAATATGAATTCTTCTCCACATGAACCAAATTCCTACTAAAACCATCAATATTGATTAACCAGGGCCTGAAAGTTTTGATAGTAACTCGAATAACAAATAAGAGTAGCCAGTAAAATTGTATTAGTTGCAAATAGGGCAGTTTCATCCAGTGTTTTTAAAAAAGCAGACAGGAACAGGTGGCAATGAAAACATTCTGCAAAAATACTGAACTTTCATACTACTTTTGGTTCTAAAGCATAGTTTGACAAATTGCAAATTGCACAGCACACACTCATGAACGTGCATGGATGCGACGTGCAGCTCTTTTAGTGCCCCTTCTAGATACCGGCACATTAAACTGGTCAATTCAACCAACCATATTTAGCTAGAGTGACACATTCTTTTATATCACTTTCTTTAATTTGTAAAATAATGGTTTCATCTGCAGGTCACATTGTCAAATTGTTCTAGTGGGGATCCAATAAATGTTGGGATTAGTGGACCACAGGACAACCCATTTTTAGTTCCACCAAGATAATACTTAAACATACTCGATAGCTTTTAACAACCATATTTGACTATTTTTAGGTATAAGACTCGCAAAGAGTTTCGGAACCTGTTCCCTCAGAGTGGATGTCCCTTTTACTTCTCATAAGTTTCTATACTTATAACTCATAAATCAACCACAAAAAAGGGGAACTAGGAACATCCACAAACATCTGTAAAGTGAAATACCTGAATAGAGTTGAGATACTCAGAATTTCCAAGTAATACTTCTCTCAGCCGTTTTTCCCACCGAGCCCACTCTTTTGCATATGATCCTTTGTTTGGCTCCGTCCTAAAAATGGAGTATTTAAAAAAATAACAATTTTACAATATGAATTGTAAAAACCCGTTAAGAACAAATTTGGTTGTAGATGATTGACAATCATGTGGCCCAACCTCATGACCATCAGTAACCTCTGCCTTAACTTATTAAAGGAACAGATAACACTTTGAAGCATGCAAAACAAGAAAAAACTATAAATGAAAAAAATACAAAATGAGCTTATTAATTTTGTCCTGTCTAGGTGCAGCCATTCTGGACTCTGAAATTATCCATGAATAAAAAAATTGAGCTGACCACGATTTCCTCATAGATTCAAAGAGGTTATATAGCAGTAGCCTCTACCTTATCTTATTAAAGGAACAGATGACACTGAAGCATGCAAAAAAAAACAAAGACTATAAACAAAATATTCAACATAAAAAAGCTGTTATTCCTCTTTGCCGGTGTAGGTTCAGCTATTCTGGAATTCACAATTATCCGTTCATAAAAAAGGAATGAGCTGAGAGGGCTTTCCTCGTAGATTAAAAGAAATTTACATCGCACAAGTTTTTTTGGCATAAAAATTTATAGGCTTTCCTCAAAGTTTTTTTTTTTAAATTAGCACAATTTATTATGATAAGCAAAACGAGTATTTCAGAGGCTTTATTGTTTAAAAACAAACATCAAGTAAGAACATTTCGACACCTCCTCCACTTGAAGATCACAGCACAATTAACAGCAAGCACATAGTAAAAAAAAACAGACGTTTTCCAAGGGAAGCTCTTGGAAACGAAAACCCATTATCATGGGTAGCTATATATGAAGTGTCATACGATTTCGCATATTACAGGTCCACTAGAGGAATAAAGATACTTTTACAAGAAAGAGAGAAGAAGAGTGGAATAGAGACAAAGAGGCAAGGAGGTGTTTAATGGCATGGCGGATGGTGCCAGTAGGTGATGGAGAGAACCAAAGAAGCGGCGACCATAAAAGATGGTGCCAGAAAATTAAGCTGTGGGCAAAGGTAATAACAGTTTAAATGTGACAGACATCGAGATGTGGCAGTAGATTAAGTACAGATGGTGGATGTAAACAAAATTGACGGATGCGGAGCTAGTGGAAGGAGCTCAAGACAGAAACAGAGGATGAAAGAAAGACAGCGATAAGGGATGGGGTATTAAACCCTACAACAGAAAAGATAAATAGGGAAGAGAATCTAAGTCAATTATCTCAACTGCTACTACCAATATACCTTGCATTCTAAAATATGAAAACACCATAGGCTTAAATTCACGTAAAACCATCACCATCCACTATCCCATCATACGCAACAAAACTCACAGACTGGAAAATTAAAAAGGATATCTGATAATTCGGTCGCCGACCCCAGATAATTGGGAAAAGGCACTACTTGATTATGATTATGATTATGATTATGATTATGATTATGATCTGATAATTCATTTACCTTCCATGCCTGTTAGTATGAAGCTTGTATAAGCTGATACCTTCATTTAGTATATCGTTCACCGGGTCAGGCAGAGGCTTCCTACAAACATAACCAGGCTGTTTAATTAGGACACCAAAACTCTGAAGCAGTGATTATCAGAAATGCAATACTGTGACACGACACAAAGCACATTGCCAACTCTGAGCGACTAAAACATGTTTAACCTCAGGGGTGGAGCCTCAATTGCAGGTAGGAAAGGGGCCAAGGACGCACCATTTTCAATTGATTAACTTACAACAACAAAGGAAATTTGAGGAATATAAATCTGACATGTTTTTCATAGACATCAAGTAAAACAGTCACAGTCCGCTTCCATAAAAAGACCCACTAAAAATTACCAAAGGAGGGTAAATGTACATATATGAGATACAGGGAACAATTTTTGAGGAGGATATAAGCAAGATTATCTGTTATGCACATCGAATTCTTTGATTATATGACTAAGGAAAACTTATGAGTATAATCAAAATAATCCTTTATGTACGTCAAATTTCTTTAAATAAGTGTCTTAAATACTAACGAAATCCTTACAGAAGATAATCAACTAAAAGGGTGAGCATGGCAATCATTCCTACTATGAACTCCTCAGCAGAAAGGACTAGGTAGATACTTCACAGAAACCAGATGGAACTTAAGAAGCGAAACAAATTCTCATGGATAGTTACATTTTGTTTACAAGAACATGTACTATTTGCTCAAAGTATACCAAAGAAAAATACGACAAGCAGATCTAGTGAAGATGCAGCCATTTAATTGAAGCAAAAATATTAGCGCCTAACAAAAATCCAAAGTTCACTTGGGCAGCAAAATTTATCAACCTACAGCTGAAAACAATATTCAATTTAGACTTGTAAAAAAATGTCCTCCATAAAGTTGCATATTTATTATAAACCATAAAATGAATCATTCAAAAAACAATGAGATCACTTATATGCACATACTGACCTATCAGCTTTAAGCAGCGGCATTTTGACAACTGAGCCAAAGCGTTCAGATAGTTCATTCTCAAATTCTTTGCGACTCTGAAGAACATTAAAATGATAATTAGCCATATGAAACACTTTAACTTATGCATTACATCTTTGAAAGCGAAGGTTTCTTACGTCAATTGACCCCAAATATTAAGATAAGGTGAGCTGACGATGATGATGAGTATAATATCACAATGAAGAATATTTACTCTAAAGCAAATTTTGTGTTGGAAATTTTGATCCTGAACCATCATCTCAAGATAAAAATGAGGGATATCCATTTTCATTCCTCACGACAAGGTCACCTTAAAAGGAGAGCATTTAGATAAAACCTTGCCAATCTAGACCTTCTAGAAGCTCCAAGTTATGTTGAGTATTTTAAAAAATTGCATCATCAAAAAAGTAGCAAGCTAAATTGCTAAATAGACTCGCATCATAAGTTTGCGGCTATCCATTTGCAAGTTTGTCCATTCCTTAGTATTTACTTGCCCACTAGTCTTTTCCCCTTTTTGTATATTTGTTTGTCCATCAGTAAATATTTAGACCATTTGCGTGATTGTACCTTCATTAATATTTGTTTGTCCACTTGTCTTCCCTTTTCTGTCTGTTTTTTTGTCCATCAATAGATATTTTGTCCATTTGTGTGTCCCAGTTCATTGAAGAAACAACTGGATTTTTTTTGTGTACACCAATGCAGAATTTAAGAGGGGGGCGCTACTGTCCAAATCACCATCCCACACCTGTGGTGGCGAGACAATCACCACTAGAAGTATACATCCTAAGATGATTATACTGTAACGAATGTGAAAATAGAACTGGTAATTAGTTCCATCAGGTGATTGAAGTATTTTGGTGTAATAGAAAAACTAAGAGGAATAACTGTCAAGGTTCCAATCCCATTCTTTTTTTTTTGGGTAATTTCCAATCCCATTCTTCCATGCTTCAAGATAATCCCCACCAGACAATAAGATTTTGTTGGCCATTCTACAAAAAACAATACCATTGGCAACATTGCAGGTTTTACCTTGCCCTCATAAAGGTGGTAAAACATAAGCAGGACATAGCCGGCATTTGGAGACGCTTTGTCCAGATTACCCTGAAGAAGGGTGAAGAATAATAATACTCACTATTTGCAATAATTTACACAACAGAAACGTGAAATGAGAAAGCTAACAAAATACACACTGGATGGTTCACTCGTTGCAGCACGCGGAACATGAAGACTGCCAAAGAATCCAGAGAAAATGGGTTTGAATCAGTTCCTGCAGAACCATATGATCAGAAGACGTCAAAGCATTGGTGGGAAGATGACATACAAAAATTGTTAATATCTACATCTTCCAAATTAACAAAGACAGTTCCGTTTCATATCCCAGATGTAAGTATAACAAAGCTGCACAAATGTTCCCTGGAAATTTCACAACACAACAGCAATTAATGATAGCTGCGAAACAGCTTGTTTGATGATATGGGAAGTGACAGCCAAGTAGAATTTCCAATTCCAGCTACACAATTGGGGGACTTTAAGCTAGTTTGAAGCACCATTTATGTTCTTGCAGAACACATTTCAACGTGGAGAAGCACATGAAACCCTTCCAACAGTTTGTCCTAGTCCTTAACTATTTGATTTTAAGGGCAGTGAAACACGTTGAGAAAGCTACTCCGTCTTTCCAAAATGTCCTGGCAGCACTTGAAAAATTAAGGATCCACTATCAGGTGACTGCATTTGCCCTACAGGCCAATAAATCCTCATGAACGTGCATGTGCAGGGGTAAGTGGTGGCTTGAAATGCTGTGGAACCTACTGGCCAATAAATTTAACTCATTTTCAAATGCTGCCTATTTTTTTGGACGAAGGGAATATATAATAAGAATAACAAATATACTAAAAGAAATAAATATTGTCACACAACACGAACACAAATTGATGTTTCAAAGGAGCTGATATAAACCTTCAGAATCAGGAATAACAGGAATGGCAGAAGCCTTTGTGCTCCGACACATATGTTCTATCTGCAACAGAAAGTTGTTCCCATTTGATAAGAGCCCACTCAAACATGATATACAGACAAAATTTCCCTTTCTATTAACTCCTTAAACAACCAAGAGACATTTAGCAATAAAATGAATCGACACTTCGGATGGCAGAAATAACTTTCAGCATAAAACAATAAGACAACTCTCATGTTCAACCTGTCTCCACACTTCCTCATTTGGCGCATTTTTATCCGCTAAAGTTATAGCATATGGTTTCTTTTTGCGTTCTTCAGCAACTTTCTGCCAATATCTTCCTGAAACCATTCAACAAACATCAAACCATGACTTGCAATCCAGATAAGAAGTTACATAAAAGTGTAGCAACCCAAGAAGAAAGGAATTACAGAGCTGTCCAAACAGAAGGGATAAGATAAAGGTGAAATTAGTTTAATTTTGTTTAAATATCAAATCGGTTGGTTATTGCAATTGTATTGTTTTTGCTTCATGCTACTTATTCTCAAAGACCTGGTTCGGAATTTCCAAAAGCTACCATACATTCTTTCTCCGTCAGAAATTCTCAGAGATAACAATTTTAAGGACCAACCATCTCTCCTGAATGTCATATAACACTGGCAAAGGGAATTCTGTAATGTAATTTCAACAGATTGCAGCCTTACAAGTCATTCTTATTTCGCTTGTAGGTGTCATGTAACCCCACTGGATTTTACTTGTTTTCTCCTTCGAATTGCTTCAATACGAAAGGAATAAACAGAGAAACACCGAAACTGAAGATGAGACATAGAACTACGAGAATTAAAAAGAAAGAGTCTTTAAACGCCTCTGTTCCTTGCATTTCTTACATATCATATTATCAGTGTGGTAAAATTGGTATTGTCAAACTTCGAAATTCAAACTGCATATCCTCAATGTCCAGAAAATTCAGTGTCCAATAAATTTAAAACAAGAACAACATACACTGATCACCTCAAGCATAAGTCTATTATGAGAACAACACACAAAGTTGTCATAGGGCTTAAATGATAAAAGTTCAGACTGATTAATTCTTGGGTTTTTAATTGACAGAAGAGAATGAGATCAGTGAGGAAGGTGCCCTCTTAGAGCTTCATGGTTGAACTACAAAGAAGCACATCTAACTGATACATTATAGTTGTTGCAAGGGCAAGATAGTTGAGATTACATGGATGTCTGAATAGTATAGTATTGATCAGATTAGTGAAGATAAACTCATTGACCAGGGAAATAGTGGTGAAACCCATATTGGGAGGATTTTTGGAGGACTTACCCAATACCTTCTTGGATGCATTTTTTTCATCCTAAAATCCCCTCTCCCCAATATTGGTTAAAAAATAGACCTTTGCTTAGCAACACCAATGTTCTATTTTCCAATGAAGGCTCCCAAAATGGCCTTGAAACGTGTTGCTGTTATGAAAAGGACCTGAAATCCATATCGGGCAAAAAGTCCAGATTTTGGCTAAAATGGAGGATTTTTTTGAGGCGCAATAATGCCAATATCATTGCTAAATCACCCAAAATTAATAATGGCAAAATTCCAATTTTATTTTTGGCGAAGTGGTTTGCCAAAGAACTAATTTAGATAACATGACATTCACAAAGCAGCAATGTATGATGTACAAATGCTTCTAAGCTTGTACAGCACCAATTCAAATCATACATGTTAAAAACAGCATGAAAGCAAACTTGACAACTCAATAACTCACAAACCTTTAATTAGGTCACCCATGAGGGTGTGCACAGGGCGATCATCTCCAAGTCCTTCTGGTGAACTAAGTATTTCTTTGCATAAAGCTGACTTAGCACAACCAGGGATACCTGCAAAAGCAAATGTAATTACAAGCTCAATAACACTCAATTAATGAAAGGTTTTTAAGGACTGATATAGACATGCAATCAATTGTAAAATGTGGATGGTAAATGATAATCATAGCTAGAAGTGCCTTCTCCCAACAAAATTGAGGTCAGCAACATGGACCTTACTCCAATTTAGCCTGGTAGCAAAATTTCACATAACCACGAATTTGGATAGTGAACCTCTACAAATTTGGCATTTCATGCTGTTGCTATCATAATCATAATCATAATCAAAATCAAGTAGCGCCTTTTCCCAATTATTTGGAGTCGGCGACATGGATCTTACTCCTCCATTCAAGCCTGTTTTGGGCTACCTCTTTTGTAAGAGATAGTAAAGTTAAATCCTTTTTTATTAACTCCATCCAAGTTCTCTTAGGTCTCCCTCTCCCTCTTTCAGCATCGTTTACATGCATCACTTCTAATCTTCTCACAGGAGCATCTATTGGTCTTCTTTGCATATGCCCATACCAACGCAACCTAAATTCCCTCGACTTCTCCCCTAAATGAGCTACCCCTAAACTCTCACGAATATATTCATTTCTAATCCTATCTCTCCTAGTTATCCCACTCATCCACCTTAACATTCTCATTTTGGCTACATTCAACTAATCTATATGACTTCTCTTTGGTGCCCAACATTCCGCTCCATAGAGTATTGCAGGCCTAATGGTTGTCCCATAGAACTTGCCTTTAAGCCTTTTTGGAACACGCTTATCACACAACACTCCCGAGGCTGCCCTCCATTTTACCCACCCCGCATTTATCCTATGCACCACATCACTATCAATATCCCCTTCTTTATGGATAATGGATCCTAAGTAACGGAATTGATCACACCTTGGCACTTCTTGCCCATCTATTTCGACTAAAGCTCTACCTATAATTCTACCTTCCTTAAAATTAAATTTCATGCACTCTGTCTTAGTCCTACTTATTTTAAAATATTTTAATTCTAGAGCATCCCTCCACAATTTCAGTTTCACATTCAAACCTACTTTACTCTCATCAATTAAAACCACATCATCTGCAAAAAGCATACACCAACGTACATTATCTTGCAAATATCTAGTAAGCTCATCCATAACTAAAGTAAAGAGATAACGACTTAAGGCTGCCCCTGATGAAGACCTACCATCACCGGAAACTCCTTGGTTTCCCCCCAATAGTTCGAACACTAATCACAACCCCCTCATACATAACCTTATGGTATCTATGTAACCTCTTATGACACCCTTCTTCTTCAAAACATTCCAAATGAGCTCTCTCGGTACTTTATCGTAGGCCTTTTCCAAATCTATGAAGGTCATATAGAGGTCTCGTTTTCTATCCCTATACCTCCTACTAACTGCCGTAGTAAAAATATAGTTTCCGTTGTTGACCTCTCCAACGTGAAACCAAATTGATTCTATGATACTCTAGTTACTTTTAGCAAACGTCCTTCTATTACTCTCCCATAATTTCATAGTATGTCCCATAAATTTTATACCTCTATACTTTGTACAACTTTAGATGTCCCCTTTATTTTTATACAAGGGTATGAGGGTACTTCTCCTCCACTCCTCTGGCATCCTCTTAGACTTCCAAATCTTGTTAAACAAATTAGTCAACCAAGTTAAGCCAATACCTCCTAGTGCCTTCCAAACTTAATAGGAATTCCACCGGGCCCCAGAGCTTTGCCTTTCTTCATCTTCCTTAACACAACTCCTACCTCCTCTATGGAGAATCTCCTAAAATAAGTTTATCTCTTTAACATGACTAACTCAAAATCTATCCCACTACTATAATTTTCATTCAATAAACGCTCAAAATATTCATGCCACCTCTCCCTAATTTCCTCATCTTTCACTAAAACCCTTTGATCTTCACTTTTAATACACCTAACTTGCTCTAAATCCATACTTCTCCTATCTCTTGACTTAGCTATCTTATATATGTCCCTTTCCCCCTCCTTTGTCCCTAGCCTATTATATCAGTCATCAAACGCCTTAAATTTAGCTCAAGTTCATGTTGTTGCTATACATATAGAAATTTAAAGAACTAACCCAATAGGAAAGCTAATGCTATAAAAAACAACAAAAAAGCAAGTAATATGTTACTAGACAGCGAATAAAAACACTTAAACGTAACCAATAATTACGAATTTGCCATTCATGTAGCAGATACTAAACATACAAGGTTCTAAACAGTAACACATCTTTTGACATGCCAACTATTAATAGCCAGAATGGGTCGGCAACATTGTAAGTGAGGATCATCGTCAGTTCCCCCACATAGTACCATGGGAATGGCGTTCAGCCATCTTATTAGCCACATATCCACTATGAGTAACAAATCTTATGACATGCCAACTATTAATAGCCAGAATGGGGTCGACAACAATGTAGGTGAGGAACATAGAAACTAACTGATGAAAGATCCTTTATGCTATGCCTATAATTGCTTCCAGCATGGTAAGTCTCACTTTAATTCAGGCTTAATCATTGTCAGTTCCCCCATATAGTACAATGGGAATGGTGCTCATCCATCTTATTAACCACATATCCACTATGACAAAGCCCCAAATTCCCAATTTGGGATCCCTTTGGATACGATCAGAATCCTATTAATTCAGAGATACGGAACTTAATTTTTCTAAGACAATTCCCAATCAGTTGATTCAAATTTTTAGAGAACATTTTACTTGCTACCAACTAAATACATGTATATGAGTCCAAGTGAAGCATTACCAGGGAAGAACACAATGAGACCCTCGTGTTTAGAAACTGTATCCTCAACAACAGGACTATGATTTGATGGTGACAATGCACCTTCAGGATTGAGATCACCCTCTTCGTCCCTACCCCCTTCAATTATGGCCAAGAAATTTTCACTCCTAACTAAATTGCCAGCACATCCTATTAACGCCTGATTCTCAGTGCTACGTCTAGCGTACTGCTCCAGAAAAGGCTCTGCTTCTGTAAGGTATATTGATTGAGATAATTGTTTGTTTCCACACTTTCTTCGAATATAGACAGCCCTAAAAGCACCACATCAGAATTTACTTGTATTAGTAGATATAATGTGTCACAAAATTTAAGGAGGAGAAAAAAGTACATATACATACCACTCATCAAGCATTTTGGTAAGTTCTCTCTGTTTCGCTAGAGAAATACCCCAATTCTTCATTTGTCTGCACAAGCATTTAGTCTTAAAAAGTTACCACTTCTCTTAAAGAAATACAAAGAAAAATGTTGCAATGCATTCCGAAACATAAAAATATTTAATGCCTCTGTCTCTAGTTTATTTCTCACGGAGTAGATGTCAATTGTGTATTTAAACATTATATTTATTCCTTTGAAAATTCCACTTACTTCAGATAATAGCTTCGATATGCTGCAGGACCTTCCTTGAATAGTGTAGACAGACCATTACGAATTAAAAATGTTCGCAGCTGTATATTTCAAGGAGATATTAGAGTAATACAACTGCAACTTATTTAGTACCATAATAAAGATGAGAAAGATCGACATAAACTAGATAAATAAATGTGACATCCATTATCTGTTAAGATTTCCGTTTCCTAATTGCTCGATCTTTTGGGAAACTTGGTGATCTTACATGGTCACAAAGCTCCAGGTTCTGGAAGGTCCTAGCTGGGTTCCAGTCTCACTGGACGCATGGTGGACGCTTGCACGTGAGGGGGGATATTAGAATATACAATAAATGAATAAAAGATTTCCCTTTCCTAACAGCTCTAGCTTTTGGGAAATTTGGTTATCTTACAATATCATTAGGCATGGAAGTGAAGAATAAAACTAGGATGCAATACTTTGTTCACTTCAATGATGAAATTTCACATAATCACTAAAAGGTGAAGCAGAATACATTTTACTAGGACACTAAGCCAATATACTAATTTAGTATTAGTTTTAGATTATCTATTCCGCCTGTTTGCTGGATTTTCTTTCATCTTCTAGATGTTTTTTCTATAGTCTTCCTCCTGCATGAGGGTTTTGGGTTTGTTTCTGATCTGATTCCCTGCCTTTTTGGTTAATAAAATTCTATTTACCAAAAAAAAAACATCAACGTGCATATGGATGGAGCCAGCTAGAGGCATCAGATCCAAGTAGTCTTTTTCCGGTGCTTGGTCCAGTAAACCAAGTGAGACTTCACGATCTATACTATTGGATGGTGTACTTTTGTATGGCATTGAGAAAATGTAAAGAAGTAATACTTTTTTCCAACATTAAATTACCTCAAAAGATATAAAAAAATATTAGATGCACACTCAAACAATTTGCAGATTTTGAATGTATAGAGAAGAAACTAAGAAAAGAAGCCAAGAGAGAAAAAAATGCTATGCTTAATCAGAACAAAAATTAGATTCTCATTAATGATAACGTCCATTACAGTATAGTTAGAATGCTACTTCAAGTCCTACATTAAACCCTTAAGTAGGAGACTAAGCACACTTCACACAGGTGGCCTGTACATGTAAGAAGGAACAAGTACTCTATTTAACACAACTAGAGTACAATAAACGAAAACATCATAAAAGACTAATGATCTTCTTTGTATTTCTAATTATATTTACACCAAGGATGTGAAGCCAGATGTGATGCAGGCCAGTTTGAGGAAACTATTTTAAACACAAGGACCTTTGAGACAATTTGACGAACAACTGAGCAGAACACTAATTCATATATTTGTTAGTTAGATGTGTCTAGTATAAATAGCACTAGCCTTTATTCATTTTCTGGCAGTTGATGTATTTTCCAAATTTGAGACAGCGTCTCCCTCCGTGAAAATCGGACTTGAAGGTGGATTCCTTCCCTTAAGATTGCTTTCTGTGGATTCAGAAAGCTAAGAACTTGTGGATTCAGGTTTCCAATCAATATGTACTTCATATATCTGATCTAATTCTACTTTTTCCTTTCCCTTCTGTAACTTCAATTTGAAATCAAGCTTCAGCATTGTTTATGCTGCATCAAGATGGCAGTACATTCTGTTAAGTATAATAAATAAGATCTCCATTTTCTAACAGCTCAAGGCTTTGGAAAACTTGGTTATCTAACATGGCATTAGATGTGAGGAAACCTAACAGCATACGGTTCTCAACCTCCTAACAGCTTCAGTCAAAGCCTCTATCATCTTGTTATAACTAATCTATATTCTTGTCGTAACTATCTAACAACGTCTCCATATGGAGAGTGTATAAATTGTATGTCAGTCAGTAGAAAATTATCGACTCAATTTCTTCACATGGTATCGGCTTGAG
The DNA here is from genome assembly GCA_039654745.1 of Houttuynia cordata. Taxonomy (NCBI): domain Eukaryota; kingdom Viridiplantae; phylum Streptophyta; class Magnoliopsida; order Piperales; family Saururaceae; genus Houttuynia; species Houttuynia cordata. Next base: position 40,378,611 of record CM077503.1, on the reverse strand, counting down.
TGATCCTCTTCCCTGTGCATCTCTGATCTTTGTCTACCCTTTCTCTCCTTGCACCATGTCTTCGGCTGCAACATCCACCACCGCCTCACCCTTGCTGGACTCTACTGTCCCTCTCACACCTGCTCCTCTTCCCTCTGTTAAGAATATCTCTCAGGAGGTTTCTGTCAAACTTGCATCTACCAACTATTATATGTGGAAAATGCAAGTCCTGCCAGAGCTCTACTGCCATGGACTCATCGGGCTTGTTCACGGCGAAATGGCCCGCCCCGTGGGTGACGATGATGATGCTGCTGTCCGCGCTTGGTTCCGTTTGGACCAGATGGTTCTTGCGTGGTTGGCCACCTCTGTTTCCGAAGACGTGCTGCCTCAGGTTGTGCACTGTGAGTCTACCCATACTTTCTGGGCGACGATGGAGGTTCTCTACGGCAAAATGACTCGCTCCCGCATTCAAGGTATCAAAGGGGAGCTTCATAGTCGTTCAAAGGGCTCCCTTTCTATCGCCGAATACATCAACAAGGCTCGCTCTCTGGCCCATACGCTTGCCATGGCTGGCAAGTCTGTCGACAACGACGACTTCATCATCCTTGTACTCAAGGGACTCGGTCCTGAATATGACCTTGCTTGCGCTGCGATTCACGTTGCTCGTGAATTTTTGGCGGTCGATAAGGTTGCTACTCTTCTTCTCGACTTTGAGATGCGTCTCCAGGGGCAGCAGACTACCGCCTCATCCTTGGCTTTGCTGACCTCCAAAACCTCTCCTTCTCCTCGCCCTGCATCCCATCGTGGAGGGTCTAGTGGAGGGGGGCGTTCGGGCATTGCTCGCCCATCGTCTCAGCCGCATGGACGGCCCACCTCTACAGCCTCTACACTGGCTGGTCGTGGTCGTGATGTGCCCCGCCGTGGGCGTCCTCGTGCTGCCCCAGTCAACGGCGACTATGCTGCCGTCTATTGCTATCGTTGCAGCCATCCGAATCATAAGGCCGACGCCTGTCAAGCTGGCCCCACTGATCCCATTCAATCCTTCTGTCCTTCACTTGGTGGACCAACATGACAATAGGTGGTACCCTGACACCGGCGCCACAAACCACATGACTTCTGATTCTGCACAAATTGATGGTACGACTCCTTACTGTGGCCAAGATAAAGTTTTTGTGGGCAATGGTAAGGCTTCACCTATTTTTCATACTGGTTCTGTTACTTTATTACCTGCCTCTCCTAAATTGGAAAAAGTTCTCTTGGTGCCTAGACTTACTATGAATCTTCTCAGTGTCTCGCAATTTACTCGGGACAATAATTGTTGTTTCATATTTTATGAATGGGGATTTACTATGAAAGATGTGCAGAGCGGGAGGATACTGTTGGCCGGGCCTAGGACTACTGTGTTGGTGCTCCTGCTGCTGATAACAAGCACCATGTTAGTCTTCTATGCAATAAAGTTGGTTCTAGCATGCCCGTTTGGGCCACCCCTCTACTTCAATAATGCGGAATTTGGCTTCGTCCCTTCACATTTCTATGTCCTTGAATAATAATGCTTGTAATAGTTGTAAGCTTGGAAAAGGTTCAAAATTACTGTTTGAAAGACGTGTCTCTTATTCCAGTACTTGTTTTAGTAACTTGCACACTTATGTATGGGGTCCCTCTCCCATTCAATCCCTCGATGGTTTTTGGTACTACTTATTAATCATGGATGAATGCTCCCGTTTTACTTGGTTTTTCCCAATGAAGTGAAAATCTAAAGTTCCCTCTATCTTTATTGACTTCTTACATTACCTTAAACGTCAGTTTGATGCAACGGTAAAAGTCATTCAATCGGATGGCGGGGGGGGGGGGGGAGTATATAAGCCATACTCTTTAGAATTTTGTTCAGACACAAGGCATCATTCATCTCCTCTCCTGCCCTGGAACACCATAATAAAATGGCATGGCCGAGAGTAAACATCGTCATGTTGTCAAAACAGGGCTCACTCTCATGGCTCATGCCCATCTCCCTAAAGAATTTTGGCAGTACTGCTTCTCTATTGCAGTATATCTCATTAACCGTCTTCCATCAAAGACACTTGCCGGGAAATCACCATATGAGGTTTTGTTTCAGTCTACACCTACTTATGATCATCTTCGGACATTCGGGTGTGCTTGCTATCCCTATCTCCAGCCATATGGGAGGGGCAAGCTTGATTACAAAACCGTCCAGTGTATTTTCTTGGGCTATAGTGAGCGTCAGAAGGGTTATCGATGTCTCGATCCTCTCACGGGTCGCTTATATATTTCACGCCATGTTTCCTTTGTTGAACAGATGTTTCCTTATCCCACAACGGCTCCTCCCAGACGATCACCTGCCCCTTGGTTTAAGGTGCGGCGTTTTCCACTCAAGCTCTTACAAGTCGTATCGTGCTGCTCCCGCCAGACCTCCTCCACTGCCTACTGCCACTACCGATGGTTTTGGTATGCTTCCTCCTTCTCCGGGGGCTGAGACTGGCCTCTTACCATGCCCCTTCTCTGGCATTGCGGGGCCCGTCTTGTCTTCCCAAACGCTGCCCGCGCCCGCGTCACCCCCGTTGCCGATGAAGGTCTTCTGTCGTCGTCCTAAAGGTGTCGCCGCTGATCTCCTGCACTCTAGGCACTTCCCGCCTGGCCTTGCGGGTGTCAGGGACATTCACTCAGCCAGGTCAGCGGGTGTCAGGGACATTCACTCAGCCAGGTCACCCTCTCACCGAGCATCGTCTTCCTCCCTAGTACTGCCGTCTACCGGGTGCTCTTCCGACTTCCTCTGGCCCCGCCCTTGGGTCTGCAAGTTCCCCCTTGGAGCTCGTCGTCCCCTTGGCTCCATCCATTGCTGCTGCCCCTAGCACCCAGCATCCTATGGTGACTCGAACTCGTGATGGCACTCGGCGGGCCAAGGTTCTTCTTGCGAGCCGCCATCCTCTTCCGGCAGCCCTTCTTGCTGCTTCTCAGCACGTGCCCATGGAGCCTACGACCTATCGCCAGGCTGCCAAGGACCCACGATGGGTCCAAGCCATGAAGGACGAGATTCTTGCTCTTGAACGTAATGGAACGTGGTCCCTTGTTCCGTTTCAGCCTTCCATGAACATTGTCGGCTCCAAGTGGGTTTTTAAAGTTAAACTTCATGAGGATGGTTATGTGGAACGCTACAAAGCCCACCTTGTGGCAAAGGGCTATATTCCACGGGCGGGTTTTGATTTTGAGGAGACATTTAGTCCAGTTGTCAAGGCCACTACCATACGGCTGGTTCTTGCCCTTGCCACTACCTATGCTGGCCACTTCGACAACTTGATGTTAAAAATGCATTTCTTCATGGCGATCTTCAAGAGGAAGTCTATCTCCAGCAACCTCCTGACTTTGTAAACTCTACGCACCCCTCTCATGTCTGTCGCTTACACAAGGCTCTGTATGGCCTCAAACAAGCACCACGGGTGTGGTACACCAAATTCACTGGTTTCCTTCTTCAACTTGGATTTGTCGGTTGCCCATTTGATACATCTTTGTTCAACTGGCAACATGAGTCTTAGACGATCCTTCTATTGCTATATGTTGACGACATCATTTTCACCGGATCTTCTCCACATCTCCTGCAGTTGCTCACTACCAAGTTGTCCACCGCATTTGATATGAAGGATTTAGGTCCTTTACACTTATTTCTTGGGATGCAGGTTCATCAGTCTAGATCGTCCTTGACGCTCTCTCGGGCCCACTATGCACTACAACTGTTAGAGCGGTTTGATTTGTCTGGTGTTAAGCCAGCTAGAAGTCCCCTTGCTGCCGGCCTACATCTCTCTGTGCATGGTTCCCCCTCTCTCGCAGATTCCTCCTCCTATCGGCAAATGGTGGGGAGCCTCCATTATCTCACTCTCGGTAAACCTGATATTGCCTTCGCAGTCAATCACGTCTGCCAATTCATGCACTCCCCGTGCCTAGTACATCTTCAAGCTGTTAAGCGTATTTTTCGCTATGTTAAGGGTACTATTTCCTTCGGCCTCCAGTTTCATCAGTCCAAGGACCTCTCCTTACGAGCCTACTCTGATGTTGATTGGGCCGGCTGCCCTGATACTCGAAGATCCATTACCAGTTATGCAGTTTATCTTGGTCCCAATTTGATCTACTGGGCGGCCAAAAAGCAACCCACGGTCTCTCGGTCTAGCTCTGAAGCTGAGTATCGTGCCCTTGCTGTCACTACTGCTGAAGTCTGTGGGTGACTCATCTTCTTCGCCGTCTTCGGGTGCCTATTTCATCTACACCATCCATTTTATGTGACAATGTTAGTGCCCTATACATGGCAAGGAACCCTGTCTTCCACAGTCGGACAAAACATATCGATATCGACGTCCATTTTGTCAGAGAACATGTTCTCAATGGACCATCCGTGTGACCCACACACCTAGGACTCATCAAGTGGCGGACATCTTCAACAAGTCATTAGCAAGTCCTCGCTTCTTGCTGCTCAGAAACAAGCTCATGCTGCGTGAACTCCCTCATGAGCTTGAGGGGGGCTGTGAGGAAACCTAACAGCATATGATTCTCAACCTCCTAACAGCTTCAGTCAAAGCCTCTATCGTCTTGTTATAACTAATCTATATTCCTGTTGTAACTATCTAACAACGTCTCCATATGGAGAGTGTATAAATTGTATGTCAGTCAGTAGAAAATTATCGACTCAATTTCTTCACATTAGAGCCCAGGTCTCAAGTTCATGCGTGCGTGTGTGTGTGTGTGTGTGTGTGTGTGTGTGTGTGTGTGTGTTTCATTACAAGAGTCACAAGGCAAATACTAAACTTTCCTACTGAGTGCAGTGTGATACAGACACAAAAAAAATTGTGAAAAGAAAATTGAAGAGCTGGGAATTTTTATGCTGGCGTCAAGACATTTGAAAGTAGAACACTACCGTAAAACCTTGATCCACATTCTTTATCATTTCGAATAAAATTGATCTTTTCTCTATATATGTAATCTGAAAAGATGCTTGCCATACCCTATCAACTAACCTTGTGCAATTAAAACGTCAATAGAAACTATCCAGAGAAAATATGGAAGTTAGCCTCATTCACCTTATATGTCAAAAACTTTAGCTTGATCATCAAATTAGCATCTTCATCTGCTAATCCATCTGTAGTCATAGAACTCCTGCTAGAGCTACCACTAGCATGTTTCAGTAGTAACGAGTTGCTTTCTATTGACATTTCTGCAGCTTTCTCCTTGTTTACCTTGAACAAGTTGACATCAACGAAAAAACCTGGTAAATGTTAATCAGCAGAAAATTACTGTGTGAGCTCATGAAACATTTCAAACACTAAATAGTTTTTCAGTAAAAGCATCTCCTAATATCAATTGAACATAATCATAAAATTGTAGAACTACTGTTTATAATCATTAAAGCACCCTTATAATTTTACAAGCAAGAAAAACATGGAGCATGAAGAAGAAAGAAAAGAAAACATCTTCCATTTGCTTATTGCAATCTCTGCCTAAATCGTAGTTGAAGTACTAAGTTTTCAAGTACATCAGTTTCCAAGTGGCGTCATGAAACTCACCTCTATATAATGGCCATAATCCTGGGTTTTGCCTGCAAGCAGATCCTTTCTTTAATTATGTGATATAAGTCGACCGACCACAGAATGAATAATAATATTACAAAATGAACCCATGGAGGCCTAAAATTCAGATGCAGAGTGTAACAAGCAGACCTCATTTCTTTCTGATATCTTCTGAATGCAGAATCACTATGGATGTGGATAACCATTTTGAAATGGAGGTTGTCCTTGGATAACGTGTCAATTTTATGGAAGTTGAGGTAGCACTTAAAAGCTGCTGGAAAATGCCTTAGTTTCATGAGCCGAATCATTTCCTACAGTTAAAAGAAACAACTATTATACAACATACTAAAAGTACAGAATAAAACAGAACATAGCTAGAACTCAAGTAGGAAAAAGTTGGATCTGAAGAACATGAAGAACAAAGGCATACAACAGAGTTTGTAGGTTTCAAATTGTTCAACATTTGAAAGGAGGCATATTATAAAAATAAAAGGCAAAGGCAATGAGTTATTAAGTTATTATCATCTTTTAGTCACTCTTATTTTTTCCCAAGTGGTAGGGGGTTAAATGTGATAAACCAAACTGAAAAATGCAACAACGATGAAAACTGAGACACTGAAAAATGCTTGGGAAGAGTCAGAGACCCAACCTCCCCCTACAATTTTTCAGTGTCCTGCCACAGTCACTATGTCAAAGCCTGGTTTCATTGGGAAGGAAGCTTCAAGCCGAAAAAAAGTCAGAAGGAACTCTTTAGAAGTCGATCTATTTCAATGTTCACAGGTATGCCATCGCCATATAGAAGGTGATGGCAGCATAAATAATCCTTCTTCTACATCTGGCAAGAGAAGTTTCAACTAACCAAACATCTTCCCTTTCATTTTATACATCGCAAAGCCCGGCAAACCTACTTCAAATATGCTAAACAGCTAATCTCACCTACGTCTGGATAGAGAGAAACAAAAGGTTTGTCAAGGAAGAAAAAAAGGCTCCTAATCTTGCTAGAATCATCATTAGACAAGTCACCTATTTTGAGATCCTGCCAGATCCTCATGAGTTTTGGGAGGACTGATCTTTCTGCATTTTTTTCTATCCATTTTGGACAAGTTTTGTTCTCTTTAGTTTGCTCTTTATCTATTTTATATTATTCTTGTCCTAGGAGGGTTATCATGTCTGTTCATCTTTTGTGCTCTTCCCATATTGGTTTAATGAAGTTTAATTACCCTGATTACAGAGGTTACTGTCAAAAACATCAGGGAAACTAATGAAAACCTTTTCTTTACACTGAACTTATTTAATCTTTAAACCATGACATGTTAGAAGACTGATCTTCAATTGGATTAATGTCATTGAGAGTGACAACTAAAACAGCTTCAATTATTATGCAACAGCATCATATAAACCATTCAGAGCCCAGTTATGCCTCTTACCTGCAGCTTAATGGTAGAAAGATCTGCAGGTTGAGCTTGCAAAAATTTTGAAAGAACAGAACGATCAGCATTCCTTAAATGAGCATCACCCGATCCAACTCCAAACCAATCTGAATAGTCTGGGCACATGGACGTCCCCACACTTTCAAGCAGGGCTTTCATTTGCTAGTTAAAATAGGAATAAGGAATATTATAAGATAAAACTGTTCTATTGCAAGATGGGAACTAAAAACTTAAAAAAAGAGTTACCTGCTTTTCATCTGACCGGTTTGCAGCACAAATTTCCCGCAAATCTGGACCCAGATCTTCGTCAACTACATTAAAAGATAAATATGTCAACTTCTAGATTCCACAGATATTTCCATAGAAGAAAACTAGACCATGATGATCACATATCAAATTAACAATAGAAATTGACCCACTAATTATCTCATGACCAGTTTGCTTGATACTTATGCAATTAATACAGGTCAATTTTCTAGGCTGATTGATAAAAGTGGTAAAAGGTTTTCAGGACTATCTGGAAAGCATATTAGTTCTATATTGTTCCGTTATCACGCCTAACTACTCAATCTACGTCAAACTAGGCACAATAAAATATCAGACCACGGAGAGACGGGGGAGTGAGATCCCACAATCCTAATTCTGCTACAGTTCCATAGTTTATCCAACAGCCCACGTGTCGAGGCGGGTGGGCAGGGGCTGTCAAACTGGCTTGCACCCTGTAGGCCATGCGATTTCCCAAATGTGCACGCCTGAGCTCGTGCGCCGGGCGCATATAATGGGAGCTCATTTTAGCAACATGGTTAAAAAGAGTGCAGTTAATCGAGGTCAATTTTCTAGGCAGACAAGTAAATAGATAAAAGATTTTATAATTGTACCTAGCTACTCCATACACATCAATCTGATGATCATAATAAAAAAAACACCACTTCCCAAAAATTTGAGGTCGGCGACATGGATCTTATGCCTCCACTGTAGCGTGCTAACATTTTTATAAGAGATAGCCAACTTGTATCCTTCATTATTAGATTCAACCAAGCGCTCTTAGGTTTCCCACTCACTTTGGCCTCTTCCACTTGCATCCCCTCCAAACTCCTTACTCGCGCCTCCCTTGATCTCCTTCGCGCATACCCCAATACACAAAAACTACACTCCCTAAGCTTCTTCCCTAAAGATGTTACTCCCAAGTTCTCACGAATATACTCATCTCTTGTCCTATCCCTCCTAATTATCCCGCACATCCACCTTAGCATCCTCATTTGTCTAGATTTAGTTATCTATATGATTTTCTTAGGGACGCACAATTCACTCCATAAACTATTGCAAGCCTAACTCCTCTCCTATAGAGTTTTCCTTTAAGCAAATTGGAACTCCTCTATCACACAACACCCATGGCGTGGCTCTCCACCTTACTCCTTCCCTGCTCCCCAGGCCACAATATTCCTATGCACCACCTCTCTATCTATATAGCCCTCTTTATGTAAAATGGAACTTAAATAGAGGAATTGCTCACATCAAGAAATGGGCCACCAACATGAATTACATATACTCCGTCTTAGTTCTATTTATTCTAAAACCTTTCGATTCCAAAGCTTCCCTTATTCCAACAAAGGGGCCACCTAGATGACTTACATATACTCAGTCTTAGTTCCATTTATTCCAAACCCTTTTGATTCCAAAGCTTCCCTCCACATTCTAACTTAGCATTTAATCTTATTCTAGTTTCATAAACTAAACTACACCCTCTGCAAAAAGCATACACCAAGAACCTTATCCCGAAGACATGCAGTTAGTTCATCCATAATTAAAGCGAAAAGATGTGGGCTTATGGGTGATCTCAACCTAGAATCACATTTTGCCAGGTGGAGGAGCGCTATATTAAAGACAGATCATGGAATGGTAAAAAAATTCTGGTATAGAAGAAAACTAATGTTACCTCCATCTAATGATGGCGGGGGGGATTCCTTCAGAACTTCCTCCATGTGTTTAGAGCTTTCATGACTAACAATACGCGCAACCAAACCTTCCAGAATTTCACCTTGCACTTTAATGTGGTCCTTCGATCCTTCACAGATGCACAACAATGCAATTACATTCATATTCACCACCCAAGAATATTTCCACAGAATAACAGTAATAACTGGCGCAAATCCACTTGTCTTTTGTTGTTCTTTTATTGGCACTACTATCACGACTACCAAAATCATCATTTTCAATCATTTCTTGATAATGAAGAATGCATTTTTAAGATTGGTTAACAAAAGAACTGACAAAGGACAATAAGGAATTTATATAGACAAGTATATTGACTACATTCAGATGAAGCAGTGTAGAAGAAAAACCTGGCACAGAAATGTCAGCAACTTCATTAAGAGCCTTACAAACAGGAGTTGCTGTTCCTTCTTCACATAATGCATCATAGGCAGCAAAAAATGACGTCGCAGATTTTCTACACGAGAAGAACAAAACAATGAACAATATAAACAACACCAGTTCACTTTATTTTCGGCCTTTCATATAGCTAAAATCATGTTCTCCAGTTAAAACAGACAAATTTAAAAAAAGCATGTATACGCATATATGACAGCCAAACTGCTCAACAGGATTCATGTCACTAATCAAATTCGATATGCTAAGGCTGATCATGATGCATTGACTGCATCAGCCGAAAAGCTTACTGAGTATGTATGTTTTAGAGAAAAAACTAGGTAGAGGTCTAACCATAGATATTTATAAAACTGAGCTGTCAACACATTTTGAATGAAAACATCCACCAATATACTGCATATAGAAGTGGAACTAGACAACTACAGGATCATTAAAACAAGCTAGAAAAACTCCTTGCTAAATTGGTTGAAGATAGTCCAAATCTCATCCATTCAAGAGTTCTACTTGAGTTTGCCTTCATTGGCATCAATGTCAGGGACATTTTCTGGTTACCAACACGGTCGTATGTGGAGCCTCGCTCCATGGTTCCTTACCTAGGAAAGAGGAACCATGGGACTGAGGCTCATCGTACGGGAATGTCAGCCTCACATTATGAGCCACTGATTTCAGGCAGCATAAGTCAAATTTTGACCCTAATTTCAGCGCATAAAAAGGATCGAGACACTCAACTCCAAATGCGAAGTAAATTAAATTCAATGAGTCCTTTTTCCCATTGACTGTGAGGCCACCTACATGGGCAATATTTTGGCATAAGTGACGTTGTCCTTTATAGCAAAAACCACGGTTCAGACCAGCAAGAGTAACTAGGCTGCTGGTAGCAGAGTGTCTATAGACTATACAAATCAAAGCGAGTTGATGGCCACAACATATTTAGATCTGATGATTTTGACCCATTTTTTTACTAGTCCAACAAAATATACAAAAAGTAGTAGCTTAGCCATATCTCTAGCAAGTTTGCAATTGCATCCCCGGATATGGACGTAAAAAGATTGTGGGGACCTAGTATAGTTCACAGCATGCCTTTGCTGCTAAATAACCTTGTTGTATGTATATATATATATATATATGTACATATTGTTCGTGCATACACAAGAACCACTTTAGGAAGATTCACAGTAAACAACACTAACAAGTCCTGAATGTAAGATAACAAAGGTTCCCAAAAGCTCGAGTTGTTAGAAAACAAAAATCTTTATTATATATTTTATATTCTAACATCCCCCCTCATGTGAAACATAATGGGGGTATAAACGCCTCCAATGAGACTAGAACCAACCCAGGACCTCCTCAAACCTGGAGCTCTGATACCATATAACATAACCAAGTTTCCCAAAAGCTCGAGCTGTTAGGAAATGGAAATCTTCATTCATTTATTGCATATTATAACACTGAAAACCCCAAAGTGGTTGCGTACTGGTTTCAGTTGTGGATTAGATGTTTTCAAAACGTTTTGGGAGAATATTCATATCTCCAAAAATAATATGAAGCATATTGTTTTTTACACCTACTAATAAATGAGCTTGCCTATTTTTTAACATTTTACCCACAAATTTTATGCAAAAATTAAGAAAGAAAATCATTACCTAGTTGAGAATAACCAAATATGATTAGTTGGAAGCCGCCACTTCCTACAGAAAGCAATTATATCAGGAGTAGCATAGAACTTTGGCTTTCCATTTCCCAACTCAGTCACAGCTGTTACTACCACTGCTCCAAGGCAATTAAGCACATAGTAAGCATCAATTGAAAAAACATATCCAAAATATAAATGCAGGTGAAAGATTCCAACGCATGTCATAGAAGCTAAATATATTATTTGCATATGGAACATCTTTTAGATCAAGTAATACCATCTACAAATTATGAAAAAATCTTTTGGTCTACTACGAATGAATGGAACCAAATGTGCTTCACCACCAAAGTTAATCAAAAGTGTAATTTATTTTTTCCTTGCGTAATTAGGCAACTGAAAATCTTAATACACTTGTGCCCACTGCCCAGGATATACAAAATCAAATGATATGAAGATGTTGACATTAACTGATATGGACAAGTTGAAAGACAAAAATACAAACTGCATGATTGAAATTCTTTGATAGACTTGGAGGAGGTTAACAGTCAAATGCAACAGAATGTGAAAAATAGTTCTAGAAGAGAAAAAAATTATTTTTATAAAATCCTAGCTCTACGGTAGTATGTAATTGCGTGTAGTATGTATAGTGCTAAAATTGCTCTAAGCACCATCTAGAATATTAATTACTCAATTAGATGACAAAATACAGATGCTTCATTAAAATGATATTTTTTCTTTAAAAAAGCAAGCAAAAATAGGAAAAGGACATACCATAATCTTGTAGAGGTCGCTGACCATGGTCCCCTAAAACTGCAGTAACCAGTTCCATTGATATTGAGATGCGGTTCTTCTGATGCATTATAGGAAAAAAATGTAAACAAATGTGTTGCAGACTATTAAGGTGTACAACTATAGCGATTGTAACATACTGGAAGAAACAAGGTAATAACTCGAAGTAACAAAGAAATAATAAAACGAATTTACACATTAAAAAAAAAGATGACAATGATTACACTGGATACATGAGAAAAGAATCAAAAGATCTACTTCTATAGTTCAGTAAATACATACTCAAGCCTATATCTTATACAATCTGTCAGAAACAAAACCTGTACCTCATACATGATAAAAGAACCAAGAGAAACATAGAATGATATCTTAACTGATATGAACAAGTTAATAATCCGTGAGAAACAAAGCCTCTATCTCATAAATGTAAACATGATACCCATTTCCATATCATAAAATAAAGCTATCATAACAATTTTACTTCCCACTGTGACATCTCTTTGAAATCATTCTAGTTCACGATATGCCTAAAGCCTAAGCTTTACAAGACTACCTCTTCATTAGGTCCAAACTTAATTACATTTTTGAATGCTTTACCCAAGAACAAGTCACTTCCATATTCCATACTAGTATGCAAATATTTGAGAACAAGGTGAGTAATCATTTGCTCATTACACTAAAAAAACAAAAATGTCAGACATGATGCACATTCAATCTACTACACAAAAAAGGGAAATTTTCCAATGCATGTCATTTGAAAAAACTACAAAATCACCCCATTTTAGATAGCATAAGTAATTCTAATGCTGAAAGCAAAGCATTTAAATACTTCTCCACATTTTTATTATGAATATATATGGATGTCTGAGACCGGGTAAAATCTGTTAACAGCTAGCGAAAAAAGCAACAAAAGAAAATAATTAACTCCAGAAGTGAGAACGCTTACCACGCCCCCACCCCTGCATTTTAATAGTTGTCTTCTCCCTCACTAAACAAGAACATTCTACTGTAAGATCTCACATTTACCCATGTGTGTTCTTCTTGTCATGCCTTACCGAAAAGAACAGAAATAACCTACTGTAAGAAGCATGTAGTTGTTCCATAAAAATCATCACCCTGTCAACATCCACTATATTTACATTTCATATTAAATGTGAAACTACATTGGCCCGAAATTACCTCAAGATAGTCATTGAACTCTTTCTGCTTCTTCCTACCTTCATGGCCCCATGCCTCTTGAAACATTCTTCCAAGTACAAATACACCTACTGCAGTGTAACTGAACCCAGAAAAAGAAAACTATAGTCCTCTGTTCACAAACGGATAGAAACTACTGGCAAAGCAAGCTACAAAATCTCATCATTCTAAAAGATGAATTTACATGTTCCCGTAGCTGTTTTTAGCATAAGCTCCACCCACATGCCCCGCATACATGAAAAGAGAACCCGAATGTTTTAGAGAAACCTGAAACCAAACAAACAGCAGTAAACATTTACACCAAAGAATGCCAGACTAATACAATGTTTCTGAAAAGCAGACACCATATGTAAGTTCAAGAAACAAAAAAATACATGAAGGCTTAACACAAGTCACACCACACCTCTAAGGTAGCCTGACCATTGGAGACCATCTCTATCATCCTTGTTCTAATCTGCAAGCTTTCAAACAGTAATGGTCAATCTATGATGACTTCCAAACAATAAGAACTCCTATAGCATACATCGTCATAAAGATTGTTATTTTCTGAAAATGAGCAGAAAAAAGAAAGCAATGCCAAAGATTATATGGAATCAAACACACTGATGCTCAATAGTAGACAGAGAAACGCTCATCATTGTTGATTTTGACATGGATTCCCTATCACCATTGACTATTTTCTGTAATCAGTAATCCATAATCCATATAATTAAACAAAGACCAGGAGAAAATCCTCTACCAAGAGAGACAAGATTTTTTACCACCATTATCATCCCCATATGGCCTTATTATTCAATGAAACAATGATTGAAGAAGAAATATTGATATTGTCGTCGTGTACACAAAGCTAGCCACAAAATAGCCAATCTTCTTTTAAACGGATGCATCACTCATTCAAAAAAAAGAAAAGTTACTGTGACAAATTAGAGCTGCGCACACAAATATTCTACAAGTTCTAGTTTTAGCAACATAGTTTACGGTCTAACCAAATTTGTTTTGGCTGTCTAATAGTAGATCTTAAGAAAGAGGACACTCGAAAACAAACTACCATGTTTCCAACCAGAAATAAGAAAAAATCATTATATTCATGATATGACAGTTGAGAAACATACCTCTTGATCGCTCTTTTCATTCTCAAATTTGGGATAGAAAGTAGCTCGTACTTGGGCAAGGGAAAATGTGAGATTGTCAACATTGAAGTCCGTGCCTAAGGGACCTCTGAAATGCTGTGTCAAACTAATACTATTTCTTTTGGTCGGTGTAGATTCCAGCTCTACCCTAGAAGCCTGATTGCTATTTGTACTTTCCACTTCTGAGGTAGATGTTGAATAGGCTTTGGGCTCCCAAATGCCGTTGATAATCTTATTTGCAGGCGTTTGGTCTGATGCAGGAATCCTACCAAATGGAATGGGGGAGACAGGATCATTTGTATGGCAGCTATTTCCAGTGATATGCAAGCTGCTAATGCCATCGACAAAGTCTTCAGAATCCATTTGTTCAGGTGGCTTCTCGTGTCCTGGTTCCTCTCTCCATTGTTGATGACTCGTGCCAGCTTTCTTCTGGAGATATCAATTTGTGGTTAACATATGCAACAGCGGTACATGTATAAACCTTTTAAAAAGAACATACATCTAGTTTGAAAGAAAAAAATGGTACTCTCATGACAAGTGTAACAGCCTTTTAGAATATGAGTCAAAGCGGGCAAACTTGTGAACTTGGATATTAGAAACTGTGAAGCATTCATGATCTTAACTTTATAGGCAATGCGTTATGACCTGGCTAGAACTAGAGCTCTCAGTAACACAATTTGGACAGCAAAACTTATTCGAAACTCTTCATCTCATATAATAAATAACGCGAAAGAATGATCCTAACCTTCCATAACCCACAGCAGTATCCGAGTAACTAAAGAACAAAAGATTGAAAATAAAAAGCACTCCGTCCGGTCACTTTTAATGGATACAGATGATTTTCAAATGATCTGAAAATTAATTCATTTCAAAATCAACTGTTTCTATTAAAAGTAGTCAGGGGGAGTTAAAAGGAAAAGGTGGAAATAGTTTTGAGCAATGCAAGAACCTGGCGAGTGAGCATGGAAGCGGCTGGACGCAGGGAGTGGTGGAAGAAAAGCGAAGAAGTAGTGGGCGGTAGTCTGAGAGGGGTGGCGAGACCCAGAGAGAAGACACAGAAGAGGAGCTTCTGCGACGAATTGGACATCCGAAACAAGAACAATCCCTAGAGAACCGAAGAAGAAAGAGACAGGTGAGTGGAAAGGCAAATCGTGGAGACGACACGAGGCCAAAAGCTCCACAGCTCCTCGTCTTCTTCCTCCGCCTCAACAAGTTCTCCCGTTCTCTGTTCTTTCCGTAGAGCAGGGTTCACCGTCTCCGGATCTCAGTCTCGTTTCGGTCGACGAAAGAGACGAGATCTCGGAGAGGTAAGAGAAAACAATCTCGGTTACAGAGAGCCGTAAAGATAAGATCCGACGGTGGATAGAGATATGATAGGTTTTAATTGATATACACGATCTCGGCGGTGGCCATCACTGTAAAACGAAGATCTCATCTTATCTCGACGAGATCTCGCAATGATCTCGGTTCTCGGCGAGACTGGAAAAACGATGTCCCGGTAAGTACTCTGAGACCGAGATCTCGCCGAAATGACGAAGTAGAGCCAGGCACTTAGGAATCAGGACTCGGCCAAGACCCAGTCCGGGTTGACTCAGTCGGTGAGCTTACGTTCGTGGGACGTGGCATCATCGGATAACAACGAGCCCAACAAGGGGAAAAAGAAAGGCCCAAGAGTCCGTAACTTTGTCGAATGAGGCCTCTTCTGTAAATTTAGAGACTCAAAGGGCCTCTTCATAAAAAAACAAGGGAAAATAATATAATAAATCATCAAAAAAAATTATGAAAATGACACAATGTAGCGAATATTTGTAAAATAGGGTATCTGACAAGCCACGCAGGCGCCCGCATGGCGCGGGCGCGTGCGTGGCTTTTTTTTGAAACCAAACTAAAAGGCGATCAACCGACGCCTCTCGGTTAAAAGAAAAAGGCGTCGGTTCAAATATTTCTCTCATTTCTAACCCATTTTCACTCATTTTTTTTTTATTCTTCCTTATTTTTAATGCTCTTTCTAATCATTATGATATCACAAAGATGTTGAGCCATCACATACCATTTATCATAATTTTTGTAGTATTATTTTTAATAAATAGCATGCGATTGATCAACATCTTTGCGATATTATTATGACCAGAAAGACTACTAAAAAAAAGGAAGAATGAAAAAAAATGGATGAAAATGGATAAAGAATGAGAGAGATATACATCATTGAAATTTGTCCCACTAAAACAAATCTGTCTAATTTTAAATGGGTGATAACTTCAATGATGCATATCTCTCTCATTCTTTATCCATTTTTTTTCATTCTTCCTTTTTTTTAGTAGTCTTTCTGGTCATAATAATATCGCAAAGATGTTGATCAATCGCATGCTATTTATTAAAAACAATACTACAAAAACTATAATAAATGGTATGTGATGGCTCAACATCTTTGTGATATCATAATGATTAGAAAGAGCATTAAAAATAAGGAAGAATAAAAAAAATGAGTGAAAATGGGTTAGAAATGAGAGAGATATGTATCGTTGAAGTGACTGCCTATTTAAAATAAGATAGAAAATCATAAGGCAGTAAAAGGCGACGCCTTTCTCTTTTAACCGAGAGGCGTCGATTCAACCGATGTCTTTTGGTTTAGTTTTAAAAAAAAAGTCACGCAAATATTTTCTACGGTGTGTCATTTTTATAATTTTTTTTTATAATTTATTATATAAATTCCCCAAAAAACAACCCTATGAATATTTTTTAGTCCGTTCGTTCACATTACCTGAGTGGATTGTAAAAGCATAATGAATGAACTACTTGATTTGGCTTCTCAAAATAATGAAAAAAAAAACAAATCAGACTATTAAAAATGGAATAGCGGAGTATAAAACTTGGAAGTCGGCCAGTATCGTCATTTGACACTGAACGTTAGGGCAATTTCGTAATTGAAGTCCTGGGGAAGCACCAAATTAATCGTCCTCCAAGAGCAGGGAGGGACCGAGAAAGCCTCCTTCTGCCGTCTCCGATTTTGGCCGGAAAATTCGTCGCCGAGTCTCCGACGCCGGGATTCGGAAGAAGTAATCGGTCGTTCTTGTCTCATTCATCTTTGTGTTCATGCAATCTTGTAGGATTCACTTTCTTCGATCTCAAATTTTGTGATTCTTCTGGGAATTTTGTAATATAGAATCTGGTTCTAGTTATTGATTCCTATCACAGAAACGATAATTTTTTCATTTTTCTCAAATCAAGAATCAGCCTTTCGAATTTCTGGGTGATGGCATCATTACATTTTGCTTTTTATCGTTTTCTTCTAATTTCCATGAATTTGTCCGACTAAATTACTAATATTTTCTTGTTCTGTGGGAATCTAGTATTGGCTACTGTGAATAACTTTGAGGTTTCCTTTTTCTTGTGATCAAACTGCATCATGTATGCTCTTGCTAGTTTATGCCTTGATTTGAATGAACATAGTTTTTTTAGTAAAGTTCTCATCTTTTTTGCCAGGTAGCTGAAGTTCACTTAATTCTAGAGGCCCCAAATATTTATTGAGTTGCTACTACTTAGTTTCTTAAATAGTTTAACCAATGTCGGGACTGAATGACGATAATGCATCAGCACATTCCCAGGTAAGAGATGATCTTATGGTTCACTTGTCCTAGTTACTTATGTTGTGAGATAGAATGGTTCTTGTTTTATTCCTTTGACCTATTTCTGTGTTTTAATTTGCAGCTATCATCTCATTTTTTCTCGGACATTTTAAATTCTGTGATTGTGGACATTGCATCTGAATGCCACCGCATTGCGAGGCTAGGACTTGACCGGAACTTGGAAGAGGAAGAGGAGGAGCTGCGGCTTTCAGCACAAGCTAGGGTCAGAGTTGCTGATCCCAGCAATAGTGGTGAAACGAATAGTAAGTATGTGGTGGACATTTTTGGGCAGACGCATCCAGCTGTTGCGAACGAGGTCTTTGAATGCATGAACTGTGGAAGATCCATCATGGCTGGAAGATTTGCCCCACATTTGGAGAAGTGCATGGGGAAGGTTAGTTCTTTCGCTGTTTTTTCTGAAATTTAGATTCCGTCTCCTCACAAGCTACTTGATGCAACTTATATGTGTTGAGATTAGTGCATGACTGCATTCTTCCTTATAGATGCCAAATTCCTATGTAGAACAACTATCTGGCCAAAAAAATTTACCTTCCTACAGTTTGTTTGAGGATAATACCATGAATCTGCTGCTGATGAAGCCACACTAGCATTTGTCTGACCTAGAATCCCTAGAGTAGCCTGCCATCCCTAGTTTTATCCAGCACACCCCTTATGCACAGATGGTAGATACCCACTGTCAGTGTATAGGTAGGGGGGGGGGGGGGGTAAAACGGGTAGTGATCTATATCCCTACTTTGAAGCTGTACTCCAAAACCATACACTAGGTTTTGATTGGACAGAGGGAAAGACGGTCCATGTGACAATAGGAGTGTCCAATTTCCTCTGTCCAATGAAAAACCAGTTTAGGGTTTTGGGAGTATAGATTCCAGTGTACAAATATTATTTTCTTTGCAGACATGCTTTGCGAAACATGAAGCTTCAGCCCCCAATAAAGGACAAATACCTAGTGCTTTGTTCCGACGAGGAATATCTTAATGCTGCTGTAATTGAATAGTTTCTGTTACAATTCCAGGGTCGAAGGGTTCACTTAAAAACAACGAGAAGTAGCACTGCCTCGCAGAACCGGCATACCAGGACCAGCCCCATCGCTTTGTACTCTCATCATTCAAACTCTACCAGGGCCTCCAATGGTACTGGTGAGCAGCATTCTGTTGAAGGTGACTCAGATGAACATTGAAGTTCAATTGGAGCGGGTAATAGTCTCCTATTGTCTTGGTATTCTCTTATTTAAATGTCCCTAAAAGGGTAACATAAGACGTGAAATTGTAAATTGCGGAGGCTTTATATATCCACCAAATTTTTTCCGTGGCACTGAAGTTCTTATATACTGGTCCGTAGGAGGAGGGCCTTGGCCCGTCAGTTCTTATGTAATTAGAGTGGCTTCCACATTGCATGTGTTTGAATGGTAGTCACCAGTTCTGGCAGTGAGGACTTCGAATGAGTTCCCTCCTATGTGGGCATTGCACTCGTCCGCCAGTTCCGGGAGCATAATGATGTCGCGTCAATGTTATCTGCTTCGCCAAAGATGTTTCTATTTGGACTCCTTATCTAGCTTCTGAAGCGGTATTAGAATAGCGAATCGAAGTCGTTCCTAGCTTATTTGAGCAGGGTGTAATAGCTTCAAGCAACAGGTTTCAGTTCCTTATGTATAGTAGCCATTTTCTTGCTCGACTACAACATTCAAGGAGGGGGCAAGCTAAATAAGCAAGCCATCTTAGTTATAGAGTCGGAGGTTAGAAAGAACTCCCTGTGACTAACTTCCTGTGGTAGCCATTGGGCTAAGTTTATAAAGTGAAACTCACAAACTCCTCCGTCCTGTTATAATGGCTCCATCGAAATTTGTATTGAATGGTGGAAACCACAGGTAAGAGACTGTCAGTGGATAGAAAATGATCAGAATCCGGTTAAATTGAGCCCAATAAAGCATCTAATTATATGCTGATGGAGCTATTAGAACAGGATGGAGGGACTATTGATTTACAATATTGACTTAAGTTGAATTACATTTTGCCAATGCAGCTGCTGATTCAGCAAGATGTGCTGCCTCAGCAAGATCGAGGAGAGGGGTTGGGGATAATTAGGATAATCATTATCAAGTAACGTATTTTTTCAATTATTTGGGGTCGGCGACATGGATTTTACGCCTCCATTCAGGCTTGTTTTGTCCAACTCTTTTGTAAGAGAGTAAAATAATATCTCTTTTTATTAACTCCTTCCAAATTTTCTTAGGTCTCTCTCTTTTGGCATCATTTATACGCATCCCTTCTAATATTTTCTATGAGGCATCTATTGGTCTGCTTTATATATGCCCATACCAATGCAACCTACATTTATTCACTTTTTTCCTTAAATGAGCTAGCCATAAACTATCACAAATATAATTATTTTTTATTTTATCTATCTTAGTTATCCCACTCATTCACCTTTGGATTCTTATTTCAGCTACATTCAATTTATCTATATAACTTCTCTTTGGTGCTCAACACTCTGCTCTATAAAGTATTGTGGGCCTAATGACCTATAAAATTTATATTTAAGCATTTTTGGAACACGCCTATCATATAAAACTCTCAATACCACCTTTCACTTTTTCCACCCCGCATTTATGATATGTATCATATCGCTATCAATATTCTCTTCTTTATGGATAATAAATTCTAAGTAATGGAATTTATCATACTTCAATATTTTTTACCTAGCTATTTCAACTAAGGTTATACTTTTTTTCTCCCTCATTTCTAGCCCATCTTCTCCCTCACTTCTTGACTAGGTATGGTATTTGTGTTTTTGGAGTATTTGTTCTTGACCAAGTACTTGTCTAGTCAAGAGCCTAGACATGAGGTTAAGCTTTTGATGCAAGCTTGTCAAATCTTATGAGATCACTACAAAATAGTCACACAATTCATTAATTCACCACACATCACGCTGCTTTCTCAAAGGATAAGAAAATAGCATTCTATTTTTTTTGTCGTAGGAATCTGTAGGGTTATCACTGTCCCTACAAAATAATCACACGAGTCATTAATTCACCACACATCACGCTGCTTTCTCAAAGGAGAAGAAAATGGCATTCTATTTTTTTTTGTCTTTTAAAGATTTATATATAGCACCCTTCTTGCCTTAACCGATGGATCTAATTATAACAAAGATGGGTGAGCGATATCTAATGTACAACAACTTAAATGTGTTGCAAATTGCTATTTCCACACAATCAAACGTAACATTGTGCCCTTCTAGAGAAAAATGATGATCTAATGCTCCCTCTGTCCAAAACAATTGGCCGCATTTGAAAATTCACAAATCCCACCACTCTAATAACTGACATGGGGGGCGCGGCGTGTGCCCTCCAAAATTGAACTTGGGCATTCATTCATTCATTTATTGACTAAAGCCTTGTCTCTCTAGCCTTTCTTATTTGTCTACATTAGAAAGCCAGAATGAAATAAATTAAGTTCATTTAGTTTGATTAATTAAAGCAAGTAATGTTGCACGGAAGAAGTAGTATATTACGATCCTATGATCCTGTGTGTTAATGTAGCCTATAGATAACTTCCGTAGTTTGGTCAAGGGAGGTTTGGTCACGTTGTTGGTTAGGCTTTAAGATCGACGACTCCTTGCTAAGCGAAAGTAAATCTACGTGGTATGTCTAGTAGTGAACACAGCATTAAGTGATGACAGAAAGCCTTCGGGATCGATCGTCAGTAGCTAACGGCTGCATAGCCACCGGTTTGACTATGTTATGAGGGGTCTAGCCAGCCCAATCCTGGTCGAGAAACCATTTTGAGGGGGGCTCAGGTGTAAGCGAAAGCGGTCCCTTTTTTTGTTGATTAGTGATGTTAGTAGTGTGATATTATGGGAGACCGAGTTACTAAGATATGGCTGGTGATTTGGTTGGTTATTAGCTTCATTTCTGCTAATTACAAAAAATTCTAGAAGAAAAAGAGGGAGAGAGACAGGGAGAGGAGGAGATAGGGAAATAACCTTTTTTTTGTTGGCAGATCTGAGGTGGGAAGAGACCACCATCTATGTGGAGAAAACTTGGAGCAGACGATTGTTATAAGTGGGGAATAGAGATGGAGAATTTTGAATTTGTTGCAAGCAAGATTAAAAAAAAAATATTTCATCGAATACTTAGGAGGCACAAAAATTAACGTGGTTCACGGCCAAGACAACAATTATGTCCACAAGGTTCAATTTTGGATGCACTCTACTTGCTATAGATTGCATCAACATTCAAGGGTAAAAACCCTCTTGCAAGCTACGGAGAAATCTTACCCTTAAGTTAAATGCACAAAGAATAGAGATAGAAGGATTGCCACAAACCACCTATGATTTGTCTTCTCTTTTACAAGAGGAATGTCTTACACTTGAAAAGTCCATTCACTTCCTTCTCCTTCTTCCTCCAAGAAATCTTTTTTCTTGATTTTCAAAGCTTCTTTAAAGTTGTAGTTTTTTCTTCATCTCTCATCTTTCTCAAAATAACTTTCTTTTAAGAAGAATTATTTTTTTAGAAATAAGTTCTTCTTTATTTTAGCAACTTATATTTAACCTCAAAGTGAGTTAAGCAGTGAGCCTCTCCACATGAGAAAGAAGCCCAAACAACTATAGGCCTCACATGAAGAGGAAAAAATCCAACAATCTATACCTCTTATAAAGGTTGTACAAAAAAGTTTTTGTCAACCTGTACTCAAGGAAAGGGAGCAAGGCAAAGCTTACTGCTCACATGGTCTAATTTTTTACCATATAGTCGGAGAGGATGATGTGTGTAAGGGAACAAGACAAAGCTGACTGCTCACATGGTCTGACTTTTTACCATATAGCCGGAGAGGATGATGTGTGTCTTCTATCCTTCATCACATTATGACTTGCCTTGCACTAAAGGCAAGTTTCAGGATTCTAGATGAGAATCCCCTCCCTGTGGAGCTCTTGACCAAGGAAACACTTAACCTCACGAGCTTAGTGTAAAACTTTCTATAAGGGTTACCTGTGGCCTTACAAAGCGGGAGACGGTCCCATGTGGTAGTTGTTTTCAGGACGTTAAAGGCCGGAGTTGGGTTGCCCTAGCTTGGGCAACTGAACCCCAAACACTTTTCTAGTTGTTGAGCTCTTTACATATTACCTGGCGCCAACTTTAGGTTTCTCATAATACCCAAAATCTCTTTCTTTCTTCCATATGATCCGAAAAGTACCCAAAATACCCTTAGGAAGAGGTATAAACACCCATACTCTGTATTTTTCCATATTACCCGGAATCTGAGGAGCGGGTACTTGGAGAAGCTCGCGTTCAGTTGGAGAAGAAGGCATTCAGTCTGGCATCTCCGCCCATATCATCGCCACCTCATGAAGATATATTAGGCTGAGAAAAGAAGAAAAAATAGAAGCTTTCCAACGAAGAGCTTCCACTTTCTTCTTTCTTCTTATTTTTTCTTCTTCTTTCATCCTAATACATCTTCATGCGGTGGAAGACGAGGAAAAATAAGGAACAACGCAAAAAAATGGGCAAAAACGGATGAAAATGAGCGAGTTATGACATTTTGAAGATTATCATTTTATCATGTATTTTGAAAACACGACTTGAGCATTTATCGTGTATTCGTATCTTCAAAGACACGACTTGAACATTATCGTGTCTTCGACGATATGATAAAAATGAAAATTTTCAAAATGTGATAACTCGCTCATTTTTTATCCATTTTTTTGCGTTCTTCCTGATTTTTCCTCCTCTTCTACTTCATTAGGATCACGGAAAGATATATAAATTGAACTTGTCGCTCGCTGATGAGTATTTCATGCTTTTGCCCATTTTTATCCTCTTATTTCATGTCCAGGAGTGGTCGAACACCAATGTGTGATCTTTATATGTGTTTTTTTATATGTAGATCTCAATTTTTGTAGTTGGGAGGGCTTCCCTGTTGTTCTTACATCAAAATCCCTTTATTATAGATTTTTTCTCGTCTTTCTCGCTGATTTTACAGTTTTTTGGCATGAAATTTTATTTTTTCCAGGTTGGATGGTGCCGGGGGTGATTTGAACAGCGATGATGGGCGGACCTTTGCCGAAATACCTTCTTCCCCAACTTGATGCTCCCGTAAATCGTTAATTTTGGAAAGAATGAAGCATTTTGGATACAAAAGGCATAAAAAACATAAAAGGATATTTTTGGTATTCTAGGTGCCGATTCTAGGTCATATGGGATTTCACGGGAAAAACCAGGTAATATGCGAAAATCATAGTTGGCGCTAGGTAATATGGAAAAAGCTCCTAGTTGTTGGTGTCGAACAAGGTACTCTTGATCTAATTCGAACCCCCACTTCTTTGGCCACCCACTTAGGATCCAATTTACGTTGTGCATACAATGGGTGGGCCTGATATTATTGTACATACTCGAGGGGATTATAGTGAGCTACAATGGTTGCTCTTCCCGTTCTAGTCGGGTCCTAAGTAAGGACACACACCTTGTTCGTATGGTAGAGAAAATGTGCTTGGGGATCCACCTCTCTAGGGCAAAGGACCGCCCGAGTGGGCGAGAACAAAATTGGCCTACTAATCCCAGCCGTCGGATGCAACTCCAGCGGCTCAAACCTAAAACATGCGGGATTCCAAACAAAATGCCTTCCCCCTTTTCTCCTCACACGCCGCCCCATTTCTGCATCGTGCCAAACTCAATTGCCGGCCGCCGCCGCCCTCAGCCGCTTCCGCCGCCCCAATCCTCCCAACCCATCTCCTTCTCTGCGAGTAACCTGTACTCCCCTCCCTGGCCACCGTCCGCGCCGTCAACGTAGCTGCCGGCATCTCCTCTTAGCCGGCAGTTCCGTCCCCTTCATTCCCAGGTCAGCTCATTCGCCACCGCAGAAGCGTCTCTAGACGGGGAGGTTGAGGAAGGAGAGGGAGTGGAGGACATCCGGACGTGAGTTGCCTTCACACATCGCTCTTGCATAAATGGTGAGTTACATTCCATTGGGTTTGCTATAAGTTCCTGGTTAGATTTTGTGTTGTTGTTTTTTAGGTTATGAAGGATTGAATGTTGTTTTTATATAATGTGACCATAAAAATGTTATTTTTCTTTGTTCGTCGTATATTGCACCATGGAATGTTTGTGGATTGTTATATTTTTGGTTCTCTTGCTGGGGAAAATTCCAATATGTACTGTTGTTTTATTTGTTTGTAATTGACGTGGTTTTCTTAACTTGGAGTGCTCATAATCTTCAAATGAGTTCATTTGTTTGAAGTATGGGAAGACCACTGAGCTATTACAAATCAGAATATGCAAGTAGGACGGAGAAAGAAGTTAAAAGCGAGGTTAAAATTTATCAAATGCTGTTTTCTTTTGATAAACTTGTTCACTAAATGATTGATCTTTATTGTAATGTATGGTGACATCTATGCCTTCGAGACGGCTGATACAGCTTGGAGTGTGAAAATTAGAACGTATTGCAGATTTCTATTTCTCATCTCCTGTGTGGCATTTTCACATGGTCCTCTCTCTCATCTCATTCCTGTTAAATTCTATTTTGATCTCCGCTTAGCACTTTCACTCTCAGTTTTTTCAGAAATGCTACCCAGCTTACATTGTCAGTGGTCACCTTACCTCCTGTGTTTTTTTCCTTTTTGGTCTTTTATCTTTTTCTGCATTGTATTGCTGGCTTTTATATTTTTGAAATTGATTTTGAGTGCTTATAGTCTTGCATTCTTTTGTTTAATCTATGATGAGGTGACTGAACTGTTACAAAACAGGACAGAGAAAAAGGTTAAGCAAGGTTAAAAATTCTCAAAATATGGTGGTAATTGGATGAATTCATTCATCAGAGTTTGGTCTTTATTGTAATGTACGGTGACATCTATGCCTTGGAGAGTCTGATTCAGCTTTGGAGTGTGAAAATTAGAAAATATTGGGAATGCCAATTTCTCATCCCCTATGTGTGGCATTTTCTCGTGGTCCTCTTTCTCACTTCGTTCCTGTTGAATCTCACTACCTCCTGTTCCATATTAATGCTCCTATTTGGTTTTCAGAATGAACTGATGTTAGTTCATTTTTTAGAAACCAAATAGAACTATTAATGTGGAATGGAGAGAGTATTTTTTATCTTTGCTTGTCACTTTCTTTCTCCTCTACTTTTTTTCTTCTGAAATGCTACCTAGTGAGTCAGTGGTCGCCTACCATGTGGTTTTTATCTTTCTCTACAAAGGACCACAACCCTTGGTCATTATTTCAGGTTTCCTTAATTTCATTGTGTTTCCACCTTTTTTTTTGAAGAGGAAGAAACGACCTGCTTCTCATATCTATTATGTGTAGCAGGAAGAATAATCTGCGACTTTTCAGATTAAGGCTTGTGCCTTACCATTTTGGAGTAGAGACAATCATCAGTATTCCAAACCCACTGGAACAAGTGGCTATCAATAGGAGTAGGATACTTTTTGGTTGAATGTATATAACTTTCTGCAGGGATCAGTTGCTTCCTAATGTCCGTTTAGGTTGTAGATCCCAATCATTTCTGACTTTCACTGCTGTCTATTGAACGTTTAATCCTTGGATGGTGCAACGCTTCTCATGGATTGCGCTTGTTGAATTTTATGGACTTGAAGAGGATTGTTGAACAAACTGCTTGGGTTACTGCTATTTGATATGGCTGAATGTCTGAATAGTACTATTTTATTAATTTTTACTTGTGTTGTTTTGCTAATCATATTTTTAGGAGATTTTTCCATTAAGAGGGAAACGATCGTGATTGCTCATTTGCTCTTCTTAACAAATAATTTTATGTAGGCGACTCCATTTCTAGCGGGACTTACTATTGCTGCTGCTGCTCTTGCGGGGAGGTATGGGATCCAAGCATGGCAAGCATTCAAGGCTCGGCCAGTTGTACCTCGTATGCGTCGATTTTACGATGGTGGTTTTCAGCCTACAATGACAAGAAGGGAAGCAGCTCTTATACTTGGCGTGCGGTAAGTGGAGCTCATTTGTTCTAAAATTTGTTCTTCTAATAACCTTTTTTTTTGACATATTCTGTATTGTGTTTTTCTAGTGCTTGCTACTTACTTTACTCGCTTATGAGTGAATTTGTTAATTCTATGTACATCACACAGGTACAATAGCATATATGTTCTGAATAGCATGCAACCTTGGAATTTATGCATGATATATGAGCATGAGAATTTTTCATTAATATTCCATTTCGTCTTGGATTCAGATATTTTGGATTGTAAATTTTGCACTTTTGCAATCTATATGTGTAGCATGTTGCAAAGAGAAAAAACCTAAATGTGAAGCAGTTTGTGTGCAAGGAAATTCTCGCATTTAGAGGAGTTAGGGTTTATTATCATTTGACTATATAACTTGCTAATGGGGCAGAGTTTAGGTTTACGAAGTCGGTGTCCAGTTGCATACTCCATGGGAAGCAATTATTGGATATTCTTAGTTAATGGATCTTACTCTTTTTATTGATACTTCTATGAAAAAATGATAGACACTTCAGATTTCTCATGCTTTGGTTTATCTCCTGTGGTTGATTATGTTTTTCAGGGAGAATGTACCAGCAGACAAGGTAAAGGAAGCACACAGGAAAGTAATGGTCGCAAACCACCCTGATGCAGGTGGCAGCCATTACATGGCGTCCAAAATTAATGAAGCCAAGGATGTGTTGCTTGGAAAAACGAAAAACAGTGGATCAGCGTTTTGAGTTTTCTGATATTCCACTGCTTGGGGGGGAGGGGCAGAAGTTTATACCACCAGAAAATCAAGTATGATTTGTCTTGGTATCTTTTCTTCTTTAGTTAAATTTTGTCGATGTTACTTCTCAATCATTAATGTGAAGAGAGGCATAATGAGCTGCCCTTTTTTTTGGCGTCAAGAATGAACCCTTATGTCCAATATGGTATGCCTAACATTGCCATGAATTATGCAGGGGCAGGATTCTTGTTGTGGTTCAGTATATTGTGGTCGATTTAGTAAATGTTGTGGTCATATCACATGTATCAATGCCTCAAGTGTATCAGCAAATTTTTGGCAGGATTAAATTGCCTCAGACGTTGACACTGGCAGTGCGGTTAGGATTTAATGCAGACATATGTGACAACTTTCAACAAAAATATGAGGCAATGAGGAAACACCCACATTGACAACATTGACGTGAACCAAGGTGAAACACCTAGGTCACTTTAAGAGCACTGAGTAAAATAGGAAGAGGTTATATATACAGCACACTAGTGGCTCATACAAGGGGAGGTCCTTTCCAGCACTCTCTATCTTCTTTCAATTCGAGAAGTTCGACTATTTATTTATGAAACGCATGAGTAGTTCTCCACCCCACGGTTTAGCCAACCCACCCCTTTTTACGGTCAATGGATGTCCACCTTCCGTATATTTTCGACGGTGGTGTGGGGGTGGCTAAACCCCTGGGGTGGTGAACTCCTCAACCTTATGAAACACCGTCCATTTTTATGAAAAAAATCTGCTGGAGTATCATTTTACTCGGGGAAGTTCAAGTTTTTCATACGAAACGGCAATTTGATCCGGCCCATGCCGAATCCCAAGAAAAAAATTCACAACCAATGGCAAATTTGCAAAACACGAGTCTTCCCACCTGCAGAGAGATGGATGGCTCAATTCATCGAAATGATAGGGCAATAAGCGTCCCCTCCCCTCCCCCCCCTCTCTCCGAGGTCGCCTCCTTCAACACCACCGACGGCGTCTACGATGTCGCCTTCTCTGAGATCAATGAGAGCCTTCTCATTGCCACCATCGACGACAGCTCTCAAGCTCTACAACCTAGCCGCCCATCCACCGCCAAACCTGGGCCGAGCTTTCCTGTAGTAGGCACTCGAGCCGAGCTCCAGAATTATTAAAAAGCCGAGCTCAAGCCGGGAAGGTACAAGCCGATCAAGCTCAAGCTCGAATTTGAAATTTCGAGCTCCAGCGGAGCCATGCCCATGCCCAAGCTCAGCTCGGCACGTTTACACCCCTAGCTTTCTCACATCTGCACATGTGAAGAGCAATTGGCTAGGCGCACCACATCTGGCGATGCATTGATGACGTGGTGCTCTAAACCAATAAATAACTTCTCATAGCAGAAATTCAAGTAAACCCGGACCTAAAGCACACTATACATTCATCGACCTGAAGCACACTATACATTCATCTTGACTGTCTCTAAACCCTTTTTAAGGTTGAGATCAAACGATTGACCTCTACAATTTGTCGATCATCATCAAAGGCACATTGGAAAATGTTGCATAGTGATGTAACTGCCACGGCTTCAAATTCTGATTCATTTGTATTGAGGAAAAAAGTTGTGTTTAAGTACAGATAACATACCAATTTCAGAGCTGTCAGGAGCCAAATCCAAAGAGAAAAAACAAGAAAAATGCAATAGGAAAATTGTGCACAAGAAAATCTTTCTGCTAACTGCCTTCTGAATGGCTCATTTTGTAGCCTGAGCTATCATGTTACTGATTGAACTGGCTTCTTCTTTGGCAGTCTCCACCAATGCATCCTACAGGCAGAATTCATAACTTTTCATATATCATACTATCAAAACTTCTTAGAATTATTACGAGAACTAGTTTTCCTAACTTCTTAGAAATAATTTTACAGTATTCCCGCAATTAAGTTTTTTTTTAATAAAATGTCCCCTCTAATATTGCTAAGTACAGATTAGTAGAGGTTTTGTAAGATATCAACTATCAGCTCCTCCCCACAAATTATACTATTAGCAGTCTACCACCATAATGGCCCCATTAAAAAGTAACGAACAGCAGTGATTTAATTGAATACCACTTGAAACTCTATTTAAGTTTACACAAGATTGGCTAAGCTTACACTACTAGTGCACAGATGGAAAAAGCCCAAATTTGGGATAGAACAACCACAACACCTATTTCTGTTGCACCTTTACTCCCAAGGATGATCGTAGGTACCATCATCAAATGACATCATCAACATACGCCTTTAAATGTGACATTCATTCGGTTCCACTATTAAACATTGCATCTCAAGGTGTCTTTTCAAACCTTAATCAATACCCTCCTTGGTCTTTTCTTCTTGATTTCTTAACAAGTTAGTTATTTTTCTTAAAAGGTTATTCTTCCATATGCGCATAAAATACAAATGCAATGCACTGATCCACCCTCTGGCATACTAACTTGACGTCATGAAAATGGCCAAAGACAAAAAAAAGGCACCTGTGCTGCTATAAGTCTAGCAACATTTTTCTTGCTCGATTCTTGAAGTTCACCAGCAATCAGGAGCTCATCAAGGATGTAATAGGCCTATGGTAATTAGACAAAAGAAAAATGTAAGAAACACAAACATAATGTCTTCAAAAGCCAACAACTATTTCAGGATTCGTCATAACCATAAGCAAATAGCGCTCTTTCCCAATAATTTGTATTTAAGGATTTACCTTGTGGAAATTAAAAATCAAATCCAATTCACAGACCTGCAAAGAAATTATGCATAAGTATGCTAGTGGTTTTACATAGAATGCAGGTTCACAGTCTTTACACAATCGAAATTTTAAATGCTGTGTAAACTCACACTGCCAAAATAGCGATCAAGTATTTCCACAAAGTGGTGAATTATCTCAAGAATTTCCAGTTCATTGTCATCTTGATCAATGCACATGCAGAAGTAGAGGCTAGCATATCTGCATAAAGCATTCGTAGAAAAAATCAAAGTGAACTACTAGAGAACTCAATTATGTTTTGCCTACACGACTATCTCAACCAGGAATTAATACCTTTTGTACACAACCTTGTACCCTCTCCATTCAACAAAATTGCATAACTTGGGACCACGTGTGAGAATTACTCCACTCAATTCTCGGATTACCTTACCAGACACATAAAAACACACGTGTACTTAGTCAGATTAATAATTTTATGGCCAGCATATGAATCTTCACCAAATCCCATTGAGTTGTTATAATAGTCTTATAATGCTCAAACTCACATCTCTCAAACTAACTGAAATTTAAAAAAAATTAGCAAATTGTTAAATAACGTGAAAAGAATTCAACAACGATAGCTCATAGTGAAAAAATCCAAAACCAATTTCTCTTGCAATGGCATGCTGGATAAAATTAGTTGTACAAAAAACAAGAAATTATCCAATCCCTACCCATAAATACTTACCTAAAACTACAGCACATTCTAAAATTTAACACAAATAGTCTTCAGTTATGAATAGAAAAATAACAGTGTCCTTTTTTTTAACATAGTATAGTTCTGGGATTTACAAC
Source organism: Houttuynia cordata (assembly GCA_039654745.1). NCBI lineage: Eukaryota > Viridiplantae > Streptophyta > Magnoliopsida > Piperales > Saururaceae > Houttuynia > Houttuynia cordata. The sequence goes on along the minus strand of CM077503.1, from coordinate 40,347,616 downwards.
TAATCATGCACTAGAGAAACTTTGCAGATGGTATTTAATATCAAACTTGTAAGCACATATAATTCATTCGACAAAAAACAGTACAAAATATTTTACAAAGTCCGACGGTATTTTCTTTACCTTGGTCCTTTCCTTTTGCGTATAAGGAGAATACCACTTTGTTAACCTAACCTTGCCTTGGCGACTGATAAGAAGCACAAAATGAATCTGAAAACGATTTAATACAAAATGCTTATAACAAATTCACCACACCCATAATGAACAGGTAAAGTAGTTGTAAAGTAATTTAGATACGCAAGGTATGAGTCGCACATTAGACTAGGATCGAAAACTCAAAAAGGTTGACTAATACAATAAGAAGGGAAAGATGATCTTGATATCATGGGAAGAACAGGAACCTCAAGCAGCTTAAATTCATATATCTATGCTATATCAACCTCAATGAAGTTTTCTGTAATGAACTAAATAGAAGTTCAGAGCAGTGAAAATAAGACATGGATGAAACATACGCCAGGCAAACGCAGGCCATCTCATACACATTACGAATGAATTATTGCATTATATACTTAGACAATTAAAGGAGCTTGCACACCCAAAAAAACATGCACCAGGAGACATAGGAAAAACAATGAATGGCTAACAGATAAACACAAGTTGCATGGCGTCCACACTGTCTCATAACAAATGTAATCTATTACATAGCATGTCAGTATACGATGGACATAAGTGCAAATCTCATGCTTGTTTTGAAATTCCTAAACTAGGTTTTCTCACTAAATTCCTCAACTAGGTTTTCACAAGAGTGACAGCCACTGATTCTGTCATAGATTACATTAAACAGTAAAGCAATAATAATAATATCTTAGTGATTCACGAGAATAATCAAAATCTTAGTTACCATTTTTTGACAACTTGGGTAAGCCAGAAACTAGTATTTCTGCTGCTGCTAGAATAGTTGATCTTGAGTAGGAATGTCTCCTTGCACTGCACAATAAAATTGAGAAATCTAAAAATTAACAGACATGTCCAATGTGGTTAATCAGTCCATACATCCACAATATGTACACTGAAAGATTAAGTTAATTTCCCAGCTGCAAGGAATAAGCATTTTGGTCACACCATTCGCTAATTTTTTTTTCAAATTTTACCATTAAAAACATAAACTGTAACTAGAAAAGAGTAAGCGTAAATTTTATGCCTTAAATGCATAACCCATTCGGTTTAGAATGAAAATTACCTGAAAATGTCTGGTCTGAATGTTCCAAGCGGAAAAATTGAGGCTGACGGACTCAATTGTAGTGCCTTGTGATGAGAGGGATCCAAAATTTCGAAACCGATTAGGCTTCAGAAAGCTAAAATATGCGACTGTAAATGAAGGAGAATGGTGGAATTAACGAATAGACGGAGATCTGATCCACAATTAAGGCATTCAGAAGGAAGAGAAGGAAAGAAGAGAGAGGAATCGGATGTGGGCTGAGGGGGGATTGGATCAAACGGCAAACGTGCAAAAGAGTCGAAGATGGGTCGATTCGCTTACCTAGTGGTAGCAACCGGCATGAGAGGAAGCGCAGCGGCGTGAGAGATTGGTCGGCCAGGCAGAAGGTGGAGCGCGACTGGAAAGGAGCTGAAAGCCGCAGCTGTAGCAGGTTGGCGGAGGAATGGGTGGAGTTTGGGTCTGGTGAGCTGAGGGGTTGGACCGGGTTTGTATGAATTTAAAACTGGATTAGTTTCAAATTATGCATCTTAGGGGCGTTTGGGGCGTGATAAAAAGTAAAACATCTAAACATCTACAGTAGATGTTTACTTTCACTATTCATTTCATGTTTTTTTTACTTTCAGCATACATTCACATTAAAAAATCTAGAAATAAATAATAAAAATAAATTTTTGACTGTAGATGTTTTGAATTAATCACGAACCAATTATGAGTTGTCTTTGGAAGTTCCCATCACTCTCTAGCGGAATTATTATCATCATAAAATTTTCGACAGGGATTATTATTACCATAAGGTTTTCGAAAGAACCAGCGCTGCAGTGTGCTTTAGTTATGGGTAATATGACGTTCATTTATTCCCCCTCTTTTTAATCCACCATTTGCTCGAGATTGCATTCAGCAGAAATCTAGCCATACTCTTACAATAATATACCGCTGAATGCAGTTTAGAGTACATAGTCTTTAATAAGTGGATTAAAAAGAGCCCACTTGATCTGCCGGCGGCCTGCAGCTCAAGCTAGTTTTCCTTAATGTAAATCATGCCACGAGATGAAACTTCGAACCCGACCACAATTAGCTGTAAATTTCTCAAGGTAATTGTCCCAATCACAAATGGTGCTTGGGATGTTAGGATAGCAAGGATCCAAACGAGATGGAGGCAGGAGAATATTGAGCTGCAAACAGTGATGGATAAACAAACAGTCTTTTCTTTATACAATTTGATAATACAGTCAAATTTTAAGACCCTAAATTTTCAGATCTCAAATTCTTTTTCTCTACAAATATCACTGGGAACGGGTCAGAGAGGCCAGCACTCCATCAACCTTCATAATCCGATTACAAGAAAACAAAAAATCGAGAAGGCGGAAGAAAAAAGAGAGAATACACCGTTCTCTCTAGAACTAGGCGCTAACCAGAGAAATCAGTGCGCAAAATCGAATAAAACTAAACTTGACCCAAAAATTCTAATCGCTAACAAAACATCAATTAAGATAACCTGAATAACATCTACGAAAAGAAAACTACCACAAGTCAGACCAGCCATAGTTAAATAAAGATGTCTCCAAACACCATAATAAAAACACACATGTTCCAAATACTTAACAGACGAACTGCAGACTCCTATAAACGTAAATAAAACGCGTCATTTCTTCTTAGCAGCAGATTTGGTGACCTTGGCACCAGAAGGATCCTTCTTCTCAACGCTCTTGATGACTCCCACTGCAACAGTCTGGCGCATGTCCCTCACAGCAAACCGACCAAGTGGAGGATACTCCGAGAAGGTCTCCACCACCATGGGCTTGGTGGGAATCATCTTAACAAACCCGGCATCACCATTCTTCAGAAACTTGGGCTCCTTCTCAAGCTCCTTACCAGATCGCCTGTCAATCTTGGTCAGAATCTCAGCGAACTTAACAGCAATGTGGCAAGTGTGGCAATCAAGCACTGGTGCATATCCGTTGCCAATCTGACCAGGGTGGTTCATGATGATGACCTGAGATGTGAAGTTAGCAGCCTCCTTTGCAGGGTCATCCTTGGAGTTTGAGGCAACAAAACCACGCTTGAGATCCTTGACGGCAACGTTCTTGACGTTGAATCCAACATTGTCACCAGGCAGAGCCTCCTGGAGTGCTTCGTGGTGCATCTCAACAGACTTGACTTCAGTGGTTAATCCAGTGGGGGCAAAGGTGACAACCATACCAGGCTTGAGGACACCAGTTTCCACACGACCAACAGGTACAGTTCCAATACCACCAATCTTGTAGACATCCTGAAGAGGAAGACGGAGAGGCTTGTCTGAGGGTCTCTTGGGTTCATTGATCATGTCAAGGGCCTCGAGCAGAGTAGGACCCTTGTACCAGTCAAGGTTGGTCGACCTCTCAATCATGTTGTCACCTTCGAACCCAGAGATGGGAACAAAGGGAATCTTATCAGGGTTGTAGCCAACCTTCTTTAGGTAGGAAGAAACCTCCTTTACAATTTCATCATAACGAGCCTTCGAATATTTGGGGGTTGTGGCATCCATCTAATATAGAAATTGGGACACCGTCAATATAACAGAATAATAAACAATTAAATTAGGTATCAGGATAAAAGAAAACAAAACAAACCAGAAGGATTTGAACCATCCTTGGGACTAAATCAGCCACATGCTCAAACCATTTGAGCTATTCTAGCCTTTTCTATATAAAAAAGGTTCAAGATTTGCTGGGTAAGCAGAACGTTAGAGCCTTGTGAGAGGATGAGGTTCCACAATCACTAGAACAATCCCATCACTCACACCAACAAGAGAAATCAAGTATCATATAATCATATTCAGGTCAGTCATAGTCACAGCATACCACAACTTCAACATATGCCAAACCTAAAACTAAGCAACGGACTTAATAATAGCAATACAAAGAACCAAAAGATAAATACGCAGGCCAAAAGAATTCACAACAAGCATACAAGTATCTAGATTTCAATTATCTTCAAGAAGATAAAATCTAGAAAATTAATATATAATCTAGAATATAATTGCACAAACAAAGCATCAATCAGAATGCAACAATTTACATGAGCAATATGGACTGACATACTTGAGGGTGATGCTGCCATACAAATAATTCACAATTTTTTACGAGGCCAAAACCCAAATAACTGAGGAAAAAGAAATAGCAATAGCAATAGCAATAGCAATAGAACTAAAAGCTAGATATCTGACATGTGCAAATAGGTCGAATTAAGCATGTTGAAAGAAATAAATGAAATATCGTGCATAATAGAATGCATAATCAGACTTTGCCACTATACATGATAAAGTCTCAAAATGGTTGTAATTTTATAACAATGCTGTAACATAAATAAGCAACATCAAGACAAACAAAAAACAGAGACAATATTAATAAAAAAATCCATAAACAATACATACCTTGTTGCAGCAACAGATCATCTGCTTCACTCCAAGAGTAAACGCAAGCAAAGCATGCTCACGGGTCTGACCATCCTTAGAGATACCAGCCTCAAAACCACCAGTGGTAGAGTCAATAATCAGGACAGCACAGTCGGCCTGGGAGGTGCCAGTAATCATGTTTTTTATAAAGTCACGATGACCAGGGGCATCAATGACCGTGCAATAGTACTTGGTTGTCTCAAACTTCCAGAGGGCAATGTCAATGGTAATACCACGCTCACGCTCAGCCTTGAGCTTGTCAAGCACCCAGGCGTACTTGAATGACCTTTTGTTCATTTCAGCAGCCTCTTTCTCGAACCTCTCAATCACACGCTTGTCAATCCCACCAAGCTTGTAGATCAAGTGACCGGTAGTGGTCGACTTGCCTGAGTCAACGTGGCCAATGACCACAATATTGATGTGGAACTTCTCCTTACCCATGACTTAAAATCAGATATTTGCAAATTAAATCTGAAACCAAAATAACGAATATCAGAGAACACATCCAAAGTTACTTATATATGCAATCAATGAACTCGTTACATATTACAGAATAATCAATCATTATTCATCACGAATAACGTAATATATACAACTCCTTACAAACTACATAACCAAAAAAACGAAAAAAAACGTCCTTTATAACAAATATGACCAAATCCTTCGAAAAACCGCTATTATCTTACTCATATCAGGGAAATTAGAAACAAAGTTAACTCATTAACAATAAATCTGATCAAAACCTCTGCATCACGAATCACGACAAACGCATCAACCAAAATTTTGAAAAAAAAAACTACATACACAAGCTCATCATCTCGAAGACAAAAAGCAATAAACTTTTATCTGTAACTTTTTAGATAACAATTAACGAAAAAGCAATAATCAAAATATTGCATCCACAAACATGAAAACTCAATCAAACAGTCATAAAAACGACCTGATTGAAAGCTGTAAACGAATCAAAATCACAACATACAACATCTATTGATCCAAATGTACGATTCAAATTGAGAGAAAAAACAATCAGATCAAGTGTTCACACCGTCAAATATAGATCTAACAATAATCGAAGAACAAATAACAAAGAGAGGGAACCTGCTTCCGGAGAAGGCGGCGCTGGGAAGGAAGGCTGCAGCAGCGCGAGAGGGTTTTTGGTAGAGTGGAAGGTATCGGCTACAAATACAGGGGGAAGCTAGGGTTTCTGTGGTCTGGACTCTGGGGGTTTGGGTAGGGAATGTCGGTCCCATCGGCCCATAAGCCCAGGATTTAAGTAGACACGTGACGGCCCAGTTCTGTGGCCATTCGAGAGTCTGTACGCTACGGCTAAGCCCACAGGAAGATGAGGAAGACGCCACACGCCACCAGATAAGTCAATTGATGGAATAACGTACTTGCTAGCATAAATGCATCAATTTTGCAGACAAGAAGATATAGCCAAGATGGTTTCTAAATTCTTCTAAATTTTAGTTAAGCCCACATAAATAAGGTGCTAAGTTGTGTGTATTTCAAAGTTTCCAACTATATGCATGTCTTCTTTTTACGTTCAATTGACTATTTCCGTGGAGTCCGTGCATAAGGTTGTGAATGTCAATTTGTCTGATTTTCATGTTCATGGCTCAAGGCCTAGGACATGTACAAGTTTATTGTTTGTTCAACTCTTTGGCTCTCTAATGAAGTCCTTGAAAATGACACTTTTAGTGGTGCAAGCCCTCTACTTCAATGACCAACATCGCACTGTCTTGTACCCAAAACAGAAAAAGAAGTATCATACTGTCTTAGACCTATATGATAATTCACAATATATCTTGCTGCTTACCATTAAGAGGCGTAGTCATTGTGCTCGAAGCATTCCACAAGTACTTTGCTTTGCATCACTACTTCCGAAACTGATTTGCATTTGATTTTGACATCAACCACATTTTTTCGCAATTTGCTTATCCCTTGGGTCTTTATGGGGAGATATGATAAATGAGGCCAGAACCTTGTTTCCTTCTTCTTCTTTTTTTTGGATAAATATAACCTGCACATAAATCAGGCTTCATTGGACGAAGGGAACATCGTACAATTTTTTAATGCATAGTTCAAGAAAGAATTCACATAAAGCAAGCTCGTTATCTGGCCTGAGAGGCTTTTTTATGTTATTTTGCGTAAAGACTGTCCTCGAGGGGATTTCTCCTTGAGTAACTACACCATCACTGCCCGTTTGTTACAGAAGCCTTGGGCTCCAACAAGGGCTTAGCGAGCAGCTAGTGAAACACTATCTTTAGCAACCTTGAAGTATAATTTGATTGTCTTGATCTTTCCTGTGTAGAAAAGGTACCATGATTTCTAGTCGGGTCCTAAGGACTCAGACACACCCCTCATTATAAAAAAAAAAATGGTAACATGACTTTTAGGTTTTATAAAAAAGGTGATATATGTAATTTACAAGTAACTAAAAAAAGAAAAAGCAACATAATGTGAAGGAGTCAGGAGGGATTGCCCGATGTTTTGTTTTTTATAAATCGTGGTGCATATGAGTTAAACTAATCCGCCTTATCAAAGTTGAAGTGCAAACAATTCCTAGTTAAGTGAGTTTTTTCCATATTACCTGGCGCCAACTTTTGTTTTCCCATATTGCCTAGTTTTTCCAGTGAAATCCCATATGACCCGGAATCGACACGAAAAGTACCCAAAATACCCTTAAGTTTAGGTATAAGCACCCACACTCTTTGTTTTTCCATATTACCTGGAATATAAGGAGGTACCCGGAGAAACTCGTGTTCAGTCGGAGAAGAAGGCATTCCGTCCGGCATCTCCGCCCATATCATCGCCGGCGCCGGCGCCGTCCAAATCGAAAAAGGTAATCTTCGCGCCAAAAAGCAAGAAAACGAGCGGGATGAATGGATTTTGATATAAAAACAGAGGGTAAGCCCTCCCAACTACAAAAATTAAGATCTACATGTAAAAAAACACATATAAAGATCACCCATTGGTGTTGGACCGCTCCTGGACATGAAATAAGAGGATAAAAATGGACAAAAACGTGAAATACTCTTCGGCGAGTAACAAGTTTAATTTATATATATCTTTCTATGATCCTAATGGAGGGGAAGAAGAGAAAAAATAAAGAAGAACACAAAAAAATGGGCAAAAATGGATGAAAAATGAGTGAGTTATCACATTTTGAAAATTTCTATTTTATCGTGTCGTCGAAAACACGAAAAATATCCAAGAAGAAGAAAGACACGACTTGAATTGAGTCGTGCTTTGTATGACACGATAAAATGGGAATGTTTAAAATGTCATAACTCGCTCATTTTTTATCCGTTTTTGCCCTTTTTTTTTCGTTCTTCCTTATTTTTCCTCCTCTTCTACCTCATGAAGATATATTAGGATAAAAGAATAAGAAAAATAAGAAGAAAGAAGAAAGTGGAAGCTCTTCACCGGAAAGCTTCTATTTTTTTTTCTTCTTATTTTTTCTTCTTCTTTCATCTAGTATATCTTCATGGGGTGGAAGAGGAGGAAAAATAAGGAAGAACGCAAAAAAATGGGCAAAAACGGATAAAAAATGAGCGAGTTATCGCGTACACGACTATACTGCAAGTCGTGTATTCCAAAACACGTTTTTACTAAAATTTTCAAAATGTCATAACTCACTCATTTTTTATCCATTTTTATCCATTTTTTTTTCGTTCTTCCTTATTTTTCCTCCTCTTCCACCTCATAAAGATATATTATGATAAAAGAGTAACAAAAAATAGGAAGAAAATGGAAGCTCTTTGCTAAAAAGCTTTCATTTTTTTCTTTTTTCTTATTTTTTCTTCTTCTTTCATCCTAATATATCTTCATGAGGTGGAAGAGGAGGAAAAATAAGGAAGAACGAAAAAAAAATGGGCAAAAACGGATAAAAAATGAGTGAGTTATGACATTTTGAAAATTCTAGGAAAAACATGTTTTGAAATACACGACTTGCAGTATAGTTGCAAGTCTGTCTTTTAAAACACGTTTTAACTGAAATTTTCAAACTGTCATAACTCACTCATTTTTCATCCGTTTTGCCCATTTTTTTTGCGTTCTTCTTCATTTTTCCTCCTCTTCCACCTCATGAAGATATATTATGATAAAAGAATAACAAAAAATAAGAAGAAAGAAGAAAATGGAAGCACTTTGCTAGAAAGCTTTCATTTTTTTCTTTCTTATTTTTTCTTCTTCTTTCATCCTAATATATCTACATGAGGTGGAAGAGGAGGAAAAATAAGGAAGAACGCAAGAAAAATGGACAAAAACGGATAAAAAATGAGTGAGTTATGACATTTTGAAAATTCTAAGAAAATCGTGTTTTGAAATACACGACCTGCAGTATAGTCGTGTCATCGCGTATACGACTATACTACAAGTCGTGTATTCCAAAACACGTTTTTACTAAAAAATTTAAAATGTCATAACTCACTCATTTTTTATCCGTTTTTGCCTATTTTTTTCGTTCTTCCTTATTTTTCCTCCTCTTCCACCTCATGAAGATATATTATGATAAAAGAGCAACAAAAAATAAGAAGAAAGAAGAAAATGGAAGCTCTTTGCTAGAAAGCTTCTATTTTTTTCTTTCTTCTTATTTTTTCTTCTTCTTCCATCCTAATATACCTTCATGAGGTGGAAGAGGACGAAAAATAAGGAAGAACGAAAAAAAAATGGGCAAAAACGGATAAAAAATGAGTGAGTTATGACATTTTGAAAATTCTAGTAAAAACGTGTTTTGAAATACACGACTTGCAGTATAGTCGTGTCTTTTTAAATACGTTTTAACTGAAATTTTCAAAATGTCATAACTCACTCATTTTTCATCCGTTTTTGCCCATTTTTTTTTTCGTTCTTCTTCATTTTTCCTCCTCTTCCACCTCATTAAGATATTGTAGGTTGAGAAAAGAAGAAAAAATAATAAGAAAGAAGAAAATAAAAAGCATTCTCACGTTCGGAGCTTCGCCGCACCACCCACGCTAAAAAAAACTATGATCAAGAGATTTTGATGTAAGAGCAGCGGGGATGCCCACCCAACTATAAAAATTGAAATCTACATGTAAAGAAACACATATAAAGGTCACCCATCAGTGTTCGACCGCTCTTGGACATGAAATAAGAGGATAAAAAATGGGCAAAAACGTAAAATACTCACCGGCGAGCGATAATTTAATTTATATATCGTTCTATGATCTTAATTAAGTGAAAGAGGAAGAAAAATGAGGAAGAACGCAAAAAAATGGGTAAAAATGGATGAAAAATGAGCGAGTTATGACATTTTGAAGATTGTCATTTTATCGTGTAGGATATACACGACTTGGGTATTGATCGTGTATACGATATACACGATAAATACCCAAGTCGTGTATATCCTACACGATAAAATGACAATCTTCAAAATGTCACAACTCTCTCATTTTTCATCCGTTTTTGCCCATTTTTTTTTGCGTTTTTCCTCATTTTTTCTCCTCTTTCACCTAATTAAGATCACAGAAAGATATATAAATTGAATTATCGCTCGCCGGCGAGTATTTCACGCTTTTGCCCATTTTTATCATTTTATTTTATGTTCAGGAGCGATCGAGCACCAATGGGTGACCTTTATATGTGTTTCTTTACATGTAGATCTTAATTTTTGTAGTTGGGTGGGCTTCCCCACTATTATTATATCAAAATCTCTTCATCCCGCTCGTTTTTCTGCCTTTTGGCTCGAAGATTACTTTTCCGATTTGGACGGCACCGGCGCCGGTGATGATATGGGGGGAGATGCCGGACGGAACGCCTTCTTCTCCGATTGAACGCGAGCTTCTCCGGGTACCTGCTCCTCAGATTCCGGGTAATATGGAAAAAGGCAAAGTGTGGGTGCTTATACCTAAATCTAAGGGTATTTTGGGTACTTTTCGGGTCATATGGAAGAAAGACAAAGATTCCGGGTAATATGAGAAACCCAAAATTGGCGCCAGGTCATATGTAAAGAGCTCTAGTTAAGTAGCATATTCATGAGAGTTTCCTACCAAATTAAAGCACAGTCCCTCCGTCCTGAAATAGTATTAGCCTATGGAACCTCGAATACAAATAAACATTAAGGTGCGTTTGGCAACCTTGATTTGGATTTAGAGGTGTAATTCTTGGAATTACATCGTTGAATGAATCTCGTATGATTTGGTAAATGACACGGTCAAGCTGTCATTTTGGGTGACCCTCTTTTACGTTATAATCAGAATCGCGTAATTCTTCGGTGAGATTTTGGGAAGAATCAAATCGTACTAAAAAAAGAGTTGTTAAATGCAGGATTTAGACGAAGCACTTGATTCTTAAAATCACAGGGTCTAAATCCACGTTGCCAAACACACTTCGCAATCTCGTCCATACCTGACTCAACACAGTGGTGCAATGTGGCCATTTTGTGTAGTGAAAGTAGAGTCCTGGAAATAAATGAAAAATAAAGCAATTACAAAATCTCTGAGCTACACATAACTTAAAATTTGTATTTATTTTCGAAAACAAAGCCATATTAACAAAAGCTCACCCGCGATATCCAAAGAGACTGGCAGGTTTTTCATGAATGTAAAGAAGAGACGACACACTAAAACAACATGAATTGCATCTCCATAAAAACAACTCTTTGCAAGTTCAATGATTGCTTTTTGCAAGCTTTGGCCTGTGGAGAGTAATGCAGAGGTAAATGTGGCACAAGTTTGCTTAACTACCACTAAGAAGGCAGAATGAGCAAAACAAACAGGTTAACAAAGAAGGAAAAAAGAGAGCGAGAATCCAGAGAGATTTAAGAAGTCTAACCTCATTATATGTTTTCTGATAAACAGACATAAGATAACAAGGATGTAACAGTTCATAAGGCTTAATTTCCAATCAGAATACTTCACAAGCAAAACTAGCAGGATTAATGAGAAGTAAGAAGGAGAAATAGAGATTCAAATATCTAACCTCGTTAAGAAGCCTTTTCTCTAATCTGCTCAAATGATCCTAGTGAAGATAGAAAAATGAAGTCAATGAGAACTGATCGAGGCCAGTACCCTTGAAGCTTTCTTGTTGATTTTCTAATGGACACCAGACAGACAATTCCCATTCTGAAAATTATGAACCCTGTTTACGTGATCAGAGACGATCTGGACTGTCAGATGTCGGTCTTACGTGCAACTTTGACTTATTACCCTAGTATCTCAATCCGATAATTCTGATTCTCTAGGCTCACGCCCGCGTGCATGAGCTAGAGCTCATATTAACTTTTTCCTTTGAGTATGATTGGAGTATATACAGGCTACTCCGTAGAATTCAAGTATCAAATAATCATTTAGTAAGATTCAGCTGATACATCTCGGATTCGGACCTCAGCTCTCATCATTGAGCAATGGACAGGCGAACATTCCTTAATCATGTGACTAACCAACGCTATTAACACAACATGTTTCTTAATGAGAATCATTTGCTGCCCCCACCCCAATTGACCTGTAGATCATATCAAAACAAGTCTCAAGTCTCAACCTGGATCAGCAGAAAGCAGACCATGTGAAGCTGCCCAAACCACACTAATGTTACTCGGTCCGGTCTCACTCGGGTCAGAGTCAGATAGTTGAACATGTTCAGTTTCTGCATAAAAAGATCTTTTTTTTAGAACGAGGAGTGCTAGAAGGGGCAGCGCGAGCACCGGATCCCACTGCTAAATCTTCAAATAGCAATTACTAGTTAAGCAATGCCAAACATAATTTTAAGTGAGCATTTTTTCCAAAAAAACAAAAATGTAAAAGTGTAAACCAAACCAAAGGGTCTTCGGCAGGCCGTACTGTTCAGGCCAGAAAATTGACAACTCAAATGGCATTTGTTTTGTTAATCTTATAATTTGTCAATTAGGTGTGGAGTTTCAATCCCAACTGCCATTTGGTGAAGGTGTTTGTGGGTATTGTTTACTTCAGCTTCAAGAGAGGTTGCAACCAACCCACAGAGATTGCTTCATTGGCACAATGCCCACAAGGTTCCAAACATAATGTATAAAATGGATCCCGCCACGTTTAAAAATACAGACTCATAAAGTCAGACCACCCATTCACATGTTTGAGGGGAAAGAAGGAGCTGTCCTCTGTGCTCCATACATTGTCATGGAATCTTCCTAGTCCAAATTGCACAATGAGCTTTGCAGGCCATTGAATTTGTAGCCTTGGTTTTGGTACAATTTTCCAAGGTCTAGATATGGGTTCTTTTGATAGATCAAAGAAGGGAATTCATCTGTGGAAGAAGGCCCTTCTCCATTTCTCAATCTGCTTTGTCATGGGGCTCTTCACTGGATTTGCTCCGGCAAACACTGCGGCAATCTTCTCCGGCCGTGGCACATTGGTATGGCAGAATAATGGCCTGGGGGACTCTCTTGCACCCATTCAAGCTGTACAGAATGTGACCCATGTGGAGAATTTGAACACAAATAGGAGTCTGATGGGAGAATCACCAGCCAGTTCAAGCGAGTCGGGGCAGACATTTACGTCAATTGAAGAATATAAGTTTGAGCTAATTCCTCGGAAACTTTTGATTATGGTCACAAGAGCAACATTCAACAGTCCATTACAGGGAGCCCTGCTGAGAAGAATGAGCAATACCTTCAATTTGGTCCCCTCACCCCTTCTATGGATTGTGGTGGAGCCCCGTTCAGATTCTTCCGAATTGCCGGAGATATTGAGAAAAACAGGAGTTATGTACAGGCATTTGGTATATAAGGAGAATTTTACAGAACCAGAAACTGAAGCTGATTATCAAAGGACTTTGGCCCTAAATCACATTGAGCATCATAGGCTGGATGGCATTGTTCACTTTGCTGAGCTCTCCTACTTCTATGATCTCCAGTTTTTCGAAGAACTCCGAGACATCGAGTACGATTCTACATTTTTATTTTCAGTTACTAGATTGCTGCTCTTCATCAAATGCTCTTCAAAAAATTTACTCAGTACCTTTTTCTTCCTTTTTGGGAAAATGATCAGTATTTTGACAGTTTTTAGAAAAAAATTCATCACCATCATAGGGGCATCAACAGATGCAATGATGATTCATTTCAGTTAATCATGGTTTGTTTCGAGCTCTGCAGGACATTCGGAGCATGGCCAATGGCCAAACTATCTGCAAACAGACAGAGAGTGGTAATAGAGGGACCAATCTGCACTTCCTCTTCAGTAATAGGTTGGCATATGGAGAATAGAAACAGTCAAACAGCTGAAGTTTCACTTCATTTGTCCAACTTTGCTTTCAACAGTTCTATCCTTTGGGACCCTGAGAGGTGGGGTAGAACTTCATCAGCTCAAGACACTTCACAGGTTCATCTCTAACCTAATTGGGAAAAATAATTGAAGGATCTCTTTAAGTAAGATTGCTTGAGTGGTTTTGGTTGGCAGCCCACCAAGACTTATTTTCTTTTCCTTTTAAAAGAAGCTATTCTATTTGTCTTTCTGTTGTTTAAAAGAATCTATATCCCATAATATTGTACCCACATCCTTAGCTTGACCATCACTTTTTACATCTTTTATTAACAACTCAAACTTTTCTATATAAAATTCTTTCCAAAGTGGGATTTGATCAACAAAAAAGCAATGTTTTACTTGCACCTACTTGAGTTCATGTGAGAATCCACTACCTGCTATAGTTCACGATAAGCAAAATTCATGGTTAGGTATAACAAAGTTGCTGTGCTGGGATTGCTATTTTCGTGCTCACTCACCTTATTATGGACTTCATTGCATGATTCCGAGCTCACTTAGTACGTACTCCCTCGGTCCCAACTTAATAGTCCGATTTATTTTTTTTCAAATGGAATAAATAAAGTGAGACAGAGGGAGTATTACTTTAAAAAAACTTCAGGAAAACGCCCTTGATCAATTCTATGACCAATTACTGTTTTTTAGATTATCGTATTTTGTTTAGCCGTTTTGTTTCTCCTATACAACTATCAAAGCGAGAATATAAAAGAAAATTAGTAATGGACATCCAGTCGTCCTATAGTAATGGGTAGCTAGAGCCAACTTATTTCATTGATGTGAAACATAATATTGTGACAAAGTGGAGATATAAGAAATTGAAGAAAATGGTCTTACTTGGCTAGGCTTAGCTACATGGGATAGCTATTATTTAGCTTTGATCTTGTTTTAATATTTCATGTCGCAGGACTCACTCAATTTTATTCAACAAGTTGCGCTTGAAGATGAGAGCAAGTTGAAGTGTATTCCCTCCAACTCCCCCAAAATCATGTCATGGCATCTTAATTTACAAACGTTAAAGAGACCGTCTACCATATCAGGGAATGAACCCAACAGAGCTTGAGAGAAGGCAAAACGACGGAAGATAAATCAGCAGTTGGTTAAATTTTTCTTATTCTTTTTTCTCAATATTTTCTTCTTTTTGTTTGCCAAAATCTTTTGTATATTTATGATATACAACATACTTTTTACACTTCTATGTGTCCATCTAATACTTGAAGGAGCATAAAATTATGCTAATGGAATTATAAAAAAAACTCATGACCATGTCATAAGGACTGGGGAGAAAAGCTTTGCAAGAGAAGCATAATATTGGTCAATTGCAAGGAGAATTGCCTCCAGTGATAAGAGTTTCCTTTTCTTTCTTGTATTCTCCTTCTCTTGGAATAGTATTTTTTGCAAGAGTAGTTTATACTACCTGTTAAAGGAACATTTGTGTGGCATGCTTACCAAAACAATGCCTGTGCTGTACCTTCTAATATTACCATTCATATATCAAGCAATAAATTTATTTGAATCATGGTGGAGTCTTCTAATTTGAAGCAAGCTGAGGTAGAGAGCACAAATAAGCTTCAAAGTACAAGGGCATAAAAAATGCAGACATAAGTAATCTTTCTAGGCTTGGTGTTGGATAGCAAGACAAAGATCCATTTTTATCCCGTTTATATGAGCCAAGGCAATATGAGCCGTCAGATTCCGTCCTACATTGGGTGTTAGTACAGGGGCAGGCAGGTTGCAATTGTTGGAAATGGAGGTTTCCTTCATTCATTAATGTGGGTGCACCTAATGGAAGAAGAAGAGTCATTAAGGGCCTCTTTGGTAGCAGCTAAGGCTCCGTTTGGTTGTAGCTTCTTCGAGTAGAAGAAGCCGAATCTAGGGTATTCTGCTTCTTGGATTTTAGTTGTAAAATGATGTGTGTTTGGTTGGATATAAGAAAAAATCAGCTTTCTGGTGAGTAGTCTGTTTGGCAACATAAGCAGAAAGCAGATTCTGAAATGCTAAGTTACAAAACTATCCCTCATGCTAAAATCTCAGCCATTCATGTGATCGGAGGGTTGAGAATGATCTCCCTCTTATAACCCTTTGAAACCCTCCCCCCAAGCCCTAGTCCTCCTCCTACATTGCCGTTGGGAGCTGTCGTAGCCCTCCTCCTACAGTTGCCCAGACACATTGTTCACAAAAAACTGATTGCTTTACGATATTCAAACTGATGCCTTTACAATGCAAGTAATTTCCATCCATTCATTCAGTCACAAACTATAACATCATGGCTTACAATTCAATTCATTTACCAGTGACTTGTACAACATAGATACAAACTGTTTTCGTGTTACACATACAACTAATATACAACATTCTTGTCAACTGATGGAAACAAACAAAAAAATTCAGCTAAAAATAGCTTCAAGAGGAAAGAAAGGTTGTTAGACCTTATCATTGTAGTCAGATGCAGGTTACATTGCCTCCTACCTGATTTGGAAAAGGAGGAACATCATCTTGAAGTATACAGAGCTCACTCATATAATATTCACGAATAATATCAGGTCTGTTTGCAAGAACCTATTATGTGCACAAAGAATTGGTCGTCAAATGCAATTCCTTATCTGGATTCCAAAACCTTATTTCTTACCTGTTTAACAAAAAAAAGAACAGAAAATTAATTAGGACAATCAAGAGATGCCAACTTCTGCATGAGATAGCCAGCTATAAAACAATTATTATGGGCCTAAACACTGCATTTTTTTTCTCGCGAGCTCCCATCTATAACTTGACATAAAGTGGTAATACTATCTAATGGTCAGCAAGAACAACATAAGAATAATTCAACCAGTATACCAGTGAATGAACGCTCTAACAAGTGTTTGTGCAAAACACACCACTCATAATGGTGGCAGCTTTTAACCACATAGTACAGCTTATTGCAGAATATTTAAAACAGTAGTAGGGATATTACCTCATTCAAGGAGTGACAAAGAGCCACCTCTCCCAGAAAATATGGTCACAACCGTGATATTGCGCCTAAAGCACGCCTATATAGAAACCACAAAAACTAACACTATCAGGATTTACCCTTCATAAAAATACCAATTTAAGCAAGTATTTCTCCAACAAATTCTACCCAAATGTGATAGAAGGGTCTATCTCACTAACAGCAAACATCTAATGCAAGATAGTCACCTGTAATGCAAGAAACCACTCTGCCTGTGTATCAGCAAATGTGGCAGCGCGTTCTCCCTTTCCATGGCCCAGTTTGACCAAACCAGATGAGAAATTCTTCACAATTTCGAAAGCTTCTCCGTAGCTCAACAATTCATATAATCCCAAATGAAGCTTCTCAAAGGACCTGCCATCTTCGCTGACTTCCACTGCTCTCTCAATCAGCTTACGCGAACCAAGCAAGTTCTTGCCCTCGTACTTTTTACATGACTCCTCAAACAGTTCTGCCAGCGTCGAGACTCCATCCCATGCAGTTTCCACAGGCAAGGTGAACCGATAATTCTGGATTGCATAACCCACCTCTCCACCAACATCAATAGCCAAACCTCTCTTTTTGCCATTCTTTTTCTTGTGCAACATAAACGAGAATAAAAGTGGAACAACAAGACCAAGTAGATACGGGTTCATCTCTTTATTTTTCAATCAGAAAACTTCAAGCCAACAATTCAAACTGCTAAACTATTGCAACAACTCCTATGCAGACTTGGAAAAGGTCTATAACAGTTTAGAATAAAATGGGTATGAAACAAAATTCAAAAACAAAAAGGTAATGCATGAGTTATATAATTTTAAAACAGAGCAAGCAAAACATCGAATGAAGAGGAAAACACCATCGTTGATCACCATTTTAGTAGCATAAGTTGCCCAAGGATCCAAATTCTGAAAAAAGAAATCACCATGACAAGCAAAACAGTACAAAAGAATAATTTTTTGAGTTCCATCACAAAAAGCTAATGTAACACAGCACCCACATGACAGGATCAAATGACAACATAAAAAAGAAGTAGCTCATGCAACACAGTAGGAATTCTACTTAAAAAATGAAGGAACTTGAACTCCAAACTGTCCTCCAAAACTGGGAGATTGCCTGCATTAGCAGTAGAGTGTAAAAAAACCCAATCGTGATTCATACAACACATTTATCAAACCCAATCATGATAATGGCTGAAAAACTCACAAAAAATCAAATTTTTGGTACTAGAAGGGGTGAGTGGAGATTGGGGGAAGGGAGAACCTGGGAGACGATGGTCGCCGGCGAGAGGAGCTCCGTGCGCGAGGGAGATGATGGCCACCTTCTTCAGCTCGTGTATTGCCCCAATGCGAAGCCCAGGTGGTGGAGAAAGGTCAAATGGGGACTGTGGTCACCGGTGGAGGAAGGTGTTTTTCTCCCTGCCGAAGAGCTAAGCGGCGGAGCCCTCCATGGCGAAGCGGTGGAGAAAGGGAAAGGGAGCCGACGGCCAAGGGCAAAACGAGACCTTTTTTCCCGAGCTCGCACTTCTTGGGCCAAAATCTTCTGGTGAGGAGATTCTACCAGAAGTCGACTTTCTCCCGGCGGAAAATCAACTTCACTACATAAGATGATTCTTCCACGCGCTACTGCGGAAAGTAGCTGATTTTGCAAGAATCCAGCCGGGAAAGTGTCAACCAAACGAGATTTTCCAAAAGAAGTGATTCTGAGCTTCATTGACTTTTTCGGATAGTATATTTTGCAATTTTGTAAATAAAAAAGAGGCACATAATAAGAAAAAATATGTTTTCATGATTGCCTGCTATCGTGTATTCTCTGTATTCGAGGACATGATAACCTTGCTTTTAGTATCGTGTCCTCGATTACACGATAACAATGACTATCATGTAATCAAATACACGATAGCTGTATTCAAGGACATATGATAGTTGCAAGGAATTCTATATCGGCGAAATTTCGCCGATATATCGATTTCGGGCCCCACCCGAGAAATCGAAATGGTAAAATATCGTTTTTTAAAAAATTTATAATATCGGCGAAATTTCGGTTTCGGACCGAAATTTCGCTATTTCAAAAAAAAAAAACATTTTCAAAAAAAAAAAATTGGAAAAAAAATTTTTTTTTTAAAAAAAAAGGGAAAAAATAACAACTTTTCCCTTGTTTCTAATCCTAATATGCATTTTTATGCATATTTTGAAATCTATGCTTTATCTAAATTAATATAACTCATTTTTTGTGAAAATATATGATAAAAATTAATTTTTAACTACCGAAATTTTTTTACAAATATCTCCTAAATTTTATCTCTTAGGCCGACCGATATTTTACCGAAATCCGATACGGAATTCCTTGGATAGTTGTCGATTGCTATTGTGTAATCGAGGACTATCGTGTTTGTTTTGCTATCATGTAATCGAATACGCGATAGCTGTATCGAGAATCTACGATAGCTGTCGATAATATCGTGTCCTCGATTGCACGATAGCACTGTTATCGTGTAATCGAGAACTATCGTGTTTGCCTTGTGATCTATACATGAAATATGCATTTTATTATCTCCTAAACTTATATTTATGCTAGTGTTTGGTTAGAATAACTACTACTTTAATATAGATTTTGGTTTTTGTAGGAAATGAGAGCAAAGATGCAAAAATATGGCGAAAACGGACTTCAATGGTCAAATTATCATAACTCCGTGTACAAATATCGGATTCAACTGATTCAAGCTTCATGTTAAATTTCAAGATGTCAGCTTTCCAACGCCACCAACCACGCGCAATTCGGAGTTCGGAGCAAAAAGTTATAGCCATTTGAAGATTCCGAACAGTAAAAACGATCGACCGCATCCTTACGCGATCGATCGCGTCTTCCGCGAAAACACTACATTGGAGAAAACGATCGATCGTATCTACTGGAATTTTTGGACTTGCGAAGACAGTAAAAACGATCGATCGGATGCGTCCGGCATCGTTCGCAATACGATCGATCGGAAGCAATTAACAAAGGAAAACGGCTTCGTTCGGATACGTTCGTCAAACGATCGATCGTGCTATGAAGGCGATCGATCGGTGCATACGGAAAACGCAATTTAACCCTATTTTGACTCGGATTTGGAAGGGGATTTGAGGGCTTTCCTTCACCCCTATATATATGCCTTAAGGGAGAACGTATGGGGTATGCAAGAATAGAGTTTTGAGTTCTTTTGGAGACCTTGGAGGCTAGAGCAAAGGAAGAAGAAGAAGAAGAAGATGAAGAACTTGTTGATGGATTCTCTTCCCATGCTTGGCTAGACTCTCTTCCAAGGCGTAGATGAAACCCAACTGATTGGTTGTATTGTTTCTTTCTCTCATATTATGTTTTTATTCTAGTTGGTGTATGAATCTTTGTTATGCAATAAAAGTTAATTCATTAGAGTTTATTCTTTGTACTCGAGAGAGACAAGAGTGGATCTTTGTGGATTTCAATCTGAAAGAGCACTTGCGTGTCCGAGAGGAACGTAAGGGCTCTGAAGTGTTACATATTAATAAAGTCTCATTGGTTTATACTCGAGAGAGATAGATCACAGTTCCATGTTTTAATAGATTTATGTGTTACATCCGAGAGGAGGGCACTATAATTTGAATTGACAAGTGTATGTCCGAGAGGAATACACTAGCCAACTGGAAATCTGAATTCAAAAGAGAGAGAGAGACGATACACTAGTCTATTGTGGTGGATTCAAAGCCTTGGTACTTCTCCTATTGATTAATCTCAGCTTAGTTTAATTAAAGTTCATTGCTTTTCTCTAGATTAATTAAAAACTGCTGCTTTTCTCTTGAATTTGGTAGAATATTAATCCGTCCCTGAGGTTCGACAACCCTTTCCATACTCACTGTAGTACAATTGCCTTGTGCACTTGCAAGGGTTTTATATTTAAACGATCAAGTTTTTGGCGCCGTTGCCGGGGAAGGCACAATAGTTTACTAAATTCTTAGCATAGTTAGTTTTAGAGTAGTTTCATTAAATTTAGATTTACTCTCAGTAGCGTAATTTCGTTCTTCTTCCATTTTGCAGGATTAAGAGAGGACGCAGATTTTCGTCATCGTTGGAAGGGCCATCCCTTCCCACTGTTTGCACTCTCTTAACCCTCTTTTAGAATAAATTTGGGTGCTTCGTGTTTTCCTTTTCTTTGTGGGATTGCATGACGTGCTAGTTGTCGCTATTAGGTTGCTAGTTGTCGCTATCTAGGGTTGATGTTTGCTAGTTGTCGCTATTAGGACTGCACAGGTTTTGTTTGATTTTATTTGTGCATGCATGGTCGTCGTTCCCTGAACCCCGACCTAGCTTTTGACCCTGATCCTGAGCGACTCTACAGAATTTTGAGAACTCCTAGACAATCAATTCCTGAAATCCAACATATGGCGAACAACATGAACCTCGGGGATGGTACTGGTCTAAACCAGGATCCATTAATCCTCCATGCCCGAACCCTGCAAGATTACTACCGTCCAACAGCCTACACCTCCCCTTCCTGTATCCTACTACCTGCTACCGTGGCCAATTTTGAAATCAAACCAAACATCATCCAAATGCTGCCCACTTATCACGGCCAACTTAATGAGAATCCTTATAGGCATCTCCAAAATTTCTTGGAGGTTAACACCACATTCAAACTCACATTATCGGATGACCAGGTGCGCCTTAGACTTTTCCCATTCACTTTAAAAGACAGGGCCAAGGAATGGCTCTACTCCCTTGCACATAACTCTATTTCTACTTGGGAGGAACTACAAGCTGAATTCCTAAAGAAGTATTTTCCTGTGGGGCGGACTAATAAGATCTGCAACGAAATCATTACTTTTACCCAGCAACCAAATGAGCAATTCCATGAAAGTTGGGAAAGAATGAAATCCCTCCTCCGATCCTGTCCCCACCATGATGTGCCCAAGTGGCAGCTAGTGCAGCGATTTCATGAGGGTGTGTGCGACCAGCACAAGACCCTGATTGATGCCTCCTGTGGAGGCACATTCATGAAAAAAAACCCCTGATGATGCCTGGGACCTACTAGAGGACCTAAGTGAAAATTCTCTACATAGTGCTACCCTCTACAGAACTGAAGGCCATCTGCCGGGTAGGAGTGCCTCAAGGGGAGGCATGTATGATGTTAAGCCCACCAACAGTTTAGAACACCAAGTGGCATCACTGACCGAGAGATTTGACCGTTTTTTCTCACAGCTCCCTTCTCAGACCCCTATCTCTCACGATGCCTGTGCCATCTGTGCCAGCCCCATGCACACTGTAGTTGACTGCCCTTCAGCTTCCCAGTATCCTGATCTTGTACAGGAGCAAGCCAACTTTGCACAAGGCTACCCTAGAGCTAATAACCCCTATTCAAATACCTACAACCCGGGGTGGCGAAATCATCCCAATTTTGCCTGGAAACAGCCTAACCAAGGGACCACTTTCAATCAGGCCCCAAGACCCGAAATCCAACACCCAACTCAGCCTTACCAACCAGCTACTGCTCCCCCATTTGACCAAACCAATAAGAAACCATCCCTAGAAGACCAGATGAGTCAAATGAGTCAAATGCTCCTCTCCCACTTAACCGAGATTAAAACTGAACAGAAGGAGATGAGAGCAGACTTGAAAACCCAGGCCCAGCTTGTCCACTCCCATACACAATCCATTGCCAAAATAGAAACCCAGTTAGGACAGCTGGCCCAATCTATGAACCGTAGGGAAGTAGGAACCTTGCCTAGCCAACCACAGCAGAACCCTAGAGGCCAGTTCGCCGTTGAAGGTTCCCATTATCCAAATGAGCAGGTGCAAGCCGTTACTACCCTAAGAAATGGAAAACAAGTGGACAATCAGGTTAGGGACCCACCTATTGCGAGTGAGGACACTCTCCTTGAGAAACAGAACCAATCCACTCCTACTATGCCTGACCCTGTTAATCTCTCACCGCAACAGGAAGCCCCTCGGGAACCTACAAAGGATAAATCCTATATCCCTAGGGCCCCTTTCCCCCAATGCCTCAACCAACCCTCCCCGTTTAGTAAGTCCCACCAACGAATGGAGGAAATGTTAGAGGTGTTCAAGCAGGTTAAGGTCAATCTTCCCCTCTTAGATGCCATCAAACAAGTACCTGCGTATGCCAAGTTCCTGAAAGACCTGTGTACCCAAAAGAGAAAAACCAAATCCCATGTCACCCAAAAGGTCTTTTTGACCAACCAAGTCAGCTCCTTACTAACCAGTGATGTGCCACCTAAATTCAAGGACCCGGGAACCCCTGTTATATCCATTGTCATAGGTGACCATACCATTAGCAGAGCCCTCTTAGATCTAGGCGCCAGTGTCAATCTCCTCCCATACTCAGTTTATCAACAACTTGGCCTAGGAGAGTTGCAGCCCACCTCAGTCACCCTACAGTTAGCAGATCGATCCATTCGCAGACCTAGAGGTATTATAGAAGACGTTCTTGTCGGAGTTGACCGGTTCTACTTTCCTGTTGACTTTGTCGTTCTAGACATGGAACCTGTTGCCAACTCCAAGTCCCAAATTCCTGTTATCCTTGGCCGGCCTTTCCTAGCTACCGCTGATGCCACCATCAATTGTAGGTCGGGTCTCATGAACGTCTCATTCGGGAACATGAAAGTTAAATTAAACATCTTTAGTGCTTCCCAACAACCCTCGAGTGAAGTTGAATGCCTTATGGTTGACGACCTAGATGACCTGGTCCAGGAATACCTCCCATTTGCTGTGCTTAAGGATGCCCTCGAGCACACCCTTTTCTATGACTGGATTGATACCTATGAGGGCACACCTGACCTTGAAGAGGTCCATCACCATTTAGTGGCTGCCTTACACCCTGACCATATCCCATGGAGACCCCACCCCGACCCTCTGCCTGTGTCCACCTCTCCACCACTCAAACCTTCCATAGAGTCTCCTCCTACACTTGATCTGAAAACCCTACCTAGCTCGCTGAAATATGCCTTTCTGGGTCCTAATGACACCCTTCCTGTGATTATCTCCTCAAGTTTATCTAGTGACCAGGAAGCCCAGTTGTTGGAGATCCTTACCACACACCGGCGAGCTATAGGATGGACAGTAGCTGACCTCCGGGGTATAGACCCCTCTGTGTGCATGCATCGCATAAACCTGGAGGACCAGGCTAAATCTTCTAGGGAGGGGCAGAGACGGTTGAACCCTCACATGAGA
Organism: Houttuynia cordata; assembly: GCA_039654745.1. Taxonomy (NCBI): domain Eukaryota; kingdom Viridiplantae; phylum Streptophyta; class Magnoliopsida; order Piperales; family Saururaceae; genus Houttuynia; species Houttuynia cordata. The sequence goes on along the minus strand of CM077503.1, from coordinate 40,323,548 downwards.
GAGGTGGTGATGAAAGAGATAGTGAAACTCCTAGATGCAGGTATCATATACCCTATCTCTGACAGCGAGTGGGTGAGCCCCATCCAGGTCGTCCCTAAGAAATCAGGCATCACGGTGAAACCAAACTCAGAGGGTGAACTTGTGCCAATAAGAGAAACCACGGGCTGGCGGGTATGCATTGATTATAGGAAACTGAACTCCAATACCCGTAAGGATCATTTCCCTCTCCCATTCATTGACCAAATCCTAGAGAAACTAGCGGGCCAAGAGTTTTATTGCTTTTTAGATGGGTACTCAGGATATAATCAAGTGCCAGTTTTTCCAGGGGATCAGGAGAAGACGACTTTTACATGCCCCTTTGGTACATTTGCATATCGAAGAATGCCTTTTGGTCTTTGCAATGCTCCAGCTACATTTCAGCGATGCATGATGTCCATCTTTTCTGACATGATTGATAAATTTTTGGAAATTTTTATGGATGATTTTTCGGTATTTGGCGCTTGTTTTGATGAATGCTTGCATAACCTTACTATGGTTTTAAAAAGATGTGAGGAAACAAACTTAGTGTTAAGTTGGGAAAAGAGCCATTTCATGGTTCAACAGGGGATTGTGCTTGGACATGTTATATCAAAAAGGGGTATAGAGGTTGATAAGGCCAAGGTTGACCTAATTGCTAATTTACCACCTCCTACCTCAGTGAAGCAAATACGGTCTTTCCTTGGCCATGCCGGGTTTTATCGCCGATTTATCAAAGATTTTAGTAAGATATCACATCCACTCTGTCACCTATTAGGTCAGGACGTGCCATTTGAATTTGATGATTCTTGCAAAACGGCCTTTACCACATTAAAAACCCTCCTCTCGAGTTCCCCCATTATTAAGCCCCCTGACTACACACTGCCCTTCGAAATCATGTGCGATGCCTCTAATTTTGCTGTAGGGGCAGTGTTAGGCCAACGCCTTAACAAGATTCCTCATGTTATATATTATGCGAGCAAGACGCTCACTGACGCTCAATTGAATTATACTACCACTGAAAAAGAGCTGCTTGCTGTTGTGTTTGCATTAGATAAGTTCCGGTCATACCTCCTGGGTAGTAAGATCATCATTTTTTCTGACCATGCGGCCTTACGGTACCTCCTTTCCAAGAAGGATGCCAAGCCAAGGCTGATCCGTTGGATCTTACTTCTTCAGGAGTTTGACTTTGAAATTCAAGATAAAAAGGGTTCTGAGAATGTTGTGGCTGATCATCTATCCAGAATTCCTATTCCTGATTTGCACAGCCATGACCCTCTGAGGGATTCATTCCCTGATGAGCAGCTTTTTGCTGTCTCAACTACTGCTCCACCTTGGTACGCACATATCGTGAATTATCTTGCTGTGGGTCAAATCCCCACCTTTTGGACTAAACATGACAAAGACTTGTTTTTCTCACGAGTCAAACATTACTATTGGGATGACCCTGATCTATTTAAGATATGTGCGGATCAAGTAATAAGACGATGTGTTCCAGAGAGTGAGTTTCATAGCATTTTATCTTTTTGTCACTCTCGGGCCTGTGGTGGACACTTCGGTGGTAAGAAAACTGCGGCCAAAGTACTTCAAAGTGGTTTTTATTGGCCAACTCTATTTAAAGATGCCCATGCTTATTGTCAATCTTGCGATAGGTGTCAAAAATTGGGAGCCTTGTCTAAAAGGAATATGATACCTCTACAACCTATATTGATTGTTGATTTATTTGATGTATGGGGTATCGATTTCATGGGACCTTTTCCGCCATCTTTTGGTCATACATTTATTCTTGTTGCTGTTGATTATGTGTCTAAGTGGATTGAAGTTGTTGCCACTAGGACCAATGATCATAAAGTTGTGCTGGAATTTCTGAAAACTAACATTTTCAGCAGGTTTGGAACTCCTCGAGCTATCATTAGTGACGGAGGTTCTCACTTTTGTAACAGGTCATTTGAAGCTCTTCTCAAGAAATATTCCGTCACCCACAAGGTTGCCACACCATATCATCCTCAGACCAGTGGCCAGGTGGAGGTCTCCAATCGCCAAATCAAGCAGATTCTCGGGAAGACGGTTCGCCCCGACAGAAAAGATTGGTCCTTGAGACTCAATGATGCATTATGGGCCTACCGGACAGCTTTCAAGACCCCGATTGGCATGTCTCCGTATAGATTGGTATATGGCAAAGCTTGCCATTTACCTGTTGAGTTGGAGCACCGGGCTTACTGGGCTATTAAGGCCTACAACTTCGACATGGATAAGGCCGGTGAACAGCGCAAGCTCCAACTGAGTGAATTAGAGGAAATGCGCCTTGATGCATATGAGAATGCCAAGCTCTACAAAATGCGAACTAAGGCGGTTCATGACAAGATGATTTCCAGGAAATCCTTTCAGCCTGATCAGAAGGTGTTGCTCTATAACTCTCGGCTGCACTTATTCCCTGGGAAGCTTCGCACTCGGTGGTCTGGACCTTTTACTGTGACCGAAGCGTTTCCACATGGTGCTGTTGAGATCCGAAATCCAAAAGATGGGAGCACATTCAAAGTAAATGGCCATCGCTTGAAACCTTATTTGGAGGCAGTTAGTGACCAGGATGAGATGCCGGTATATTTTGCTGGTTCAACAAGTACAACATGAGCATGGATCAACGTCTGGCTGAAGACGTTAAACTTAGCGCTTGGTGGGAGGCAACCCACGTAATCAGGTGTATTCTTCCCTTTTCATCTTCTTTATTTTTTATTTACATTGGGACAATGTGCATAATACGTTTGGGGGAGGTTTTTTCTGCTTCATTCATTAGAGTTAAAAAAAAATGTCAAACAGTAAATACGATCGATCGCACTACGATCGTATCTGCAGATCATCAACGCCGTTCATCTGTGATCTGACGTAAACCTACGTATTCAGGTGTATTCTCTCCTTTCTTTGATTTTCTTTGTTTATATGCTCATTGTCATGCTCTATTTTGTTCACATTGAGGACAATGTTCATAATAGGTTTGGGGGAGGGAATATTATTTTCATAAAAATAAAAATTAAAAATCAAAAAAAGAAAAAAAAATTGAAAAAAATTTGATTAGTTTTAGGTTGTTTGTTAGTACTTTTTCTTAGGTTTTGATAGTTTATCCCGTAATAATGCATGTTACAATTCTTAGGAGATTAATTTGCATTGGAAGTGTGAGTAAGTATACTGGAGGATAGATACACTTAACTGAGCATATCTTTCTGTTACAGTCCTCTTGGAACAGGTGCTTGAACTAAGAAAATTCACTTACACACACTAGTTACATAAAGTAATACCATCTAGAGATTTGTTCAATACTAATCTACAGTGGGATGTCTTTAGTCATAGTCATTGGATGATGTGTAGTTATCTGTTGAGCTTAAAAGATCATGATAGACCATTTACTTGGCTATGGCAAGGGATTGGAACCGGAAATAGGTTGAGAGTATAATACAGCCTGGACAAAATAAAGATGTGCTGAAAATATGAATGATGAAAATGAAAATGAAAACAAAATGAAAGAAAAGGGGCTGCTTGACTTTATAGGATTAACTTAGGCTGATGCTCGGGCCCGAAGCGGTCTCTTAAAACCTAATGCCCTAAGCCAAATTGGCTGGGAGTCATTGGCCTGAGTCATTGCTAAACCTAAGCATCTTGAAGTCAGGCCTTACACAGTCCTAGCGAAAAAAAAAAAAAAAAAGAGAAAAAAAAAAGTATGTGGTGTATTATCCTCTCAAATCTAGAATGTTGGACCCGAAGGAGCGCGCAGATCTGTGCTATCATGAACCTAAAGATTACGATGACTATGTAGATTCTGATGTTCTTTGGTTAATGGGTAACACTGGATCTGTATAAACAGAAATTTAGATTGTATTGCTACAATGTTCTACACTTTCTACTATTTATGTTATCATGCTATATAATATTTGAGCAGAAATTTCCAAGATGAAAGTGTGGAATAAAACCACTTACTTGAGGGCTTCTATATTCCTGTTGATTATGAACCAAGTACATGTGGTTGATTTTCTTAAGCATTGTAGTATGTATTTATCGGGATAATAGGTTTGCTTGTTTTTACAATGTTTTTATTTTTGCTTTGTTTTGAACTTAGGTTAATTAGTTTCATAAATACATGTTTGTGGGTAGCATGGCTGCAAACCCTCACGAGACAACACTCGTCCTACTAGGGACACCTAGAGGTTTAACGGCTTGTTGCATACGCTCAATGCAATCGTGTTCCCTACGAAAGTGGTGTTTATTTTTATGCATTAGTTCCTTACTTTGTTTGATTTTGTTTTGTTTTGTTTTGCTAGGGACTAGCAAAATGTAGGTTTGGGGGTGTGATCTATACATGAAATATGCATTTTATTATCTCCTAAACTTATATTTATGCTAGTGTTTGGTTAGAATAACTACTACTTTAATATAGATTTTGGTTTTTGTAGGAAATGAGAGCAAAGATGCAAAAATATGGCGAAAACGGACTTCAATGGTCAAATTATCATAACTCCGTGTACAAATATCTGATTGAATTGATTCAAGCTTCATGTTAAAGTTCAAGATGTCAGCTTTCCAACGCCACCAACCACGCGCAATTCGGAGTTCGGAGCAAAAAGTTATAGCCATTTGAAGATTCCGAACAGTAAAAACGATCGACCGCATCCTTACGCGATCGATCGCGTCTTCCGCGAAAACACTCAATTGGAGAAAACGATCGATCGTATCTACTGGAATTTTTGGACTTGCGAAGACAGTAAAAACGATTGATCGGATGCATCCGGCATCGTTCGCAATACGATCGATCGGAAGCAATTAACAAAGGAAAACGGCTTCGTTCGGATACGTTCGTCAAACGATCGATCGTGCTATGAAGGCGATCGATCGGTGCATACGGAAAACGCAATTTAACCCTATTTTGACTCGGATTTGGAAGGGGATTTGAGGGCTTTCCTTCACCCCTATATATATGCCTTAAGGGAGAACGTATGGGGTATGCAAGAATAGAGTTTTGAGTTCTTTTGGAGACCTTGGAGGCTAGAGCAAAGGAAGAAGAAGAAGAAGAAGATGAAGAACTTGTTGATGGATTCTCTTCCCATGCTTGGCTAGACTCTCTTCCAAGGCGTAGATGAAACCCAACTGATTGGTTGTATTGTTTCTTTCTCTCATATTATGTTTTTATTCTAGTTGGTGTATGAATCTTTGTTATGCAATAAAAGTTAATTCATTAGAGTTTATTCTTTGTACTCGAGAGAGACAAGAGTGGATCTTTGTGGATTTCAATCTGAAAGAGCACTTGCGTGTCCGAGAGGAACGTAAGGGCTCTGAAGTGTTACATATTAATAAAGTCTCATTGGTTTATACTCGAGAGAGATAGATCACAGTTCCATGTTTTAATAGATTTATGTGTTACATCCGAGAGGAGGGCACTATAATTTGAATTGACAAGTGTATGTCCGAGAGGAATACACTAGCCAACTGGAAATCTGAATTCAAAAGAGAGAGAGAGACGATACACTAGTCTATTGTGGTGGATTCAAAGCTTTGGTACTTCTCCTATTGATTAATCTCAGCTTAGTTTAATTAAAGTTCATTGCTTTTCTCTAGATTAATTAAAAACTGCTGCTTTTCTCTTGAATTTGGTAGAATATTAATCCGTCCCTGAGGTTCGACAACCCTTTCCATACTCACTGTAGTACAATTGCCTTGTGCACTTGTAAGGGTTTTATATTTAAACGATCACCTTGCTATCGTATATTTGATTACACGATAAAAGTGAGATCGTGTAATCGAATACACAATAGCTATATTCGAGGATATACGATAGTTGTCGACAGTATCGTGTCATCGATTACACGATAGCAATGCACGATATTCGCACTATCGTGTAATCATGTATTCGAGTACACGATATCCTTGCTATCATGTATTCGTGTATTTCATGATAGCACTGCTATTGTGTCCTCGATTATATAATACACGAAAGCTTGAAGAGTCGTGTCAAATATGATAATAAAGTGTGTTCTTACCTTGTTGTTCCAAATACACGCAACACCCAAAAAATCAGTATGTTTACTAAAACTGAAATAAGAAGTTTTGATGCTTGATTATGATTTTTTTGTGATTTGTTACAATTTAGTGTTGAAGTAAGGGAAGAAATCTTTCCAACACCACCGACTATGCGCAAATTAGAGCTCGGAGTAAAAAGATATGATCAATTGAATTTTCAGACACTATCGATCACCAGAGTATACGCGATCGATAGGACCAGTTCCAGAAAACAAAATCAAGGCTGACGTAATTGATCACCACTTGTGATGATCGATCGTATCAAATGTGATTTGCAATTTAGGTGCATGCGATCGATCGTCATTGATAACGATCGTTCGTATCTACTGTGATCGCTCGAAAAGAAGGCAGCGATCGATCACCTTGTGGCCGCAATCGATCGCATCGTATAGACTCAAAACAGAAGTTGCAATTTATGACGTACTTTGTTAGGATTTTTGTGGAAAAGGATACCAAATCCTAACTAAGCTTGGAGTGCACGTCCCTAAGAAGATTTTGGAGCATTCCTATTGGAGGAAAGAGATCAAGATAAGGAATGATTTACTTAAGATGAGAAAACCCTAAACTCTATATAAACCCATGAGAGGTTAGTTTGTGCTATTTATATCAAAACCCTAGCTCTAGAAGGCTTATGCTTTTCTCCTTCTCACGTTCACCCTTCTCTCAACCCTCTTCTTGGTGTGAGTTTTCATCCAAACCTTGGAGCGGAGGCATTGTTGCGAAGCAAAGGAGGCGAATGACGCGTAAAGGGCAAGATTTTTTGGTGAAAGCAAAGAGTAGGATGGTTTTTCCCTTCTCTTTCTTTTCTCTAAATGATATATAAGTGTTCTTAATCAGTCTTATGATATATATATATATATATTATTTTTATCAATTTGAGTTTGATGATTCATGATTCTATGTGCTATTCATATTGCGACATGCTCTTTTATACTTTCATGCTAGTCTCTAGATGGGAATAATGTCCAAATTGTTGCTTTATTAATCACATTGATGTCAAAAATTCTGATCTTGCTTTGGTATTCTTTAATCACGCTGGTTCTAGTGGTCATAATTATTGTCTTGTATTAAAAGTCCTATTTATAAGGAGTTAGTTACGTAAGACTGTTATGGGTATTAAGAAACATGATAAAAGTGTATAATTGTGTAATTCCATAATGCTCTAGGGTCTGCAATTACCCTAGGAGGGGAGTAATTGAGTCTGTTAATACTTTAGTATCACTAATAAGGTGTAGTTATATGAAATACTTAAGTTTAATTAAGAATCTTAATCCCGGATAGAACTGTTTCTGTGCTGACAGTCAGTACTAATTAAATTGTAACTAATTCAAGAAAAATAAAAAATATAAAATCAGTGGGCTTAGAAACTAGACTCATAAGGCTATTATCATTAAAAACTTGAGTCTAAATCTTAATTTACAGATTATGGAAGTAGTTGGAAAGGGACTGATATGCATGGGCAGTGTGCTGTAATTATAGTGAAAACATTAATACTTAACTAATGTCACGTGATACCTTATGAAAAGAGTTAAAATGTCTTTACTATTCATTATAGAACTAAATATGAATTATCACAGTAAGGTTAATCAATTAAAAATATTAATAATATGGGCTAATCCTAAGTGACAAGTGAACCATAATCTCTATTTTTAGATAAAGCGTGTGTGTCGGTTTGAAGTTCAACTTGGAAATTAAATCATCTAGAACTTATCCTTATTCTTGTCTTTGGATTTGTATATTTTAAATCCTAATCATCTGGGAGGTTCCTATTTAGGGCTATGCATGAAAGTATGTATTTTAAGATATTGGTATGTTGGTCCATACTCCTAGTGTGAGTTTTTAACTGATCGAGATAATGTGAATCTCCATGTTACTCCTGAAGTGAGTTTGATTATGATGAGAGACTTTGATGTTCTATTACTCCAAAGAGTGAGTCTATTCAGGTAAAAGATACCTTAAAACTTTCGAGTGTTGCGACCTCTATTTCGTAAAATATTGCTTAGATTGTTATATGATTGTTTCCTCCACTAGATACCTTGAGAGGATCTCGCTTATGTGGACTCATAGTATGTTCATAGGCCATTGTTAGGTCTTATGAGATCTCTGATTATTTATGCCCAAAGTGAGGCAATATACGCACGTTAAACTGTTGACATTACGAAAGGTCCTCATTCTCCGCCCATCGTGCCCATAAGCACTGGTGGGGCCAGCATCCTAGACGCATGACCATGTTATGAATTGAGAACCTCTTGAATGATTTTGGTATATTTGATTTAGCTACTTGCGAGTGGTAAGTTCAGCGAGCATAAATTGTAACCCCTTGCACCATAGATGCCTGGGGCCATTGATAAAATGATTATTCTCTCCTTACACGTGTGATGTTTGGAGTCTTGTTATTATTCTTTCTCTATTCTTGCGAGTTGGGAATTGTTGTTGACTGACCTTTCTCTTCAGGTAAATAAACCTTAGATTCAGTTCGACTATCATTGAGTATCAGCTATTCATTTGTTATATATTTCTCTTCATACTGCTTGATTTAATTTTAGTGGGTTTTTACATCATACTGAGTGTTTCTATGAAATACTCATGCATCCTCTAATGCAGGCGCTGAAGAGAACTGAGACAGGACATTGGCAGTAGCAGGAAGGTGGTTGACGACGCCTTGAAGAGATGATAGATTATTTTCTTTTATTCAGTTGCTTGATTGATACTTTATGATATTATTGGCCGATGTGTGCCATAAAACTTGAGATTTGATTTTATTGATGTTGTTAAATATACATGACTGTAATAAAGTCTAAGTAGGTTCATCTCATATATTTTAATGATGTTGAATACTGAATACACTGAATGTTGGAAAGACCAGTTACACATCCTTTCGTGATGGCGTAATTGGTTGTGGTTATGACTAATTGGTTGCATGCCCGGAGTCCCGACCTCGAGATATCACTCTCTTTGAAGGCTTCCACACTCCGATTGAGGTCTACGATCCTGGGGCGTGACAATACAAGCTCCGACTGTTTCCTTCCTTCACCTCCTGATGATTGAATGTCATCATCATGTCATGTGAACAGGTTGATCTGATAGAGATATCCTCTCCTTATTGACACCGAAAGTCCTCTCCACATACAACTTCAATACTGCCCTCATTTCTGTCTTATGAATGTTGAAGACACTTTTCATATCTTTATCATCCCTTAGGACGTATGGTATATATGGAGATGATGAGGGAACTATATATTTGAGGGATAGGTTGCTCATTGCAAACTTGAATCCTATCATTTGTTCAATTTGAATCAATAGATCTACGAACTTCACCCGTTTGTCAATGCTCATAAGCTTCACTTTCCCACCAACGTACTCATGAGCACTTCCAAATACTCCATCATAGTGTAGATAAACAACCACTTCTTCTATTACGGTGCAATTGAAGCTGGCTGAGGGCGGGCATGAATATTCTATTCACATAATATAGCGTGTTGAGGGCGAGGAAGGATGTGTGATGGGGCGTGGCTAACGACGGGCTGAATGGCGCGACTGAGGGTAGGGGAGGGATGCGTGAAGGGGCGCAGAGCACAGTTGTGTGTTCGGGCTGAATGACCAGGTAATATAAAAAAGGTCGGGTTTTAGGAGGGTAAAATGGGAAGACTAGGTAATATTAAATGAAACCCGAAAAATCAGGTAATATGGTATTTTGGCCTATTGGCTAGGTAATATGGAAAAACCTCTCCAATTTGCTCATTCACATGAAAGTGAACGTCAAGTAGCATCAAGCAAAATTCAAGATTTTTGCCACCCCACCCCTGTACATGTACAGGGTTGGTGGCCGTCCGTGTGTTTTTTATGGTGGACATCCACCGTCTGAGTATAGGGGTGTGTGTGGGGTGGCTAAACCCTCGGATGGTGAACTCCTCATTCCTCAGTAGTTCACAAGGCTTCCATATCAATGGTTCCAAGATCCAAATTGGGCCTGCTAAAAAACTTCCAGCGTGGACCTAGTTCAGAATTTAAGCATCTTTCCTTTGGTCTACAAGTCAACAACGTTATAATTATCTCTCTTTTGAAAAGAAAGCAACCTCATACTTTACATCATGTATCAAAATGCCATACTAAGCAAAAAAAAAAGTATCAAAATGCCAAACAAGAGAGTTTTTTCATCTTTTCTCTTTTTACTCTTTTTTATTGAAGGCCAAAATGATGAAGTTTTAGGTTCTAAGTGTTTTATTTTTGGCACTAGCTTCATGGTTAAGTTCATATTGCAGTTCCATTAAACAAAAAGCAAAGTTGATAGTACAAAGTACGAAGGTGTTATACCCTTTACAGCCAAAAGCAGAGGTTGTCCTTGTCATGCTATTCCAAGTCTATTCTTGGCCATTAAGCTCTGCTTTACCCCGTTGAACAGCGGAGACTAGAACATTCTTCCTTTAAACTGTACCGATAGTGCGATCATTGACACAACGCAGCCGGTGAAGAACTTGCAAGTAAATGAGCCCTTAATTTCTTTCCTTTATCTACTTATTTTATGTATCTGCTCAATTTGATTCACTACTTGTTCTGTGTAGTCGAGTGAAGAACAGTTAGCGAAATTTATCACCCATTTGTCTTTTCGTTTGTTTCTCAGTTCTATGATCTACCCATTTGTCAGATGATTTTATTATGAATTAATTTTGAGATTAGAAGGTAGTTTATAGGAAGAAGCATGATATGAAATGATTTCAAAGCCATAATGAAGGTTTTATTATAAGATCATATGGATCTCCACTTCGTGAATAGCCTAGGAAGCACGGAAACAGATACGTACGGGACAGATGCAACGATACAGCGATTTTCAAAAAATCAGGATATGATACAGGGGAGATAGTTATATTAGAATACTAATTTTTAGATACATTTAGGTACAATTTAGGTTAGCTCTTGCATTAAAAGCTTAATTATAATAGAATATATTGCAGTTATTTAATGTTTGTGGTACTTGGTAATGATTTGGTGAAGTAATTTATACTTGGTGTCTTATAGGATAGTAGGACACACATGTAGCCATATCTGACGGGGACACAGGTACAATATGGATACAATACTGGTACGGTTCCCATTTTGGAGTATCAGTGCTTCATAGTGAATAGCATTTTTTGCATGATCGGACTGTGACTGCTTAAAATGGTCTCGACATTTTCTCTAGATTTCTTCATCAGGGTATTCTATGTCCTGTAACTCTCACACAGAACAGATGGTTTGTCTCTCATCAATTCGTCTGCAAAGTAAAATTTTCAAATGTGCAGTCTATTAATGTATTACAGTATCAAAGATAGATTTGTGATATCATTGTTGGTGTTTCCCCTCTGTGGGCTCCATCAGGAAACCCAAAAGCCATCAAAGAGCAAAAGGGATTTAGAAATCAAAAGCCATATTGTGGAAATTGCGAAAATAATTCATCTCCGTTAAATAATGAGAGATTTGAAATAATTTTGATTGGCAATCAAAGGGTGTATGTGAGGCACTTTAATGGTGTCCTTTTGAAGAGTGTATGCGCCTAGTCCCTTCACTCTTGTCACTTTTGGGTTCCCCATTTGTTGCAGATGAGGGGAGTGAAGAAGGCTTGATATTCTTTTAATATAAGTGCGTTCCCTTGTATTTATTCAAATCAAGTGAGCAAGGTAGTCTCTTATCTCCCATTTTTGTTTTGTTTACCTTATGCTAATTCTTTGGGTGAAGATTATTTGGTTACGTATATCATACCATCATTTCATTAGCCTCCTGCATCCATATTTGGTGCTTTTCTTATTTATTCTGTCATATCTAACTCCTGATTACTAATAGAAAACTCGAACCTTGCCATTTTATCTGCTTGGCCTTTGCTAAATTGGCTACATATCTTGCTTTGTGGATATATTTGATTTTGATCAATGTTCAATTGAATACTGCAGTCTTATCGGGTTTATGTGACTTGCAATGAAGCTGAAATGACAAACACCAGCCAAGATCTGATTTCTAATCTGCCAGACAGTCTAATCCTCCATTTCCTGTCCTTCCTACCAATTAAATATGTGATACGAACTAGTATCCTGTCAAAGAGATGGAGATATTTGTGGAGGAGTGCACGTAGTTTAGACTTCAGTGAAGCTTACGAGGACACTATCAATTACATTAATCGCTCTCTGATTCTCCATGAAGCAACAAGAATCAGTAAGTTCTCCTCCTCAGTGATGTATGAAAATAGCTATGCTGGTCATGTGGATGCATGGATCAATTTTGCTGTTAGGCGTGGCGTTGAAGAACTAATGCTACATTTCTTTGATGGAACTTGGTGGTATGGAAACCCAAGTTTGGACGACATTCAGTCTTATGAGTTACCTCCATACCTTTTCTCTTGTCAGTCACTGGTGAAATTAGCATTGCATGTTTGTCGCCTCAGATGCTCAAGTTCCTTCCAGTTGAGCTCTCTTAAAACTCTGTACCTCCAACAGGTCTTCATAACGGGTGGTGGCCTTCAGACTTTGATTTCTAGCTGCCCTCTCCTTGAAAACTTGGGTTTGGCCTTCTGCAATAGATCAGATAGTCTCGCAATAAGGCATGAGAGGCACCTTAGATCCTTGAGTATAGAAGATTTGTACTACGAACTGGAGAACTTATCTCCAATGGGGCCTCCAATTAGTATTTATGCACCGAGATTATTGTCATTTGAGCTCAAAGGTAACCGTCCGCAAACAGATTATAAGCTGTTGAACGTTGCGTCAATCGTCAGTGCCAGCATTAATTTTGAACTCTCACTTGATATATTTGGAATTTCCTATTTCGCAAGTTCTCGTGATCTTAGGATACTCAAGAAGCTGCTTGAAGATGTCAGTCATGTCAAATATCTTCGACTGTGTACTTATTGTATTCAGGTATTTGTCCTTCAGTTTTTCAGTTGCTTTTGTTTGGTTTGACGAGTATTTATACATTTCAATTGCTTTTGTTTCGGACAGCTTCTTGTTTTGTTATGCCGTAATATGTATTGTTGAATTGGAAGTTTCTCTTGTAACTTCAGAAGATATTCAGTCATACTCTTGTGATTAAGTCGAAACATATGAACCTAAAAATTTCTATATTAATCCTTTTATGCACACAAAACTGTGTTATTACCTTAGATGAGATACTGCTTTGCCTTTGCAGATTCTTTCCATGAGTCGGGTACAACATGTGGATACTCTACGTCTCAATTCTGCCTATTTGGAACTAAATACAGAAATGCGTTCATGGGATATTCCTGGTATTGTCCACTTGTTAAAAAGCTTCTCCAACCTTGAAATGCTGACACTAAGGCTAGACAAAAAGTTATTACTAGGCAATTGGGAAGCTGCTGCTCAGGTACATACATACATACATACTACTCCCTCCGTTCCAAAATACTATGTACATTTAAAAATATTATTATTTTAAAATATATTTTACATTTTGCCAAATTAAGTAACTTCGTCTTTCCAAAATTGGAGGAGACTTAGAAAGATTGACTAGAACTTTGTTCATAAATGAGCATACGAGTTGGACGGGATATCAGGGAGAAGGAGTCATGTGATTTCCTTGTGGTTTTCATGATCTAATAAGAATGAGAATTTTCTCAAATGTACATAGTATTTTGGAACGGAGGGAGTATTTTACAATTGATAAACTGTTCATCATCATCATCATCATACACCTTATCCCAGCTATCTGGGGTCGGCGGCATGGATTATATACCTCATTTGACTCTTATCGGAATCAAAATGGTACAAAATCCATACAAAGAAACATAGTGGCAAGTTTTTACACCGGATGCCCTTCCTGACGCAACCCTCCTAAGAGGGGACACAATTGATAGACTGTTGCATTTGAAAAACTTGAAAAGTCGAACAATTGTCTTATTAAAAGCTTTTATGGTACTTTTTTCTATAGGAAAGAAGGGGTTTCGATGAGAGAGAATATTGGAAAACTCTGGGGCATTGTTTCTCGCAGTTGCTGAAGCGCCTGAGTTTGGTAAACTTCTATGGCTTTATGGGTGGAGATAATTCTGGTAAAATGGAGAAGGGAGCTGAAGGAGTGAACAGATTTCTTGGTTCACATCATAGGGAATTACAGTTTGTGAACATCTTGCTTAGGAACTCAATGATGCTTGAAACACTGAAGATCATTATGACAAATGAATGGTCCTTTAATAGCTGGTCTGAGAAGTCTCAGCTTCTCATGAAGCTTAAAGATAAACTTTTAGCTTTTCCTAGAGCTTCTCCAATTGCCAAAGTCTGCGTCGTGGAAGGCTGAAGCACTGGGGGTGAAGGATTAGTTTGGTGTGTAGTTTTGTTGTATCATCTTCTTGTAATGTGGTGTGTTACTTGTAAGAAATCAGAACAATATATCTTGCTAGCTGTTGATGTTTATCTCTTGTAAGTCTTCTGTCATATTTTCCTTATGAATAGCGAACATGGCCTCTTAATTATGTTAATATGTTTCATGAATTTTTTTCTCTCTAATATGAGAATAACAACAATTTTTAACTCAGTTTATTTATTGATCATTTTCAATCTATAACACCAAGATCAACAATTATACCATAAAGGGCCTCCACAGGTCGAATGGCCTGGTTTGCTTTTCCTCTCCTATTAATCAAACAAAGAAACTACCTCGTGGATCCATGTTAGCTGAACCATCAGTTTGTCATTTTCTTTTATTCATGCATTTGTCTCCCTTCAAAACTTGACACATATTATGTATCTTAAAAGCTGGTATTGTTTGCTGAGTCTCTCTGGTCTCTGTAAATCTGGATATTATCTAAGTGTCGAACGTCATGTTCCCTATTGAGCTGACCACGCTCTGGCCTAGCTGAAGGTCATGTATTCCGGGAGAGCTTCAAGTCTTCGAGTGGGTCAGCTTCCCGCCAACTCCCTTAATGGTCAACTAGCGCCTTCCTCGGACATGGATAAGTATTTTTCTTAAAAATTTCACTACAGGCCACTGGTAAGGCAGGTTATTTTCTTTGGAATGGATTCTTGATTTATTGTAGTCATTCAAGCCAGATTTTCTCCCTTCATTAAACAGTTAATTCAGGATCCAATGAAAGAAATACTGCATAAGATGTGAATCAGCATATCTAGGCAATTTCATCTTATGTGATCACTTGTTTTTTGTTTTTTTCCAAACATATTCAAGAAGATATCCTACCTGGTCAACAAGAAAGGATTGATTTAAATTAGATGGAATTCGGCATCAAATGGCTTGGCACCAAGAACACAGGATTCAGTGGATTATGTATAGATCACCAGAAAGAGGGAATCATCCAGTTAGCTCCTGTGTCCACGAACTACTCCGTGGCATTGGTGACCATATTCACCTTCGAGACTGCAACATTGGCTTGAGCAGTCTTGTCAGGTTTGCTTTCCCTTGCTCGGCCTAGCGGAAAATTATTGGCTACGCGCCGCGCAGGGGAAACAGTGTGCTCATCACCAATGGGTGATGGGCACCTCTCCCCTGCTTGTAATGATTGCCCCAATGGGACCCACAAGCAGGGAGACGTGCTCATCACCCATTGGTGATGAGCACACTGTTACCATGCGCGGCGCGCAGGTAATAACTTCTCCGGCCTAGCGGGTGCGACAATCCTTAGCTTTATGACGGTTCTTGTCACAATTGTTATATCTTCTGAAGTATTGTAGGAATTATAGGAGCATCACATGTACGAAAATATTTTTCTAAAGAGTGTACTTCCTCAAGTATTTTCTTAAATTAATTTAAATATAATGTAAGGTGTAGCAAATCCAGTTGTGTTTTTTATAAAAAGAAAAAAATAATTGAAGTCTCATAAGTTTATCTTGACTAAGAGTGGAATGTATGTGGGCAAGGGATATCTCCGTGATGGCCTCTTTCGGCTTAATGTGCTAACTCTAAAAAAAATAAAGTTGTTAGTACCTATATGCATAGTCGTTTTCTAATTTTTGGCATAGTCGTTTAGGACATGTGAATTATATTGCTTTGCATAGATTAGTCCATTTGGAGTTCTTTCCTAAATTTGAGATTGATTGTAAGCATAAATGTGAAATATGTGTGGAGTCCAAAATGATAAGGACATCTTTTTGTGATCTAAAGTTCGTGCAAACAAGAGGAGGAAAGAATTATTTCATTACATTTATTGATGATTGCACAAGATTTTGTTAGGTGTACTTGCTTCATAGCAATGATGAGGGCATCGACAAGTTTGTACAATACAAAACTGAAGTTGAGAATCAACTTGGTAAAAAGATTAAAGTTCTACTAAGTAATAAAGGTGGAGAATATGAATCACCTTTTGGTGAATTTTATTCACAAAATAGTAATATACACCAAACTACAATACCTTATTCACCTCAACAAAATGGAATTGCTGAGAGGATAAATAGAACCTTCAAAGAAACGATGAATGCCATGTTGATGACGTCTGGGTTGCCTCAAAACTTGTAGGGGAGGCTGTGTTTTCAACAAGTTATATTTTCAACAAATTACTCCATAAGAAACTTGACAAGACCCTTATGAATAATGAAAAGGTAGAAAACCTTCCTACTAGTTCTTAAAGGTGTGGGGGTGTTTGGCAAAAGTGGCGGTTCCTTATCCCAAGAGGATAAAGATAGGACCAAAAATCATTGTTTACGTATTCATTGGTTATACAAATAACATTAGTACATATCGATTTCTTGTTTATAAATATGAGATTCCTGATGTACATGTTAATACTATTATTGAGTCCAAGAATGTATCATTTTTTAACATGTGTTTCCTTGCAACTAATATTTTGTGCAATGCCATAGGCTATTTTATTAGAACCTTCACCTGGTGTAGAGGAAGAGGAGGATGAATCTAGACGTGGCAAACGTGCTAGAATATTAAAATCCTTTGGTCTGGATTTTCTAACTTATTTGTTAAAAAATTAGCCTTAAAGCTATAAACAAGCAATGGCTTCTATCGAAGCACCATTTTGGAAAGAGGCCGTAAAGCGTGAGACTGATTCCATTATGCGCAATCATACATGGGTGTTGGTGGACCTCCGACCAGGTTATAAACCTCTAAGATATAAGTGGGTATTCAAGAGGAAGATGAAAGTTGATGGATCAATTTATAAATATAAGGCTAGGCTTGTGGTCAAAGGTATAGGCAAAAAGAGGGCCAAGACTACTTTGACACATATTCACCTGTCATAAAAATAACATACACACATATGGTCATAGCTATTGCAGTGTTGCATAGTTTAGAGATACATCAAATTGATGTTAAGATTGCGCTCTTGAATGGTGAATCAAATGAAGAAATTTACATCGAACAACCTGAAGGGTTCAAAGTTTCAGGACAAGAGCGCAAAGTGTGCAAGTTTGTTAAATCTCTTTATGGACTAAAGTAAGCATGAAAGCAATGGCAAGAGAAATTTGACAAAATGATGATGCTAAATGGATTTAAAATCAATGAATATGACAAGTGTGTTTAAGTCAACGAAACACCCAATGGGTATGTTATAATATGCTTATACGTGGATGATATGCTCTTAATAGATAGCAATGATGAGATCATAAAAGCTACTAAGAAGATGTTGAACAAACAGTTTGACATGAAAGATTTAGGTGTTGCTAATGTCATACTAGGGATGAAAATCATTACGACGTCTTATGGATATGTGTTATCTCAGTCTCATTACATTGAAAAAGTACTTGAAAAATTTAATAAGAGTGATGGCCATCCAGCGAGAATACCTGTTGATGTCACTTTGCATTTGAGAAAAAACAAGGAAGAAAACATATCTCAATTACAATATTCTTAAATAATAGGCAGCTTGAATTACATAATGAATTGTACAAGGCCGAACATAGCATACTCATAAGTAAGCTGAGTAGATATACAAATAATCCAGGGCAAGACCATTGTAATGCAATAATCAGAGTTCTTAGATATCTAAGAGACACTCTGAACCATGAGATGCACTATACTTGATATCGAACAATACTTGAGGGCTATTGTTATGCCAATTAGATATCTGACACGAAAGATCTAAAACCCACAAGCGGATACATCTTTATTCTTGGAGGTGGAGCAGTGTCATGGAAATCCTCAAAGCAAACGTGCATAGCCAGATCCATGATGGAACCTAAATTTATTGCATTAGATAAGGTAGGTGAAGAAGGTGAATGACTCCATCATTTCCTTGAGGATATTCTAATGTGGACTCAACTTGTGCTATCAATTTGCATAAATTGTGATAGTCAATCGGCTATTTGAAGGGCACAAAGTCAATTGTATAATGGTAAGTCTAGACATATTCGTTGACGACATAATACAATTAAACAACTACTCTCAAGTGGAATTATTTTCATTTAGTATGTAAGGTCAAAGGACAACATGGTGGATCCGCTTACTAAGGGTTTGACTAGAGAGCAAGTTGCAAATTCATCAAGGGGAATGAGTTTGAAGCCTATTAATTAAGTGTCACCGTGATGAAAACCCAACCTAGTTGACTGGAGATCTCAAGATCTAGGTTCAAAGGGACAACTGAATTGTAGGGGCTCAGGATGATCACTATGGAGATAAACTCTCCCTACCTACTCTTATGATGATAAGATAGTGATGACTGCAGCGTGAATTAGGATAATAAATGCTTTTAATGATTCTTATATCTTGAACATATTCAAGTGGGGTATCGCAAAATACTCTTCATAAAAATCACCTATATGAGTGTGAAAGGGCGATTTCTTTAGGGATTTTATGGCTGAATCCTCTAGAACACTCATGAAATCTAGGTATGTTTAAGGCCGAAATTAACAAAACAGTGAGAACCACAATGTGTCTTGAAAGTAACTGTGTGAATCCTATTGTCTTAGTTTACACAAACGGTTAAACCGTTCAATACATCATGTTTTGTAATTAGCCAGTGGACCCAATAATTTTTGCCAGGGTAAGTTCAAAGCCAAAAGCTACCTCTCCTCTATTTCATTCTCTTGTCAATCAGTATTGTCATTGTTTGCAAACCAACCAATTGAATTCATTGGGGGATTGTTGGAAATGGAGGTTTCCTCCATTAATTAATGTAGTTGCCCCTAAGTGAAGTGCAAGATTGTTTGAAGAAGGAAGGTGAAGAGTCATTTAAGTGTCCCATGAATAGTCCCACATCCAAAGTGAGGAGGATATGCACATGGTATATAAGGCCAAGAAAAATTCATTGGGAAGAGATATGTTGCACAAAGTGACCTACGACCCAAACACACACGCGAGGACCGGGTTGGGTTGGGTCAACAAAATATATATTTTTTAGACAAATTCTATTTAATTATTTTGAACCTGGTTCTATTCAAGTTGGGTAACTGAACAGTGTAACCATCCAACATGCGTCCGTTTGGATGGGGTGTCTTGTGTAACGGGATTCTTTGAACAGTTTCTTTTCCTTCCTTCTATAAAATCATGTTCCAATTCTTTTCTTCTCTAATCCTAAGTGGATTTCTCTTACGTCTCTGAGAGTGTGGAAGCATAGTTGTAGTTCGTTGTACGGGGAGATTGGAGTGCTACTTTTGTCAGTGTAGATCGAGGAATCCTGGGAAACAAACGTCCAATAGATCCTAAGAACCTATGGGAGGATGTCATTCTATCTTAAGGACAAAGTATTGAATGCTCGACTTGATCTTCATCTACTTCAAGTTTTTGGTTTTCAATTCTTCTTTATTATTCACAGTTACAAGAGGTACTGATTATTAAATATCACTGTCCACCCTTCACATTGTTGGATCTCAATCCAACAGCTCAAGTTCATCTCACCTCACCAATGTGCATGAACCTAGGCTCATATGACCTTAATAATCAAACTATCAGAGTGATTATGATATGAAAGGTCTCCATCTGTGAAATTAAGAAGTCCTCAACCCATATACAAACAATGTAATGTAAGGTTTTCAAAACCGGACGGCCATAGAACTCGATTGATGGCCGGTCCGGTTGGACTGGGGTCAAACCGGAGTTGAACCAGTTTGACCCGGTATATACCTTACATGTATGATAAATATAAATTTTATGTGATATTAACATCAAAACGGTTGTAGTTCAAGTGGTTAAGTCTGGTTTCAGCGTCTCATAGTTGTATGCGGCCGGTCCGGTCTGGTTTTGAAAACTATGATGTAATGTCGATTTATTGTTCACTACAAAATTTATGAACCCTATTTTTTATTGAAACAATCATTGAAATGAGAAAAAAAATACTAATGCTCCAAGCCATTGAATCATCAATGAACTACTATGCATGCCGAGCAAGGCAATGCTGAGCTCCATGTGCGACTCTAGGGAGATGAGAGAACAATGCTGAAGAGAAGAGATCAAAGCCCTGCTCACAAAATTTGCTGGATGTCTTGCTCATTTCAAGGTAATACATCCTTTAAAAGCGCATGCTTTTTCATCAAGAAGCGCTGCTATAGTGTACATTCACGGTAGGTGCAAGACAACCTCGGTTTTCATTTCCCTTGGTTGAGTAGATATAGAAAAAATGCCTTTCTTACAGGAGATCCAATATGCTCATTCCTGTAAAAAGTGCCTTAAGTGACCACTACCATTACTTCAAAAAGTAGACCCCACGAATTCACGGTTTTGCAAGATCCAATCATTCCATATGAAAGTGAACGTCAAGATAGCATCAAGCAAAATTCAAAATTGCCGGTAGAAGTAGAGATGTGAGTGTTTTGCCACCCCACCCCTACAGGGTCGGTGGAAGTCCGTGTATTTTTTATAGCGGCGTGGGGCTTCCATATCAATGGTTCCAGGTTCCAGGTTCCAAATTGAGCCTGCTGAAAAAACAAGTTCCAACGTTGGCCTAGTTCAGCATTAAAGCCTCTTTGCTTTGGT
The DNA here is from genome assembly GCA_039654745.1 of Houttuynia cordata. Lineage (NCBI taxonomy): Eukaryota > Viridiplantae > Streptophyta > Magnoliopsida > Piperales > Saururaceae > Houttuynia > Houttuynia cordata. The sequence goes on along the minus strand of CM077503.1, from coordinate 40,302,626 downwards.
CTACTCAAGTCAACAACCTTATAATTATCTCTTTTGTTGAAAGAAAACAACCTCACACGTATCATCATGTATCAAAATGCCAAACAAGTGAAACAACAGAGTTTTTTCATCTTTTCTCTCTGTTTTATTGAAGACAAAATGATGATGTTTTAGGTTGTAAGTTCATGTCAAAGTTTTTTATTTTTGGCACTAGCTTCATGGTTAAGTTGATAATGCAGTTACATTAAACAAAAAGCAAAGTTGATAGTACAAAGGTGGTATACCCTTTACAGCCAAAAGCAGGGTTGTCATTGTCATGCTGTTCCAAGTCTAGGCTTGGCCATTAAGTTTTGCTTTACTGCTTTACCTTGTTGAACAGCAGAGACTAGAGCAGTCTTCCTTTAAACTGTACCGATAGTGCGATTATTGACACAACGCAGCTGGTGAAAAACTTGCAAGTAAATTAGCCCTTAATTTCTTTCCTTTATCTACTTATTTTATGTATCTGCTCAATTTGATTCACTACTTGTTCTAGTCGAGTGAAGAACAGTTAGCGAAATTTATCACCCATTTGTCTTTTCGTTTGTTTCCCAGTTCTATGATCGGCCCATTTGTCAGATGATTTTATTATGAATTAATTTTGAGATTAGAAGTTAGTTTATAGGAAGAATCATGATATGAAATGATTTCAAAGCCATAATGAAGGTTTTATTATAAGATCATATGGATCTCCACTTCATGAATAGCCTAGGAAGCACGGAAACAGATACGTGACACGGGTATGATACAGTACAGGTGCGGCAATACGGCGATTTTAAAAAAATCAGGATATGATACAGGGGAGATAGTAGTATTAGAATACCAATTTTTAGATATATTTAGGTACAATTTAGGTTAGTTCTTGCGTTAAAAGCTTAATTATAATACAGAATATATTGCATTTATTTAATGTTTGTGTTACATAGTAATGATTTGGTGAAGTAATTTATAGTTGGTGTCTTATAGGATAGTAGGACACGCATGCTGATACGGATACAATATGGGTACGGTTCCCATTTTGGATTATCGGTGTTTCATAGTGAATAGCATTTTTGCATGATGTGACTGCTTAAAATTGTCTCAAAGTTTTGAGAATGAAGTGTGTATGTGAGGCACTTTAGGTGTCCCTTTGAAGGGTGTATGTGCCTAGTCCCTTCACTCTCTTGTCACTTTTGGGTTCCCCATTTGTTGCAGATGAGGAGAGTGAAGAAGGCTTGATATTCTTCTAATTTTAGTGGGTTCACTTGTATTGATTAAAATCAAGTGAGCAAGGTAGTCTCTTCTGAACCAACAGGGTGTCGGTGTGATGGCCAGGGTGCTGCCCCTCAAACAGAGGTCCTTAGTTTGAACCCCCACTCCATTGGCCACCCACCGGGATTATAATCCCGATTTAACCGGTGCGTATGTTAAGTGGGCTGTGTGCGCATCGAGGGGATGGTGGCGGGATACGGTGCTCTAAGAGGTCAATTGCACTGCCCCTTCTAGTCGGGTCCTACCTCATTACCAAAAAAAAATAAGGGAGTCACTTCTCTACCATTTTTGTTTTGTTTACCTTATGCTAATTCCTTGGGTGAAGATTATTTGGTTATGTATATCATTCCATCATTTCTTTAGTCTACTGCATCCATATCTTGTGATTTTCTTATTTATTTTGTCATATCTAACTCCATATTACTAATATAAAACTCAAATCTTGCCATTTTATCTGCTTGGCCTTTGCTAAATTGGCTACGTATCTTGCTTTGCGGATATATTTGATTTTGATCAATGTTCAATTGAAGAGTGCAGTCTGATCGGGTTTTTGTGACTTGCAATGAAGCTGAAATGACAGACACCAGCCAAGATCTGATTTCTAATTTGCCAGACAGACTAATCCTCCATATCCTGTCCTTCTTACCAATAAAAGATGTGATACAAACTAGTATCCTGTCGAAGAGATGGAGATATTTGTGGAGGAGTGCACGTAGTTTAGACTTCGGTGAAGCTTACGAGGACACTATTAATTACATTAATCGCTCTCTGATTCTCCATGAAGCAACAAGAATCAGTAAGTTCTCCTCCTCAGTGATGTATGAAAATAGCTATGCTGGTCATGTGGATGCATGGATCAGTTTTTCTGTTAGGCGTGGCGTTGAAGAACTAATGCTACATTTCTTTGATGGAACTTGGTGGTACGGAAACCCAAGTTTGGATGACATTCAGTCTTATGAGTTACCTCCATACATTTTCTCTTGTCAGTCACTGGTGAAATTAGCATTGCATGTTTGTCGCCTCAGATGCCCAAGTTCCTTCCAGTTGAGCTCTCTTAAAACTCTGTACCTCCAACAGGTCTTCATAACGGGTGGTGGCCTTCAGACTCTGATTTCTGGCTGCCCCCTCCTTGAAAACTTGGGTTTGGCCTTCTGCAATAGATCAGATAGTCTCGCAATAAGGCATGAGAGGCACCTTAAATCCTTGAGTATAGAAGATTTGTACTACAAACTGGAGAACTTATCTCCAATGGGGCCTCCAATTAGTATTTATGCACCGAGATTATTGTCATTTGAGCTCAAAGGTAACCGTCCGCAAACAGATTATAAGCTGTTGAACGTTGCGTCAATCGTCAGTGCCAGCATTAATTTTGAACTCTCACTTGATATATTTGGAATTTCCTATTTCGCAAGTTCTCGTGATCTTAGGATACTCAAGAAGCTGCTTGAAGATGTCAGTCATGTCAAACATCTTCAAATGTGTACTTACTGTATTCAGGTATTTGCCCTTCAGTTTTTCAGTTGCTTTTGTTTGGTTTGACGAGTATTTATACATTTCGATTGCTTTTGTTTCGGGCAGCTTCTTGTTTTGTTATGCCGTAATATGTATTGTTGAATTGGAAGTTTCTCTTGTAACTTCAGAAGATATTCAGTCATACTCTTGTGATTCAGTCGAAACATATGAACCTATAAATGTATATATTAATCCTTTTATGCGCACAAAACTGTGTTATTACCATTGATGAGATATTGGTATATAACTTCTAAAGAATAAATTCCTATCGAACTATTACTTACTGCTTTACCTTTGCAGATTCTTTCCATGAGTAGGGTACAACATGTGGATACTCTACGTCTCAATTCTGCCTATTTGGAACTAAATACAGAAATGCGTTCATGGGATATTCCTGGCATTGTCCACTTGTTAAAAAGCTTCTCCAACCTTGAAATGCTGACACTAAGGCTAGACAAAAAGTTATTACTAGGCAATTGGGAAGCTGCTGCTCAGGTACATACATACATACTATTTTACAATTGATAGCTTATAAAAACTGTTGCATTTGAAAACCTTGAAAAGTCGAACAATTGTCTTATTAAAAGCTTTGATGGTACTTTTTTCTATAGGAAAGAAGGGGTTTCGATGAGAGAGAATATTGGAAAGCTCTGGGGCATTGTTTCTCGCAGTTGCTGAAGCGCCTGAGGTTGGTAAACTTCTATGGCTTTATGGGTGGAGATAATTCTGGTAAAATGGAGAAAGGAGCTGAAGGAGTGAACAGATTTCTTGGTTCACATCATAGGGAATTACAGTTTGTGAACATCTTGCTTAGGAACTCAATGATGCTTGAAAAACTGAAGATCATTATGACAAATGAATGGTCCTTTAATAGCTGGTCTGAGAAGTCTCAGCTTCTCACGAAGCTTAAAGATAAACTTTTAGCTTTTCCTAGAGCCTCTCCAATTGCAAAAGTCTGCGTCGTGGAAGGCTGAAGCACTGGGGTGAACGATTAGTTTGGTGTGTACTTTTGTTGTATCTTCTTCTTGTAATGTGGTGTGTTACTTGTAAGAAATCAGAACAATATATCTTGCTAGCTGTTGATGTTTATCTCTTGCAAATCTTCTGTCATATTTTCCTGATGAATGGTGAACATGGCCTCTAAATTATTTTAATATGTTTCATGAATTTGTTTCTCTCTAATAAGTGAACTCTAACAACAATTTTTAACTCTGTTTATTTATTGGTCATTTTCAATCTATAACACCAAGATCAACAATTATACCATAAAGGGCCGCCACAGGTCGAATGGCCTGGTTTGCTTTTCCTCTCCTATTAATCAAACAAAGAAACTACCCCGTGGATCCATGTTAGCTGAACCATCTGTTTTGTCATTTTCTTTTATTAATGCATTTCTCTCCCTTCAAAACTTACACATATTTTGTATCTTAAAAACTGGTATTGTTTGCTGAGTCTCTCTGGTCTATGTAAATCTGGATATTATCTAAGCGTTGAACTTTATGTTCCCTATTGAGCTGACCACGCTCTGGCCTAGCTCCCTTAATGGTCAACTAGCGCCTTTATCGGACATGGATAAGTATTTTTCTTTAAAATTTCATTACAGGCCACTGGTAAGCCAGATTTTCTCCCCTCATTAAACAGTTAATTCAGGATCCAATGAAAAAAATACGACATAAGATGTGAATCAGCGTATCTAGGCAATTTCATCTTATGTGATCACTTGTTTTATGTTTTTTCCTAACATATTCAAGAAGATAACCTACCTGGTCAACAAGAAGGGATTGACTTCAAGTAGAAGGAATTCGCCATCAAATGGCTTGGCACCAAGAACGCAGCAGGTTGTGGATTATGTATAGACCACCAGAAAGAGGGAATCATCCAGTTAACACACAGAGCGAAAATTGATCATAGAACTTATTTTTTTCTTTTTATCAAAATCACAACTGAACTTGCTACACCTTACATTATCTAAATTAATTTAAGAAAATACATGAGGGAGTACACTGTTTAGAAAAATATTTTCGTACACATGATGCTCCTATAATTCATACAATACTTCAGAAGATATAACTCCAGTAAAATCAGAGTTACTTCTTCAAAGACTTGTAAAGAACCACAGTAACATATTTTGCCAAAAATCTATGAGTAGTGCCAAGTGCCAATACGGGCTGACTACTCCTACCTTTTTGTACGTATAGATGATTGAGAACCACATGTGGTGGCCTTGACAAATGTGAGGTGGAGTCGATGAAGGAAGGCGAATTGAGCAGTGTGAGGTTTAAATGTGGAGGAGCTAGTGGAGGCTCTTTTGAGTAATCCTCTGAGGTAAGGTGCAAGCTGTTGTAGCTTGAATCTGGAGACTGAGGAGGTTCAAAACCAGCAATGCTTTCCACCTCCTCGGGAACAAATTCCTGCAAATTTATAGTAGACATATAGAATCAGTTACATTCCTGTTATATACAGAAGTCTGCCCTTATAAGTAAATATAACTATTGTGATCTTTGATCAAATGTATTGTTCTTCGTGTTTTGAAGTGAGAGGAAAGTGAATGACTAAAATTTATTGCCATTTTGTGTAACCTAAGTTCAAAAGTTTTATGAGTCATTGAAATCATGTGTTACTGCCATTAATTTAGACACCACTGACTGAGAGGAGGATTACATAAATCCTTTTTAAATCATCTCTATTTTATAGAGGTATGTGAGTAGAGCTAGTAATGGCAACTAAAACTTGCGGCAACTAGCTTCAAAGCCATTTTGTCGGTAAATCTAAACAAAGCTTAAGATAACCCATCACCTAATAAGTAAGCAGTCAGCTCTTACCCTTTAGACCATTCAAGACAGATTTCTATTTGTGACTACTATTATATCCCAATTCAATGGTCTAAAATAAGCATTTGCATTGAAATTCATGCTTCAAGGGAATAAATCCCTTGAAGCCAGCTTTGTGTTGGAAGATGAGAATATCAATTTTCTACTCCAACTATTAGCACGTGGGACTACTCCTACCTAGTTAGGGAATGCATACTGCGACAATCGTAGCGACTTTCATCCCGTTATTCCCTTTTATAAGGCGCCTAAGAAGTGCATGTAGCACTAAACTTGCTACTTCGATCTTGCATAAATTTTTGTCGTTTTCATTGTTGTAAAATGTGTTAGTATAGTTAATATAAATATCTAGTATTTTCTAACATCTTAAAAGTGAATGGTAACTAACCTTTTTTTTTGCTACAAAAGGGTGGTAACTAAAATGGTAACAAAACTCTAGATACCTATCTCAAGTCCTGGGTAGTAGTGTTCCCCCTGTTGCCTGTGTGCTCCCAATTGCATGCATTGCTTAATGCGTTTGCTTGTGCAAAGGAGCTTTATTGTCCTTAATATAAATAGTTAATCATTACCTAGGAGCTTTACCTTTTAAGTGAATTGGTAACTAGTTACATGAAATCCAGGTTTTACACCGAAGATAACTTGTGCAAGGCACAAAAAGATGATAACAAGGATGACATGTACAAAATTTCTTCTCCTAATCGGTATACTAGTCTTCACTATTTAGGGCACATTTGGCTGGCGCTTTATGGCCACAGCAAAGTTTCTTTCCGCCAATTTCTCCTCCTGAGGAGAGTTGGACAGAAAGCAGCCATGGGACATTTTGCATTGCAGAAGCCGCTAATTCTGCCGCACAACATTAGTGAAACACACGTTTATTAGATATATGCTTCTGTAGTTCCAGTATTGGTAGTATATACTAGTTTGGAGTTATTGTAAGCTAGCGTTGAAGGACCATCATATGAATGGGCCCAGTAACTAATAGCCTGTTCATAACCATTCCCAGTTACAAGAACGGCTCAGTGCCATTCCTCTTGAGGTAATGGTAATCAAGCCTTGGCGAAATACCAACATCAAACTGTATTTCATACTACTTACCCTACTCTGCAATCACCACACAGTCCATGCTCAGATTAGATTGCGTTCTTTAAAACAACCTTCCAAACTAGCTGTTCTATAGATGAGTGGTTTATGAATCTGTCCTACGACAGAAGCAAAGTTCCAGAAAATACCAATTCCAAATCCTTATAGAAGTACAACAATGCTTAGACAAAGAACTGACTTTTACCAAATAATGACAACGATTGATAAATACATCCTGCAACAGAACCAAAGTTCCAAAGATTACCAATTTTCAATCCTTTTTAAAAGTACTATTAACAATGCTTAAAATAAGAAGTTACTTTTATCATATCAATGACAATGACTCTGATCCAAATGGACCACAGTTAGACATAATCACTTGGAGTTACTTTCTCGGTGCTATGTCTTCTTCTTATTTATTCCCAATCTTTTTGCACATTTTGTACAACAGGGCACATCCAGCGCTAGTTTGCTTTAATTAAAATGCATAAGCAACAAGCAATCTGAAAACAGTATCTATAATTCAGTTAGAGGCAGCCTAGTATGATAGGCTGAGCAGCTGTGCAAGCCAGGAGACGTGCACACATGAGGTGCAGGAACTACTAGGATTTTATCCGACAGCTCAACCCCCTTCTCCCTCCCATCCTCTCTTCCCCTCCCCTGGCACCTGCAGTGGGGGGCTTGAGCTCCAACCCAGCTGACTAAACTCTTGCAAGGTTTCCACCAGCAATGGACAACCAGTTTTCATTCAAGTAAAAATGACACATCCTAACATCAAGTAAAAAATAGCACTCTCCTAACATCAAGGAAAAATGAAGGAATGCAGATACTTACCTGTAAGTCCAATATATTGTAGGGATTGCCCAGATCATCATGTATCCACGGAAATTCTGGAGCATGTTTCCATTCTCCATCAACAAGAAATCTATACTGGTAGACACCAGAGGGGAGCACTTTCATTATAGTGAATTCTTGGCCTGATCTTTGCAGCGGCTTCCTGTTGAAAAACAGATTTTATGCTAAGAATTTGAGCTAACAAAAAGAAGAATACATGCAACAAAAAGAAATGGTACGGCTTTAAAATAAGGAACTATTAATAAAATCCAATACTTTGTCTTCCAGTTGTCCCAGGATCCTTCCACAGCTACATGCTTTCCACCATGGCTCCATGTGATCATTGTTGGAATTCCTTGTTCACAGGACATATCCTCATACTCATCAACACCATGCATCCATGAACTGCTTGGGACGTGTGGTTCATCAGGTCTTTGTAATGGAATCATAGGAACCTAAAACAACAATAAGTGCCATTGAGTATGGTAAATGATATCAATAACTCTCAAGTTACACTTAGCTGAGAAATAGATAGATTCGAGAGAAAGTTTAAAGAATTATAGAGAAGATCTGAATGCCATACAAGTTGACACAAGCAACACAGAGCAAACACCAAAAATCACAACCATTTCAATCCTCATTTTCATTGAGTTATAGGCACCTTAGCCACCTGAGTCAAATTTAAAACGTCCACATATATCAAAGAATCTCCAACAGACCTATGACTGCCAATCACAGGTTAAGCGTATAGCTCCTAACACAAGCAATGTGCCAAAATAAGAAACTAGAGACAGTGAAGTTTGTCCACAGCCATAGCCATTTGCCATCTTTGACAAAATCCACACCTCATTATGCAATTTCATCTTTGAGTCAGTTATTTCTCATCCTTCTGAAAGATAAGAAATGAAAACAGTTTTCTTATCGCATCGTCTAAAAGATAATGACTGAAAATTATTTTCTTAAAATGGTTACTTAAATGGTTCAAAATTAGGAATTACCCATGCGCTTAAAAAACAGGCCATTGACTTTTCTTTTCTTTGTTCCTTTACTTTAAAGCACAAAAAACTGCAGTTTAAGGCAGATTGTTCTTCATTTATAGTCCCTCATGCCAAGTACTGAAATAAATATTTTAACTTCAATAAAAGCTAAAAATAGGCAATATGTTTGCAGTTACCAAATCAGCCAGTCAATAGTTTGGCACTTTTAATAAAAATTGCTCTTAAGCACTTTCAAAGCATACATATGAAAGCAACTAAGATGGGAAAAGAAAAAGTAGACAAACAAATAGCATTTTTCAATACAATGAATTAAACAAACACAAATAATGCATCTTAACCAGCCACACAAGGAGTGTTTAGTAACCAATATCCTAGTTTTTGGAATTACTCATCAACCCAATCCACCTGACGAATGCCCAAATAATCACAGTAAAAACAAGGTACGATTTTCTCAATCAGCCTTGGGGACATCTCCAAATTTTCCAATTTGAAAAAAAAGGAACGCACAAATTGTCAGTAATACTATCAATTTGCCTGAAAACTAAGAACATTTTAAACTTCAGGCATATTGATGCTCATTATCTATATAAGCTACATATGTCCAAATGCAATTTGAAAGAAACAGGCTTAAAATATAAGTGTCAATACCAAATTACAAGATATAGCATAGCCCAACTCTTCATACCCAATCTTTGTTAATAGCAAAATAGTTATCTAAAAGATGTTCAGGCGAACCATACACCTTTGTCATCTACAGTGAAAGTCAGTATACATAGGTTATAACTTAGAAAAGAAATAGATGAGTGTTTAGGCAATCATGAAAAGGCATAAAAGTGCCTCAAGCATTGCCTTAATTTTGCAGCTGAAAAATGCTACATTTGCAATAATAAAGTAAGATGCTAAAAACATTCATTATATGCACTTGACAGTAGTAACAGCTTCTTGTAATTTTTTTTTAATTTAAGTAACCAATGTCTGAAAAATGTTATAAGTAATGACAATGGTAAGAAAGAAACAACAATTACTAAGCCGAGATAGGATATTTTTCTTAAAAACTACTGTAGTATTTCAAATGCACTTAATTCCAACTTTCATTTGCAGCATGAGAAGAAAGAAATTTAAAATAAAAAACAGAAAGCCAATTCTCGGTGAACTTGAGATAGCTTACGACCACTATTATCAATCCGTTTGGATCATATAGAGAAAACCAGAAGTCCCTACTTTCAAGATACTCCCTTCCATAGACTGATTTGTTCTTTTAAACTGAACTAGTTACTAATTGCAACTTTCATTTTCAGGTATGAGAAGAAAGAAATTCAAAATAAAACAGAGAAATCCAGTTCTCGATGAACTTGAAATAGCTTGGCACCACTATTATCAATCAGTTTGGTCCATAGAGAAAAAACCAGAAGTCCCTTCTTTCAAAATACCTGTTCCCTTCCACATTAATAGCCTAATTTGAAAAAACAAACCTGAATACTAAAATGGAGGAAGAAGTGAAAAATTGTACAGATCCAAAAAATATTACCTCCGTTCAGAAATAGAGGGAGGATTTGCAAAACCTGGTTAGTGTTCATAACACTAACCACACTTATCACATCCTCCCTCTATTTCTGAATTGAGGGAGTAGAATTTTATATTCGTGAAACAAACGAACGAAGGATAAGTATCTATACGTTTAAATAACTGAAAGCATTCACAAAATCTAGCTGAAAAATTATTTTAAAGAGGAAACAAACAAAAAGTATCAGTGACAGAACAATAATTTTTCCAACTAAAAAACCTCCTTTACACAACATATGGACAGCCCAATACTTGAAAATTCATCGAATGGTAACTGGCAAGTGAAAAGGAAACGGAACATTTAAGAGCACACCAATATCAGAATAAACTTAACAGTTCTATTAGTATCATAAAAAGGTTGAATAATTACAGAGAATATGACTGCAAACTCCAACCAAAATTGGAATCTAAATATTGACAAAGAAAGAGAGTCCAGACCTGGGGACTGAACAGGAAAGGTGAGTGAGTGGCTCCTGGGCTATGAGGAGGACTGTACCCCATCTGTTCGTGTACCCTGTGGCCGACATACCTGACATGTTGGCCACCTCGACCTTGTTGAAGATGGTCTTCCTCTGCTCCACCAGATGGATTCTCTCCTTCTCTTGCATTTACATTACCCATATAAGGAAAGGCACCAAAACAGAAGAACAGTCCCCTCCTTGGCAAAATTATATCATTGATCTGAATCCAAGAAAACCACTTCTAGTAGCATTTTCCAGCAGATAGCAAAAAGGGAACCAAAATTTTCAGAAAAAAAAGCCAAAATAATTAAAAAAACGCTTTGGATGATCAAAACCTCAGAAAAAAAAACTACGAAGATGAAATTATGGACTTTGAACAACTGATATCACTGAACCAAAGAAGACAACTCAAAGACACCATAACATAAGGCAGAAAAGGTACATTACCAACACTATGAGACCCAAGAAACAGCAAACTACCCATGAAAAGACCTGACCAGAGGAACATAACCCAGAAGCTGGTTTCTGAATTGCCACTCAAAAGACCAAGAACCTCTCTCCAATAACATGCTCACAGAGAGATCGACCCATCCCCCCACATACTCTTTCCACAAGTAACCAGATGACAGAGTGACCAAAAAGTTACAGGACTAACATATATACCCCAAGTGAAGGGAACTGGGGAAAGGGAACTGGGGAAGGGACAGTAAGAGGAGAGGACTCCAAAGGTTGAAACTTGGGCAAATGATTCAGCAACGGATGGGCTACAGACAGGGAAAGGATAAAAAGTGAGGAACTTTTGTTGGGTCCTCCAAGTTCTGGTTGATTATTGAGTCAGAGTGAGTGCAAAGACTGGCCTGTGACACATTAAAGAAGTGGTGAGTGATGATTTTATTCTCCAACGAGTTGGGAAGATTCCACGAGTGGGCGTTGGTGTCGCTGGCTTTAGACTTGGGAGAAAAAGGAGGGAATGTTTATGTCCCCGCCACAACACAACACCACATCTCCTCGTAGATTTCTTGCCATGATTAAGATCATCTCAAGTCATTTCACAACATGCTTGTTCTCGTCTCGTGCAGGATGATGAGGTTAAGCAACTCGTGAAAGCCATCAGAAGTCGGCAGCAAATCGTGTGACAATGAAGGGAAATAAGGCTCACCTGTCTCTCTGTTGGCCGGTGGAATGGGAGAAATTATTGGGTGTCCCTGACACACTAATTTAGTTATGGCGCTAGCGAGCCGTTGAGCTTAGGATTGAAGGACAGGTTTTATGCGTCCAGTCAGCTATTTGGTGCTAAACACCTGAAGCACACGCCCAAAACGTGTGCACTGTCGATGCTGGAGATCAACAGCTCCAGGCAGGCACCCGGGAACATGGAATGTCGTAGATATTGGTAAAATATCGGTCGGCCAAAGAGACGAAATATCGAAAATATATCGAAGATATTGTGTAAAAAACTATCGGTTGTCATACTGCATAATTTTACAATCTAACTTCTAAAATGAGTTATACTAATTTAAACAAAGAATAAATTGTAAAATATGTATATTAGGATAGAAAATAAACATGAAAATTTTTTTAAATTTTTTTTATTAAAAAATACCGATATATCGGTCCGAAACCGATATCTGCGATATTTAAAAATTTTAAAAAAATCGATACTAATTGGTATCGATGTATCGGTTTGGGCCCAATACCGATATACTCGGCAAGATAATTTTCCATGCCCGAGAACGAGTAGTTATAGGGTCATTTTTAACATTTGTGGGGAAGTTCTGATATTACTAATACAATGTAAGAAAAGCCCTTGGAATGTAGATATGGCCTTACATGGGGACTTTTAATTGGATGGGAAAAATTGATGTGGGATGCCGCCCAATAAATGCTTCCTACTCTCTCCCTTCAAATTAAATTACTTCGAAATGAACTAAAATAATAATTTTAACTAAAACTAGTTTATTTTAGTTTTTTAATCCAAACAAATAATTTCGTATGGAGGCAATATCCATAGGAATATTATATGATCAGTTCCATGGATCCTACTAGTTGGTACCTCCACTGTAGTTTAAAGTTAAAAACTACTCCCTTTGGGAGTCGGTCCTAAAATAACTGACATCCTAAAAAAATGAATGTTATTTTAGGACGGAGGGTTTTTTTTGCCATTTGTAACTCAACTTCTAGGCAATGACGTGTGATGAAATGTCCTCTCTCTCTCTCTCGGATGAGTAGTATGAAAGCCCCTTAACACAGCCGGTGGATGCCCACCGTGACTGCCTGCATATAAAGAGTGTGCAGGCCAAGCCATTGGGTGGTGAATTTTAAGTTTTTAACTTGATAAGAGGAGTTACCTCTACAAGACCACCCCCACCACAAAGTGCCACAGGCCTGGCTTGCACCTCTAGGACCTCTTCCCGACCTCATTGTCATCATCCCACAACGAGAAGAGGTCCAACCACCACGCTACTAGGTGATTAGCCTCTCTCTCTCTCTCTCTCTACCACAGGTACACACATTCTTTGAAACTGGAATCTGCTATTGAGTCTTTTGCAAAATATTTGACATGTTAAAAGTGCATTATTTAGTAACTCAGCTAAACTTTAATAACGGTTCAGCTGTTGAGGCTCCATAAAAGGTCTTGGTCGATTCAATATTTAAGCGATGGAAACTAGACTTGAAAATGAAAGTTGTCCATCGTCCGGCTTTAATACTCTTTCAAGATATTTCTAAGCTTATTTATGTCCACTTATTTTTCTTTAACAAAAAAAGAACTTTCTTCTCGACCAAATTGACCGATGATATTGCTTTGTCTACCAAAGGGAAAAGGACTGAAAGCAAAATTGAGAAGGCTACGACAAAGAAACATAATTGTCGAATTTATTTTTTTATGAACATATTTTTTATTCAATATTGGCAAACATATTTGTTGGATTTCCAAGTGAAAACATCTCTTTTTTTTTCCTACAAGTGAAATATATCTTATTGTTTCAACATCTCTTTACCATCTCGTGATAAGTATTATCTAATCTAAGTTGATTCTCACTCCTATACGAGAAATCCCATTAATATTTATAACACAGCTCCAGTTTAGGGCCTTATTCCATTTGTTGTCACAAACCATATTTAAAATTTAGACCATCAAACAAAGGAAAAAAGGGGAAAAAAGAAAAAGAAATGGAGGTAGATAAAAAGATCCATATACGTGCACTTATCAAAAAAAGAAAGAAAGAAAAACATATGCAGATTACATAGGTGTATAGTGTATACAATTCACGATAATCTATATTCTAGTTCTCAACATAATATTTAGGATTTTTGAACAAGATGTTAATTTCCTCTCACCCTATTTTGCTTCCAAGAAAGGTTAAAGCTATATTACCTTTCAATGGGACCAAGTGTCCCACCTATAAAAATAGCAAAACAACAAAGTGTGCATCTCTTTTGTGTCCTCCAATCAAAACAAATGAAGAAAAGTTGAGATTTGAAAGAATCCAATATGGTGATTTTCTAGGAATCCTTGGAAGTGGAAAAAGCTTTTTTTTTATTCCTCAAAAGAAAAGTGTAAACAAGAAGGTGTCATTAGAGTCTTTGGGAGAGGGAAGTAGTTACATGTCTTCATCACCGGTAGAGGATGGGACGAGAGAGGGAGAATCTGATGTAGGCTCAAAAGAGGTGACCCAAGAGGTAGGTATTCTCAAGTCACACTCTTAAATGTCAATTCTTTGCCTTGGTGTGGTGACCACAAAAAATGTTACAGGCAATGGACAGGCCATGTGGGCTTTGTGGCCTTTGGGGAAACTGAGGCACCAGTACTCATGGGAAATTTTCCAATTTTGAGTTGTGGGTCCATCCAATTTTATTAGAAGTGGTTGAGAGCTGAGAAAGAGATCTGTCTATCAATGGTTTAGGTCAATGGGGTCATACGGCAATTGGTTCATTCAGACAAAAAAATGGCAATTGGTTTTAGTTTTTTTTCTTTTGATCCAGCCAATTGGTTTAGATGTAAAGGAAGAGTTTTAGTAGTAACCATGGCTCTTACGGCTTCTAGAAGTGTGCAAGAGAAAGGAATCAATCCCATTTGTTTCACTTGGTTGTCTTTATTTACATTTTTTTATAAGATGTCTTCATTTACTTCTGACCATCTAATAATCAGTTAGATTTTGACACACCCAATATACGATTAATTAAGACAATGATGTTGAATTGACATGAAAAAAAAGGCCTCGGCCCGTCCAGACTGACCGGCGACCGTGACTAAATCCCCTTGACCAATCTGCATAAGGTGTCTATTACAACGTAAGCTCATATGATCGATCTAAGATCTAACGCAGTAAGTGAACTGAATTTGCTTCATTTTGGCTTTCTAATGGAGACAACTAATATGTAATATATTTGATTCGCATTTAATGTATTACTAGAGTGGTTGAGAGCTGAGACAGAGATATGTCTCTCAATGGTTTAGGTCAATGTATGACAATTGGTTCATTCAGAAAAACAAAAAAATGGCAATTGGTTTTAGTTTTTTTTTTCTTTTGATACACCCAATTGGTTTAAATGTCAGGAAGAGTTTTAGTAGTAACCGTGGCTTTTACGGCTTCTAGCAATGTGCAAGAGAAAGGAATCAATCCCTTTGTGACATCCCTAATTTGTATAGCATAATTTTTTTTTAACTAGGAAACCTGATCGGTTATGTTTCTTGTTAGACGCTGGAGATAAGTTTTGTAGGGATTGTATAGCATATTTTGGACAGGTTGGAGGTTGTTTAGAAGTGGATTAGCATGGGTTAAGCGATCGTGATCCTAACTCCACTAGGATTAGGACTATGGATGAGCCTATAAGAAGAGCAACACCGACCCTCTTTCTCTCCACTCGTGCTCGACGCACACATTCCCTCTCTCTTTCAAATTTCTCTTTCTTCTCTCTCTTTCTTTTCCCTCCAACCCTATTGTTAAACCTTGATATACAACGTCACTTTTAGTCTTTCTCTGGGTTTTTGAATAATTTAATTACATATATTTCTTTATTGTTTGCATAATTCTTCTAGTAGTTCCATTCTTATTAGGATCGGCTAGAATTAGGAAAGTATGTTTCCTCATGAATTAGCACATATTCTTGATCTCAGCATAAATATTTGTTTGTTTGAGTTCTCATCTTGCCTCCCTTTGCATAAGAGTTAATTTTTTTCTTCTTCTTATGATGTTTAACTTGGAAATATCTCCAATATTAGTCAGCGCACAGACAAGATTCCAAGTGAGATTTTTATTGAAGAGTTTCATAGATATTCATGTCTTTCTCTTTGTACGAATATTGAATTATTGAATCATATTATGCTCATAATAAAGTCGTAACCGCACTAGAGACCCGTCTAGTTTTCGCACATTGAGACTCGTCTGGCCCCTGCCCTTTTGAGGCACCCCATGAGCTTAAACTAGATTGTTTGGCATCATGGAAGGCCTATATAGTCTCAGACCATTGTGTCTATGAACACCAATAGTACCCACATTTGTAGAACTCATGGCAGGGTTATACGAAAACCCTTAGAGGCGTATGGGCTATGTTGTCCGTCTTATAGCCGTACTAATTGAGAGCAAAAATTCATATACACCAGCATTGTTCTATGTGTATCATATTATGGAGTCCGGTCATTTCACCTAGGATGTTAGCAATTTCTGACGTTAGAGTTGAAGAATCTATCGAATAATCTATGACTTGTTGGTAGTACGTATTGTTGAAATTGTATCTTCCGCTATTTGCATTGATTCTTTTGCTTCATATTTGTCTAATGTAGTTTTAAGTTCTATTGAGTATTTATAAGAATACTCATGCATCCTCTAATACATGTTCAGTAGCAAATAAAGATTAGAGGATAGCGGTTTAGAGAGGAACGCAACAAAAATGTTCGTAGCATAGTTATATAAACTTTCTATTTATTTTAAGAACTCTTGTAATATGGATTTGGACCATCATAATACTTCATGTTATTATTATCTTTCATTTTCAATTTATTTACAAACAATCTATCCTATTTGGTTGTCATTACATATTTTTTATTTTATTGGTGTGAACGACGGTATATCTATGACGTCTCAAATCTTTAGCATTTGAAAATATATACTCTGATATGTGGCTGGAATTTTGGGGTGTGACACCCATTTCTTTCTCTTGGTTGTCTTTATTTACATTTTTTTATAAGATGTCCTTATTTACTTTTGACCATCTAATAATCAATCAAATTTTGACACACCCAATTTATGATTAATTAAGACAATGATGTTGAATTGACATGAAAAAAAGGCCTAGGTGCATCCAGCCTGACCGGCAACCGTTACTAAGGGGCCGTTTGGTTTGTGATTAATCCAAAACATCTACAGTGAAAAATCCACTTTCACTATTCATTTCTGAATTTTTCATTGTGGATGTCTAAACACGTCATGAGGTGTTTCACCTTAAAATGAAAAAAATAAGAAATAAATAGTGAAAGTAAAACATCCACTGTGGATGTTTTGCTTTTTATCACGCCTCAAACAGCCCCTAAATCCTCTTGACCAATCTGCATAAGGTGTCTATTACTACGTTAGCTCATATGATCTAAGATCTAACGTAATAAGCGACATGAATTTGCTTCATTTTGGCTTTCTAATGGAGACAACTAATATGGGTGAGAGGAAGTATGTAATATGGTCATAAATTTGGTCACAATGATTTGGTCAGGGAAACATATTTGGGTCCTTCCGCAGGTTCACCTACAGAAACCTTGTTACAACTTCTCCTTCTTCTAAATAATAAGGTCCAATGGACTTCTTGCGACGTCGCCGACAATGAAACGCCCACGTTGCCGCGATCCGAATACTTCACCGGATCATTCAATCTGTATGAACGACTGACGGGGTGTACAAAGGGCAGGGACGTAATCAATGCAAGTTGATGACTGGCACTTACAAAGAATTCCTCATTGAAGACCAACAATTACAATGATCTATCCCCATCATGATGAAATTTAACAAGATTACCCGGGCCTATCGGCCAAGGCTATAGACTCGTTGAATAAATCAGTGTAGTTTTAAGAAATTATTAACATGATGGAATGACTGAAGGGTGTGACATATGGTCGGGCAAATCAAACTAATAAGACTTCAATAAAACACTATGTAAGTGTCGAGCATTTGAACAAGACTTAGTCATAATTGAGTTCAACAAGTTAGTCTAGAACATGCTGATCTAGCCTTAATTGTGCTCGTTATATATCTCGCCATTATAGGAGAAAACTTACAGTCATCCCATTGAGATACGGCATGATGGAGTGCGAGTCTTGTACCATCAACAAAAATCTGTCTCGGAATTCTTAGTTAGTTTCTACCTATCCCCAAGGTGCCACAAGGCTCGAACCGATCCAAACAATGCAAGCTGTGTGAGACCAGTCTCATTTAAACTTTTCCTTTAGTGAAATTGCTAATGCTAGGGTAATTTTCTTGTTCTAGGCTATCATAAAAACTTGGTTGGTTAGTCAATGAAATGATGTCATTAACATCACTTTGCATCTAGAATTCCTCCTACCTCTAAAAGGGGCACCGATTGCTTTCATACTTTTTTTTTATGCTTGCTCTCATACTTTTTGAATAGGCCTGAAAAGCAGGGAAAATGTCACTACCTACTTCTTTTCTTTTCTTTAATAAAAACGGACGGGGGAGAATGTCGGGCGCGTCAACATCTAAGTTAAGCACAATTAGTTGGTATCACAAGGACAAGCTTCACTGTTACAAGTTATTCGTTACTTGACACTGCTAGGGCACTGCCTCCAGATGGTGACTTATAACTTCAGAGACCCAATTCATTTGAGTTTCTTGTACGCCTTAACTCGGTGTCTCGATCATTTGGGAGAATTTCACTTTTAAACAATAGCAAGTAGCAACCAGCATATCTGGTAAGTCATGGGCTACGTTAGGCCGAGCCCAACTTGTTCAGCGTGAGGCCTCCCTACCTAAGAAGGAATAGGTAGGAGTATAGTTTCATTTTTGGGAGAAATTGTTCAGTACTCTTGGTGGGAACTGGGAAGTTCTCCGCTTTACATAGAAGCCATCGATGTTGGGCATCAACGATGCACACGTTGGAGCTGTGCGCTGCGGCTGTTAACCACGGATTGGTGGGCAGTGAGACCGTTCTTATAAGAACTCGTCTAGCGTCACCAATTTTCATCATCAGCATCACAGCACTATCAAGGAGGGCTTGCCACATCATCAAGAGAACCGGAAAAAATGACTGAATTCAAGAAAAAATTACAACTTTACCTAAATTTTAAGAGTCCCACTCCCAGGTGGCTGTCGGGGATGGAGTTTAGTGATAAAACTTGGTGAGGAAAACATTTTTCTTCTTGTAAGTGGGTATGCGACTCCTGTCAATGTAGCCTATTGAGTTGTGAATGTTCAACAAATTTGACCTGTGGCCCATCTTGGGAATACTGAGCGCACACGCTGGAGTTGTGCACTCTAGCTGTTAGCCACGGATCGACCGCTCCGTTCAGGTGGGAGTAAATTCAATATAGCATTCCAGGAATACTGAATAATTTCCCCATATACAGGGCCACTAGCTAGGCTATGTCGCCCGTTGGCGTGTGGTGTTTACCACATTGTGACTGCCTTCAGGGGTGCACAAGAATACAACAAAAATCCAACTAGGTAAAGAAATAGTCAGCTACATTGTGAGTGCTAATTAGTTTGTACTGTGAAAGAAGTTGACATGAATTGCAGCTCCAGAGGAAAGAAAAATGGGCTCCATACTTGGACGTTACCCAATTACCCTCCTTGATAAGCAAGGACGCATATAGTCAACTATTCCAAGTCTAGCATAACAAAGCGTGACAAGAAGATACGATATCGTTGGTCGAGTATTATTCAGAAGGTCAATACCCACATATATAGAGGTAAAAGGCCCAAATGTGCAATCCGGAAGCAAGGCTGATATTCACCACATTTAGATATTGGAGTGATGATTAAGATGGACGGAAAAAAAGAGGGGATTGGGGAGATTAGGCAGCCAACTCAATTATAGTCAACCTACTTCTAATGTCACAAACTGACATTTGTTTATGTCATTACTTAGTTTTGCCTTTGTAGGTCAACTATACCGCATACAAGTCTTGCCCATTCTTCTCAATCTTACATTTGAAAGAAGTAGCGTAGTACAGTTAACAAGGTGGATGGAATAGGATATCCGAAGTATTTTTTTCTGCAACAATGAAAGACTTTGAGGCAGACAGCTCCTTGCATGGTGAGCCAATGAGTATAGGGCATTTTTATCATTTGAACTAGCTAGGTACATCATGGATGTTTGCGGTATTTTATAAGTTGAACTCGTGTTATAAAGAAATTAGTCTCTTACCCGTAGGTAGTACAAGAAAAGTATAATTAATTACAGAATATTTGAAATTAGAAAAGCAATCGGAGACATGATGCTATTATCGACAACACCAAATAATAAAAACAACGCAGGAAGTACATATTGGCAAACAACACCAAAAATGACTAGTACTCCGTTCATAGGCTTTGGAAACTTTCGAGCCGTGCAATTTCCATCATGTTGCACCTGGTTAATACATATTATCTCTGGTCACTTTTAATAGATACAGTTTTTTTAAAAATACACTAATTTTTTTTTAATTTATTTGAAGTATCTATTAAAAATGACCGGAGCGAGTACATAGGGCAGGCAGTTGTGGCACCTGTGTAAATATAGGTGGCAGCTGGGTTGGCATGCCTACTTGCCCCTATATGTGAGCTGTTGGGTAAGTCGGGATATAATCCCATGTGAGTGGCCAATGGAGTAGGGTTCAACTCAGGACCTACACTTCCTGGTCATGGCCAACTACCAACATGAAAAACCAGTAATAACACAAATATGGTTACAGAGGTCCCATGGAAAGATTCAAACCCCAAGAGATGGTTGTTAATCCATTTATTAATTCCATTTTTTTAAGCAAACCGTGATCTATACTCCTAAACAATACAATAAGATGCATGGTGGGCTAGCTAATTGCAAAGAAATTTATACAATCATGTATATATGCATTTGTGCATTTCTCCAACACAAAATAATACAGTATTCAGAGAAGACGCATCTTTGATATTTGCTCATAAGCTCTAGAAGAGCTTTGGCTACAGTTTATGTACACTAGAAGTGTATATAAACTACCATGACCTTCTAGTATTGACCTTGCTTCACCATGATTCATCTACTTCACTAGTGTATCCTCCCTTCTTCAAGCATATGGATGATGTGCCTGAACGCCATTGTAATCGTATGGTTCCACTGGTATAAGTTCGAATACCATTTCCAACAGACGACAATCTTATTCCTCTTGACCTTCCAGAGTGAATTCCACGGCGGCAAGGTGAGGCTCTCGGCAGGCGAAGAACCCTAATCATGCACGACTCATTTAGTTTGGGAATTGCATGGAGATGGGAAGGAAGATCGATAATGAAATCTCCATATTCATCTGTGGTGCCTCTCGCATAATTCACCTTGGCGCTTTTCCTACCGGTTTTGCATTTCACACCCACTAATGCACCTGCACATGTTGATTAGAACTAATAAAAAAATCGATAGATACTGGCATTTAATGAAGCAAATTAAGTACGATATTCGACCTTCACAAGAAAGCTTCTCATTATTATGTAAAGAGAAGGTTGGTGTTACTGTATTAGGAAGACAAGGAATGTAATATCAAGAGCACTTTCCTTGGAAGCAATTTGGATCATATTTTTTCTGTTAACGGTTCAAGCTCAGGACCTCGGCTTTCTATGACGTGGTCCTGGCCATCCCACCAACACCCTGTTGGTTAGCAATCTCATTCACTGCTTAATTAGGCGGGAACAATACTTTTCGTATTTGAATCTTACATATAAAGTTTCTTTTGGGCTGCAATATTCTTATCTTTTGTGTAACTTTAGATGTCCCTTTTAAGGTACTACTGAGACTACTTGTTATTAGCGTATAATAAATGGCTGATTCTACGGAGATGCCTTCTTATATACCTAGTGTATAGATGATAGTTTGTAAATTTATAAGAAAACAGTGGAAATTATACAATGAATAACTATGATACTGGTTTTTGTCTACTTCGGATTATATATGTTCTAAAAGAACAGCGTTAAATTCCAAATTATGAATATATGTAAGTAGCTAATTTGTACAAGTTGCCAAAAAAAAGCTAATGTGGATAAGAAACCTAGGTTGAACAACTAGTTCAACGTTCAGTGGAGCTCAGAACCAAATTACTAAAGTGAAGTAGACGGAAAGACCAGAAGACTGCTTGACTAGCTAGATTCCTTGTGATAATAGTTGTGCCATGTCCTGATATTCTCTTTGAAACATTAAGAACATATATGCCAATCTTAGGCATATCCCTAAGATCATCATCCTCTTGCTGCAAATATCATAGAACGAACTTAATCACCTAATTAACAATAACTTTCATCAAAAGCATTCAACTATATGATATCATCAACATGACAGGAAAGGTATTCGATAAGATGAAGCTAAACATATTTAATCCTAATTGCACCACGAGCTGGCTCCAATGATAGTTATATATGTCGATCTAAGACCAATCAGTTTTACCCTAATTAAGACCGATTGGACGCCAACTACATAGATATTCATGATCATCACCTATGATGATGATAACGTCAAGTGTTACATTTAGTTATATGTACTATTATGTATGGAAAAAAGTGTGTATATATTATGTATGGAAACTAGGAAGCTTTATATAATGTTCGTAAGTGAAATGGATAAAGTAGAATTGATAAATCCGTATTAAACGTTCGGGGCAAAGATTTACTACACATCAGGTAGCTATGGTTAATTGGTAGGGAGGAAAATAGTGAGGAAGAAGAGCAAACCTGCAACTGCAGAGGTGTGAACTTGAGCTTTATGACCGTGCATACAAGTGTCACATAGAAGCGTTCCAGTTACCAAAACTGAGGAGAGCTTCTCCTCTCCATATCCAGCATCTTGCACCAGCTCTTCGCTTGACAATATTACGGATAGGTGGTTGGAAGTCTCGCCCATGCAGATGACAGAGGGGCCTTGTGAGAAAAAGAAGAGGAAAAGGAAGAAGAACGTAAGGAAGGAGCTTCCATTGACGTTAGCCATCATCTTGGTTCCCCCTCTTTAAGTTTGTCTGAGCACGAAAGAATGCCAAGGTAATGACAAGATGGGAGACTGATTTATATGAAGCCAGCTGCCGGAATGCCCTTTTAGTTGATGGATATTACAAACATGCACTGCAGATGTAATTTTCCTGTTTAATGCTCTTTAATTCCAAATGTGCCATTGCACTTCACCATCTTTCTATGGCCTAATTTCTCCAGCAACCCCTCCAATTTCTTCATTTGGAATGTAATATTTTTTTTTACTTTAAGCATGCAGCTCTTTCACTAAATTTTTTTTTGGGGATAACGAAGGGTGTCCGACAGTTTGAGGCCTTAGGACCCGACTCTAAGGAGGAGGGCAACCAGCCTCTCATAACACACCAATCCCGTCACCATGTATGCAGCTTACACAACATACACACTGGGTAAGTTGAGAGGCTAAAATCCCTGTGCGTGGACTGAGTACCTTCACTGAATAATTATCACTTGGCACTTTTTGTGCAGCTAGCTAATGAATGGTAATATTTGATGGAATAACTGGTGAAGTAACATAATTGTGGTAGAACATGCATCCATTTTACTACTGGCCAATGTTTGTGAAAATTTAATTTTTTTTTGCTAGGTAAAGTTTATAAATAAATTACCTTATATGATATTTATGGAAATCACTACAAGAAGCTTCTCAAAGGAAAATGAACACTTTTCATGATCTCCAAACAGAATATTATTCATCAAACTAGTAAGGACACTCGAATGTGCTTTAAAATCCAAAACTAAAGCAAAACATAATCCTAGAGAGTGCATCCATGAAAAGATGTGAGCTCTTAACTAATAATATTGGCTTTCTTCTTCATAAACAAAAGGGAAACGATATTTGTACAGCAGAGTCCGACACATTTTTCATACACAGCTGATGTGTATGGAAATGTGTAGGAATCTGCTGTAGGGTTATCACTGCCCGTCATTTAGCAGTCAGCACTGTCTTATAAGTTACAACTGCAAGTCCTTCCTGTTGACAGGATATCTCCCTTAGGAAGGGCAGCTAAGATAAGCAACATCTAAATCTAAGACACGCCTAATCTCTTCATTCAATGCCAAGGCTTTTATCTTTACCCATGAAAAACATTCTCCAACACTCTAGTCTCTGGTCCCCCTAGCCTATCAGAAGTGAGATGCACAAATAAGACAAAGGTAGCACCAGCCCATAGATGGATGTCTCCCCACTCAAGCCCATGTTTTCTATCAAGGTAGGGTTGGAGTCAAGTGTACCAAAGTCTACATGTGACACCCTCCAAATTTGGCTTCCTTTGCAAAATGGTGACATGTGGCATGATTGTCCCCCCACAACTTAGGCCAAATTTTCATTGTAACTTTACATCTTCTAAAACCCTAAACCCCTATCAGGCTGTTCCCCTACTGGTGGCCTAGTCTATTCACTCGGTAAATTTTGAGATTGGGGCATTGGGGCAATTAGAGAGATTGTGGAATCTTCGGGGGCAACTTCTGTTGGTTAAGACATGGATGTGGCAGGCTTTAAGGGGATGAAAACGGTTGGTGGGTTGCCTACTATCTCTTCCCTCAACACCCTGCGTCACGAAGTCTAAACAACGAGGCAGAGCCTTTTTCCGAGAGAAAAGTGTGCATTCTTCATGAGAACCATCTTCACCCTTTTTCAAGATCTATCCCAACCATTTCCATTTCTAGTTTCCCTTAGTCCACATTCTTTGTGCAGGTTTATCGGTTTCCTACCACATAATCCTCTCATGTTGCTTTAAGAATGCACCAAGCTTACATCACCAGTTACCTACTTTTAGTAGGCCTCCACCCTATGATTCTTTCTTTCATCAAGACGCACGCAGGGTGTGATATATGCAGAAATTTATATGCTTTTCCTGCTAACTTTGTATGGTAACAACTACTCCCTCCTGACACTTTTAATAGATACAGTTTTTTTTTCAAATGAACTAACTATTAAAAGTGACAGGAGGGAGTAAAAAGATATGTAAATGTGCTAATTTGAAAGTAAGGAACTTTGCTAAAAATGGATTCTTCCGCAGGACTACAAAAAGATGTCTAAGTAAAAAGATATGCAAGTGTGCTAATTTGAAAGTAAGGAACTTTGCTGTTTAACAAAAATGGATTATTCCGCAGGACTACAAAAAATTGTTTAACAACCACAGACTTACAAAGATGTTCAGTCTATGAAGGTAAAAAACTATTTGAAAATGAATTTCCATTCCATTTTTCTAATGAGGTCAGATCAGACCAAGAAGCAAAGTGCACTTACACTAGTGCGGGAGCTAAAGATGGAACGTTTACAAACATTCTTCTACATCCTGAATGTTCTCCTATAGATCAATCTAAAGAAGTAATGAAGGACTCACACACCAATCCATGCTACAGGCTACAAGTAAGAGTTTTGAGTTCACTTTATAATTCCTCGATGGGACTGAGGCCTTGTATCCCCCCACCTCTTCGTGGCACTTTTGATCCGTGTCTAGCCTCACATTTTGGGTCCCATGCAACTCAGTTGATGGTTGCTTGATTTTGATCCGCGTTCATTAAGGGGACAGGCCGGTTTGAATATGCCCATCCCTCGGATTAAGGTACACAATTGGATCATAATGTAACGGCTCACGGTGCCCCGGCGGCCGGCACACCTGGAACTTTTATACTCCCTCCATCCAATGAGGCCTGCCTGCATTTAAAAAACACAGAGTCCAGCATTATATGGCTGATTTTGCTCTCCCACAACCAAAAATACGAAACAAAGGGGGTACATTTGCTTTTTTAACTCATTTTCAAATGCAGACAGGCTTTGAGGGAACAGCTAGCCATGAGTCCAACTTAGTGATAATTAATTAGTAACCTGATAAACTAATACTTTCATTACCTTCTTCATTGCCATTAAGAATATGAAAATCTGTTCTCTACTTTCCCGCCTAAATATGTTCTATTCTCTCAGCCGGTCAAAGTTCAAATGTACTTCTGACACTCGTAGCAAATAGAAAATTTGCAGCAACAGAGGCTGTGGGTGATGGGTGCCCATTAAAATTGCAGGCTAGCTAGCTGACATACATAAAATGTACACAAGAAAGTGAGCAGTCTTTCTTGATGAGTTACCAGCTTTGCTTCATTGTGTTCGGAGTAATTGTCCTCCCAGTTTCGGCACACATGTTCGGAGGATTTGTCTTCCCAGTTTCGGCGCCAAATATGGAAGCAATAGTTTCGGCGCACAAGTTTGAAACCAAGTTCGAAAACAGTTTGGGCGAAAAGTTTAAAACCAATTGGAGCTCATTTCTAATATATCTCGTAGAATAAAATATCTCATGCACTGATTGATTGCGAGATTGAAGTAAATTTGTTGTAATCTTGAGCTGTACTCTTGTGTAATCTCCTCCATTGGAGCCCAGAATATTGTACAAAGATTTATATAAATATAGGTCATTCCTCCTATTGAAAGTAGGAAGGCATTCCAAAAATCTTTACACCTTGTAAGTTGCAGATATACCAACTAAAATGTGAACACAAGGTGTTGTTTTTCATGTTTGATTTTGCTGCTTATGATCATTATAGTGGACTTACAGAGAGGAGATCAGGTTTTCTGTTTCACCTCTGTCTCTTCTTGATGTTTATTATGTTAAAATGTTAATGGGTTTATGGTAAAAAACTGGGGGGAGGTGCCATGTGGTGAACTGAGGTGTCTGCACATGGCTTCTGCAGTTTTCCAAGCTTTGAAGGTTAAAACCAAGACAGGGAAAACCCGAGCTTCGGTTCTTCCAAGAGAGAATCAGTTGCAGAAGAAATAAAATTAGACATAAAAATTTGATTGGGTTTAGAGAAAACAAATAACTCAGTTTTTTAGGAGCAAAGGGAACTGTGCACTGAGAGAAATGGCCTGGAAATTTCAGTGCATTTTCAATTAAGAAAGCACATTTTGCCTTTTGTATCTCCTTTTTTGTGCCCTTTCCCTCTTCCTCTGCAGGTATATGTGTTAATGTATCTCCCAGCCTTGTGTTCAAATGGCTTCTCTTCTTGTTCCTCTTGCTCCTCCATGTTGAAACCTCTTAATCTCTTATTCAGTTCTTCCATCTCTTCCTTTTTGACATTTTAATTGATTTTTCATCACTGTTTGTAACCTCTACTTCAACCTTCACTTCCCTTTCTTCTTCACCATGAAAAGTAGAGCTGAGCATCAGACTTCCTGTCCTCCAGGTTTCTTCAAACAGCTGATACTCTCCATGACAGTTCTCCTGTCCATCATTTCACCATGTTCAGGCTCTATCCTCTCACCAACATTTCTCTTGCTTTCAGTTATGCTTGTGTTCACTGTAGCAGTTTTCCTGAACTTGACAAAGAGGGAAAAGGTCTTTGAAGATGCTTCAGCACAAGAAGAGGCTGTTCTTACTAATGGCAACAGGGAAGAAACCCCACTCCAAGTTGAGGATGATAAGATGGTTCTTGTGGGTCAGGCTCATGATGATGAATGTGTGGTTAGTTCACCCAGCAATTCATTCAGAAGTGAATCAGCTGAAGATTTTTCCTTCAGTACTGATTCTTCAGTGGTGGATTGGCACCTAGGGTTTGATTTGGATCAAGCCATTACAAGCTCTGATGGATCAATTTCAGATGAGGAGAGCCTCATAGAGATTGCACTCCCAGATGGGCACTACAAGAAAGATTCAGACATGTACAGACTACCAAAATTTGGCATGAACTTGCTAGATTATTTGCCAGAATCTGTGCTGAGGCAGCATGGTCTAATGGAGCTCTTCTCTGAGATTAATGAGGATGATAATCTGATTGAGATTGACCTTTCCTTGGGGTCCATCAAGTGCTCGCCCTTGGAGATTAAGGCCTAATCAAGGTTTTCATGGGGTTTTTTTGTAAGAATTATATTTCATTAAATTTTTTTCTTCTGGGTCAATCATGTTTTACTTTTCACTTTGCAGAAAGAAATGCATCCAAGGATTAGATAAACAACTGTAGGGTTTGTGGTTCTTTGCAGCATTGAAGTACTTGCTTTGGCATTGACCTTGCTTTCTTTCAGGCTTAGGGTGCTGCTTTTAAAGAATTTGTTTCATCCCTTTGACTACCTTTTCTTTTTAAGGCCTAAAAGAACCAAACAGTTCCTTTGTGGTATCTTTCAACATCCTATAACTGTCACTTTTCGTTGCGCATTAACTTTAGCATGTGCTTCTATGGTTGCAGTAATGATTTTAAGGTCTGGAATTAAAGAAAGAACTTCGACACAAACTTTCAACTCCCATCCTTTGCAAGCTATAAATTCATACTCCCTCCATTTTATTGTAATATATCCTATTTGTTTTTTCAAGATCAAACCAAATAGAACTAATGATAGGGAATGGAGGGAGTAGCATTTATTGAATATAATATGAAATGAGTTGACTAGTCTCACATATAATTTTCTCTACCTGTAAGTGGTACTTTTTTTTTCAACTCATGTAAGTGGTAATAAAAGAGATATAAGTTGCATTTTTTTGTTCATGAAACAAAGGATAATTAGTGTCTAAGATTTTCCACATAGCACTACTCTACATGACTTCTGCCAAAAAAGCTGGCTCAAATCAGTTGCCTCGGTGTCTAAGCTTACTTTTAAGTCTCTCAAAACATTAAAACTAACCTTTTTAGTTTGTCATATGCTTTTGCTCACAGCAGTTTGGAAAGCCTTAAGAAGCTTCCGGGAGATTGTCATAGCTATGCCACTTTATAATTTGGTTTCCGCTCACGAGATAATGAGTCCCTCCAAGACCATCTGTAAAGAAAGGAACTTAGTTTAATTAATAGAGAAAAGATTAATGTAGAAATTAGTTTTCCTAAATATTGTGATACTCCTTGTCATTGCTATCTACTGTCTTGGTCTTACCTACCCATGTATTTTTACTGTATCGCTTTTGTAAATTTGTGCTTAATTCCGGTTATTAGATCCCCAGATTAGCCTTTCATGCAAATGAACAAAAGTTTTAAACTCTGCTCAATGTTTATCTTCCTTGAACCTATCTTTACTTCAAGTTGAGATACTTCGTTATCCAAGAAATAAATGGACTTTATCCGGAAAAAAACTTAAGGGAATCAAACCCCGCATGCGGGGGTGAAATTTAGGAAAAAAGTAACTAGCCAATTCCACATCAAAAGAATGGGATACTATTAGTATTCTTTCTACTTGAATATGAATTCATCAAGTGGCTCAAAACTTCTAGCAATCACTCCATGTAATTTGATGTTAAGATTGATGCTCCCTCCTGTTCATTTTAAAAATCAATTGCATCTATTAAAAAAGACCTGAGGATTAGGGTCTGTTCAATACAAAATTTCAATATGGTAAAATGTAAATTCTACTAAAATAGGTCCTCTCAAATATTTTTTTATAAATATTTTCCTCGAAACTAAAAAGCTGGTTTTGAGAAACTTTTTTTAATGAAGAAAATTTGTAAATGAGAAACAAGATGTTACAGATGAAGCAGATCCCATGAAAGTGTTGCCTTCACATTACATGGGATATCCTCTACCCAACATTTTTAGGAATTCATAATCAACTAAAATCAGTTTAGTTTTGTTTTCTAATAAGGACACATCTTTTTGGATGGGGAGAGTTATATCTACATCTTCCCTGTTAACGCACAAATCTGCTAGTTGAAAACTATGATGTGTTTACTTGTTTCGCTATTCAATTTGAATCCATTTATACGTCAAGTAATCTAAAATAGTGATAAAGAGTTATCCAACCGTGCTGAAGCAAGAAGTTGTAAATGTTATGTTGGTTTGTCTACCACTGCTATTGAACATTTCCTCTCATGAAAACGGCTTTCTTAGGTTGGAGTAATTATATGGATTTTTTTTGGCAACCGAATTAAATAGAATTAGTTATTTAGCTTTTTGAATTTGAATGCAAGGAAAGTCAGTGACGATGCCCAACAGGATCTGAATTGTGCACCCTCATTTTGGAGTTGCCCGCCAAAAAATGCACTTAATTGATTTTGATGTAGCATTGTTCAAAGAAAAAGGTAAGTTGTGTTGAAATAATATGGGAGGAATTGTACTTTACCCGACTACCCGTGTTGAATAAAATCAAAATTAAACCTAAAAGAGCATATCACTTGAAATTGTTCGAGGCACAATATGCATTGTTGACTTCGAAATCGATATTGCCTCCCCCACGTACACAGGTTATATCCAGCAATTTGTTATCAAGATACAACGGATTGCTAGTCGACGAGTAGTGCACGACAACAGGTCTGACCCCGAACTCAGAGAGAAAGTAAAACTGTTGCCTTTTTTGGAAATGATAATAAGAGAATGAGTTTTTTTGTTTTTGGTTGTTGGCAGCTTTATATATAGATCTGAACCCAATGGGCACCTTTCACAAAGGGATACGAAAGGAAATAGCTATACATTGTCCACCCAAGCACCTGTCTTACTTTTTAATCATAATCAACGGCTCTTAAACTCCATAAAGTAATTGACAGTTTGAAAAAAAATTATAGACTTTAAATGCGAATTACGAAGCTCTTAATCAAAGGCTCTTAAGTGTCATAATGTGCCCATTTGCCTGCGCCACGTGCGCGCGTGCAGGTGTGCACCTTCAGTGCACTCACGAATGTGTACACCCTTGTTTGAAGAGAGTCTCCACACCAATAAGAGATATAATAATAGAGAAAATTTTCTTATATATATTATATTACACAAGGTGTTTTTCTTATGTGGGACTAAAGAAATCTCCCAACATAGAGATTTTTTTATTTTTCTTCCAAATTTAGTAAAAGACAAAAATATAGTGAAAGTGAATTTCTCTTCGATTCCTAATTTAATCACATAATCAATGTAGGCCTAAATCATAAGACTATTATTAGTGGATTTTACACTACTATCAAACCCACCGTAATCTTTACTAAAGTTTGGGCCCACTGCCTAAACCTAAAACCCAACAAGTTGGGTTATGGTATCTGTGTGAGAAATGGGAAGATTGAACTCTGTATCAGCATACCAGCAGGCCCTTTTCTAACTCCCTTTGATGTCGAGCTGGGACTGGGAGTGGCTATTACTGCGATGGAAATTGCATTGGCGCTGGATGTACCTCCTTTTGAAATTGATGGTGATTCCATGGACATTATTAATTGCTTTAAAATAGGTAGCAAATTTGGATCGCATTTAGGCATCAAAGCTAAGGCTGCCTACGCGCAACTTTTAAGTTCTAAGACAGTGAAACTTTTCCATGTTCGATGAGGCTCAAATGGTGCTCATGCTTTTGCAAGGCATGCACAGTATTTGGAGACTTTAGTGGCTTGGAATGAGGACTACCCAGTCTTTATTTCTCTAGCGGCAGAGAAGGATACGATCTCTTTGTCTACATAAGACTTTGTGATGATATATTTCTTGCTCTGTATTTCATTTGTTTGATAAAAAAAAGTTATGTACGTTTATGCATAATGGAACCATTTTTCTTTGCTCATATTTGAATAACTTGCCTACTGTTTATCAGTATGTAGAAACATTTTTATCCAAGTTTATCTCAAATTTCCAAAATTGGTGAGAATCCTTACACATTTTATGTGGATATGCTGATTAATTACCTAGCAGAATCATGTACTCCCTCCATCCCATAGTGATGGCTCCATTTGGGAAAAATCGTCTTAATAGATTTTTTTGGGCTTAGTTTAAGTGGTTGTGTTCCTTAGAATTGGTGAAAAGTGGTGGCTAATTACCCGAATAGCTAAGCAGAAATATTATTTTTTGATATATTGCTAAACAGAAATATTAGATTCTCATCTAACGAGGTAAGAAAGTGCACCCCTAATTGGTTTTTTGCAGTAAACTGAAACACTAACTTGTTCAACACATAATAATGAACTTTTAAATAACTTGCCCTTAAGAGTGAATGTCTTTTGATTCCTCCGGGCACACCCCATTGGACTTACTCCCACATTATAGGAGCTGTCGACCTCCACGATGACTCTAGTAAAGGAGAAATTATTCAGTACAATCAACACAATACTCCATGGCAAAAGGGAGCCGTCCATCTCCAAAATCGATGGCACACACGGGTATAAGAGTGTGCACCGTCGATTTCAGAGATCGATGCCTCTCTTTTCGCCCTGGCATAAAGCTGACGTGGTCAAGCTATTGTACAAAATAATTCCTCCCAGTAAAGAGGGAGTAAAAGTAGTACGAGATGATTTCTTGTGATGTTGCCCTTTTGCTTACAGACAAATTACTCAGTACTTCAGGCATATCACACGGGATCTACTTCCACTTTGCCTGATCTATCTGAAACTGGAAACTAGTTAGTGTTGGAGCACACAGATTAAGGGTGTGTTTAGAAGCTGAAATGGGTATGTGAAAAAAAATATTCACTACTGAAAATTTTTGCCTTGAAAGGAGGGCTAACACAAAAGTATTTGGCTGTAAAAAGCTTTCACAGCTGAAAAAACTTTCAGTAGTGTTTCTCAGCCAAGTGCATTTCACATTTTTCACATATTTCAAGCTGGAAGGTGAAAGATTGTATAAGGTTTTTTTCAAAACACATTTTCACTACACTTTTTCAAGCTAAAAGGTCTAAAATTTCACCGTCTAAAATTGACGTGGTATGCTCGGCGGACTCGGAGTACCTAATTTATCCTACATTTGTCTTGTCAATGGCCGGTTAGGATAATTGGGCCTAAGGCAAAATGTTATTGGGCCGCATGGCAACAGACCATATCGAAATAAATAGTAAAACAATTATGGGGCCCACAGGTCAACTTGAAAATCCAAAGTCCTGAAAATTCCTCACGCCGGGATCTTCAATGTGACAGCCAGAATCCCCCCCCATTCAAAAACCGGGACGCGTGCCGCAATCGTAAATCACCCATCAGCTCAACGATCCATCTCAACCGTCCACTCCGTCCCATCCGGCTCGGTTCGATACGCCCCCATTAAAAATTCGATTGAAATCGGGAATTCAAGTCCGCTCCCTGAAAGTCGAAAGGGGGGGAAGTGGCCAGGCCATTGGGAGGGAAAGCCAAAACTTGCCCTTTTTTTGAGAGACGACCTCCGGCGGGCGGCGAATCTCAGGCCGGAAGCTCTGGCATATTCGCCGGGACGGTGCGCTCACGATCTCTCCTTTGAATTTGCTTGCTTTCTTTCTTGTTCTTTTGCTGTAGTTGGTTTTTTTTGGGGAGGGAGGAATGGTGTGAATTGCATGGGGTTTGGGGTTTCTGGAGGAAGGTTGTGTAAAGATGAGATCTTTCGGGTTTTTTAGTGTTCTGGTGGGTTTCTGGTTGGTTGTTTTAGGTTTGGACTTTTGCTTGGTTATTTGGGTACTTTAGGCGTTTCCGAGCTTGAAGTGAGTGTGCAGTTGCTATGATTATTGGAGTTTTGGTTGTTTATCTGCCGAGAAATGTTGGTAGGCATTCTGAGTATGTTAAATGTGTTTGTGAGTATGTTATATTTGTTTTCTGTCAAGATAGGAGCTTGCAGTTGGATATTTGTTCAATTTAGTTGTAATTGCTTAAGTCGTTGTTGTTTGTTCTCCATGAGTGGGTTGGTATATGAGAATCTAGTGGTTAGGCAAATTGCTTGGGAGGCTTTATTCGCGGCCAGCCACTTGGAAAAATTATCACGATTCTTCCCGGTCGAACCCTTGGTTCTATTGTTCTTTTTGTTTTCCGAAGATTAAGTTAAGAATTGCACACTATGTCTAGAATTTTCTAGCTAGATGTTATTTAAAAATTGTCTTTTTTATGTCTGATGGCAGGGGATTTATGAAATTATTTATACAATCCTAGGGTTTCATCAATTAGTTTAAATTTTGTTCATTTCCTGAGTTATTAGGGATTAAAGTCTGAGGGGTGGAAATGGTGGAGCCAGATAGTGTGACTGAAGAAAGCGCTGTGACTCCAGCTAATGGAACAGGACCAACTGAAGATAAAGGTGAGATTGTCGTGGAGAAGACATTGGAGAATAATAATGGGGCTGAGGAAGCTAAAGAGGAACAAAAAGTGGTTGAAGAAGGCACCAAAAATGACAAAGAAGATGAAGCAAAAGAGCTAAGTAAAAATTTGAAAGAAGAAGAGATCAAATTGAATGAACAAAAGAGTGATGATGAGATGGAACAGGATGAGAAAGAAGAACCAGAGCTGGTGAAAAAAGAGAATGATGAAGAGGTGAAGAAAGAAGATGAGGAGAGTGAGAAGGAAACTGCAAAGGAGATCAACAAAGAAGGGGAGAAGGAAAATGAGAAGGAGAGCGACAAAGAAAATGAAAAAGAAAGTGAAAAGAAACCAGAGGACGAGGAGAGTGAGAAGGATGAAGAGGAGCCTGAAGATATTAAGGTTGAAAAGAGGGGAAGGAAAAGAATCAGGAGTTCGAGAGGAGCTGCAAAGGATAAGGATAAGCCTGAGAAAGAAGATGAGGAATCTGAGATGAAAGAGTCTGCTGAAGGGAAAAAACGGAGGAGGGGTGAAGGGAGGAGAAATAGCAAGGGACCAAGTACTCCTGCACCACCCACAGTTGATCGTCCTGTACGTGAGAGAAAATCTGTTGAGAGGTTGGTGGCATCCATTGAGAGAGAATCGAGTAAAAGATTTGTCATTGGCAAGGTCAGCTTCTTAATGGTTTCATGTCCTTCCTCTCCATTATTTTGCAATTTGGCTTCGTGATTCCATATGCCTTGCTGATTGTCCTGTGGTTTTCAATTCATGTAAATGTGCAGGGTCAAGGGACTGCTCTTAAAGATATACCTAACGGTATAATTTTTTTCCTTGAAGTATATTTTTTGTGCATTTCATGAAGTTAACAAACTAAACACTTTTTTATCTGCAAGCTATCTTTTTGTTTGTTGAATGTAAAGGGAAGAACTTGAAAGTGGTGATTGTAATATTGAGAACTGTTATCTTTCTCATTTTATGGCTTCAAGTTTTCATATGATGCCATGTAAATCTCTTAGATGGGTTTTCTT
The DNA here is from genome assembly GCA_039654745.1 of Houttuynia cordata. Taxonomy (NCBI): domain Eukaryota; kingdom Viridiplantae; phylum Streptophyta; class Magnoliopsida; order Piperales; family Saururaceae; genus Houttuynia; species Houttuynia cordata. The sequence continues at coordinate 40,267,979 of CM077503.1, read as the reverse complement.
ATTATTTTAAGCCCCAAAAGCCCGCGCTCTCGAATTAACCATAAAGGCAGCATTATTCCAATGTTTAGTTGGGTTACAGCTTCAATTAGAATGAACTCTGAATATCGTATTCAAGTCATTTTCCCTATATGTATGTCTTTTTTTTTGTTAGCTTCATTAAGATAAAGGGATTATCTAAGATTTAAATGCTTTGAGTTCATGTCTATTTATTTTTAAAGACTGTAATGTGCTTAGTGCATTGGTGAAACAGGGGAATGTGTAAATTAATTTTTGGTTTGCTGTGAAGTAGTTTCAGCCACTGAAATGGCTTGTGAGGACGCATGCTAATCCATCTTTTGCTGAATTAATTCTGGGAAAGTGCTGTTAATCTCTATTAATTCCTTAGAAAATGTCTGTCTATGTTTCTTTTCTTTATCACTGCACTTTAATTATTTCACTTTCTGAAACAATATATTCAATCGTTTGTAGAGATTCTGTTACCTATCCTTGATTTAATGCCTCTTGTATTTCTAGGTTTATTCCAAGGTACTCATATAATACTTTTCGTATATTTTAGTGGCATACAACTTAGGAAAAAGGAAAAATGAAGAAATTGTTAAGGCACTACATCAAAGCCTTTTTGGAAGGAGGGGAAAGGTAATTGTAATGTGGTACATGTGGTTCTTTTTTTAGGAGTCTGTAAACTGTGAGCTGTAAGTTGTAAGTTGTGCCAAGTTTTGCATGTCTGTATTGAAGGGAAAAATTATTGGTGGTTTTTCTGCATTGCAGGCATCTCAATGCAGGGCCAATGTATCTCAGTTTTCAGGTTTTGTTTGGCACGAGAATGAGGTATAAACTATATTTTAGTAGAAGCAAACTGAAAAAAGCCTCTCCTTAAAAGAAGATTGCTTTCCTTCTGATTGCTAGAAGATTCAAGATTTTCTGATTTATCCATCATAAGCGGGACTTTAACTCTCTTGGCTAGCTTTTAGCTTCTATTTTTTTTATATTTTAAATATGTTGGAAAAAAATTTATGGCGCACAATAATCTCTTGAAAGCTATACGAATGGAGCTAGCTATTCTTCAATTGTAAAAGTTATGAAGTTTGTTATTTGATTTGATTAATTTGTAGGCACTAAATGCAATTAGAAAAAATATCAAAGTAAAAGAGGACATTAAAAAAATTAGTATGAAGCTATTAGAACTCTACCATTTTATTTTACTTTCTTAAATAAGTTATTAGCATGAGGCAATCTTTGTTCCTTTGAGCAGATAAAATTTTAGTCTTTAAGATATGTAAGTTTTTTATTCAGAAAGTGAATTGTAGTTTTTGTTATCATGGTTCACTACAACACAGTGATCTTAGTTTCTTTATAGTTAAAAATATACATACTGTTAGGATGTTGTGGACCAATGTTTTTGCTCTTTGAGAATTTAAGGTTAGGATGACATTCCTTGGTATTGAAGATCAAATGTAGAGGTCAAAAGGTTATGCTGTCAAATATTTACATTTACTTCTTTTAGCTGTCGTACAGAGGCATGTGTGCAAGTAGATATTTGCTTGTTTGAACTTTTATAAGCATATTATAGGTGAAGCACTCATCTAACTCATGGGTTAGCAGTAAAGATGTTGTTTAAGCATCTGGAGTGACTTTGTGATATGCGTATCCTAGCTAAGATGAAGAAAAGTTTTGGGATGGAATGCCATCTATATATGTTTTGTGCTATGCAATACCTGTCAGCTTATCAGTTATTTAGACATCATTGTTTATAATTATAATATGTGACACATAATCATAATCGAGTAGTGCCTTTTCCCAACTATTTGGGGTTGGCGACATGGATCTTACACCTCCATTCAGGCCTGTTTTGTGCCAGCTCTTTTGTAAGAGATACTTAAGTCAAAGGCCATTCCATAATATATAATCAAAATAAAGGAAAAGGACAATTATCAATACATTCTCCCTGTATAATATGATTGTTTTTTTTTAATTAAATTTTAAACTTCAATTTGCGTGATTTACTGTATTAAACTATTGTGAAACAAGAGATAGTGTATTGAACAAATTATGAATCATCACAATGACCCATTAATTTTTTCAACTGTCACATTCAATGACACTAAGCAGAATAAATTTCAAAAGTCAACTTGATGAATGTTGGCTAACAGGTCACATGAAGTACTAGCCTTATCAACTTCATTTACTGTTGACATTAAAAGCTGTCATTTAATGTCTCAAATTTACAGTTTGAACATGATATATGTGGTGTTAGGGTAACATAATATATTTTTTACTTGGTTGTGCCTATAAAATTATTTGCTTACCCCTGCCCCCCCCACCACAAAGAAAATTTGTTAACATTATATGGGCGTGCTGTTTTCTTTTAGCCTGTGTTGCAGATAGTTTATGACACATTGTCTTTCTACTTCTATTTTTATAGTGTGTAAACGACCTTTTGTAGGAAAAACAAAGAATTAAAATGAAAGAGAAACTTGACAAATTGTTCAAGGGCAAGCTATGTGATTTCTGTGAGATTCTTGACATACCTGTTCCCAAGGCTACTGCAAGGAAGGTTGGTTCTTTAGATAGTCATAGAAATATTTTATTATCGTTTGGTAGTCATCTTTTAATTACTGTGAGATCAAATTTCAGGAAGAGATAGTGGCCAGATTGTTGGACTTCATGGCAGCTCCTCATGCCACAACAGATGTCATACTTGCAGACAAAGAACAGGTATGGCCCTTGACTTTCATTTCTGGGTCTAGCATAGGAGTATGGATCTTATTTTAGTGCTTTTGCTTGAAATGGTAATTTGTTGTGTGTTTATGCTTAACCCTGCCTTCTATCATTGTTTCACAGTAATCTTATCTCAATTACGAGTGCAAGTCGATTAATCTTGGTCTGCCTCTGCTAAAATTGAAGAGATGCGTTATCTGTATGCAAAATAAACTCACGATGCATCGAGAAAATTGAAAACAGGGTTTTTAAAATGCTTTTAAAGAACGATTTTTCCTATTCTTAATTCTTGTCATGTTGTTTCGATGTGCAGTCAAATAACAGTGGAAAGCGTAAGCGGAGGACTAAAACAAGTGCTTCAAAAAAATTTGGGGATCTAAATACCTCTTCAAAGGTTAGTTGTGCAATTATGTGCTACTATCTAGTCGGTATTAATCAGGCACTGTCAATGAATCTGACTTAAATGTTAGTAGCCTTACAGTTGGTTTATGTTTTTATTTAGTATTTTATTTCATTTCTTGTGATTTTGACAGAAATCGAGGAAGAGTGAAGACTCATCAAAAGCAAAGAAGAGGGAACTTGATTCGGATGATGAATCTGATGAAGATAAAGGAGATGAAGAAAATGAAAATGGAGTTCCAGATGAAGATGATGATGATGAACTGGCCGAGCAGTCTGAAAGTGACAAAGAGGAAAAGCATTTTGAAGAAGAAAATGAAGCTGAAGAATCAGAACCTTCAGAACAGAGCCTTAAAAAATCATCTAAGAGTGGTTCTGCTGGAAAAGGGAAGGGCAAGAAAGCTGACACTCCAAAAAAGGCAGCTTCTACACCTCAGAAAAAATCGTCTAGAAAAACATCAGGCAAACAAACGAAAGCAGGAAAATCGAGTGAAAAGAGTTCAGAATCTTCTTCAAGGAAGAGGAAAAATGAAACGACACCTAAGAAGAAACCAAGTTCATCAAAATCGCCTCAAAAGCAAAAAAGTGGTACAGTGAACTTCAATCATCAAATCTTGCTTCAGAATTTTGCATTTTATTTGTCCCCTTACTTTGCAATGTAGTATCCTCAAATAGGTTTCACAACTTATTGAATGTGGTAGTGTTGTTTTGATTTGAGAATGATGTTGAATGGCTAGTGAATAGTGATCTTGTAAGTTTTATTTTTTTAGTAGGTCAACATGGGAGCCCACAGCCTTTTAGTGGCCTTAGTGGCGAGTTTCAAAGTAGGATTAGTACTTAGTCTTTATAGGAACCGGAAGTGCTGGGATGGGCGATTGGGTCTGAAGGGAGCTTATTAGTGGCCAATTTGTTGAGTTTGGAAAATTATGCGGGGACACAAATGAGGGCAATGAATACTCAAATGTTTTTAACTAGGATAAATCTGATATTGCAGAAGGAAATCAATGATGTAGCGTAAAGTTGGGGGGTTCTTGGAAAACTTGGATAAAGGGGAAAAAATATCTTGAACAATTTTGCTGGTTAGTGACTTGAAACTTAACAAAATTAAAATTCTTAAATAACCTCTAATTGTTAGGAATGATCCTTGATTGTGATATTTATGAATATGACTTCCCTCCTATTACTATGAACTTGCACGTAACTTCTTACCATCTTTATCCAGTCCCATTGGCTCATATCCATGGTTAGCAATTTCTTTTATTGGACACATATTGGTGACCTAAAGATAAGATATATCGCAGATATATCTTAGATATTGTGGAAAAAAACGGTGGCCTAAAAATGATGTTTGACATATTTTGTCAATTTAAGCCTATATTAACATCTAAAACCACTAATAATTATAATACTATGTTAATGCACTTATAATGACACAAATTACACTCATTAAGCAGACAACATGATTAGTAGTGGGAAACAAATTTTAATTTGATGGTATACATCCAAATAAGACTTAGAAGCCAATATAGGAGATATATATCAATAATAGCTGGTGTGATATGGAGGTTGGAAAGCTGCCTGATCACTAGAAGAGTGAGTGTATATGAAATCCAAGTGGGCACAGTATTGCTCCCATATCGTCATCTGTTAGGTACTTAAAAACACATTCACATGGCTCTCATACTCATGCCTAAGCAGATGATGTAAGATCTCATATGGTGGGTAGGTTGTACTTGTTGTTATTGTGGTAAGGGTTTCTATTGACATGAATCATTGTAATTGTACTTAGATGCCTAGTTTTTGGGTGGAAGACAGAGTAGTGTCAAATGTATGGATTGTACTAGATGCCTACTTTTAGAGTGAAAGGACACAGGAGGAACTAAGCTGGGTTCAGGGATGGAGCCAAGGAATAATGGGTGAGAAAAAAATCACTGGTCAGATTCGACAGGTTATATCAGAAATATCTTAGATATTTTGTTGATATCTAATTTATATCTGAGATACTGAGAAAAAACATATCTTTCCCCATAGCTTGTATCGGTCAAGTGGCAGATACAGATATATCTTAGATATATCTGAGATATATCTTAGATATTGCGAACCACTCTCATATCTTGTTCTTTGTGAGCTTTTTTCATCGTCTACATGTAAGTTAACTGAACTGCAAGTCTGAAAAGGGCTAAAGTGACATTCCTCTAGGCGTCTCTTGGAATGTATAATTTTCTGTGGGGATTGCTGTATGCCATGTTGATCGGGATGGATATATTTGTTTTTTTGTTTAAAGCTAACTTTAAATACAAGGGTTGTTTCTGGTAGTTAGCTGGTGTGCATATGCTGAGGTCTAAGTTGTGGTTTTCTTTTCTTGATATTCAGTTTCTCTGCATTCGAAGGACTCTTTGTTCAAACTTTAGATGCCTAACTTAAGCAGAGATATCCTTTATTTTAGGTAGTTCCATTTAATATCAGATTTTTTATCAAGTAAAAGAAGCACATAATGGATAGTAGTTGTTGATACTCAATATTCTAGTAAAAAATTTGTCTGCTCGTCCAATCTTGGAACAAGGGATACCTTGCAGAGGTTCATCAGGGATGAAACCTGGAAATAAAACGAGAAGCAGTGTGATGGAGTCCTGGAATTTGGGGCAAGTTTTGTTTGACACCTTCTACCGATTATCTTCCGGCTGGTTCAATGGAATTAAATCTGAGTCAATTTTTCTGTGGGAATACATGTGGAGGCAAATAATGACCATTGCTTTTTTTTTAGGCAAAAGTGCTAAAGACACTTTTTGAACTTGCAGTGCTTTGTCACATATGGATGATTACATAGTGTGCCGCTTGGATGTCTTTAGGAAACACACCGCAAAAGCCTTTTTTTCAGAATTTTTTATCATTGTTTGCAGGATCTAAGGGTGGGAGCAGCAGGAGCAGAACCAAAAAAAATCAGCCCAAACCTAGTGAAGACGAACTGAGAAAAGCAATCTGTGAAATTTTAAAAGAGGTCGACTTTAATACTGTAAGTTCACACAAACAAACTGACTTTCGTGGCTACTCCATCCAACTGTGTAACATGTATCTGAAGACAAGCGCTCTGATATTTTAAGATTTTCTCTTCTTTTTCAGGCAACTTTCACTGACATTTTAAAGCAACTTGGTAAATATCTTTGGTGGCACTGTATATAGTTAGACAATAGTATCGATATTAACATATATTGCTTTTTGCAGCAAGCCACTTTGACGTGGATCTTACGCCACGCAAGGCAGAGATCAAGGGCATGATTCAGGAAGAGCTGACTAAGCTTGCAGAGGTTGAGTCTGATGAAGAAGAAGAAGAGGGTGCTGATAAGGATGATAAAGTAGAAGCTTCAGATAAAGACGGTGACTCTGAGTAGATAAAGCTCTATGAAAATGCTATTTGTTGCGAGGCTGTGTATCTTGATGCCTCTTCAGGATGAGTAAGTTTCTTTAGGATTCACTGGCGGTTCATTTTTGGCAGGCTTGGTACTTGTCATTTCTGTGGATAGCATGTTGTACTAGTGTACATGACATAAATTTATAGGGGTATTTATTCGTCTACTAGAGCTAACTTATAAATGTGTAATGGTGGCTTGTTACCCATGCGGAATATTTAGAGATGCAGCTAAAATTCGAAAGTTAGTGGACTATTCAATTGCCAAGAACCGAGGAAGCAAGGTGATAATGCATTATAGGGAACCTTGCAACCTGCCAAACGAATTTGATTTCCTTGTTGAATGACAAAATGTAGTTGTATGTGGTTGAAGGCTGATGATGTTTTTTATTGTTTTAATTTATTGTATTGCCAGTTGTAATTGTTGGTTAAGCATTGTGGATCTTGTGACAAAATTTTCTGTTTTGCGCTTCAGACTTGAGCAGATCACTCGCCTTTGAAGTTGATAGTTATCATGACATCATCCTATTATGAGGGTGTATGTCTGCTATTGCAAAGAGGCCATGGGAGAGAGGTTGAGGCCATGGTTTTTACGTGCTTCTGGTATATAATTTTTTTTTGGTACATTCTGAAATATAAGTTGCATTGCGCAAAGGTTGCCAAACAGAAAAGAGATTTAATGGTAGATTGCATGAGCAAGTCCTCGCTTTTTTAGTCGTTCGCGCAAAAGCTTATATGGACCTTTTATGGAGCCTTACACGAGCCTTACACGCTTTTGTGGTGGTCAGTGAAATTGTATCCACTTGTGGTTCCTGCGGTGGGCCTACATCTTCCTTCATATGAGGAGTTGCTACTCCGGTACACTGCACAGCGGTACAAAGCTCTGGCTCTGGTATTTTTATCATCTATAAACTCGACTAGGCGCTTTCGGGCTTCACGCTTTAGGATCATGCAGTGGCGTTTAACATGGGGTAGGCAGGTTTGGGTACCCGTATCTGACTGCCCCTACTCGCAGGCCATTGTATGTCACCTGAACTATTTCTTCATGGCCGGACAGCAGCAGATCGCTGTAAATTAAAATCCCTAGTATGGAATGACAGCCTTTATTGGTAGGGGCCGAGATTGGGAAGGCCAAGATTGAGCACGAGAGACCTACGTCGGGCTAAAGAGGCCAAGATCCTGGCTGAGGAGGCTATGATCTATCAGCCATGTGGTCGGGGGTGGTCGGAAAGGGAGACAATGATAAGTATGTTGTCGGAGGAGATGAAGAGTCCTGGAGTCAGGGCAGAAAACAGAGGACTCAGAGGTTTTTTTTTGCCGGAGAAATGGAAACGGATAGAAAATTATATAATAAATCAACGGAAAAAAATTACTAAAATAACTCACTGTAGAAAATAATTGTAGAATAGGGTATCTGATAAGCCACGCAGGTGCTAGCTCGGCCGCTGGTGCCTGCGTGGCTTTTTTTATAACTGACCCGAAAGGCATCGGTTGAACCGACGCCTTTCTTTATAACCGGAAGGCGTTGGTTGAATCAATGCGTTCGCTGCCCTTATATTTCGGGCTCGGGCTCAGCCGCACTGAGCCCTAAAATTTGTATTTTCTCTCTGGCGACTCCTCGGCTCTGCCTCCGCCTCCCTGCGCTCGCCTCGCCTCACTCCCCGTACTCGCCTCGTTCCCGTCCTCTCCGCGCTCACCCTGGCCACCGTCGCGCCTCGTCTCGGCGGCGACGTCATCGCCACCGTCTCGCCCAACTCCGCCTCCCCGTCCTCGCCCCGGCCATTGTTTCGGCTCGCCTCCTCGCCCCATCGTGCGCCTCTTCATAGGTAATATATATGTTTAATATATGTTAGAAATACGTATGAATATAGCTGCATCATATGAAATTGATTTTGTCATAGTTGTATAGTATTCGATAGTGTTTGTTAAATGTTTTGTGAGAAAATATGGCGGGAGAAATGGTTCCGTTTGTGTTAATGTATGGTGGTAGAATTGATAGAGGTGACTACGGAGGCGGTGAAAGCGTAGGATTATTTATTAATAATCTAAGTACTTACGAGGAACTACAGATGCAAGTGGTAAACAAATTGGGATGGGACCAAGGATTGTGGAAAATTCGTATGAAGTACAAGATGCATGTTTATGGCGGAAGGACTACCTTAATACCAATTGACGATGACAATTCTATGCAACAAATGTTCTATTTTGCACCTCATGTGCTTAGCTTCAAGCTATGTGTAGAGAAAGAGGTGTGCATGCCTAGGTTTGTAAATGATGGTGAAGGCGGAAGTAGGAGTGCTCGCAGAAGTAGGTCGAGTGGACACTCTAGAGGAAGGCATGTGGAAGATAATGAAGAAGATGATTTGTCTATATCAGTAGCATGCAACAAACCCCAACTTTCGCCTAGTTGGAGGTAAGTTTATTTTAAAAATATAGTTTAACCATTTAAATTACGGTTAAATGAATTGTTTATTAATGATGTTAGTTGTTGCTTGAATAATTTAGGCACACTGGTTCAAGTGGTCGGCAAGAGGGAAATGTGAATGATGAGGAAGACGAATGGGAGAATGAGGATGAGGATGGGGTCAATGATGAGCATGTGCCTAATGTGCCGGCTAATGATGTTGAAGACGTACGAGGAGAGGATAGTGTGCAAGAGATGGTTGATAATGAGGGAGATGAATTGCTACGGATAATTTGGATGATTTTGAGGAGGAGTTGCCATATGAGGAGGAGTTGCCATATGAGGAGGAGTCCCCATGGGCGTAACTAACAGATGTAAAAATAGATGGGGCAATTAATCAGGGTTTGCATGAGGAGACATATCATGAGGAAGCAATATATGTGGGGCAAATATTTCCTAATAAAGATGAATTTGTACATGCATTGAAGGAGTTTTTAATAGCGCATGATGTTCGATATAAAGTGTTGCGTACAAGTCCGACACAGTACACAGCAAAATGTCAATACCCTGCCTGCCCATGGAGAGTACATGCATCATTAATGAAGGGGATGAATCAGTTTAAAGTGAAGACGTATGGTGGCGAACACACTTGTAGAAATGCTCAGCTAGACACTGGTCATCGACAATGTACTACGGCGTTTGTTTGTCGGCATATATTACCCTCTATTAGAGCAGAAGTAGATATCCCACTGGTGGTTATTCAAGAGAGGAATAAGGAGACGTTTCATGTGGATATTTCATACACAAAAGCATAGAGGGCAAGGAATATGGCCATCAAAGCAGTGTACGGTGATTGGTTGAGTCCTATCGATTGTTGCCAATGTACTTGGAGGCAATAGTTAATGCCAATCTGGGAACTATTTGTAGGTTGGTGACGGCCCCAATGGAAGATGCTACGTGTCGACGGTTTGAGAAGGCGTTTTGGGCATTTGGGCCATGTATTGAGGGTTTTAAATATTGTCTCCCAGTCATAAGTGTTGATGCTACTTTCCTATCTGGTAAGTATGGAGGAACCCTTTTGACGGCGACTGCTAACGACATGCACAAGGGTTTGTTTCCTCTTGCATTTGGCCTTGTTTCGGGTGAGGATTACCCTAATTGGAGATGGTTCTTACGTATGTTGAAGGAACATGTTGACCATTCGAAGCGAAGGCGACCCATCGGCGATTTAGTTGGACATTAGTATACATATGATGCATATAGAAAGGTGTATGCAGTCGAATTCTTTCCGCCTCCAGATCGACGATCTTGGGAGGAAAAGTCACCTGAGTATGTGGTGAAGCCCCCAAGGGTGACACGAAAACCCGGTCGTCCACGCAGTAGGAGAATACGTAATGCAATGGATGGTGCGGGCATGATGACAGATGGTCGATCACACTACCATTGTGGGAATTGTAACCAACTTGGACATAATAGGCGTCAATGCCAAAACGCACCTTAAGCGGATTGGTACAAATTCTTACAATGATCTTTATATATAAATTTACTTGGTTTATACATTCTTTGAAGTTACAATAAATTGTTGGTTTCTTTGTAGATATTATGGACCCATGACCGATTAATCTCTCCGTCCTCACAGAGCAAAGCTCGCACAGATCCGATGGCATATGGAACGGAGAGGTATGTACATAATCATTATCTACTTAGTTTTGAATATTGTATAAATTTAACTACTTTTGTAATTATAATTACTTTTCATGTGTATAGGATCCCAGGTGCATTGAATGCACCGAGAACTAGCAAAACGTTCGCCATTGGGTAGTTGATGCGCGCATGTTGCCTTACATAGAGATGGCAGGTTTTGGGAACTTTAGATGGTTACAATATATCAGGATTGACAGGGCTCTCATCACTGCCCTAGTTGAGAGATGGAGGAGGGAGACGCAAACATTTCACTTGCATTTGGGGGAGATGACTATTACATTACAAGATGTTGTTGTACTACTCGGATTGCGAGTTGATGGCATTGCGGTAAGTTGCTCGACTGTGGGCATTGACTGGAATGAAGTATACGAGCACCTTCTTGGACGGGTACCTCCACGCGAATCATTGAAAGGACGGACTAGGGTCAGTCTTTTGTGGATGAGAGAGCAGTTCAGTCGCCTACCGGAGGATGCCACATAGATTGACATCGAGCAACATGCACGAACATATTTACTCTATATGATTGGTAGCACTATATTTGCCGATAGCAGCAGCAGCCATGTGCACCTCATGTATCTCCTTTTGTTAGAGGATTTGTACACTGCGGGACAGTATGCATGGGGCAGTGCCACCTTTGCCTACCTGTATAGAGAGTTGGCATTAGGGATTGCCAGGTGCGTCACCCTAATCCAGGTAAACCATCAGTAATCTTTCGCTACTATCTTTATTTCAAGTGTAACATTTGATTCATGCTGGGTGTGTGTGTCAAACAGCTATGGTCGTGGGAGAGATTGCATATTTGTTGTGTTCCAGTAGGGAACACGAACGAAATCAAATGCCATAGAAGAAAAAGGGAAAAGAAAGGAGAAAGTTAGAAAGAAAAGACAACTTTGTTATTCCATAACCTAGAACAAGGAAGACGACCCCTTTATAAAGAGAGCGTGCTTCCTAATATGGTAAGCCAGATCGTGGCTCGCTGATGGACCACTAATTAGCACTGATTATTCTCTATCAGCCCGTTACCTGACAATTAGCCTAAACGGGTCTGATTACAATTACATACGTAATCAATCAAATATCCTAATGAAGTAATGCTGATGTGATGGGCTATTGGGCTGCTTACGGGCCCACACTGAGCCTGGCCTGACATTCACAACAATCCACCACGCTTCGCTACCGCATTGTCCTCAATGCGACCAAGAAAGGATGTGGGGACCGTCGGTGAACATCTCGGTAGACGCGGCCGCAACGGTGGCATGCTCAAGCGTGCAAAAGAGGAGGAATCCCTTGGACGAGACGCCACCGGTCGGGCTCTCGGCGTGAGGAGGGATGGACGAGACGCCGCCGGTCGGGCTCTCGGTGTGAGGAGGGATGCGGCGCTCTTGGAGGGCAGTGGCGCCGTCAGATAAAATGAACTTGACAGAATACAATCTTTCGGCAGTTGCAGGGAAGGTAGTGTTCTGGGCGGCGGCGGTGTGTTGGAGGCGGTAGTCGTGGCAGACACGGTGGAAGCTGAGATGGGCGACGCCGATGGGGTGGTAGCACTTGGATCGGCTCGTCTCAAGGATGTCATGCGATTGTTGAAGGTCCGGAGGCAGCATGTAATTGTTGTCAAACCTTGGGTGCCACGTCGAATGGGCCCCACGTATTAGGACTGAGATGCCGCTCACGTGCAAGTAGCATATCGATGTCCCAGACAGCACAATAAAACCAACCCTCCTGGTATCTTCTGCAAGCCCATTGGGCCCCAGGTTGCTGGGCCAGACTGCCAAGATGCTCATGCCGGGGCCGATCACGTCGGGCTTCAGAATGGACGGGTTGTTCACACTCGGCCCACGAGAGGAGAACATAGCAACACCCAGGCCCCAGTTTCTCCCAATGGCAGTCCCGCCATAGATGATCTGGGTCGTTGGATTGCGTGTGGAAGTCACGTAGCTTTTGTGGAGGACCCCCTCGCAGCCAATCTGCATGGCGGGGAGGACGTGGATGTCCACCGAGTCCTCCGACTGGTTGATCTCCGCATTGGCGAGGATTATGGCGGTAGTGGAGGAGCGGCCATGGCCAACAGCGGAGGAGCTAGGGAAGTGGCCGGCGTGGGCATCCGAGTCTCCAGAGGCGATGGTGTCGGGGTTACCGATCGGGGCAGCGATGGCCGTCACCATATCAATGTGACCCATCGGTAAAGCCAGCGGCTAAATGGCAACAGAGGAGAGGAAACCTTTGATGGCGGCAAAGACCATGTGGCGGCCGACGACGAGGAGGCTGCCGTCGGATCGGAAGTAGGACTGGAGGAGGTTGCGGCAGCTGTCGAGGAAATCAGAGACGGGCTTCTCATGGACGGCGCGCATTTGGCAGACGGCAATTAGGGATGGAACCGGGGCGGGTTTGGGCCGGGTATTGGCATACCCGGCCCCGGAACCATTTTAATTCTTCAAACCCAGAACCGTCCCAGACCCACTACGGGTCCAGTTTCAAGGACCCAGACCCGCCCCGGTACCAGAACTTGAAACCCGGGCACGCCCCGCCCCGACCCGGTACCAGTTTTTTTTATATTTTTAATGTCATATTCATTAAACTATTAACTCCTTTAATTTTTTTATTAATAATATATATCTATAAAAATCCAAACTACTCAAATCAAGAGATATGAGTGCTTTCGCCCAAAAAAAATATTCATAAAAAAAAATAAATATGGGTCCAAGTATATGATATATATATATATATATCTATCATATACCCGGGTCGGGTCCGGGTTTTACATGAAAACCCGGACCCGACCCGACCCGACCCGATGGGTCGGTTCCTCTTTCAGACCCGGAACCGGAACCGGGTATTGCATAAGCAATCCCAGAACCGGCCCAATAAGGCCGGGTCTTGTCGGGTCGGGTAAAAACCCGACCCAAGTTCCATCCCTAACGGCAATCATCCGGATTCGGTTCTGCTTGAACAAGAAACGGGAGACCTGAGGGATGTCGGTGGTCGGATAGTGGAGGCCAAGGTGGGCGACGCCAAGGCGGTGGACGACGGCATTTGTTCGGTCGAGGCCGAGTTGGGTGGTGCCGAGGTGGCGATCGCCCTTGGACTGGCCGGTCTTGAGGATGACAAAGCCAAAGATAGAAATAGAGCCACTGACGAAGACTGTGGCGGCGGGCTGGAGGTTCATCTTATCGAGGATGACTGCACCGGCTCCAAAGGTTGGGGTTTTGGTCTCGTGGGCAGGTCGCTTGGCGATGATGGCGACCCTGGGCGGTTGGCCGAGGAAACGACCGTCATAGGGGTCGACGGAGGCCAGACTGACGAGGATGGATCTGTGAGGAAAGGACCTGAGCGTGGCCGCTGAAGCTGCGAAACGATCGTCAGAGGCAGAGGCGGAGAAATGTCGGTGACGGAGGCGATGGCGGCCTTTGCTGGAGATGCCGACGTGGATGTCAACCTTGTCGGGCTTTCCAGCGGGGGTGACGCCATTGGGGAGGACGATGGGGGCGAGGCGGCCCTGGCTGGGGAGGCAGATGCCATTCCTGTCAGGCTTTCCGACGAAAGTGGAGGTGGAGAAAGGCTCCGCCTTGTAGGTAAAGGCGAGCTTTTCCGGCGTCTTTCTGGAAGTGGTCGATCCAGCGGAGGTGTCGACGGCGACGGAGGCTGGAGAGGCAACGATCTCCTCGTGCACGGTCTTGCCGATGGCAGCATCCGAGACGGAGTTGACGGCGGGGCAGCTAAAGGTGATAGCCGTGGAGGCGTGGAAGGGTCTAGGGCCGGCGGATGGGTCGACTGTCGACGTCGCCTTCTCCGTTGGTCGTCGGCGACGAGGCTGCTCCAGTGCTGCTCGGCCGCCATCGCCATGTGGTCTTCAAGGATGCTACACTCGAAGCGCCCAGCAGATCAGAAGCTCCCTCTCGGTTTGTACTCCACTGTTTGCATTGTCTGCGACCAAACTGACAAGTCGTCAGATGCTCCTTTTTTCTCGAAACGGGAGACGCTGCCGGGGTGATTTCCAGAAGGCTGCAAAAAATGCGACTTCGCCGGAAAGACATCCACGGAGGCCGTGAACGGCTGCCCGTGAGATGGCATTTCCATCGTAGATTGGCACTGTTCTGATACCAATGTTGTGTTCCCGCATGGAACACGAACGAAATCAAACGCCATAGTAGAAAAGGGGAAAAGAAAGGAGAAAGTTAGAAAGAAAAGACAACTTTGTTATTCCATAACCTAGAACAAGGAAGATGACTCCTTTATAAAGAGAGCGTGCTTCCCCATATGGTAAGCCAGATCGTGGCTCACTGATGGGCCACTAATTGGCACTGATTATTCTCTATCAGCCCGTTACCTAATAATTAGCCTAAACGGGTCTGATTACAATAAGATACGTAATCAATCAAATATCCTAATGAAATAATGCTGACGTGATGGGCTGTTGGACTACTGACGGGCCCACACTGAGCCTGGCCTGACATTTACCACAATATTGGTCGTCCAAACATTCAGAGCACTCTACTAGATGATTTATCTCCGTTAGGAGTTCGGTATGTGTTATCTATTTAAGTTATTTGGTGATATTCTATTGGCATTTTAACTAATGTATTTTTCATCTTTTTTATGTTAGGTGGAATGCTAAAAAGAAAAAAATTGGAAATCCTCACAGTGTCCTCACGATGTGTAGATCTGAATTAGACTATCAGCGATCCGGCTAGGTATTGGTCGTTCATATTGTACATGTTATGAATATAACGAGTGTAAATAGGTAAAAAAAGTGACACGAATACCATTTTCATATGTGGTGTAGGTAACATGGCAACCATATTATGATGATGTGTTGGCGCAGTTACCTGCATTGTGTACGGATCGAGCGCATATGTGGATATCTAGGACGCCACTTATATGTGTAGACATCATGGAGATGCATGTTCTAGATCGGGTTATGTTGCAATTCGGGTTGGAATAGATTTTTCCCCCTCTTGGTGTGGAGTCGGAGGAAATTCCAGTTCAAGCACGAGGAAGGGGTAGGAATAGGTTGAGGAGAGTTGATTGAACATTTGTAATATTTCGTATAACCTTGTATACATTAACTATATAACTTTGTAATATTATTTTTTTTGTAAGTTTTTATGTATATATGTGTTATCAGGTCAAAAAAACAAATTCATTTACGGATTGTTGCCAGCAGATAGGCGAGTTAACCGACGCCTCTATATCAGAGCAGATTTTTTTTCTAAGGGGTTGAAAGGCGTTGGTTTAAATGACGCCTTTCGGTTAAACAATTATGGCGTCGGTTTAACTGACGCTTTCAAGTTAAGCACTTAAGGCGTCGGTTGAACCAACGGTTCTTGGTTACACTAGAAGGCGTCGGTTCAATCGACGCCTTATGGTTAAATACTGAATATGTCGGTTTAACCGACGCCTTTCAGATCAGTTATAAAAAAAGCCACGCTTGTCAGATACCCTATTCTGCAATTATTTTCTACGGTGAGTTATTTTTGTAATTTTTTTTTGATAATTTATTATATAATCTTCCCAGACGCAGACGCACGCTTTCCTGGGTGTAGGAACGGAGAGAGAATGGGTTTGGGAAGCAACGTCATCACGTATGTTGGGATGTCAATATTTAACGTAAAGAAAGCATTCTTCGTGGGTAAAATTGTGTGGAAGTTAAAGTAGGTGATGTGGCAAGCCTAAAATTACAAAGTAATTTTCCCGTTTGTTGCATGAACTTGTACTTTTTTTGACACAAAGGCTTGTACTTTTTATGGCACTTTGCAGTCGGGCAGTACTCCGTACCATCTTAAAGACCATATTAATCGCTCAAGTACTTCTCCCGTACCGTCTTAAGATCCGTCTAGCTCAATTTTAAGTGCATGAGCAAGATGTGCATGGCATGCCACATGGGATTCGCACCCACATGACACAAACGGTCGATCTCGAAGATCAACGACAACTATCCTAATAGCCTCCGCTCTATGGATTACCCACTAATAGCTTTGTACGCCGTACATCCAGAGGGGGGTCGACGGCGGGTAATTTTGGTGCATATTCCACGTCGTACGCCACGGCTCTTTGGCTTTCTGTCAAAACATAAAAATCTTCTGTTTTTAATCTCAGAATTCCTAACGTGGAATATGACAATAGGCTGACGTCATCACTTCAATGAGACAAGCTCAACCTCGGGCTAGACCAGCCACGCCCCGCGCCGCCCAGCCCGACGACTTGACTCCTCCAACGGTCAGGATCACCCAGCTGGAACATCCATCGCACGGTCCGAATTAGCCGAAAGAGCGGAATACTTATCGGGAAACCAACGGCGGAGAGAGTGCCACGCGGCACGGCGGATGCGGTATTAGAACCCAGATCCAACGGACCCGGCCGCTGAGCTCGCCCAACTGTCTTCCTGGTCGGTTGCTCTCCAGGCTTCCCTTGCCCAGAAAAAGAAAGTCAGTGCCCGGCGACGTCAGATTCCCACTTTCCAATTTCATCAGTTTTAGGTATTTCTGGAATTCTTGATTTCTCCTCCTTCTTTTGGCTTTTTTTTTATATTATTTTTCTGTATTTTATAGGATTTTTTTATGGCAAGAAGTGGTTCTTTGAATTTTGAGCTAGAAAGAGCTGAATTTGGGATTGGTTTGCTAATTTGGATATCTGGGTTGTTGGAAACTCTAAGTTTGAATTCTTACTTCTAGATGGGTTCATGTTTTTAACTGAATTGAATGAATTTGTTGTTGAGCTTTTAGTTAAAATTACTAAAAGTTGTTCTTGTGTAAGATCTCACTGAAATCAATAAGAATAGGATTATTGACTATCCCGCTCTAATTCTAATTTCTGGAATGTTTTTTGGATTATGAATTTGAATTCCTTTTTTTTTTTGGGGGGGGGGGGTGTGTGTTTAAAAAAGTTTGTGAAATGGGTATTCTTGGATCTTAGGAAGGACTGAATTTTTTAAACTCTTTTCAGTAACTTCCTCTTGCCTTGAACTCTGGTTTCATAGGTTTATTGTCTGTCATAGAATATGTACTTCTTTTGTTACATTTCTTTACCTTATCCAGTTGTTCTTCCCCAAAAATTTGGTATTTTTTAAATCAATTGTTTGATAATTCTGGTATATTTGGCTCAGCCCTCTGTTATAATTTATATGTCTTGATTTATGTTGCAGGTGTCCTAATATCCTGTTTCTTATGCAGCTGGTCGGCGATTTGGAGACTTGATTTCAGAGTTCCATTTGCAAATTGTAACTTTGGGATTTCCCACCAATTTATGAGTACTTAAGAGGAAGACTGAAAGAACCCAATTTGTCGAATTAATTATAATTTCTGTTGATCCATCTTCTGCATAGGATTCCTTATCTGTCCCATACCCTAATCCAGTTTTAGTTTCAGTGAATTTTTACCAATAAAAGAGTTCTGTTTATCAGCTGAATTCAAGCTTTGGTTGATCCATCCCTTTCATGAGAATCTGTTGCTTGCTTCTCTCTGAATTCCTAATCTTCTCAAATGCCATCATTTTGAGTAGACACAAGGAGAGGCGTTATCTTTTCCTCTGAGGCAACCCAAGTTTTGAATCGATTCAGAACTCTTGCAACTTTTGATTCCTTTCCGGAGAAAGTTTCTATTTTCCTTTTCTTCAGCCAACAAGTTCTTGTCTTTCAATCTTTTAAACTTTCACCAATTGATCGCCTAGTATAAGGAGCTCGAGTGATTTACCAAACAGCCGTGAGTTGATTAGTCAATGGCAGATTCAGACAATGAGTCAGGGGGGCAGAACAACAGTGGTGGTGGTGGAAATAGCGAGTTCTCCCCAAGAGAGCAAGACAGGTTCCTACCAATTGCCAATGTGAGCAGGATCATGAAAAAGGCACTGCCTGCCAATGCCAAGATCTCCAAGGATGCCAAGGAGACAGTGCAGGAGTGTGTCTCCGAGTTCATTAGCTTCATCACTGGCGAGGCCTCTGATAAGTGTCAGCGCGAGAAACGGAAGACCATAAATGGTGATGATCTTCTTTGGGCTATGACCACCCTTGGCTTTGAAGACTATGTTGAACCCCTGAAGATCTACCTCCAGAAATTCCGTGAGATGGAGGGTGAGAAGAGCGCAGTGGGACGGGGCAGTGAGGGAGGCAAGGATGGTGGAGGGGGCGGTGCTGGGGGGAACAGTGGGGGGCTCAATGGGGCAGGAGGAATGTATGGGGGAGCTGGTATGGGAGGGGGGATGCCTGGGGCTGCAATGATGTATGGCGGAGGGGGGCAGCAGCCAATGTATGCTGGTGGTGGTGGGGGGATGGGGTATCACCTGATGGCTAGTAAAACTGCCACCACTAATTCGGGTGGTGTGGCCGGCACTGCTGCTGCAGTTTCTGCAGGCCAAGCAAGGCAGGGAAGAGGATGAGGACCACCTAGATCATAGGTGGGAATTTTTTGTTTAGCAAATTGTTAAAAGTTGTAGATTTTTGTTTTTGTTTTATATCTTACATTTCCTTTTTTTAACCTCAAAACTATGATTTTGGAACATGGTTGGTTTTGGGGGTTAATGGAGGGGAAGATGGTGAAATGTGTAACATAGTGTAACTTTCTTTTTCTTTTGGAGCTTTCAGTGGATTAGTCTAATTGGGGGGACCAAACGATATGAAGGATTTCTGTATCGTAAAAAAGTTATGTATGAATTGTTTTTTCTTTCTGATAATCTTTTGGCAAGACGTTCAAACATTGCAGGATGTTGGATGAGGGTTGGTTGTAGTCGAAGCTTGACTTTCTTTCCTTCGTTCTTGTTCGGTAAGTGGCTTTGATTTTTCTTATGTGATGAATCCTATTCTCGGTGTGTTTCAATTATGTCCTTGACACTAATAGTTTATTTATTTTGGTTGATCAAATTCCTTACTTTGTGAGGAATTATATGACCTTGGTGATATTTTTTTGTCATTGCATTTTTTTCCACTTGAAGAAAGTGGATTTGGTATGGCCATGTTAATTATGAGATGTCGAAAAGGCCATAAGATGTCCTTGAACCCACATGTTTGAGGCAAAGCGCTAAGTTGTTATGATGAAAAAGTATGATGTAGAGGAGCCAATATTTGGTTAGGAGAAGTCAAATTCTTCCATACGGTAGTGGAATATTGCAAGTGTAATGATGAATGATGAACAATAATTTTCAAATTCTTCCATATTATAGTGGAATATTGTATGTGTAATGATGATTGATGAACATTAATTTTTACTTTGATGATGCCAATACTACCTGATTGTTGTCTATGACTGAAACAGGGGTGTGTGGATACAATGGAAACAGAATCTTGTCATTTTGAATTTCTTGCTCAAATGATGGAATCAATTCACTGGTGCATTCATGACAGATATTCTGCTAAAATTTCTGCATGATGGTAGTGATGGTCGATTATGAAGCACCTCAGGATTTCCATAATTGTTTGTAGCATGAAAAAACTACTCCTTCCGTCCAAAAGTACGTGTCCTCGTTAGAAAACCAAAATGATCATATTTTTGGACAGAGGGAGTATTCTTTTTGGCAATATATATAAAAAAACAGGGAGAGGAGAACTAGTTGGAAGGAATTATTTCCATAATACAAACTGCAGCAAAAAAATATAGGGGATTAATGTGATAATTTCCCTTATCGTTGGTCATTTTCCACCAAGATTCTTCGGGAAAATACATGGGGACCCGGTTTACTGCCTGCCCCACTGTATTAAAGTGCGCAACGGTTCGTGATGCCCCAATGTGCATGATGTAGGCGCATGCTAAATTTTTATTGTTACTACTCTCACTGTTCAAAAATACTCTTTTATTTGATAAAAAAAATTTGTTTTACTTTACTCTTCTTATTTAAGTATCACGGTCACGGATATATAGAGTTTTGTCATTAACTACTTTATGGAGGGGATAACCAAAAAATAGGTAGAGTTTTGGAATATATTATAAGAATTCTTATTCTTAAGTGGTTCACTTTAGAGAAGTCACGTGAGTAGGACCCCATAGCCCAATAAAAATATAGACTTTTTAAATCTATTGTGTAAATCTGAAAGGAGGGAGTTTGTGTTTTACATAGATCTATGCTCCTAAGGTGCCAAATGTAACTATGTAAGAGCAAGGCTCGATCTTCGAGAGAGGCCCTACCACCACGTCAATTGGTGGTCCGTCTTATTAATTATAGTAACTTTTTTCGTGATATAATTTTTCATGCAAACTTCATCTAGAGAGCTTCACTCATGACACTTCACTGATAAATGATATCCCACTTGGTGCCAATGGCCGCAGTCCCGCAATCACCACTATGAGGCCTACACAATTAAAGATGACACCTGGGATTGTGGATTTCCAATTCTTATTTGGGGTTCTTTTGAGCAGATCTACTCTTTGCTTACCAAGCAAAAGAGAAAATTTCATCTGTGAGATGAAATTTTGTGAACCTTGGTGGTGGGCCCCCTCTTTTTTTATTCGAAGTGGTGGACCCCATCTATGGGCATAGTTTTTTGTTTTTTTTGATAAGGACTTATGGGGTTAGTTAGTGAATGCTCACTTTGATGCCTTTGAGTTTTCTATATTGAGTCAATAAAAGTTATGCTCATTGCTTTTTGATACAAAAAGTCTTGCTCATTTAATAGGTACTTTCTGTCCTTTTTTTAAGACTCAGCATTGCACATTCATGTACTTTCAGATCTGCAATTTCAGCTGTATTTGCAGTTCTGAAGCCAAAATTTATGTGCAGACTGAACTTATGCAAATAAAAGTACATATCTGACCCATCATTTCGATAAGGACCCCATTTAACCCACCATAATTAGCATTCTCATCCTCGCCTCCCCGTCCCCTGTGCGTTTGGGAAGTTTTGTTTGACGACGTTTCCCGAGAATCTCTTGAGGAGAGTTAGGAAAAGCGCTTTTTCTTGCTGCCCGAAGGGACGAAAGTAGCTTTACAAGAAGCCGCTTCTTTACCTAAATGCGCAATCCCTCCATTGCCACTCCCTCCATGCTCGGACAATACTGTTAGTAATAGCAACTATATACCTAAATGGTCCACTTGAGTGAATTTACATTTCCACAACTCAAAGAACACTGTTTATACGCGCCTGGTGTACATGCGCCATGCTCTCAGCCGGGTCTTGAATCACTCACCTGCCTCCTGCTAGGCGCAAGCCATCAGATGGCATACGCTAGCTTTTCCACCGGCACTCCAAGAAATTTTTTAGTGTAGTTATGACTTCAAGCGGCATGCTAGCGTGGTGTCGGTCACCAATCGGACAAAGATACGCAACTTCATTGTGGCCTCACTAAACTCGTTAAAACCATCTGGGTGAGGCCCACAAAGGGTGCGTCTCTGTACGATTGGTGACCAACACCACACTAGCATGTCAGCTTGGTGTTGTAACTACACTGAAATTTTCTCCTCGTTACCAGCTTTACATCACTGCCATGATCTCCATCATCATGCACGTCAACAGCTTCAGCACCTCCAATTTCTCCCATTGTGGGAAGCAGCTAATTAAACGTCAGAAGTCCCGCCACCTTGTCCTGCACCAGCTTGTATGACGGTGGGTTTGGCGGAAAGAAGGGCGAACTTGGCCGCCGTCAAAGAGGCCGCTCCCCCATCTCCCCCACCCAAAAATTCGATAAAATTTGCACAAAAATTGATGATTTTTGTCGGCATCTTAGAGCTTAATTCTGTAGGTTGGGGTTTCAGGGCATGCTGTAAAATGGGTTGTCACTGGTTCGTGGAATGACTATCTGGGTTTGGGGGATGGGGAAGGACGGAGAGGGAGGAGAAAGGAAATGTCTCACATTTTTCAGACAATGAAGAAAGAAAATATGGAGATGTGATGACCTGAAAATTGGTAAAAAAAAATCGATTGATTGATCTAAATCAGGAAAGTAAATTCAAAATGGAACTCTTTTAATTTTGATTGAATGGACTGATGTGGTGTTATGATAGTTTTTTTAATTATAGTAGGAATGTGATTTGATAAGTTTCCAGTTTTAGTCAGGACTCTCTTTTGCTGGGGCTGAGCCTGATGCCAAGGTCAGGTATGGCGCCAGGGCTGAGTGAGATTTGTGTGACATAATAGTGTAATTCTTTGGTTAGTGCATTCCTAATTTGAAAAGGAATAGGAGAATGAGATGAATGGTGGAGATGTGATTTAGAGTTGAATTTGTTCAGTTACTAAATTACCTTGTGTAAATTTAAATTGGTAAAAGTGTAAAATTATAATTTATTTTAGACACCAAAAGGGAATGGGTGCCTGAGAATTTGAAAGCTAAAAGGCAGTTGCCTAAGATAAAGATGGATTGGTTTAGAGTTAGCACTAGAGAAGGAATTACAGTTAGAATCCAAATTTAATTGGGCGCGAGGGTAACTTTTGGAGAGACTTTTGATTGGACATATGACATGGTGCTTGACTCAGATTGAAGGAGGAGATTACACTTCAATTGGAAGTAGGAAACCCTAGAACCATAAATAAAAAGAGAGTTGGACGGCCATTGCATTGGCCGACCATTCCCTCTTCTCTCTAGTGCTCTTTCTCTCTTCCTCTCTCTCTCTCTCTCTCTATAATTCTCTTGACCCCTCTCCTTTCTCACTCAACCTCATCATCCTAATGCTAGCCAGCCTGTTTGGGCGACGAAGAGAACTTGTACGCGGTTGAATTTTTCTACAACGCGAGAAGGATTTTCATCGAAATGAGGTAGGATAATTTTACATCGCCTCTTCTAAGTTTTAAGTTTTTGAATGCCTAGTTTCCTTTTGATTTGGATGTCGAATAATGGTATTATTGATTATCCATATTCATGTTTATGATATCTAAATATCGAAGTCTTATTCTATATTATTTGGCTAAATTAATTTGTCGGCAATTGATGTTTAAATTTTTGTTGTTTATACTCGTAATAGAATGATGAGATATGTAAATTCTTGTTATTTCCTTGCTGTCATGCTCTTCTAGTGCACGACCTGTTTGTCCCATTAAAGTTGTCTCAGTCGGTAAGACTCTTATGTGTGTAGAAATGTGAATAATTGTTCATATTTCTGAATTAGACTTAAATAATGTCAAAATACAATTCTGTCGACCTAAATTCCTTCTGTTTGTCATAATTAATTCTGGATAGCATAAATAGGTATTACATAAAATTTATAAGAACCACTTGGGTATATAATTGATTAATATCGATCATGCTTAAATAGTGATACCCGACTTTTTTAGCAATCCCACTAAAGACTACCAACTATAAGTGGCTACAGTCACTGACGAGGCACGAAGCATGTCCCTGCGAAGTCACACTTCGCCACCTGATTCTTCTAGGAGTCAGTACCATAAAATACTTAATTCTAAGCAAGTATACTAATTAAATAAGATTTAAATCACAATTCGACCTACTAAGTTGTTCTCGAGTTAAAATAATGCTCTTGGCCAGAACTATTTATGCACCGACGACCCATGCTAAAACGGTAATAATTAATTCTACAAGTGTAAAAAATATGTCATTTTCTTTGTTGGATTCTAGACTCATAGGAGTATCTTCTGTAAAAATTTACAGTCCAGATTCTTCACGTACTGCCCGTGGGAATTTTGTAAACCCATTTGTTTTGTTTTTTAATAAAACATTGTTCTTCTTAAAAATCAATTTTCGTGTCTTTATTTTAACTTATGAGCTACTGATCTATACATGAAATATGCATTTTATTATCTCCTAAACTTATATTTATGCTAATATTTGATTAGAATTATTGCTATTTTATTATAGTTTTTGGTTTTGTAGGAAAATGAGAGCAAAGATGCAAAAATAGGGTAAAATAAGACTTCAATGGTTAAACCTTCATAACTTCGTGTGTATATTTTTTATTGGACTGATTCAAGTCTCATGTTAAAGTTCAAGAAGTCAGCTTTCCAACGCCACTGACCACGCATAATTCGGAGTTTGGAGCAAAAAGTTATGACCATTGGAAAATTGTGCTGCAGGATGAATAGTACCGATCGATCGGCTAAATGAGGCGATCGATCGCCTGAGAAAAAAATCGAAATTTTCGCGATCGATCGTCGCCGTTTGATCGATCGTATCTACTAGAAATTTTTCATGAACAGTACCGATCGATCGGTGAATAGTGCCGATCGATCGCCGTATACGAAAAACGCGATTTTGACCTATTTCGACTCGGATTTGGAAGGGGATTTCATGGTTTCTCTTCAAACTTATAAATAGGCCTTATGAAGGAACGTTTTGGGTATTAGAAGGTAGACTAGAAACCCTTGGAGGCTAGAGCAAAGGAGAGAAGAAGATGAAGAACACGATGGTG
This sequence comes from Houttuynia cordata, assembly GCA_039654745.1. Classification (NCBI taxonomy): domain Eukaryota; kingdom Viridiplantae; phylum Streptophyta; class Magnoliopsida; order Piperales; family Saururaceae; genus Houttuynia; species Houttuynia cordata. The sequence continues at coordinate 40,243,075 of CM077503.1, read as the reverse complement.
ATTTCTCTTCCAATGCGAGGCTAAACACCTTTCCAAGGCATAGATGAAGCCCAATAATCTGGTTGTGTAGTTTCTTTTCTCTCATCTTATGTTTTTACTCTAGTTGGTGTATGGATTTTATTGTGTAATCACCGTTAATTCAATAAAGATTTGTTCTTTGTACTCGAGAGAGACAAGAGTGAATTCTTGTGAGTTTCAATCCGAAGAATACTTGCGTATCCGAGAGGAACGTGAGTAGACTGAGGTGTTATATATCAATAAAATTTCATTGGTTTATACTCGAGAGAGATAGATCACAATTCCATGTTTTAATTGTTTTATGTGTTACATCCGAGAGGAGAACACTATATTTTGAGTTGACAAGTGTATGTCCGAGAGGAATATGCTAGCTAGGGCTGTCAATTTTGCGGGCTAGCCCGATGGCCCGACCCTACCCGACCCGCAAAAGAGCGGGTAAGGGCCTGAAATATTAGGCCTCGGGTAGGGCTCGGGCCTGAAATTCTAGACGTCTATCCCAAATAGGGTCGGGCCCGGGCTTGGCTAACGAAAGTCCGACCCTACCCGAAAGCCCGCTCAATCTTCTCCCGTGTGTATATATATACATATATCTAGAAAAAATCCTGGAAGCCCGACGCCGTCTTCACTCACCTGCCCTCCTTCTCGAGCTCTTCTGACTGAGAGCGGGAAGAGAGAAGGGGAAAGAGGTTAGATTGATCTTATGTCGTAGGGTTTTTGCGCTGCGCCGTATTGGAGCTGATCAGAAGCAGCTCTGGCTTTCTCCCTGGTATTCTTCTTCTTGCTCTCATCTTTCGTTCCTCTCCTGCTCCCTCCTCCTCGTGCTCTCCATCTCTGTTCCTCTTCTTCCGGATCACAGGCCTGAGGGGTGGTTCAATGCGCTTGAAGTCAAAAGGGTAGTTCCCCTAAAACCCTTTCAAAGCCTCTCCTTTCTCTTTTCTTTTTAACTTTTTTACTCATTTTGATGTTTATGATTAATGATTTTTTTTTAAAAAAGTATGATTGGTAGAGATCCATGTCGACTGCTGTAAATAGTTGAGAGAATATGCTACCCGATTATGATTATGATTTATGATTGGTAGAGATGTGTTTGATTTATGCAATCCTTGCTAATATGATTCCATGTTCTATTTTTGCTGAGTTATTTTCTCAATACAACTTTCTGTTATTTTTGTGTTAAGGCATCATCCTTTGTATTTTTCATGGATTTTTTTGTTAAGTTTTGCATTTATTTTCATGTCTTAAAAAGTTCCGTTTAATTTACCAAAAATGAAAATTATTGTTTTCCATGGACTACTTTTTTATAGCATTTCATATTATTGTGATTCATTTGCTTAGCTTTCCTTGGCTCACCGTCTATGTGATCTAACCAACCGACATGTATTTTTTGTTGAATCTCTCTGATATGCGGGGTTGCTTCCGGCGTCGATTTCTTTCACATAAGAGGCTTCTTCTTCATGTTCCTGTCGCTTAGACCCTTGAAAGCGTGCTTCATCTCCTGATTTATTCCAATACATGTGCAACTTATGGGGAGCCTGAGAAGATGCCAATTATTGAAGATACTGCTCAGGTGATAATAATAATCAGTGTTTTGAGAATTGTGGATTCTATAAATTTGAATTACAATTTTGTTAAAGATTTAATTTCTGCTCTTTCAAGGCTCCTATAAACCCGTATGAAAAAGCAAAGAAGATGGCAGAAGATATTATTCTTGATTTCTCATGCAATTTTGACATGGCTGTTATGATTTTGAGGTTTGTTGTTTGTGCATTTTCCATAAGTGATAAATGCAACCCAAGGTTGTGGTTTGGCACACATGAATAGGAGCAGTGTAAAGCATCTATTGCTGGAAATCTTCATCCCTCTTCTGTGAGTTTTGTTTTACTCTGATGTCTTCAATTTTTTTCTTGGATACAGAGAGCTTTAAATCAAGCGAATGATGCAAAATCAGAGGGCAACAAACTGTTCGGTGCTGGGAAATATGAAGATGCTCCGACAGTACATCCTTGCATTACAGTTTGCCCCTAATATGCCATCCTCCCTCCTTGGTCAATTTGCCATGCAAACAGTGGTTTATGTTATTCGAAACTGGTGAGTCGCAATGGATTATACATCTTTTTACATGACTGCTCCTTGTTCTTCTTTATTCATTCAAATTTTCATACAAAGAGGGTTATTGTGGTTTAAACTTGGTGATCCTTTACTGAACTGTACAAGAAGGCATGCATTGGGTTGCTTGGAAATGGAAATTTATTTGCGTTCTTTTAGGCTCTCCAAAAGCCCGAAAAGCCCGAAGCCCGACCCTAGCCCGACTAGGGTTAGGGTCGGGCTGAATTTTGGAAGTCAGCTTAGGGCTAGGGTCAGGCTAGGGCCAGGGTTAAGTTTGTTAGGGCTAGGGCTAGGGCCAACCTCTGGCCCTCAAAAGCCCGACCCATTGACAACCCTAATGCTAGCCAATTGGAAATCTCTATTCAAAAGAGAGAGAGAGACTTTACACTAGTTTATTGTGGTGGATTCGAAGCCTTGGTATTCCACATATTGATTAAATCTCAGCTTAGTTTAGTTTAAAGTTCATTGCTTTCTTAGTCTAAAATCAACACTGCTATTTTCTCTTGAAATTTGGTAAAGTATTCACCGTCCCTGAGGTTCGACAACCCTTATCAATACTCGCCGTAGTACAATTGCCTTGTGCACTTGCAAGGGTTTTAATTTTAAACGATCGGCTACCAATAAAAGTGACATGATTAATGCTGTAAATCATTATCTGTAATGGCCTAAGTACCTACAATTAATGGTAGGGATAGTAAGGCATTCTATAAATAATTATGAGGAATAAAACAATTACTATTAGTTTCATTGAAAACCAACCGATTGTATCCAAAACCCTATTTGATTGTACCCAGTTATATAATTGAAAGTATAACTTAAAACATTAAAATACTTATTATAAAAGCCTTAAAAAGCCCTTCATCTTTTTGGCTCTTGACTCTTGTCTCTCTTTCTCAAGGAATTTTCATTACGAGTATAAAGCATCGTTATTAGAAGTTTCTATTGAAGTTATTTGTTGTGAGCTAGTTGTCTCATCTACTTTGGTTGCAAGTCTTTGTATGCTTGCAACTTCCTTTTTTTAGCGTGATGATCAGTGAATCAATTGGCTCCTTTATATTATATTGATTGGATTCCCATACTTGCAAGGTTTCATATGCTTGCAAGGTTCTTGCCTATTAGTTTCCTCTGGATGAGAGATTTTATGTGCTAAAAAGTACTTGTCTTATGAAACTATCATAGTATGCTCATTAAGCCATGATAGACTCTGTCAGGGTAAGAGATTTCATATATTCAAAAGTACATGATTAAGAGCTTAGATTTATTTGGACTTTGTGAGACTTTATATGCTCCAAAGCTCCCCCCAAAGAGAGACAATATACTTACATTTTTAGACTGATTAGACATTATGAAAGGTCTGACAGTTTTCACTCATTGTGTCTGTGAGCACCGATGAGGCTTTTATCCTAGACACATGACAGGTTTTAAAGAGAAAACCCTTAAAGTACAGAGCATAGCAAGACTTCATATGCTTGCAATTGTTTGATAGTAGAAATTGAATATCTCCTTACACTTTGGATGTTATGGAGTTTGATAAATATTGATATCCCTTATGATGGTGACATTTCTTGTCTTCTTATTAATGAAAATTATGTTGTTCAGCTTCATATTATTTTGCTTCTGCATTACAGTGATATTTCTTGAATCTTCTTTATATATCTGTTATGGTTTTACATTCTACTGATTATATATTTGGAGTACTCACACATCCTGTGATGCAGGTCTAGTTGATAATTGAATTGAAAGAGTATGAGGAAGTTGGAGAATGCAAAGACAATATTAGTTAAATTCTCTATTTCAACTTGTTTTGCAAACCTTGTAATAAATGATAATTATGTCAATAACAAACTATGTTGGGTTATTGTTTTAGTACTTTATAGATTTTTTATTTAATTAATAGTCATATCCGAGGTGAATGTTCATTTATACATCTTATGATAAACTTTAACAATCTCCTTATCAATAATCAATCACTTCGCATCTATTTGTGAAATGTTTGTTCCTCAGCCCCGAGTCACTAGCTATATATATATATATATATATATATATATTATATATATATATATATATATCATAAAATGAAGGAAATTTGATACCTATTCTTTTAAAAAAGTAATGAATACTTGAAACACTATATAAATCAATTAATATGTACCATATATGGTGTAACATTAAGAACTGAATAGATAAACACATTATAATATTTTGCATGACTAGCAAATGTTGGGTGGTCTTGGGTTTCTCTTACCCCCAAAACAAGCTTGAGAGGTAAGGTTTTCCCTCTTAATTATAAACTATAAACTGACCACCGGCCCCTTCCACAATCATTGTGGGATAAACCCCAACAACAAATACAATGTAACTCATCACATATAAAGTGCTTTATACTTAAAGCTACCAGCCATAGCAATTGAAAATCAACTCAATTTACTTCTGAGAGATAAGAGAAGCAATTCAATTGAAAGTGCAAAATCATTATCCTATGTAGCTAGGTTGACCACTAAAGTCCAAGCTCTCTCAAAACCAAGCTTAGCATACAATAATGGTAATTACTAAATGACCTTCATTATGTTACTTTTGGCAGCCCTCTTTCACTGGTGAAATAGCCAGCCATTCAAAACTAGGAATTAGCTTAATTATCACACCTTTATTAATTAATGGAACCTTGAGTCTACTACTAGGGCAGGCTCCATGCATGGATTAACAAAAAAAAGTATTCGGTTAATATTTCGACGTGGGATAGCCACCTGCTCGTGGGCTATAAATTACAATGATTGAACGAATCAAGGAATTAAGAGGAGTACTTGGCTCTATTAGCTAATACATCTGGGGCCTTAGCTGCTTAGTTGCCTTTTAAAGCTGGGATCACTGTGCCATTGACTGTTGGATTCACATTCTGGCACATAGAGGCTGTCTCCCCTTTGGTGCCCTGGTAGGTCAAGCGGATGCCACTTAGCTCGACGTTCTGACATGGCACACTTGAGCTGCAAATCAGGTTCACTGCAAGCTTGGTGAAGGAGGTACCCTTGATGTTCTTGTATGTCACGTCACTGATCTTAACTCCTGATGGCTGCAAGTTAACGCATTGATCAGTGATCATGACTATCGTTATTAGGCTTGAATGATGGGATTAAGCTAGTAAATTTGATCACTTGGTGAATTAATTAGGAGTCTCAGAATGTTATAAAGGTACCTTATCAGTGCAGTGGTGCACTGGGCAATAGTTCTGGTCAATGATGATGGGGAAGGAGACCTTGTCCATGGTGATGTCCTCAAAGGTGATGTTTTTGGCAATGGAAGAAGGCGAGCCGGGCCATGACTTGATCCTAACGCCGTTGGTTGTGCCGGTGAGAGTGCAGTTCTTCACGTAAATGCCGTTGACGGGTTTTTCTCCCTGGTACTTTCCAAGGCTCCCCAGACTGCATGGAGCAGCCCAAGTAAGATTAAACATAACAAATCAGTTATTTCCAGGTTGTTAGGAAATAGATTGTCATTACTTTATTTCATAACGTGCAAGAATCCATCTTAGCACATAGACATAACTAAAAAGAAGATAAATGTGGTAACACATGAATATGTGCCCTCGCTCACGTGCGTAGACGTGTGCAGGGGCATCACTAGCTGTTGGATGAAGATCAGACAGCAAGCATTATTCCAAGGGGTGGGCAGGTGATTCAAACCCGGCTGCCCTATATTAACAATAATTGATTTGATACCATGTTAGATAACCGTTGTATCCTAATAGCTAAAGCTATTAGTAAACCAAATGCCTGCCATTATATTGCTACATATACATATATCATTGCTACCTGATGCCATGGCCGGGGCCGCACTGGATGTCTCTGATGTCAATATCAGTGTTGCCGTCACCCATGGAGATACAGTCATCACCGACTCCGATGATGGAGTGGTAGATTTTGACGCCGGTGGAGTCGCTGATATGAATTCCGTCGGTGTTGGGACTGTCTCCCGGGCAGTTGATGTGGAGGTCATGCAGCTTCATGTTGGTGCACTTGTTGATCCTCATGTTGAAGGCCTTAGCGTCAACCAACTTGATCCCAGAAATCTCTCCGTCTGAGCAAGAGATGACCTTGAGTGTCTGCACACCATTGTTCCCACACAAACACAATATTTTTTTATCAATATTTGGTAACAATAATATCAATATAACATTTGGTCAAGAAGATGGAAACAAGCAGGGTAACCTACAGTGGGGGGAAGCTTGCATTTTCTTTGTTTGGGGCATTTGGTCTTACTCCAGGCCTCGACAGCACCTTGACCATCAATGGTACCTTGTCCCTTGATGGCAATGCCCTTGATGTTCTGGAATGTGATCCAAGCGGTGGTTTGGAAGGCGGACATTTCGCCGGGGGCCTTGATGTTGCCCTTCAGCTCCACTTTGATTGGCCCCTCGTTGTTGCATGGCCCCTCAAAGGTGATCTCTCCCAGCAAGAAAGTCCCCTCCGGAACCACGAAGCTCACACTGCCCTTGTGCGCGCATGCTGCTTTCCATGTATCCGTGAAAGCCTGCCAGTTCACAGATACGTGCATGCAAGAAAGTAGAATAATTAGATTAGTGTAGTGTTTCACATACAATCTAATAAGTCTTTTTATTCTTTATATATAACAGTTGGTTACTACATAAAACAGGCTAAAATGGAGGCGTAAGATTTATATCTCCAATTATAAATTATTAGAAAAATGTGCTATTTGATTATGATTATGATTATAATATAACAGTTGGTTAATCTTCCAAGTGTTGTATTGTGGGGTCATGGTGAAATTTGCAATAGGACCATGGCATTGCAAATCTTACATTGGCCTCATTCTCAAATCAAGATATACTAGCTCACCTTGACATTATCAGTCTTTCCATTAGAGGATGCTCCATACTTGGTCACATCAAAGACTCCTGACCCGCTACTAGCAGCGGGTGGTGCTGATTCAGGTTCGGGCGCTGGTGCACTGGCGTCACTGTCATCACCTCCACTCTCTTCATCAGCCATGGCAACGGCGAGAGAGTCTGCGAAAAGAAATTCCCCATCATCACACCTCACTGGCTTAATGGCATGCTTAAGCCCAAGAAACAAAGATAAGAGGAACAAGACTCTCAAGTACTCCTTATTGTATGCCATGTTTCTTTTATGAATGTTTTCTCTATAAGTGTGTTGTATATCTTTCCTAGGGAATACAGCGTAGACGATGTCGACGCCGTCCTTAGGAGTACCACCGGAGGAGGTCGGAGGTGCTTGACTCTTTAAAAAATTTAATTGGAAGAAGAAATTGGTAAACTTCATATATAACTCCTCTTAACAGGTTCAAAGGAAAGGCTCCCCTATGTTCGAGGGAAATTCTCCGGCTTGACTTCTATTGTTTGCTAATTTTTAATCACAATCCAAATTAATGATTGGTGCAACGAGGACTACTCCCCCAAGAGATGAACCATTTCCCTTTTGCAAAATCATTTTTATTATTTTTATTACATGGGCCAGTTCTTTTCGCATAGTTTGTTGCTGTTTAAAGGTCATAGTTTACCCCGTCCATTGTCAGGCCCAATTATCACGGATAATAACTGCGTATTAGGAGATGTCAAGACTATACCATTAGACAGAGTCAACTTTGTTTTTGTGCCAAAGAAGACAACCGTATTTTACATACTTCCAGTCAGAGGGAGTCCCATGCAGTCACACAAGGTGAATGAGCCACATCACCATGAGTGCAACAAAAGCGCACTTTATAAAGACAGAAAAAAATGACTTTCTTTTGGACACATAAAGAACAAAAAGAAATGTCTAGTAAAAATAATCTATGTACATTTTGGTCTTGAAGCTTGACACGTCTCCAACAAAAGTCTATGCCACGTGGATATGAGCCATCGATCTCAGGATCGAACGGAAGGAGCATGCACTAGCCATTTTCCACAAACAGCTGGAACACATGTTCCATCTATCTGCCCATCGATTTTCAAGATTGACGGCGTGTGTTATGTGGGCGTAATTTCTACGTGGCAGGTCGGGCATTTCTCTTCCAACTGTGGCATTGGAGACGTTTGTTGGACAGATCCCTTGGACGATGATCATTCTCCTTCGGTAAATTATCGTTGGACAAAAACATTCTACTTAAACAAATATCTATGATCATGAAATCTGCCCATCTCTTCCATCATTCATACTAATTCCACAGGAAGTTTCTTGACTTTGTTTTTGTTATTGTGAGTCTTTGACTTTCAGAAAAATAATTACATGTTTTTCTTCTTATTATCCCTTATCTGAAATCATTTTGCAATGCTCCAGTGACAAATGAGTAGCAAAATCGCTACCACTGACCCCAATTAAGAATCCCATATTGCTATTTCAGAGTGACCGTCTTCAGTGGCACAGGCCCTGAACATACCCGTAGTGTTGAAGGCCATTGTAACTTCTCCTGTGGCAGAGACAGCAACAAGTCCAGCATCACCCTTTGGGACTTGCTGCTCTATAACATAGGCAGCAGCTTCCTTGAGAGAAAGTCCCTTGTACTCCATAAGCGCTGCAACATCCCTAGCCACAGTTGCTCTAATGATGGATTCACCTTTGCCAGTAGCTGAGACTGCACATAACTTGTTAGCATAAGTTCCTGCACCTATCACAGGGGTGTCGCCTATTCGTCCCACCATTTTGTTCACCAGTCCACCTGTTGAAGTTGCAGCAGCTACGTTCCCAAAGCCGTCAACAGCAACGCATCCGACAGTTCCAATCTGGTCGCCATCAATGTGACTGGCTTCTTCAGCTGCAGCTTTTGGAGCTGGTTGTGTGTAATCAATCTACAACGAATAAGTTCAGTTAGCTCATCTTGTTATCGTAAATCAGTGGTATCATACCGAAGGCCAATGCCTTCCCTTGAAGCTAGTATTGTTATTTAAGACGCTAGTAGGAGAAAGTAAATTTTCAACTAACAAAATATCAATGCTGCAATTGCCAAGGAGTAGTACTTCAGTTTCCCATTTATAGTAATAGCAGCAGCAGAACCATAACAGAATTGAGCTATGAAATTAAACATATGTCACATTCCACCTCATGGAAATAGACACAATTTGGAAATAAAAAGGCAGTCATAACTTTGATTATGATTAAAGTTTCAGAAATATCATGTTTTAATCTACCGCAGCAGTGTTCGTGAAAATTTATAGAAGCAATCATTGTCTCCAATAGCAACTACTTCTGGTTCCAACTAAATTGCCTACTGGAGTAAGAAATTGAATTACTTTACTGATTAAATAACTTTTTATCGAAGAAAAAATGTACACCAATCAAACACCAAGGATCTGGCATTACTGAGGGGTAAAATAATATAGTAAGGGAGTTGCATGACAATTATTTTGTAAATTTGGAGCAATAAGCTCGTAATCAGATGAGTGAATAAATTAGGTCATCGTTCTGTGCCCCTTTTGCATACTATATCAGCGGATTTCTACTACTTGTCTGACTCCATTTATAGGACTGAGTTAGAACACCATCTCATTCTTCATTAGTTGAGAGAATATGACAAGCAGATAATAGAAGAAGTATATTTTCCAAGAAACAAAAAGTTCAGTTCTAACAGCACTGGTGACGAAGAAGCATACCTGCACGCGGTGGGCTTCTTTGGCTTGTTTTAGTCTCTCAATGTTCTCCGGAGTTATGAAATGGCTTTCATCTGTAATCTCAACGCCCTAATCGAAATAGAGAACAGTAAATACTAATACGACCATCCAAAGTATCAACATTTATCAGTTTCTTTACAGACTGAAACACGTCATGACTAAGATAAAATATCATTAAACATTTGAAAAGGCCTGCATGTCTGAAATTGAAAAATCTTCGCACAGCAAGTGGAAGAACACTTCTATCAGTAGTTCACCAAGTGCCTGAAATTCAGAGACCATTTCTATATGGACAACATGATTTATAAATCTTTCATTTACCCTCACACGTATGTTCCCATTTTACAATCTAATATTCTTCAGCAGAAGTTAAAAAAGAATATGTTTCCAATTTAACCATATTCGTGAGGAGTTCAGAAGCAGATAGATATGGCCTGCACAGTTCAGAAGCAGATAGATATGATTCAGAGGACAACATGATATAAACTAAATGCTTTAAGTATCAAGCAATGGAAGCTGATCTTTCAGAAGTGTCTTTACCTGCTACATCCACTGAGTGAAGTATCACGTAGTGGGCAATAAATGAAGGGAAAAAACAACTCGAATGATCAAGAAACCAAAAGAGATTTAGTCATAGTGTCTAACTTGTTCCTTTGCAAATGCCTCTGCTCCTTCAAATGCAAGATAGATGTGTGGGGTTTTTTCCATCACAAGTCGTGCTAGAGATATGGCATTAACAACAGTTTTGAGACCTGAAACAGCACCACATTTTTTTGTTGTGCCATCCATGATACAGGCTTCCATTTCAACCGTACCATGTGTTGTTAAAACAGAACCTCTGCCTGCATTATAATGAGGGCTGTTCTCCAGTTCACGTACCTGGTAAGAACTCAGATTTAAAATGGAGAATGCTGACAAATTATATGTGCAGTAATTGTGGCTTTTCCTACAGTAAAGAGATAATCATATACAACAATTGAAGTATACAAGATGAAGAATGAAATACAGTGGAACTTATGCAATAGTTAGCAACCACTAGCCAAAATCCGAGGCCATAAAATAATGAAGTACCTAAAAATGGTGGCAACTGCAAGATCAATATCCTGAGGCAACATAATACTGTTATAAAAGAGTCTCTAAGGAAAAAGAAGGCAGATTCTGGTTTTTGCACCAAAAATTTAGCATCCATGAAAATTGCCATTGTTAGGCGAGTGAAATGTATGTATCAGCAAAATGAACAGGTAAGTTCATTCCTAATATAACTCAGGTAGCACATATATCAATATACAAATGCAGGAGCAGCACAACAATACAGCAGCTAAGATAGTCAAAATTGGTCTACAATGCAAAACTAGAATGTAAAAAATTACACCATATTATATGCAATTATCTCCTGCATATGTCAGATATAAGAACAGTGCAATTATCCCATGTATATGTCAGATATACAGACAAGGTAGACAATACAGAAAGCAAGACTGTTGTAAAATTTCTGAAATGCAAAGCCAGAGTACCTCTTTAGGCAAACACAGAAACGAATTAAGACTTAGGGGCTGTTTGGTTCATGAATCTGTCAGCAAATTCAGCCTAAATTTGGAGATAACTGACTGAATCATATTTGGTTCATCAATTTGGGCTGAATTTAAAATTCAGCCTGAAAGATAATTCTCCCCAAATTTAGGCTTAATTTGTGAATCTTCTCATGAGGAGATTCACCAAATTAAGACTGAATTGTGAATTTCCAATTCAGCAACCAAACGACATTCCCGTTTTACACCAATTCAGCATGAAAGAATTCTCTTTTAATTAAGCTTTGGATTCATTAAATTCATTAACCAAACAGCCCCTTAGACCACCAATATTGAATTTATTGAAAGAAACAAAAACAAAAGGAGCCAAAGCAAGTATGTATACAAAATAACATTACAAATATAAGTGTTCCTCACCACTGACCCCAAAGTGTGCTACCCCTCAAATGTCAAATGTAAGGCAATAATAAATACAAGAATAATAACTCGCAGAGAATCAGGCATAATAGATACAGTCAGAAACAATTAACCAGGTTGTCAAAATACAATATACAATTTCTAGCATTTATATAACAAAAAAAATTTTGTCCAAAAAGAGATTCAAACAGCCGTAAGGCCAATATGCACAAAGAGAAGGATCTTAGGGGCTGTTTGGTTAGTGAATTTAATGAATCCAAAACTTAATAATAATTAAGAGAGGATTCATTCATGCTGAATTGGTATAAAACGGGAATGTCGTTTGGTTGCTGAATTGAAAATTCACAATTCAGTCTTAATTTGGTGAATCGCCTCATGAGAAGATTCACAAATTAAGCCAGAATTGGGGGAGAATCCTCTTTCAAGCTGAATTTTAGATTCAGCCCAAACCAAACATGATTCAGTCAGCTATCTGCAAATTCAGGCTGAATTTGCTGCCAGATTCATGAACCAAACAGCCGCTAACCATTCGGCACCAAATTTTAAGGTTATCCTTTCAAATTCTTAACCATAAGAAAATATAATCATCTGCAAATACTAGCAATTACTCGTATAAAATATTGCTCGAACCCATATAAAGTCACCCCAAATAGGCCACCCTCCTACATCATTGTATTCATAATACATAAATGTAAACCAATATAGGTGCTGTTTGCTTCATGAATTTGGCAGTAAATTCAGCTTGAATTTGGAGATAACTAACTGAATCCTATTTGGTTCATGAATTTGGGTTGAAATTAAAATTCAGCCTGAAAGAAGATTCTCCTTCAATTCAGGTTTAATTTGTGAATCTTTCTCATGAGGAGATTCATCAAATTAAGACTGAATTGTAAATTTTCACTTCAGCGACCAAACGACATTCCCATTTTACACACCAATTCAGCCTGAATAAATTCTCTCTTAAAATTCACTAATCAAACAGCCCCATAGTCAGCGTAAACCAAAGTAGAATACATAGCCCAAAGACGTTCAATCAGAAAAGCAAACCATATACAGAACCAGAAGCAGTTCAAACATGCATTGGACAAGGAAGTAACCAGATTACAGGAGCAGTTGAGAGCAAAGGAATGGCACAATAACAAAGGGAAAATAGGAAGACAAGAAAGTACGACGAGCTCGACGACGTCTAAAGGGGAGTGGCTGGACTTGAGGGCCGAGACGCCGAGGTCAAGGCAATGACGGAGGGTGGCCTCGCGAGGCAGCCGGCGGTGGGGAGGCAAGTCGCGTGGGATGTCGCCCGCACCTCCTTGGATTGCGATCGCCCACCCCATCTTCACTTCTTCTTCAACCACCACCAATACTGCCTTGTGGCTGCTCTTCTTCTTTCTAGTGCTTCTTCATTCACCACTCCACTGTGGCTGGGCTGGCCAAGGGAGAAGAGTTCAAAACCATGTCATTCTCACCAACCAAGTTTGGACTCACTTAAGGACGACTGACAAGACAAGAAGCCGAAGACAAACATGGAAGTTAGAGCTGCTGTCAACCAGGGGCCCATTCCCTTAATCAAATGTTTAGTTTAATTAATTAACGTGTAATCTTTGGATCAACTTGTTTGGATTAATGATCAAGAGTCAACAACATATATGCTGGACTAAATATAAAATGAGACGAGTTTGCATGAGACCCATCTCGTGTACCCTCACAAGCTAAGCCATCTTAGATCTCACGGCAGGGTAAGTAAGTGTGAATTATTATCATAGTCAGATCTTTATTTGACGGCTCATGATTACTCGGACTTATGTAAGCTACATGAGACACGTCTTATTTAAACTTTTCGCTGACAAAATGGGACAGATGTGTTCTATTCTGCTACCTACCCATTAATCCCTGCTGCTTTGCTGATTACAAAACCTTTACTCACAAGCTAAAATGATCCAGTGGAACGGTTCCACAGGACGCTGGTGGAGCAGTCCATTAGATGTTTAATACGTGGTAATGCATGTTGGATGTCCAAATCTGAGTATCCAGTCATTATACCACTTGTATATGTGTCAAAATTGAATAGACCTCACCACAGGCCATATGGTGGAACCAATCCGTTGGATAATCTCTCATGCGACAGAGGGTTGCTTCGAAGATGGTACATGGTAAGAGGCTAAGGGTGGAGCCACGGTTTGGCAATTACTGCACCTCAACTTATGTTGGGCAATATTTTTGTAAATTTCTTCAAGTTAGCTGATTGGCTCTCCTCAAGAAATATGTCATACTCCCTCTATTTGGTCAATTGTAAGTGGATTTTGGATCCCTTCTGGCCTTGTACTAGTTGGAGTTTTCACTATTTAATAAAAAATAACTTTTTTCACATGGTGCTACTAAGGGGCCGTTTGGGGCGTGATTAAAAGCAAAATATCTATTGTGGATATTTTGCTACACTGTAGCATCCATGATCCAGGAGGTGTTTCAGCTGGATAGGAAAAAAAACATAGATGCTACAGTGAATTTAGAAAATCCACTGTGGATATTTGCTTATAATCACACCCCAAATGGCCCCTAAAACAAGACTTAGACATTTATGTGAGTACCACTGTTGGTATATTATGTGGTATATCTATAAAAGTCAAAATTTAACTTAGGAATTGATGAAGATTTAGTTTAGATTTCGCATGTAACAAAAAGTGTTAATTCTACTAAATAAGTAAATATTATGAAAGATGAGTTGAAATCTATGAAACAAAATGAAGTTTGAGATCTTATTGAATTGCCTGAAAGTAGTAAAAAGGTCGGGTGTAAATTGGTCTTTAAGACCAAATGTGCCTCAATATTGCACTATTGGACGATACAAGGCCAGATTTGTTGTCAAAGGTTTTATTCAAGAAGATGATATTGATTATAAGGAGATTTTCTCACATTTATTTAAGAAATACTTATAATTATTATAGCTTTTGTAATTCATTATGATAGAGTTACATCAAATAGATGTAAAAACTACCTTTCTGAATGAGAATTTAAATCAAGAAGCTTATATAGATCAACCTGAATATTTTTTCATTGAAGGAAAAAGAACATATGGTGTGTAAACTTAAAAAATCAATAAACGAACTTAAGCAAGTTGTTCGTCAATGGTATCTTAAGTTCAATAATACCATCACTTCTTTTCGATTTGTTGATCGGTGTATATACATGAAGATTAGTGGGAGAAGTTTATTTTATGATTTTGTATGTTGATAACATCTTATTTGCTACTGATGATCTTGGCTTATTATAGAAGAACAAAAAATTTCTCTCTACGAATTTTGAAATGAAGGATATGAGAGAGGCAACTTATATGATTGAAATAGAAATATTTCGGGATAGATCACAAGGATTGTGGAGCTATCTCAGTAAGCATATATCAATAAAGTTCTAGAGAAATTTAGAATGGAAAAATATTCATAAAGTGTTGTTCCAATTCAGAAATGAGATAAATTCAACTTATGCACTGTCCAAAGAATGAATTGAACGTAAACAAATGGAATGTAATCCTAAATTAGATTACAGGAAGGATGCAAATGAAGTAACAAGGAACGAAAAATTATATGCTCACTTATAGGAGATCTAATCATCTTGAGGTGATTGGATATTCAAATTCAGTCTATGTTGAATGTGTTGATACATGAAAATCAATATTTGGTTATTTGTTCTTATTAGCTAGATGAGCAATTTCATAGAAAAGTACGAAGTAGTTTATCATTGTTGCATCCAATATGGAAGTTAAGTTTATGACATGCTTTGAGGCCACAATTTAAGCAAATTTGTTGCAAAACTTTATTTTAGGACTTGGAATAGTCGGCAATATTGCACAACCGCTGAAAATTTATTGTGATAATTCTAGAGCAGGTCTTCTTTTCCAGAATGACAAGCATTATAAAGGGTGTTAAATATATGGAATTGAAATACCTTGCCATTAAAGAAGAAGTTCAGTAAAAATGTCAATTAAGCATATTAACACCAATCTTATGATTGCGGATCCATTAACTAAAAGATTGTCTCCAAAGACATTTAACGGACATGTCGAAAAGATGGGCATTATTGGAAAGCTTTAATGAGTTTATGATGTTTAATGTATTTGACACTTCAAGCTTATTTGCATATTATTTTTTATATTTATAGATATCCTATTTTATTGCTAATGGTATATACATGGATGTTTGCTAGGATTTAGTCTTTAATAGTGACATTACAATGGACCATTATTGAGCCTTTTCACTTATAAGTCATATTAAGTAGAAAACTAATATTGTGGTAAATGAAATGAACTATGTCGATTTAATGATGTAGAACTGTTATGACTCTTATTAGTCTATACTTAATGGTGATATTATGGTATAACCAATATATGTGAGATTTAATCTTTATGATGTGCATATTATATTTTATTTTATTAAATCATAAAGATTAATTTTGTCACATAGGCCGAGTGGGATAATGCAAGATATTTTGTGACCCACGTGTTTGTAGCTCGCATGCAATTTTATTGGTCAATATGAAAAGATAGATTTCTGACTTATGATATACACATTGATGGAATGTGTAGTTAAAATTGGTTATCTTAAGCGTATAGATAAGGATAAACATAATTATTATCTTATCAAGAAACCGGTTATCTCTATGTCTATAAAAGAAACACAATGTATTATTTTCCAACACATATTGTAAGCGTATTGTGGAATTGACATGCTAAAGGAGAGAAATCAATTTTTTCTTATGCTTGGATCTCTTCAAAGTTCTATTATAGCTTAATGTATGTGAATACCGTGAAGTTTTATATATTATGAATTATGAGTTAAATCTGATTTATCAAAAAATACTAACATGAGGGCACGACCACAAGTGTTAATGACAAGTGACAAGTCAGTGACATCTTCATGGTAACAGAGCTTCAATCGAGCTTTAATGTTGGATGGACGGATGGAGATGGTAAATTAGGCCATCTCAAGCCATATACTTGCATATGAGAAAACTCAAAATAACCCTTCATCACATTGCAGAGGACTGGTTCCAAGTCTCAAAACCAAGTAGGTATTACCAATCTGTAATAGATCCATTTTGTATCGATTGTGGATGATCTGCATTTTTTCTGAGCTTTTATCAAGCTCAATTTTTTTGCAAAATTATTTTCTCTATCGGTCTTATTATTATCACGTGTGTTTGTACTCCCTCCATTCCAAAATACTATGTATATTTGAGAAAATTCTCATTTTTGTAAGACCATGAACCCTACAAGGAAGTCACATGATTTCTTCTCCCTATATCCCCTCCAATTTGTATGCTCATTCATAAACCAAGTTCAAGTCGATCCTTCCAAGTCTTCTCTAATTTTGGAAAAAGGAATGTACATAGTATTTTAGAACAGTGAATGTTTCTAAATGTATATAGTATTTTGGAATCAAGGGAGTATTAGTTTATGAATTTTTGAATCAGCATAGATCTTTGAAAATATAACACTGGAAAAAAAAAAGAATAGCTATTTGAACGTATCATGTCAGTGTATGGTAGTTATGTGCATCACAAATTAGGTTTATGTTATAAGAAATTCTGAAAGGGCCCGTGAGGTCCGTGGGCAGCATGACAAATAACATGATTATCATTAATCCTACATTCTGCAACTGTGCTTATGCTTACTATATTGTGAATTAAAAAAATACTATTCCCTTCGTTCCAAAATATTATATACATTTGAAAATATTCACTATTCTAAAATACTGTATATATTTTGCCAAATTACGTGACTTCTTCATTTCAAAATTGGAGGAGACTTGGAAGGATTGATTTAGTTCGTGAACCAGCATTCGAGTTGGATGGGATATTACGGAGAAGAAGTCATATGACTTCCTAGCGGGCTTCATGGTCCAATAAAAATGAGAGAGAGTATATCAACATTAAGTTTCGGAGAAAGCATATACATGTTGCTCGCACCCATGGATGCTCGCATAACGCTCATCACAACGCACGCATGGGACATGTAGTCGCAAGCATTGCGCAAGCGTCCTTCATGCAAGTGCATTTCTTTTTGGAAAAACAAAATTGACTCTAATTCTTTCGGGAATCATGCTAAACTGACCTTATTAATGTATTATAAGGGAGAATTGCCTAAGGTCTTTGTATAAATCTTTGATTAATTCGACATGAATTGACTTTATTTCTTAATGACAACATACTTCTTCAATTTATTTAGAACAATTGGAAACCTTAATTCAGTTTTTGTACATGCATATCTGACTATGATCTTTCAATTCTAGGCAGTAACGTGCCATGGCGACATCCCAGATCAATCTGGATAGTAATCTGTGCGCACCAGCCGAAAAGGATGCCTCCCTTCCAAGTATTAACGGTTGGGTATCTCCAAGGCTTTTGGATCCCTGGTAATGTAATTCAAGCTGTAATGGGCATGCAGCAACATTTTAAAGCTCAAGATGATGATATCATGCTTGTAACCATCTCCAAGTCCGGCACCACATGGTTGAAGTCACTTGCATTCTCCATCCTCAACCGTGCCAACCTCAGATCTCCTCAGTTCCCACGCTTCATGGCTAACTCACATGATCTTGTCCCTTCTTGGAGGTCAGCCCAGTAGAAGTCTCCAGTCTTCTTCATTGTCCCAGGCTCTTGGCCACTCGTGTCCCCTACCAATTGCTGCCAGAGTCAATCAAACGTTTGAACTGTTGTATAATCTATCTTTGTCGAAACCCAGGAAACAATTTTGTTTCATTATGCCATTTTACAGACAAACTTAGATCCGAGTCTTATGAAGCTATTCCTATGGAAGAGGCATTTGAGCTATTCTGCAATGGAACTTCAGCGTACGGGCCATTTTGGGATCATGTGTTGGGATATTGGAAGTAGAGTATTGAAGAGCCTGAGAGGGTGTTGTTCTTGAAATCTGAGCAAATGAAGAGAGATACAAAGTCTCAGACAATGCAGTTGGCTGAGTTCATGGGGCACCCTTTTTCTGTAGTGGAAGAAAAAGCAGGGGTGGTGGAGGGGATATTGCAGCTATGTAGTTTTAATAGTTTGAGTAATTTGGAAGTGAACAAGACTGGAGTTGGCAAAGTTGGAGTTAGCAACATGACATACTTCAGGAAAGGTGAGATTGGCGATTCTGCGGCTCATCTTACACCTCGGATAATCGAGAAATTGGATTTAATCGCAAAACAGAAGTTAGAAGGTTATTGCCTCACATTTGAAGAACATTATTAACGGTAAATTTTATTATAGAGTACTATCAAATACAATACTACAAATTGCAACAAAGGGAAAAGGTTTATGTCTTAGTTTTATTGTACGATATATGATACAACTGAGTCTTCATTCAAGGGGAATATTCCTTTCCAATGCTGGCTGGACTCACTGGAGGAATTCCAGGGAATACAGGACGGCGGGGTGGGAATGGGAAGGGAGGGAAAGGGATTGGAAACACGGGCGGTGGCGGGGGTGTGAGGAATGGAAGTGGTGGAATGCGGAAGAAAGGTGGTGAGGATGGCTGGAATGGATTGGGAGGCAATAGAGATGGTGGTCGCAGGAATGGATTTGGGAAGGTGTTGGGTTGGTCTACTTCCTCTTCAGTAACTGTCACACTTGTTTGAGGATTTGTCTCAGAGGGAGGTTTCAAGATGGGGCTCAAATTTTGGAGTGGTGGGAGGTTTGGAAGCTGAGGGAGTTTTGGAATGGAAGTTATTGGTGGGAGAATGGGGTTTGAGGTGACAGGAGGTAGTTTGGGGTCTGGGTAAGGAAGGAAGGTTTTCTGATCAGAAGAGAATTTGGAGAAGGTTTGCGGTTTTGGCTTCTCATAGCATAGTTCTGGCTCTTTGAGTGGTTTAAATGTGAAGTAACCAGCGGAGAAGATGTGGATTCCCTCCTTGCTGGACTTGAGGTGGAGGGAAGAGGAAGTGGCTGAGGAGGCCACAGAACAGTAAGGCTCACTGCTGCTAAGTAACCTCACTGAGCATTTCTTTATGCTTCTGATGTGTTTGCTGACTTTGAATGGTAATTCAACACTGAATTCTCCATGTTCATCTGTTTTGACCTCCTTTCTGAATCCAGTGTCCCCACACTCCACTGCAACAGAAGCTCCTACAAGAACATCAGACTTTAAAGTTCGCTGGCTGTGACAAGATATATAGATATGAAGCATGTATGAATCTATGCTTGACACACTTAATCAAAAGATGATCTATGCTTGGCACACTTCATCAATAAAATGAAATGATACCTGAGATCAAATGGCTGCTCTTGGAGAATCCTTGGTGGAAGCAAGTGTCACAATAGACTGCGCCAACTAGCATGGCAGATGGGAGCTTCTTCCCATTTTTAGCCGCAGATGTTTGCAAGAGGCAGCCCCAGGTGAGGAGCAGTAGCCAAAAGAGTCTGACTCTGTCCATTCTCTGAGCTTGTTGACAATGAACTATACTTGATTGGTTGGTCTTTATAATGACCAAAGCTACGAGTTATTGTCTTCTTTGTTAAGGGTAGTAGAGTGGGTGTCTAGTATTGCCACTCTTGCATGTGACTTCTTGTGTTTTTTTGGCTGCGTGATGTAGGCCAGACCATATCTTCCTTCTCTGCATCACATTTAATTTTCATCTTCCTTTCCTCATGTGAAAAAGCCAAAAGGCCTGTTGTCGACATGCAGAAGTAATGAGGCTTCTAAGATATCATTAATACGTTGGATTGTTCCTAAGAATTCAAACATCTCCCTCATTCATACAATATGATTACAAGGAATAAATCACAATTGTATTGATTCCGGCAGGTTTTGTAGTCACTATCAGAAGTTGAGAACTGAACCAGAAAAAGATGAGAGGGTTCCTTTGCATTTAAATTTGCAGAGGGCAAGGCCGCAAGCGGAGAAGGTGTTGAACTGCTAATGCCATTCTGTGTCCCTAGACATTTGCCTTAATAAATGCTGGTTCTTTTCTTGAAAAAGTAAGGTGACAAAAAAGACATGCATTGGGTTCTACAGGGTTCACGGGACATGTTTAGTAGCAACAAATGCGACGAGCAACCACCTTCTGGATATGGTTTGAACTATTTATTTTATAATGACAAAGATATCGGGAAACTGAGGCAGACAAAATTTAGCTAGAAGACTCTTCTCATGCAAAATTTACACCTAGGAATGAAATTTCTAGTCTTCTCCTCAAATAGAACAGCAGTCAAGAGTCCATAACTTGGTGCTTCGTCTATGAATTGGGGAATAAAGTAATAAGCATTGTCCTCCTTGTAAAAAGTATGAAAAAAATGCATGTCTATGTTCTTGTTTTAAAAAGGTTTTAGCTTCACTTACTCTTTGTCTTAAAAAAAAAGAATCAGAAAAGGACTCCCGAGAGGTTGAAGGCTATTTGCTTCAGTTATTAAGCCACGGCCACATGTCAATGTTACTGGGAATTTAAGTTGTTAGTTGAAGATATGATGAGAGATGCAGAGGTTGACTCTGAGTCTCAATATTTGAAACATGTCTAATAAATTCTTAGCTGACAGTGATAAGAGCATTAGGAGCCAAATAAGCATGCTTGTCTTTTGAACTTAGTGATGAAAGTTAAGTGGATGTGATTGGGCTTATCCCTTCACGGGCTGGTTTGAAAGGAGGGAAGGTGTCACCATCTAAACTCTCACGAGGAAAGCTTATAAACGTTTGTGGACAAATTAATGGGTCTTATCTTGTCACATGTTAATTGTACTTTCTAACGTCTTTTTCATAGTTGTTGACAATTGGCATTGCTTTGCTGAATTTTATACCAGCATTTCAAGGGATATCTATATCCAAGAGTTTCTTTATTCCTCTGTTTTTCAGCAAATGAAAGAAGTTCACTTGTAAGTTGGACCTATAGGCCTGTGGCGAAACTGTTATTACATTGGTGTGGGTTTGTGAGGACATCGACCTTGAAAATAGTGCAAGTTAGGGGTCCAAGGTGGGACTCGGGACAGCATAAGTTCGAAGTTTGGCATGGCCTTACATTTTTTTTTATACAGGCATGGCCTTACATGTTAAATCAACAATGTCCTCAATTCTTTTCTTGTCTGCAAAGATGCCACGACAAAAAGGAGTTTCTTGTATAGCCTGGATCGAGATTTCCTCTTTGACAGACACGCAATTGTGTAAGAATTGGCATTCAAATAAAAAAGCAGTATGAAATCTAGCTTGCACTAGATTTTAGTGTATGAGATTGCCTCAATTGTTTTTGGTTTTTTACTTTTTGAATCAAATTGTGTATTAGAACTGACCATCAAGTAACTGCCTACAGGCACAACTCTAGGCCTGAATTTCGAAGTATTAGTTAATAAAAAGGAAAAATTATGATCTTGACCAGTTAGAAAATGCACTTGAATCTTAAGTATATGGACCAAAAGCCCCAAGGTACAGGTCCCAGCCACAAGCCCCAATGAATGTGTCCCGACTCGCAATTAGGTCAAGTTGGGTCGGTTTATCAAACCAAAAAAAATCAGGTTTGACTGGAAAATTATTTTTGAGTTCGGTATCTATATATATCAAATGTTTTCACCCCGCGCAATGGCATTCAGCCTGTCGTGTGGTGGAGTCCTGGGTTCGAATCCAGGCATCTAAAGTGGGGGATCTTACACCTTGGCGTGGATGAGTGTGGGTCACTGCCCTTGGAAGGTAGTTGTAAAAAAAAATCAAATCAAATCTTTCCAAAGTCAACAATAAATAAAAACCTTAACCTGGATGATGGCACATATTTTTAATCACATCCCGGGAAGATCTCAACAACATGCATCTTTTAGGCTTATTGTATGTGGGCAGGTAATGTTTTTTTCCTAACGAGGGGTATTTGAGTCCTCAACTGACCTCTTAGAGCATCGTATCCTGCTACCAATTCTGTCATACAAGGCTCTGTTATTAAATTAACTTTACTGCTACTGTATTAAGGAAGATATCTGTGTACCTTTGTAAAGATGATAAAACTGTAGAAGAGTTTATGATCGAATCAAGCGAAACACTTTGTCCTTAAGACAGAATTCACCCTCCCTACGGTGCTTAGGACTCTTGGGCGTCTGCCTCCCAGGATAAGACGATCAACCAAGTATTGTAGGAGCACTCCAAACAATACGCGCAGCGAACCACAAGTATGCAATGCTTTCACAGAATGAGAAGAGGAGGAAGAAGAAGATGTAGGAAAAAATTCCGTACAGAAAATCCGTTTTTACAAGATTTATAGAAATCCCGTTAAACCCCGTTGAAAACACACCGTTTCCCGTTAAAGCCCGTTGAAACCCTTTTCCGTTAAACGGACGCGTCCGTCCGTTAACGGTCATAATAAAACGGACCCGTTTTGGTTGAACCAAAATAAATTAGAAAACTAAACCATTAAATTTGTCCCAAAATAATATTTTCTTGTTGACCCAACCCAACCCAACCCAACCCGACCCGGCCGGCCGGCCGCGCGTGCGAACCGAACCGAGCCGAGCCGGCCGGCCGGACGGACGGCGGCGGCGGCGCGCGCGCGCGCGCGTGTGGGTTAGCCCACTTAGGTGCATGGGTCCAACATCTCTCTCCCCCACAAAAGTGGGGTGGCCCTTGGGCCTAACTTATAAGGCCAACCTTGGACCTTATATACCATCCACAACCCATCCTTGGTGTGGATGTGGGACTATTCATCCTTCACCCAATTCACTCATTCATCTCATAGTAAGTGGGTTGTTAAACATGGGTTAGTTTTCTCTCATTAATACCCAATTATGGGTTACAACTAACACCCACTACTAACAATCCCCCACATGAATGAGAATTGGCTGGATAATTATGAAAAAACTATGCAGAAAACTTGTGAAAGCAAATATTGAGAAGATCATGCATGGGGGAGAGGTAGCTTTCGGCTTTGAACCTTCCCTTGTGAATACTATCGGGTTTACTGGCTAATCAGTGAACGTGATGTCTTGAACTGTTCAGCCTTTGATGTAAACCAAGACAATAGAAGTCACACAATCACTTCTCAGACACACTGTGGTTCTCATGACTTTGTTCATTTTGGCCCCGAACAAACCTGGTTTTCATGAGTGCTCTAGAAGATTTAGCCTTAAAATCCTCATAGAAGTGGCCCCTTCCCACTCATATAGGTGATTCTCATTAGGAGCATCCTGCAATACCCCACTCGAACTAAGTCAAGCTATGAGAACCATTAAAAGCAAAGCTTATCCTGATTCATTCAGCAGACATCACTATTTCATCATAGGAATGGAACGAGATTTTATCTCCATAGTGATTCCCCTTGAATCCCCCACAATTCGGTTGTCCCTTTTGAACCTAGATCTTGGGATCTCCAGTCAACTAGGTTGGGTTGCCATTATGGTGATTCTTAATG
This sequence comes from Houttuynia cordata, assembly GCA_039654745.1. Classification (NCBI taxonomy): domain Eukaryota; kingdom Viridiplantae; phylum Streptophyta; class Magnoliopsida; order Piperales; family Saururaceae; genus Houttuynia; species Houttuynia cordata. Next base: position 40,219,031 of record CM077503.1, on the reverse strand, counting down.
TATAGGCTTCAAGCCCATTCCCCTCGATGAATTGCTCACTTGTTCTTTGGTCAAACCCTTTGTAAGCGGATCCGCAATATTTTCTTTTGACCGAACATACTCAATGGAAATTATTCCACTGGAGAGCAATTGTTTTATGGTATTATGCCTCCGACGTATATGTCGAGACTTACCATTATACAGGTTACTTTGTGCTCTTCCTATAGCAGATTGACTATCACAATAGATACATATAGGTGGCACAGGTTTCCCCCATATTGGAATATCTTCTAAAAAATGACGAAGCCACTCAGCTTCTTCGCCTGCTTTATCAAGTGCAATGAATTCTGATTCCATTGTGGATCTTGCAATGCACGTTTGTTTAGAAGATTTCCAAGACACTGCTGCACCTCCAAGAGTAAAGACATATCCACTTGTGGATTTTGAGTCTCTTGTATCAGATATCCAATTTGCATCACAGTACCCTTCTAGTACTGCTGGATACCTTGTATAGTGCAGTCCATAGTCCAAGGTATATCTTAGATATCTAAGAACCCTGACTAGAGCCTTCCAGTGATCTTCCCCTGGATTGCTATTATATCTACTCAGTTTACTTACTGAGTACGCAATGTCCGGTCTCGTACAATTCATGAGGTATATGAGACTTCCAATAATTTGTGAATATTGGAGTTGTGATATGCTCTCACCCGTGTTTTTGCTTAAATGCAATGTCACATCCACAGGTGTTCTCGCTGGACGATTATCATTCTCATTAAATTTGTCTAGGATTTTTGTAATGTAATGAGATTGAGATAATACATATCCATCAGATATTCTAGTGATTTTCATCCCTAGTATAACATCTGCAACACCCGTATCTTTCATGTCAAACTGTTTGTTTAACATCCTCTTAGTAGCTTTAATGATATTATCATTGCTACCAATAATGAGCATATCATCCACATAGAGGCATACAATAACATAGCCTTCAGGTCTAGCTTTGACATAAACACATTTATCACATTCATTGATTTTGAATCCATTTGACATCATCATTTTGTCAAATTTTTCATGCCATTGCTTAGGTGCTTGTTTAAGCCCATAGAGAGACTTAACAAGTCTGCACACTTTGTTTTCTTTACCCTGTACAACAAACCCTTCAGGTTGTTCCATATATATTTCCTCATTCAAGTCACCATTCAAGAATGCCGTTTTTACATCCATTTGATGTATTTCAAGATTATATAAAGCAGCCATAGAAATTAACATCCTAATGGAAGTTATTCTTGTGACTGGTGAGTATGTATCAAAATAATCTTGACCTTCCTTTTGCTTGTATCCTTTGATAACAAGTCTTGCTTTATATTTGTCAATTGATCCATCAGCCTTCATCTTCCTCTTGAAGATCCACTTGTATCCGAGAGGTTTACTCCCTGGTGGTAGATCTACCAACTCCCAAGTGTGATTTTGCATAATGGATTCAATTTCACTATATACAGCCTCCTTCCAATATTGTGCTTCAGGAGAGGACATTGCTTCCTTAAAGCTTTGAGGCTCATTTTCTAACAAATAAGTTAGAAAATCTGGACCAAAAGATTTTTATGTTCTAGCACGTTTACTACGTCTAGGTTCATCATCTTCTCCCTCTTGGTCTTCACTAGTGTCTTTTTTTTCGACATCCAAAGTTCTTTTAAGAGAACGTTCCTTTTGTGTTTCCCACATGTTTTGAGGTAACCCAGAACTTTTAACATGGCATTCATCATTTCTTTTAAAGTTCAATTTTTCCTTTCAGCAACTCCATTTTGCTGAGGTGAATACGGTGCCGTGGTTTGGTGTATAATACCATGTTGTGAACAGAATTCACCAAAAGGTGATTCATATTCCCCACCTCAATCACTTCTTAGAACGTTGATTTTCTTGCCAAGTTAATTCTCAACCTCTCTAAAATCTTGTGGATGAAACACAGTGATAAACACCGCTTAAAGGTTCGAGATTTGTCACTAGACTTATCCTTGCCTCATCATGGCCTACAACACTTGCAGCTTCACTGTGAGTGGGTGTTGCTGCCCCAACTTATCAAGTTCCTTTTCACTAGCTTAAAGCTCTGCGCATAAAGAACTTGTACGATCCCTATTCGATAGGTTGAGCTCCTTTAAACGAACCACTTTGTTCGTTTCTTCTAGACTGGGCAACCCATGTCTAAACTCAACTGGTCCAAGATCCCTTGAACCGAATTGGTTCAACTTCTGATCCGACCCGAATCCCCCACTGATGACCGAAATGGCCATTTAGAAGGATTTCTTTTAGTTATAAGTGTAACCCAGATGGGTCCGGTTTTCTTATTTATCAAACCAGACCACAATTGTTGAACCGACCCATCATCTTCCCCAAAATTTCTCTGAAACAGATGGGTGCGTCCCAGCCAAGCACAGAGGGGTGCGTCCCCCTCTCCGACTCAATCGGCCCAACCATGGCTGCCCCGTCGACGACGAGGACGAGGAGAGCGCCAGCCGCGGCGTTGGCGGCGGAGGAGGACAGCTCGCGGTGGATCCGCTCCGCTCGTCGAGAACTCAGTTCAGCAGCTGCGACTCGGCCACTTCGTGGAGGCGCAGTTCATAGAGGCGATCGTCATAGCGGTTGGGCTGCGACTCCGATGGCCTTGATCCCCTCGGCGGTGGTAGCCCGACAATGATTCTTCCGGGGGCCCAAGTTGATCTCTTTCTCTTTCTGAGAACAGAGGAGTTGCTGCTCTATTTCAAAGCCAAAAAACTCAAAATCATTCATACCAGATATGTTTTCCGTGATTTCACCAATGGCGGCAACGAGACGACCACCATCTCGCATGTGCACTTCGGCATCGATGGGTCGGCGAAGTCGTGGCCGGAGCGCCAGTGAAACTATGAGTTCTGGTGGGAGCAGGGGACGGAGCGTGGGATCGTCTGGTTCGACGAGCCGCCTGGGTCTGATGTGGCCGGGACTGGGTCGGAGCTCAGGCGATGCGGAAGACTCCCTCGACGGCATTCATTTTCTCCGCCCCGGGCAACCACCCGATTGCTCTGCCAGGACTCAAAGGCCCTGCCTTTGCCTTTTGTTGTGACAGTGCTTGTGCAGTGGAGGTTTTGCCGGAGCCGGGATGGTCGCCACCGCTCGGCTAAGAGCAGGTCAGTAACGGATCTCCTTCTGACAGATACTTCAGGGCCGATAAGCCCCGTCTGCCGTTCGTCTCCATCACCGTATCAACGTCCGGGTGAGTTTCACTTTCATCCCTTTTACAGAGATATATTTACCCTCGTTTCCTCGTTGTAAACAAGACCACAGAAATCACAATACAGTACATTACAGTACAGCAAGTAAAAAATAACAGGGAAATTCTGTCTTAAGATTGTTATTAAATTAACTTTACTGCTACTGTATTAAGGAAGATATCTGTGTACCTTTGTAAAGATGATAAAACTGTAGAAGAGTTTATGATCGAATCAAGCGAAACACTTTGTCCTTAAGACAGAATTCGCCCTCCCTACGGTGCTTAGGACTCTTGGGCGTCTGCCTCCCAGGATAAGACGATCAACCACGTATTGTAGGAGCACTCCAAACAATACGCGCAGCGAACCACAAGTATGAAATGCTTTCACAGAATGAGAAGAGGAGGAAGAAGAATTGTCCCAAAATAATATTTTCTTGTTGACCCAACCCAACCCGACCCGACCCGACCCGGCCGGCCGGCCGCGCGTGCGAACCGAACCGAACCGAGCCGGCCGGACGGGCCCACCTAGGTGCATGGGTCCAACATCTCTCTCCCCCATAAAAGTGGGGTGGCCCTTGGGCCTAACTTATAAGGCCAACCTTGGACCTTATATACCATCCACAACCCATCCTTGGTGTGGATGTGGGACTATTCATCCTTCACCCAATTCACTCATTCATCTCATAGTAAGTGGGTTGTTAAACATGGGTTAGTTTTCTCTCATTAATACCCAATTATGGGTTACAACTAACACCCACTACTAACAGGCTCAACCATCATACACACCGGCAAATCTAGATATAATCCCAGGTGGATGGCCAACGGAGATGAGCATTTAGATAAATCAGTCACATTAGACGAGTATTCCAGTTAACTCAAATTATGGAGCTTTCACCTGTCAACCAAGTAAAGCGATTTAGCTACCCCACACCTCCTATGCACAGAAGGTAGATAACTAGAATAATACATATTTAGTTCTCAATCCTAAAGTGGACAATCCAACTGAAGCCTCGCAATTTCGGCCTATTGGGTTGTGTAATTTCTCATATAAGGTTATCACTAGAATCATTCTCAATGATGCAGAGATCGATGGATAAGATTGTTGCTCCATATAAATATGCTTTTTATTAAAGAATTATTTCATACAATGCACTCAACAAGATATCGGGTGAAAAAAGGAGGAGGCACATTTGCTATTAAGGGGCCGTTTGGGGCGTGATTATTGCAAAAATATCCAGACTGGATATTGGATATATACTGTAGCATCCATGTGGATTTTTACATCCAGCTGAAACACCTCAGCTGGATATATAAAATATCCAGATGCTACAGTGTAGCAAAACATCCCATCTGGATGTTTTGCTTTTAATCACGCCCCAAACGCCCCTTAAGTTTATATTGCATAAGCATATGACAGAATCAAATGGTGCTTTTTAAGAAAAGTGCTTCTTAAGCTGGGATTTCATTCATTATGGGTTCAGAGAATATTATTTTGTGTCACCACGGTCTCTTATAGCTTACGTCTCAATGGTTCTCCTACACCTTACTTTCATCCTCAGCGTGAACTTCGTCAAGGTGGTCCGTTGTCACCGTATCTATTTATCTTGGTTCATCAAGTGTTATCTCAGGCGTTGCTAACAAAGGAACAAGATGGGAAGATTCAAGGTATTAAAAATTTCAAGCAAGCTCAGCCTATCTCTCACTTGATGTATGCCGATGACTTGATTATGTTTTTGAAAGCAACAACTAAGAATTGCAAGGAAGTTAAACTGACTCTAAATATTGCGGGGCTGCGGGACTGAATATTAATACCGGCAAATATCGTGTATCTTTTAGTCCCAATGTTCCAACTGCACTTCGTGGTTCTATTCGGGAAATTTTTTATGTCCCCTGGGCTGAGCCTACTACTAAATACCTTGGAGTTTCAATTATGAAAGGAAAGCTGCGGCATGACTGTGGTGAATTGTATGCTAGCGGGCTGGAAGTCTCATTTATTTGGTCAGGCTGGTAGAGCAACACTTCTACAATCCACTTTAACTTCTCTGCCTGTGCATTGGATGTCCGTTTATCGTCTTCCGGTTGCAGTCACTAATTATATTGATAAATGTGCACGTAATTTTTATTGGGCAAATAACTCTTCCCAGCTGCACACGATCAACTGGCAGCTCTTAACAATGTATCATATGGCAACCGCTTTTGCCTTTTCAAAAAGTGGTTTTTTAACAAAATGGTTTTTCTTAACGTTTAACGTAAAGCTAAATCGTGACACATATGATAACGCCCACTCTGAAGCGCTTTTATGAGAGCCACCCCTAAAGCCTATTTGGATGAGATAAATTTTAAAAAATAAATAAATTACTCATGTGATGTTTTTACCCTTAATGAGATAAAGAAAGATTGAATCTTGACATCAATATGTATTCAAAAGGCACAAATTTTAGCCATCCATCAACTGTCTATTAAAAAATCTACGACTCTCCATCATCCTTCAACTAATTTTAGTAGAATCATGTTCTTCTTAACTAGCCATTCATCAATTCCCCATTTGTGTTATATAAGCACTTTTCAGTGTTACTTGTCGGCTAAAGATGGTGGCTTATATGTCACTGGTGGCTTATATGTCACTGGTGGCTTTTCATTGTTACTTTTCAATGTGCTGGTGGCTTGTCACTGCCTCTAAAGATGGTTCTCTTCAGGTATGGGGTGGTGTGCCAGTTTGTGCATCCCATTATTAGAGCTCATGGGCCTGTAGAAGCCACTAGTGTATGCTTTACGAAGGATGATATATATTCAAATTATACACTTTATTAACTCTAAAATTTATGTTTATGCTAGTGTTAGAATATATTTAGTGTTTGCTAATGTTATTTTTGGTTTTTGTAGGAAAATAAGAATAAACTACGTATATGGTGAAATGTGACCCAATGGTTGAATCTTTATAACTTCGGTTTCATATATTTGATTGGATTGATTCAAGCTTCATGTTAAAGTTCAAGAAGTCAGCTTTTCAACGCCACCGACCGTACAAAATTTGGAGTTCGGAGCAAAAAGTTATAACCATTTAAAAATTTTAACGCAAAGCAGTATGCGATCGATCACCCTTGTCTCGATCGATCGTAAGTACTGTGATTTTTGTTTTGAAGGTTGCAATCAATCGGCATATGAAAATATGAAGTGAACGATCGCAAGACGCCGTGAAAAGATGAAGAAAAGTAGCGATCGATCGGCAAACTTAGCGATTGATCGTCGTACACGAAAACCTAAAATAGAGTTTTTTTCAAGTCGAATTTGGAGAGGGGTTTCGTGGTTTCTTTTACCCTATTATATAAGCTTAGAGATGGCTAAAAAACAAGGGGGATTGAACAAAAAAAGGACGAAATTTAGAATTAGAGAAGGAGTCTTTTGACGGCAAAAGAAGAAGAATTGATTAATGCCAATGAATACATCAAAACAGGCTTTGATTTTCTCTTTCTCTATGTCTAGCTAAACTTCTTATCAAGGCTAGATGAAGCCCTAAGCTTGTATTGCTACTCTTGATTATTTCATTTAATGAAAGTTGATATGATTTCTTTTATCTATGCTTAATGCGATTTCATGATTTCTTATCTAGTACTTGACCATAGACTTGTAAGATTATGAATGAAATTTGATCTTAATAATTCTTGCGTCTAACCAAGAACAAGCTTATGTTAATTCTATGCCCTACCAAGGATAGAGTTAGCTATACTAATTTACTTTGAATGAATTCTTTGTGTCCGACCAAAGAACATTGAGTGCGTTCAATTGTAAATCGTGTGTCCGACCAAGAACGCGAGTTTCTTGTCACATCAACTTGCACGAAATAATATTTGAGAGTAGTAATTGCATGTTTAGAGGTGGATTTGCAGCCTTGGTATTCTCATCAATTTGATTTCTTGTTAAAGTTCATTTCTTTATTTTATTAAAATCCAAATCTTTCATTAGAATTAATTTAGGCTCTATTTGGTTGCCCAAAAAGAACCTGAATTCTTAGATCCAGCTTCTTTTGAGAAATCTCATCCCAAAAGAATTCACTTCAACTTCTTCCGGTGGCAAAAGCTGTAATTTTAGCAAAAAGCCAGGGGCTTTTGTCGTTTTTTTTACAAAAGCCCCTGGCTTTTTGCTGAAATTACAACTTTTACCACCGGAAGAAGAAGTGAATTCTGAGAAGATTTCCCAAAAGAAGCTGGATCCAGCTTCTTTTTGGGCAACCAAACAGGGCCTTAGAATTGGGTTAATCAGCCAAGTCCTTTGGGTTCGACCTCGTAGCCACTAGCTTATAATTAATCTCGTACGATTGCGAGTAAAATAGTTAAAAATCATAACAATCAAAGGACCAGGGGTATGCTAAATACATTTGATACAGGAAGGTTAGTTAAACAATATAGCGGGGCCATACACATAGGGGTGCAAGCGGGTTGGGCTATTGCGGGCCGGAAGTTGGCCTGACCCTAGCCCTAAGGCAATTCCAAAAATCCGGCCCGGCCCTATCCCTAAGCGGGCTTAGGGTTGGGCTGCGGGCTATCGGGCCTTTCAATTGGCATAGTATTTTTGTGATCCAATCCGTGATCATAAGCCCATGAAAGAACTTGGACATAATCGATTCCAAGTACAACAAGGGTAATTGCAGAAGAAAATCTCATAAAACATTAATCCTCTGCAATAATTTGTTAGCTATAACAATTGAAAAACCAGAAAAATAAAGATTAGATATGTGTAATAGAAGGCGGTCCCAAAATTGGAAAGTTGAAGTAGATGCTACAAAATGTACAGTTCTGAAATGGTCCTACTGATCTACACATGAATTATGCATTTTATTATCTCCTAAGCTTATATTTATGTTAGTGTTTGATTAGAATTAGTGTTACTTTAATGTAGTTTTTGGTTTTTGTAGAAAACAAGAGTAAGATGCAGAAATGAGGTAAAAAGTGACTTTAATAGTTAAATCTTCATAATTTCGTGTGCTTATCTCTGATTGGACTGATTCAAGCTTCATGTTAAAGTTCAGAAATCAGCTTTCCAACGCCACCGACTGCGCGCAATTCGGAGTTCAGAGTGAAAAGTTATAACTATTTGAAATTATAAACAGTAACTACGATCGATTGGCATTTCATACACGATCGATTGCCAAAACCAGAAAACAGTGTTAGTAAAGGAAACGATCGATCGGCACTTAAAATGATCGATCGTATCTACTGGAGTTTTCAGATGTGCGCAATACAGTAAAAACGATCAATCGAGAAGAAAAATGATCGATCGGCAGGCGAGATGAAACGATCAACCGACGCGACAACGCAGGAATTAATGAAGTAAAGTGATCGATCACGAAGCGATCGATCGGCAATACGGAGTGATTGTTCGGTTTATGCGGCAAAACCTAAATCAAGCCTATTTCGACTCGAATTTGGAAGGGGACTTCGGAGTTTCTCTTCAAACATATAAATAGGCCTTAAGGGAGAACGTTTTGGGGGATCTTGAGTAGAATTAGAGGCTATAGCAAAGAAAAGAAGAAGAAGAAGAAGATGATGATGAAGAACTTGATGGTGATTTCTTATTCAATGCAAGGCTAAACTCCTTTCTAAGGCGTAGATGAAGCCCAATAGACTGGTTGTATAGTTTCTTTTCTCTCATCTTATGTTTACTCTAGTTGGTGTGTGACTATTTATTATGCAATTAAAGTTAGTTCATTGAGTTTGTTCTTTGTACTCGAGAGAGACAAGAGTGAATTAATTAGATTTCAATCTGAAAGAGCACTTGCGTATCCGAGAGGAACGTGAGTAATCTGAAGTGTTACATACTAATAAAGTTTCATTAGTATATACTCGAGAGAGATAGATCACAGTTCCATGCGCTTAATTGATTTATGTGTTACATCCGAGAGGAGAGCACTATTGCTTGAATTGACGAGTGTATGTCCGAGAGGAATACGTTATCCAATTGGAAATCTATTTTCAAGAGAGAGAGAGATGATACACTAGTTTATTGTGGTGAAATCGAAGCCTTGGTCTCTTCCATATTGATTTAATCTCAGCTTAATTTAATTAAAGTTCATTATTTTCCTTAGAGTAACTACAAACTACAATTTTCTCTTGAATTTGGTAAAATATTTAACCGTCCCTGAGGTTCGACAACACTTAATACTCGTTGTAGTACACAATTTCCTTGTGCATTTGCAAGGGTTTAATTTTAAACGATCACCTACCATCCCCCGTGCCTATGACAACAGATTTTGAAGTCAAACAATCAACATATGACTATGAGACTGAGAGTTCACCCTTTGAGACTGAGAGTTCACAATCAATATAAGATGGTTTTGTTTGAGGAACAACAAACAAAACCAATATAGATAGTCAATTTGAAAAATTTGTGTGAGACTGAGAGTTCACCCAGCTAGCAAGCAGGAGAATGGTAGGGACCACAAAAAGGTGAAAGCAAACTAGACAGTTTCCTGTTCACAGGTGGAAGATACAAGCAGAAACAAAAAAGATTAAACCTCGTGGTAACAAATTTACGATCCAATATAGATAGTCATTTGAAAAGGACCAATGAAAATAAGGGATAATTACTTTAACATCCTCTGAGTTCACATAGATATGATTTACTCGAAGATACATATATGTAGCTGAGATTGCTCTCACACGCGAACTAGTTTTAGAGCCAAATGCATTCTGCTCATAAGGACTTGCAGTAGTCACAATTAATTCATCGTCGTGAACATTTGTTGTCCTTGTTGTAACTGCTGTCAATTGGCTAGCTTCTTTTGCCTGCACATGGTTCAATTACAAATATAATACCCAATATCACACATACAAAAGATAACAAGGAGAAGTTTGACAAGAGCATTTCAAAATATCCAAAATACCTATTTCTCAATTTCCGCAATATGTTGCCTCTGTTGAGAAGGTGGAGTGATCTCAGCCCCTAAAACGATATCACGAATCTCTGATTGGGTGAGTGCGGATGTATTAACATTATTCTTCTTTGCGTACTCTGATAGTATCAGATCTCTCAGAGCAACTTCCACCTGCTTTATAGGATGAAATAAGATATTGCCCCAACAAGATACATTCATTTTGACACAACGAAAAGGGATGACTAGCGTAAAAACTAAAATTACCTTCATCCACTGGTCATCTGTGAGGGATGGCCAGATGTGATGTGGTTCAGTAACGATTGTCTTATCGGGCTTTAATAACATTTTTGCCTTCTCATTTTTCAATTTTTAAGCATGCCTGGAATGACAATTGCAATTCACTTCCCTTGATAACAATGTTTGGGAAATCAAGTAAATGAGCCTCTAGAGGATCCAACATGCCTTTGCAAGTAACAATTATTTGCTTAGGCTGCTCTTCAACAGGCAACAACCTAACAAATGCTGCCACTTCTTCAGCAAGGGGTCTGCAATTGGGTGGAGAAGCCGAGAGGAGGACTGAGGAGACTTGGAGAATGGAGAAGTCGAGAGGCGACCACAACTCACGAGGAGACCTCAGACTTAGGCAGTCCAGCAGATGAGAAGCCGAGAGGACCGAGGAGAAGCCAAAAGTGGAGACTGGAATCTGAAGAAGCCGAGAGGCGAGAAGGCGGCCGCAAAGGCTAGGGTTTGCTTCTCAGCCGAGAGTGGAGAAGCTGAGAGTAGGGGTGTTTCCCATGCGAGAGGCGACTGCAACTCGCGAGGAGATCCGAACTGAGGAGTGAGGAGTGAGCACTGAAGATATCTGGAATGAGGAGTGAGGAGTGAGGACTCAGGTCTGGAGAAGACGAGTCACGAGAGGCGAGAAGGCGGCCGCAAGGCTAGGACCGAGGTATGGAGCTCTGGAGAAGACGAGGCACGAGAGGTGAGCTAGGGTTTGCAAACTGGGCCACAATTCAATATATACATATACAAGTTTTTTTTATCTGGGCCTACGGACTTCCTGGCTTAACCCTTTTTTTTTATCTGGGCCCTTACCCAGCCCTAAATTTAGCAGGCTTAAAATTTTGCGGCCCAGCCCGACCCTATGCCTTAAAATTCTAGCTCATAACCGTAGTTTTACAGGCCAGGTGGGGTCGGGCTTGCGGGCCGGCCTGCAAAAGTTGCACTCCTACATACACATGCAGTTGCGCGCCTAGGTTTAACTTTTGCTCTAATATTTTATGGTTATCTCATGCTTTATTTGGAATTTGAGTAACCTATTTAAGCTGTAATGTTCGTCTATATGTAGGTTGTTTTTAATGAAACAGAAGAATTTGTTTTGTCTTTGGATGAACCAAATAATGAGGTCAGTACTTACCTAGTAGTTGCACATGTGATATTGATTCTTCAATATGTCCCTATTGACCTCGGTTTGGTTTTCAATATGAAATAAATTAATCACTAATTCCCACCCATGTTTGTCCAGTCCACTCCCTTTCATGTATCCCTTAGACATTGCATAAGCCATATGGCTGAGGAAGGCATAATGCAAGTATTTATCCCAACTTGTTATTTTAACAGTTTTGCTTACAATATTTTGTTCATCAATGTTGTCATTATCAAGCACATATCCACGGTGAATATCCATAACACTAGCCTACAAAAACCTTCTCGCCTACCGTTCTACAATGAAAGACATATACAATTTTTAAATATAAATCGGAAGAAAATTATAAAAAGTAAACATGACATGCTTCGTGGGAATGAATAAGTAATAGGAAAATAATCTTCCCTCATATTATATAGCATTTTTTCAAAGCATCATAAATAACCATCCACATTTATCTATATTAACAAGTAAAACAAATATGAAAGCCATACCTCCACAAGTGTAAGGACCAAGAATCAATTCAGCAACACCGCCTCATAGGGAGCTTCCAACCTCAAGACGGACAACTTGACATCGAATAGCCGAAGAACCTACAACAAAGACCAAGAAAATCTCACTATTTTGCTTCTCTGGCAAAAAAAATCATGAACATGCATGCGTCATTTAATCTTGGATGGTAATTTTTCAAGAATAGGGCGAATTTATTGAGTTTTCAGTTCTTCTTCTTCAAGTATAACACAATTGGAAGTTCAATAGTAGTGAATTCTCAAGCAAAAAATAATAATTTTCTTTAACGATATTTGCATATCCGAAAATGCAAATCTCCCATTAAAGCTATGATTTTTGCCACAATAATCCAACGAACTTCTAAAATCCACAACATCATGATTTTTGCTACATTTACTGGAGTTCACATTCGAAACCAAATGTATCTATTAATTCCGAACAGATTGAGTATGAATTTTTACAACAATATTCCTACAAAGTTCTAAAATTCACAATTAGGTACTTTCAATTGAATAACAAATCACAACATCCAAAGACAAAATCAACCACAAATTCCAAACCATAATACATAAACGTCATTCATCACCCTAAAACCAGACAAGGACATCTTAAAAATATGTACTTTTTGGTAAACAAATCGATACCAAAAGTTCAGTCTTTTCCTCAAATAATCAAACAATTGCTCCATATAGGCTAAAGCCACCAACAAATGAATGAAATAAAAAAAACTTGAGAAAGTCTAGTACAAAATTTCTGTAAAGTTGATCAGATTAAAAGCGAACGCAACCTAACCAATGAACCAATAAATCCAAAGGAAAAACCAGAACTTTAGAAGACAAACAAGAAGCAACTTACAAGTACATCAAAAAAAGGAAGTAACTTACAAAACTACTTAATAGAAGGTTGTTCGAGCTCAAATCGGAAACAAGAAGTGGCAAATGGAGAGAAAAAGAGAAAGAGGAGGGATGGGATATGGCTTGGGTGGGTGATGGTGGGAACAAGATTCCGATCGGGTGTGGAAATTCACTCACGAAAATGAAAGATAAGATTGGAGACATGAACAAGATTCTTTTTGCCAGAGGAGGCATCTTGAGCAGGGAAGATGAAGTTTCTACAAGGAAGGGAAGGCGAGGCATCTCAAACAGCTCACGGCAGCAGATGGTGGAAATAACAGCGGGTGTCCAATTAGAGATGACATCGGAAGAGGTATGGACTTTGAGCTACACGGCGATGATCTCAGCGGTTGTCCTGTCAGAGACGATGGCGGCAGAAGGAAGGGGACAAGCTTGGCGGCAGAGGGAAGGGTTCTTCATGTTTAGGAGAGAAAAACTTGAAATGAGGGAAAATCGAGAGGAAACCCTTATTTGAGGACAGGAGCAAAGCAATTCCAAAATTTATGAGACAAATAGAGTCATTTTCACCTCCACTGTAGATAATTCTGACACCAAAAGCCATTTTTTTAGAAAATTTCATCTTGAAGAGATTTTCTAAAAATTGGCTTTCGCTACAATAAAATCCGCTTTTGTAGGACCAAGATCATTTTTTTTCAAAAATTTGCCATCCATATGGAATTTTGCCCAAAAGTGTCTAAATAATGGCTTTTGCACGTAAAATCTGCGTCCTAAATGCACCCTAAGAGTTAGGGTGGCTTGGGCATTCGTTGCGCTCAGTCATTTAGGCCCTGTTTGGTTGCTCTGCTCTTGAAGAATTTATGGAATATGTTTATACAGAAGGACTCTATATGGGCTTCTCACATATCTAGCAAAATACTTGGATGGTGTTGAGTTGTTTCACGTACATGCCAAATTGACGGACTCTCCAGTGTGGAAAACTCTCACCGTTTAATTCCTACATTAGAGCTGTTAGCTAAACCGAATACACTTGAAACTGAATTTCTTTCTTCATCCTGGTTCTATGGACTAGAATCTTTCTCAACTATTGCAGTTCTGGCCGGTTGACATGGTACAAAATATGATTCATACAACCGGATCAGCAGATTTGGCGGTTCACTCAGCCAGGATGTTATTCGGTGGCATCGGCATATCGTTGGCTAACGACTCCTCAGAGGCCATTACAATCTACTAAATTTTGGCTCAGATTGTGTCATCTCCCAGTCCAACATAGAATTATCCATTTTGCTTGGAAAGCTTGTCAAGGTGGCATTACTACTAGTGATCGTCTACAAAAGCAATTGACATGGTTGAGGTTCAACACCAATTTGGATCTCAACTTAATGCGCATGCTATGGCCATACGGGTGAGGTCCTTTTCTAAGGGCAAGAGGAAAACAAAGCAAGTTGTTTGATGGTGAGCTCCTCCCCCAGGCCGGTTTTGTCTTAATTTTGATGGGGCATTTCGTGCTTCATCTGGGCGTGCAGCAGCGTGTTATAAGAAACTCGGATCGGCAGTTTATGGCTGCATTTGCATCCGAGTGTGAAGTAACTTCTGCACTTCAAGCGGAAGCTTTTGGTTGCCTGCTAGGAATTCTTCTTGTGAAGCACCTACGTCTTAAGCGTATTCAAATACAGGGTGACTCACAGTTTCTCATTACTTTAATATCACGGCCTGTCAAGGACGGTCCATGGAAATTGCGTAATCTGCTTCAACAAATTGCCAAGACTCTTCTGTATCTTGACATGGATGAGGTTAGACATACATATCGTGAGGCGAATGCTGTTGCCGATTGTCTTGCCAACTTTGCATTGGATGAGAGGTCATATTGCTGGCTCAGAGAGCCTCCCGTTTATATTATTCCTTTTCTTGTACTAGACAACTCTCTTGTATACTTTTCCCGGTTTAAGTAGCTGTGGCCTCAGTTGAGGTGCAGTATTGACAAAAAAAATGAGACCCAGGCTGATTTAATATAATGGGTATGAGACCAATCTTTTAGGTAGTTGGATTCAGATCCGAGGGTGCTCCTTAATATAGAATGCAGACACATGCTTATCGGGAGCACTATTAGATGTCAATTGAATTGGATTCATATAAGTCAAGTGAGACTAACCTCATTTAAACTTCTTCTAAAAATAGTAGATAACCACCATCTGAAATTACATGGACGATAGACATCCACCGACCGTGTAAATTATAATGGGGTGGGGATGGCGAACCATTCACCTTATTTGGATCAGAAAAGCGCCTAAAGAAATGACTTGGCGTAGCTGGCGAGCGACGAAGGAGAGCGCGCTACAGCGAGCGGCCGTAGCATTTCCCGAACCCTAAACCCTTCTCTTCCAAAGTCCCCGGCTTTGTTCTTCCTTCGAGTTCTAGCATTCCATTCCTTCTCTCAATTCAATTCCATTTCGTCCTCAGTTACTCCACCAAATCTTCCCTTCTTTTCCCTTCCATATTTATCTGTAAACATTTTGTTGTTCTCCATATCACAATTCGTTTCTACTCATAGAAATGGCTTTTTCTGTAAATTTGAATTTGATTAGGTTCTTTGTATTTGAATTGGTTTTACTCTAAATTTTGGTTGAGTTTAGGTGCAAGAAACATGGGTTTTTCTCAGATTATGCTCACTTGCTTCTATGATCATGTGCATTATTCTTCTTATAATTGAGACTATTCCCAATTTCTCGTAGTAGCTTCCAATTGCTTATTCTTGGTGGTGGTGGTTTTGATCTTTGATCATGGCACTATCCTGGCTTTGGCTCTCTTCGCCTGCGCGGAATAAGGCGGGGGGTTTGTTTAGCATGTGCAATCACTCTAGCCAAATGCAATATTATAAGTATTTTAGGAACTTCTATGGACATAATCGTGGCAGTTTGGTGGCGGTTGACGCAATTTTTGATACATTTAGGGCAAGCTCATGTCCAATAAGCTCACCTTCTTTGATAGTATGGTTTTCGAGGAAGTACTGTAAGTCTGCAAATACTGAATTAGATGTTGAAGTCTCGAAGAGACATGCAATTGAGGAGGATTTTGTCTATCTGACATCATCGAATTATGTCGATGCTAAAACGAGGAAAAGTAGAAGACCTGTCCAAAGGAAAAAAACTGTTGTGGACTTCAGAAATGTTGATGCAGATCTTCTTCCTACTGTGATTCTGGTGGGACGTCCGAATGTGGGCAAATCGGCGCTGTTTAACCGGTGAGGGGTAGTCAGGTTAGATATTTTCTTGTTTTCATTTAATTGGTTTCGTATAGCTGCCAGCTGTTGAAATAGAAACCACAAAATGCACCATGCTTAAGAATGTTTTTCTTTTATTGCTGTGGGATATAATAGTTTGATACAAAGGAGGGAAGCACTTGTGTACAACACACCTGATGACCATGTAACACGCGATTTTCGTGAAGGCATTGCGAAATTAGGCGATTTACGCTTTAAGGTGTTGGACTCAGCTGGATTAGAAACAGCAGCAACTTCAGGAAGTATATTGAGCAGAACAGCAGACATGACCCGCAGTGTGCTTTCAAGATCCCAGTTTGCACTCTTCTTGATTGATGTGAGGTTAGTTTTACAATACTGAAATATCATTGGACAGTGGAAGTTTGTGATTGTTTTCATTTAGTAAATTGGTAATGCGAACAGGGATGGGCTACAACCCCTAGATTTTGAAGTTGGAAAATGGTTACGAAAGCATACTTCTGGAATAAGGACTATCCTAGTGATGAATAAATCTGAATCCCTAGATGACCAAAGCGGGGCCCTTCTTGCTTCTGCTGGAGAGGCTCAAGCATTAGGGTTTGGGGATCCAATTCCAATATCCGCAGAAACTGGATTGGGTATGGTGGAGCTTTATGAAGTTCTCTGTCCACTCCTGGAGGAGTATATGCTTCAAAGCACTGCAGAAGGTTAGTCTGCTCCACAGCCGCTAATTATGCCTGAAATGTGATTCTAGTTTTTCTGCAACAAACAATTTTTGGAATCACATCAAGAGACCTGCTCACGCTGGTTTGTCATGAGCATCAAATAATATTTTTTGTATTACTCTTATCCGCTAGAAACACACAAGCACACCTATGTAGAAAGCTTACTGAATGACCATTTATTCATTACTATTCCAGATAAATCAATTGTAAACAGTGAGGATACTCTACCAGGGGATGTGGATGCTAAGATACCTCTGCAATTGGCTATTGTTGGCCGACCAAATGTTGGAAAGTCTACTTTGCTAAATGTATTGCTCCAACAAGAGCGAGTTTTGGTTGGACCCGAGGCTGGCTTGACAAGGGACTCTGTCAGAGCTCAATTCCAATTCGATGGTCGCACTATATATTTGGTAAAAATATGCTCCACGTGTTAACTTATTTGACTTTTTTTACATTTTTTTGTTTTGATTGCACTTCTTTTGTTTTCTTTTATCATAATAGACGACATCATTGCTGTGATGGCGATTCTAGAGTTTTTGTGAAGTTCTAGTGTACTGGATAGGTATGAGCGCAAGAGTTAATTCCAATAGTAATCCATTGAGTGCATGAAGCTAAGTAACGGGGGTGATGTTAACAGAAAGAGTGCCTGATTTTTAGCATAGAACACCCAGTTATAGTGTTGGCAGTGTGCTCTTTGGTTTAGGTTCTGTGTTCAACTACACTTTGTTGTACAGGTGGATACAGCAGGTTGGTTGGAAAGAGCTGGGCAAGTGAAAGGACCGTCATCTCTTAGTGTCATGCAGTCAAGAAAAAATCTCATGAGGGCTCATATTGTTGCCTTGGTTCTAGATGCCGAAGAGGTGAGCCTTTTTGTTCTTTTTTTAAAATACATCATCCACATTTATTTTGGAAAGCTTGTTTATAATACTATCTAGTTTATCTTATGTTCTACTGCTTTTTTTAACAAGGGAACCAAGCATTTACATTATATATGTGCCTGGGTGTGAACATATAATAAAGTTGTCTCTTTAAAAAGAGAAAATATGTTAGCTTAACTCGCAACTCTGCTATCTCATGTCATTTCTGACCTCCATTAAAGATTGCAAAAGCCAAGTGCAGCATGAAGCATGCTGAAGTGGTTATAGCACGGCAAGCAGTGGAGGAAGGTCGTGGTCTGGTAGTTATTGTGAACAAGATGGACCTTCTGGGTGGGAAAGAAAATTCCGAGCTGTATGAGAAGGTCATGAAGGCTGTTCCTGAAGAAATTCAAACTGTTATCCCACAGGTATGTCAGTAGGGTTCCTTTCATCATCTCCGTGTCATGATGAAATGGTAAGGAATCGTGTTGGGCCAGTTATTATGTTGTGCTTCAAGTACGAGTGATTCCTTGAACATGGATTTATAATTGCCTAATTTTGTTTTAAGAATCAAAACTTGTCAAAATTCATAATCTTGTAGAAGTTGTAACTCCATGTGCTAAGCACTGGTCAGAGATCACGTGATATGTAGTCCACTATCTAGATGCTTATAAATTAATCAAGGTAAAATTTAAGGAACCTCGTTAGCCAGCCTTAAATTATGCATTCCTTTCATGTAAATTTTATAACAAAATTTAAAATTTTATACAAGGAAACAAAATCCCACCTTTTTAGGGTATCTGGTACCTATTATTTTGAAAATGACAAAAAAAACTTCTAAGGTTCACCCACCCCCTTTCACGTTTAGTTTGGGGTTTATAAAAGAAACACATCTTTCGTCCTCCAAGGGTCAATGTCCTGGCTGCAGCAAAGGGCAGTAAAGGGCAGCGGCGGAGGACCAGCGATTTTTTCAACAAAAAAAATGAATGGCCTGGATTTAAAATTTTGATCACCAAGAAGGGTATTTAGTCTTTTTGCCAGTTTTCTTATTTGAAAGGTAAAGAGTTGGATTAATGTGCAATTTTGAGGTTAAAAATGTCTGTATATGATATTGACCCATGATTGAAAATTACTTAATTAGAGCAATAGTATATCCACAGCCATTTACTTAAATTGATTTTCCACTTTATCTTTAGTAATGTGCTTCTCCAGGTTGACCTTCGTCTAATTCTTAATCTCTTATTTAACTTGGTTAACAACTTAGTAAATTTTACCAAATTTTCTCATCATGTAATAGATTTGCGTTGTAATAATTATCATGATAAGTGAATTGAGCACTGAGTTCTTCAAATGAAACAAAATCGATCAAAGAGCCCATGCCCTTAATTCATGCCACAGCGTACCAGTTAAAGAGAATTTTGAAATCGAAATAGGCGAAGTGATAGATTTCAACCTAAAAAATTTAAGATGTATATTTACCTGAATTTGGTACTAAGAGCTATAATCGTTTTTATAAAGGATTATGATCACTAAACTTCTGAACATATAAATCTTTCCCTATTGTCTTCACCACATACTCCGAGCACTTAGAGTGTATTCTTAGCTTGTCCTTGAGATGAAACTGTACCTTTAAATATTCCTCTGCATCTATTGTGATATTTGACACATTGTATTCCCTTATGAGTTTAATGATAATTTTTTAGGACTTCAGCCCACTTAGCAATAAAAAAATTCTTTTAATATCCCATGCCGCCGTCTATATAACTGATTGTTGTCGAAAAATCAAATTGGACAGAAATTAGTTCGTGGTAGATAATAATGTTTGTATTACAAACAGGATGCAAAAAGGAGAATAGTAAGGAAGAGGAGCCCACTCGTGACCTATTAACAAATTTCCTAATTTAACACTTTGTTTATAAACATTCAGCTCAATGAGAGGAACGCTAGGATTTGTATGGCTGTCAGATCAATCTTAGCTTATATGAACAAAACTGTGAATGTTTTCATTTACTGCAATGGTTGACTTACAATCTTCTATTCAATTTAAATAAAGTCATCTGCTTGTGTAAAATAATATGTAGAATCCTGGTGGCTGCAGCTCATACTTCTCTGATCACAGTGGACATAGGGCAGTGTGACTTGGATGACATGATTTTTGGAACGTTTAATCATATGTTATACCTTTTTTGTCCTTTCCATGGAGATTGGCTCAGGCAATATGATATGCATTGTTTCTTTAATTCTAAAGCCCTACAGTAGATTGGAAATTAAATCATTCGTCATTTTGCAGATCACAGGGATACCAGTTGTTTTCATTTCAGCACTGGAGAATAAGGGTCGGATTGCTGTCATGCGCAGAGTACTGGATACGTATGAAAAATGGTGTCTAAGATTGCCAACTGCACGTCTCAACCGTTGGTTACGGAAGGTAAGCTTGGGGCTCCTTTATGCATCGAAGAACATTCACATGTTTTGTTTAATTGGTCATAAATGAATCAGTCAATCAGCATTTAAAGGGTTGTGCAAATTGGGGCTACTGTTGGAAACCTATGTCATAGATAAGCTGAGTGCAGCTGAAATGAGAATATTGGAATTGATGTGGCTCTTTTGGATAATCACATTAGAGAGACCTAAGACGCGGCTTTTTATAGGTCAATGCAATGGGAAAGCGATTTGGGAGTGATAAATAAAGTCTAATAGAGAATTTGCCATGAGTGGCTCCTGAGGTTTGTGCCTAAAAAACAGAGAAACTCACGATGAGGATGAGCGACAAACCTTGGTGGGTCATAGGGGTTAGGAAGGGGGAGCGAGGACATAGATGGAATCAGAGAGAAGAGATATGGTGTAGCATGTTTAGAATCGATATTACATATAGTAGAGTTTAGAATTGATATTACATATCGTAGAGCTGGATGGATATATCAGATACATGTTGCCAACCAAAAATTATTGATTGGTGATGGTGGTGATTGTAGTGATGATCATTGACGAATTTTCACATGAGTTGCCCTTTGAATTGGGATGGAATGCACAGTGTCTAGAATTACTTCCGCAACTACTTTTAATTGGAAATCTCAAAAAGTAAAAAAAAAACTACTTGTAAAATTTTATCAGTCCAAAGGTAAACACGTCCTTGTCTTCAATAATCCATGTACTCTAGGTGTCCTATGTACATGTGGGATGTCTAAGAGAAATATGTGTCCCTGTTTTTAGATTTTATATGCATACTTGGCTAGATTTCATATGCATACTTGGTAAGATATGTGTGATAACTTCTTACTGCTAACTTAACTGATGGGCAGGTAACGGGGTAGTGTAAGTGTTGTAAATAAATTTTTTAAAAAGTGTCAAATGATAAATGTTGTTAAAGATGGAAATCCAAGTTTATTAGAGGTAGAAGGAAAAGAAGGACAAGATGGGATTATCTGCATGGACAAGATGGGATTATCTGCATCTTTTCCCTGCTATTTGCGGTTAGCTTCAAAGATTGTTATCTTGTATAATCACAATGACGATAGAACATCCATTTGAGAATCTAGTCAAGATTCTTACACTGGGTGCCCTTTTTTATGATACATTGATCACCCACCCACAGACACAAATGAATTGCTTCATTGGATGAGGCGCTCCTTATGAGGTGTGCCTTAAGCATGAGCAATACTTTTGTAGCCTCTCGTCTGGATGTGGCAATTCTTTTTGTAAGAGATGCCTCATATCAGCACCTCTAAGGTATTTTTTGGGGCATATCACCTTGAGATGCCCCTAAAATCCTTTCTTCAACATTGCTACAGTTCCTTCATTGCATTTATTTGTATTAGGTAAGGAAACAACATCTAGAACTATGTTTCTTAAGAATTAAATATATTCATTAAATTATTGACTTTTCCCTTGTAGGTTATGAGCAGGCACTCCTGGAAGGATCATGCTGCACAGCCCAAAATTAAATATTTCACTCAAGTCAAAGCTCGCCCACCAACCTTTGTCGCCTTTGTGAGTGGGAAAACTAAGCTTCTAAATACAGACATAAGGTTTCTGACCAAGTCCCTCAAAGAAGATTTCAACGTGGGTGGAATTCCCATCAGGATTATGCAGCGGACGGTTCCAAGAAGAGGGGATTCCAGTCATGGGAAGAACACATCTACTGGGTTGCCTGTTAGAATTGGATCTGATAAAAGAACTTCATCTGCGCTTATGCAGTCATGAAAAAGCACAGATCATCTTTTGAAAATGTGTAGCATGAAACAGGATTTTGTACTGCCATGCACGAAGTGGTTCAAGCAATGGCAAGTTATTTGTATAGAAAAAGGTTTCTTTCTGCCCTGAACTCGGAAAATGTTTGCTGAATTCCTGCATGTTGTATAACTAATTTGTTTCAAGTTCAAGTTCACAAAGCATATATTGCATCGAATTTTTGCAGAAGGATTTCCATTTTTGGATGGTGAATGTGATCTTGTTGGAGCAAAAATACTCAACTTGCTACAAGGTTTTAAAAAATTGAACCGGCAATTTTTGCGGAGTAGGTCCAACCGGGTTGGGGGCAATCCGGTTGTTGTTATCATTAATACCAAAAATGGAAAAAATAACCCCCCCCCCCCCCCCCCCCTCTCTCTCTCAAATTTGCATAGTCCAATAAAAGTTTTTTGTGTAGCAATCTAATGAATAAAGCAACTACATTATAAAAAATAAAATTTTTGAATAAAAAAATATTATTTTTTAAACATAGAAAGAAAAAAAATATGCGATAGGAGATTTTACAAAAATTGATGTAGAAAAAAAAATAAAAGAATATTGTAAAGAAAAAATAAAGAAATTGTGTTAGAAAGAATTTAAACTCAACCCAATATGGGGTTTCGGTCATGGTTTTAAAAATCGGCCCGACCTGGTTCAATCACGCGAGTTAAATGGGGTCGACTCGATCAATCGACCCGACTCAAAAAATCGACTTGGTCAAACCGGCCGAGCAAGGTCGGTTTTTAAAACCATGCTTGCTACCTGGGACTCGAGGCAAGATGATCCATATCATATTCTTCCTGGATGCAAATAGTTCAATGAAAGATTGTCATTGTAGAAAAATAGAGAACAAAATGAGAAGGCAATGAACAAGAGTGCAACAAATACTCCATGAGATTGAGAGGAAGTCGTATGATATTTGAAAACATGTCTAATGACCCTTGAAACTTTGGTATCCAGTATCCACTATCCACCATGTGCCCATGTGTGTGTATCTTTGTGTTTGGGTGATGCCTCAAAAACTGCATTTCAAGTCCAAAACAAAAAAGAAAAAAATTACGTATGCAGATGGTGGATACCATGTCATTATGTTATACACCTTTTTGTGGAGTGTTACCAAATCGTAACATTACCTCTCAATTTTTCAGGTGATACACGGGGAACTAGTACGGCCCACGACGTTTAATTTTGATGTGGACACAATAGCTGGTGGAGGTCCACGCCTTTGTTCAGCTCCTTTCCGTTGTGTCCTATCTCTGATGTAACGTTGGTGTCGACATTGCTAACACGGCCAGCAGTGGATCCCACTGAAATGCTATATCTCGCTTTTTTATCACGACCAACTTCACGTGCTAGTGTTGTGGAAGGCAATGAAAATGGGCCTACAGCATTACCATTGAGGACACGTGAGGTGGCTGTGTGAATAAAGCGGGATAAAAACATTTTTCATCTAAATTTCATGATAGATGAAAGTTGGCGTGGCGTGTACTTTCGGGTTCTTGCAGTTGTGCATCGGGCTTTAAAATAAGGAAAATGATATTTGTACATCACTTTTCCTACACATTTCCATACACAGCTGATGTGTATGGAAATGAGTGGGTGAAGTGATGTGGGGACATGATGTGGGGACATCATTTCACCCCCTCATTTCCATACACATCAGCTGTGTATGGAAATGTGTAGGAAAAGTGATGTAGGGCTATCACTGTCCTTAAAATAAGGGCAGGCGGGTTTAGCTGTCCTACACACACGAGGCTTGAGCATATTTTTGCATAAATCTTTCTAGGTAAACCAACAGGGTTTTGGTGTGGTCGCTAGGGCACACTTCGTATCCGTATCCTAATGTACATGTTATGTTTGATCCTCCACTTGGGCATGAAAAATTATTTTGTAGATGTTGTGGTTAGTAGATTATATTCACTTGGATATTAACTGGATACATATGAAAAAAAATCCCACCTAATCATTAATTTAATTTTACCTTTGACCATGTGCTTCTAATGGGATAATCTACTAATCAACTGAAGTAACTCATGGTTAGTGGATTATCCCATTTATCAATTCTTTAGCTGAATTTTTTTAAATTAAGCCCTAAACACTTTGTGGGCAATCCACTTTGAATTTTGGGATAATCCAAGCGGATGGAGGTGATTTTTCACACCCCAAATAGCCCCTTAATTGGCCACCCACCTGGGAATCGGTATAAGATCCCAATTTACCTGCTGCATATGATACACAGCCGAGGGGATTGGCAGCGAGACACAGATACAGTGGTTTTAGAGGTCTTCCAATCGGGTCCATCTCGTGCATGAGCTAGGGCAAATGCGCTGGTAGTTCTGTATCAAGTAACTCTCTCTACAAAATTAGCTCAAGTCTGATCTGACTTGTGAGGATAAGATCGTACGTCTTAAAACATCAAAAGCCGACCAACTGTCGGCGCTTGGCTATGGCCGGGCCCACGAGAATCATGATGGTACGTGACGAACAGGCAGGACTGTTAAAGATAATATCAGTCGGACTCGTGGATAGTGACACGTGATCATGTCCAGCCATGGGAATCACGTGCGATTACGATTGGCCACAGCCTGGCTGCTGCGTACAGCCACGTCGTATCGACCCACGTGCCACCTTGATATAGGTACAATCTTGTGGCCAATTGGCAGCCAAACCAACATCCTTGCCGCTGGACTCTTGTGCAAAATCCCCCAGCAAAGTCAGCCGAGGGTCTCCTAGAGTCGGCCCAAATTTAGGACGATGTTTGCTGCCAGTCCCCAATGCACAGGCAACACTTTGTTTATGGCCATTGGCCCGTACTTCAATTATTGCTGTCTGCCAAACCGGACACAATTTGCCCATTGCCCATGATTTTCCTCACAATTTTTGTCCTAACGCCGTTCTATAATAATACTGTAGATTTGAAAATAATTATGCCCATGTGATGTTATCCTTCTCATATTTATTAGTGGATATTGTGAAAAAACAAAAGTAGTGGATAGGGTATAGGGTAGAAAGGCTTGATGGAGCAACAAGGCTAATCTAAATTAGCTTCCTTGACTAGTACTCCCTGATCCCATATTAAGAGCAACATTTGGAAAAAAAAAGTTACTCTTTTTGAATGCTAAAAGCTTAGAGAAACTATCTCAGAAGCTTCTAACAACTTACTCCTCCATCCCGATTTATTATAAAAAGAACTAACTAGGGGACGATAAATTCGGACGAAGGGAGTATTTCACAAGCTAAGCCGGCACATGAACTGTAAGAAGCTTTTGAGATACTTTTTTAAGTACCCAACCACTTAAACTGAGCCATATATAGAAACTAATATGGACAAATATTTTTTCCAATGTTGCTATTAATATTAGACAAAGGGAGTGTAGATGAAGGGAGCATTATTTTGTAACCAACGGAACAGGTTTATGCGTTTTGTAGAAGTACGGTAATTGCTAATTAGTCTGTAACTATTCACTTAAACTTTTTAAAAAACCAACTCAATTGCTATCGTCGGGTCTTGCTGGTAACATCCAGGTCATGAAAGAGTTTTATTTTTGTCAAAAGATCAAATTGTTCACAGTTCATGAGAGCATATGCCTCATAGACTGTATGAGATAATGTGCCCTTTTCTTTTCTTATATCCACTGGATGCGCCAGTGGGATTCCATCCTCGGACCCCATCCACACCTGCGAGAGATCCCACTAGCACACACAAGGTCGATCGGCTTCTGTTGCCTCCTTTCCGTTTCACCTAAGGTGGCACACACACGCGCGAGTGTCCAACTAGCATTTGCTACATCAACTGGTAATACAGTTGCGGCTCTTAGTATATTTATCAAATTTTGGAAGTGGACATCCAAGGCTGAGCATGATGTTATGAAAATCTAAGCTGAAGGAAAAAGTATAAAGCTACCAAAGGTGTTGTGGGCAGTCAGCCAATAAAAAAAGGTTCATTATGAGGATCAGGGGATGATGCACTAGTACTGAACTAGTTTTTTGGCAGGCTCCTACAGACAACTGGATGTCTGGATCACGAGCTTTTTACGTGTGACCTGGCGCCAACTACGGGTTTCTCATATTACCCGGAATCACTTTCTTTCTTCCATATGACCCGAAAAGTTCCAAAAATACCCTTAGGTTTAGGTATAAGCACCCACTCTCTGTTTTTCCATATTACCCGGAATGGGAGCGACTACCAGGAGAAGCTCGCATTAGTCGGAGAAGAAGGCGTTCCGTCCGGCCTCTCCGCCCATATCATTGCCGGCGCCAGCGTTGTCGAACTTCGGAAAGGTCATCTTCGCGGCAAAAAGCGGAAAAACGAGCGGGAAAGACCGGGTATTGGAAAATAACTTCAACGGAGGCACCGTACATCGAAAAACCCATAGGTGAAGTTCAAATACGACGATTTTTATCATGAAAGTTGGTTCCAGAGAAGAAAGTTGAAAACTTAGCAAGTTTTCAACTATTGTTACAGTCGTGTATTCGACAACACGACTGTAATAATAGTCGTGTTTGATAAAACACGACTCATAGACTTTGCTTTTCACTCATATACGGTTTTCAATATATCGTGTCTGACGGTTTTTTAACTTATTTCGGTATTTTAATGGCAGGTACGGATGGAGAAGATAGTTCTTTGCTTACACTACGATGGAGTTTTTATAAATTCTGATAAGTACGTGGGCGGGAAATGGAAGCTACTGCCTATAGATAGACGAGTAAAGTACATGGAACTGTTGCAGCAAGTGGAAGAAAGATTACCGCTTAAGTCTACATCTGGTACATTAACTTTGTCATATCGTGTTGACTCTGAATACACATTTCTCCTTGAAGACGATAAAGACATGGAGTCAATATTTATACTTCACAAGAGCAAGCAAGGCACAAATGGACTACTCCGCATGTACATGGAGTGGACTTCTACTGGCAATAACATGGAGACTTCGACTCTCAATAAAGAAATAAATGCCAATGCAAATAAGGAGGAGGAGAGGCTACCAGAGGCAGAAGTTAGGCCGGCCAGTAAGACACCGCCGGAGAGGCCGTCCAGCCCGGGCAATAAGACACCCGCATCAGCAGTCGAAGGAGGAAGAGATGGAGATTATGCGAGGTGAGACTTCTAAGGCGCGGATACAGGCAAGTCGTGTGCTATTATAGTCGACTATAATAGTACACAACTAAAAATTTTGTCGTGCCGTATGCAACACGACTATATACATAGTCGTGTTTCATAATACACGACTACAAATGAATTCGTGTTGCATAAGACACGACTTCACTACGTGCTATCGTGTTCTCAAGTCCATTCATACATCTTTTTTCACGCAGATTGGGAGATGGAGAAGAAGCTGAAGATGAAGAAGAAGATGAAGATGAAGATGAAGATTCCAGTCCAGATGAAGAAGAATTGTTGGATGAAGATGAATTACCATGGTCTGCAGATGAGTGGGATGAGCCTCTTACAGTACCACATTTTAGCCATACAGATCACATGGAAACATCAACTTCTAGAGTTCCCACGGTAGGAGACACATGTAAAGGGAAATCTGTCGCGTCGGAGGACGATGAGTACCTCAATATTGAGGGTGATGGTGGTTGGGATTGGGGTACCTATTCTGCACAGGCCGGTCCTTCAAAACATTGTGAAGAGGAGACGATGTTGACCGGAAGTTTGCAAGCAGAAGAGTACGAGGCACAACTTACCTTAGGGGCTAGATTCGAAAGCGTCAAGCAGTTCAAGATGGTTCTAACTGATCTGGCAATCAAGAGGAAGTTCATGTTCAAAGTAGCGGATGAGAGCAAGGACACATTCGCTGCAACGTGCAAGGTTTCGAGGTGCAAGTGGTACATACGGGCGTCGAACAAACTTGATGGAGTCAGCGTGACAAGGAGGGAAGAACGGCATACATGTGACACTTCTGTAAGTTCGAAAGATCATCCATTGGCTTCTCACCTCTGGATTGCGAGGAAGTGTCATGGCCTCCATAAGGATTCAAACTCCATAAAAATCTCAAATATCCAACAATACATTGAAAAGCATTGGGGCTTGACAGTCAACTATAAAAGGGCATGGAGGGCAAAAGAGGAATTGATCCGATTGATCGATGGCAACCCTGAAGACGCATATCGCATTTTGCCACATTACGGAAGGGAATTAGAGCGGTCTAACGCAGGTACACATGTGGTGATAAAAAGATTAGCTGATATACCTGATATCCCAATTGAGTTAGCCGGCTACGACTTCAGACGTGTGTTTTGGATGTTCGGCCCGGTCGCAAGAGCATTCCGAAGAACACTGAGACCGTTGTTCACGCTTGATGGAACATTCCTAAAAGGAAAGTACCCTGGAGTATTATTGGTTGCTACAGCAATCGACGGCAATCAACAATTAATGTGTCTTGCATATGCAATTGTCGATAAAGAGAATATCAAAACGTGGTAAGTATAGAAGCAGGAAACACGACTATTCTAACAGTCGTGTTTTGGACGACACGACTGGGCACACAGTCGTGTCTTCGACAACACGACTGTTAGAATAGTCGTGTTTTTTATACATGACCTTCTAACAACCTGAAGCATTCTTTGTTTAATATGCTTTGTCTCTCACTTGTACAGGACGTGGTTCCTCACCTTACTAAAATGTTTTCTCTTTACGGACCCCCCAGCCTCTCTGGACACTATTGTCTCTGATAGACAGAAGGGCCTTTTGAGAGCGGTCGCTGATGTCTTTCCCGAGGCTCACCATGGGTTTTGCCTAAGGCATATAGCCGTAAATATGCTTACTACTTGGAAGGATAAGTACCTGAAGGAACTTCTATTCCGAGCTGCAAAATGCTTCAGGAGACCAGAATTCGATGCAACAATGGAGAAGATGAAGGAACACAATGAGGCGGCCTGGAAATATGTTGACAATATTCCGAAAACACATTGGGCTAACGTAGAATATTCGGGTAAAAGGTAAGGCACTCTCACGTCGAACGCATCCGAAAGTGTAAATAATATGCTTCTAAAGGCAAGGTTTTGGCCAATAACTCGGTTGATCGAGCAAACGCGGGCGACCACGAGCGTCCATTTTCAGAGACACCGAATAGAAGCAGACAGGCTACCGACTCCGTTAACAAAATATGCACAGAATCGTATCAATCAGATGAGGAATCAGAGTGCTGGAACAGTTCGAGTTCAACTGCTATCATTACGGCAGTTTGAAGTGACATCTTTTTACCATGTGGTAAGCATAAATTCGTTTTCTGTAAGAGACAACTATAACAAAGTCGTGTCATCGAATACACGACTAGTCATACAGTCGTGTCTTCGACGACACGAGTATCCTTGGAAGACACTGATGTTGTTCATGTTTTTGCATCAGGATGTTGTTGACCTTACGAATAGATCCTGCACATGTGGCTTCTTCCAGAGCATGGGACTTCCATGCAAGCACGCCATGGCATGTATTGATGAGAGGAGTTTGGAACCGGTAGAATATTGTGAGAAGTGGTACTGCGCAAGTACGTACCGCACCACGTATGAAGAAGTAGTGTTTCCTACTTTAGACAGAAGTCAGTGGGGGAATTACGGGGTTTTATTTAAATGCGAACCGCCCATGGTTGAAGCTCCAAAGAAGGGCAGGAGAAAGACAAAGAGAATTGAGTCACAGCCCGAGCCACCTGCAAGGACAAGTTCGAAATGTGGGAATTGTCGTCAAGCTGGTCACAACCGTACAAGATGCACCAACAGCCCAGTTCCGAAAGAAAATCGGACACACAGGAAACGAACACTTCCGCAACAAGGCAAACTGACTACGAACCAGACATCGCATATACGCCGGTCCGACTTACCTAAGCCCCCACCATTCTTCACTTAGGATGTAGTCAAATTCTTGTATAACGCATATTAACTTATACCGAAATGTACGCCTGTAAAGAAAAAGAAAATCAGAAATGAAAAAACAATCTTTCAATGCATCATCCGTGTATTCCATTATACCCAAATATTACAGTACACGACTATCTATACCGTCGTGTATTGTGAAACGCGACTATTTAGAAAGTCGTGTCGGCTAGTACGCGACTATATATAAAGTCGTGTTGCATCAGAGACGATTATATCCGTAGTCGTGTTGCATGAAGGCCGTATTTTCCTAAAGCAACCATGTGTCAAAAATGAATTCGAATTAATTGAAAGAGTACTGTAGAACAAGGTGTCAAAAATAAATTCGAATTAATTGAAAGAGTACGGTATGTACACCAAAGAAGCTTTGTACAATAAAATAATGTAACTAAAATGAATATGAATTTAGGTTTCATCCGAAAGCCGCATAAAACCCGCTACTGTGACGGCATCTTTGTCGACTCTTCTGGTGTCGTCGTCAAACTCGCTGTTAATAACCCCGCGAATCAAGGTTAAAGCGATGACTAGTCGCCAAAGTCGTGTAATTGTCGACTGATCAAACTCCGGTCGGCTGACATTGGACGCCAAGTGCGCGACGTACATCATGATGAAGATGCCACAGTCTTTCGAATTCTGTTGCCATGGCGCTTTGGCGATCTGAGTCATCTTCCAGTCGAGCAAACCAAACCACCCCAGCTTGCCTGCCATCACAATGTTCATGAACTGCGTGAATTTGTCAGCAGCTTTTCTGTGATGTGGATATAACTGGGATCTACCAGACAGCGGGTTGTAGAAGCGCCATACACAGTGCGGGAAATGTACATACACGAGGCAGAAGTGGGATCCGGTGCGGATTGGGAAAAATGCGTAGAACATGTTCCTGTTCAAGCCGTCGAGCATCCTCCCGAGCTTTTTTACCAAATTCGCATTATTT
This sequence comes from Houttuynia cordata, assembly GCA_039654745.1. Taxonomy (NCBI): domain Eukaryota; kingdom Viridiplantae; phylum Streptophyta; class Magnoliopsida; order Piperales; family Saururaceae; genus Houttuynia; species Houttuynia cordata. The sequence continues at coordinate 40,188,288 of CM077503.1, read as the reverse complement.
CCTCCTTCTTTGTGCTCCTGCAAAACTGCAAGAGATTTAAACAACGATGTTGGGAACATCATACTAAATTATTTATCACTCCTTATGCAGGGAACACTTACGTTGTCGAATATCTCTTTGAATGCGTGGCATCCAAAAAATGCCCACGGATACTTCATCCGGTCTCTGTCATTGCGCTGCCTCAATAGACTTAAAAACACATCTATAACCTATAGAAAAACATCCACATGAGTCATAACAGTCGAAGTAAGGCAATATATTACTTCTAATTAAAAGTCGATTATTGTATGTACGACTTTCATGATAGTTGTGTCGTCGATAGACACGACTATGCATAAAGTCGTCTTTTGCCAAGACACGACTATGCGTAAAGTCGTGTCTTCGAATACACGACATAACGTCAACTCGCATATTTGAAAAAGCAAAAGAGGAAAACATATGAGGAGCATAGGTTTACTTACATTGGTGTTTATTTCTGTTGTCTGTAGGAGGGATACATAATCGTCATCACATAGCATTGGGATTGAATAAGCCTTCCTCGGATTGGCGATCCATCCATCTATTGCCACTCTATCCCACTCTAACAGTACCCCCATGTCGAAGCATAACTCCAAATCGGCATAGTTTTCGGGGAGTTCAATTACAGACTTACGCTTTTGAGGGGTTAGGAGGACATCGACGTCAACAGGCTGGGATGCGGTTAAGCTAGTGCCCTCTGCCACCTCCTCCTTTGCCTCTTCGTTGTCCTTCACCTCCTCCTTCACCTCCTCCTCCTCCGCCGCCTCTTCCTTCACCTCCTCTGCAGCCTCTGCCTTCACCTCCTCCGCCGCCTCTGCGTCGTCCTTCACCTCCTCCTCCTTCGCCTCCTCTTTCACCTCCTCCTTGACGGTTTGGATATCCGACTGCTGTAAGGAAGAGATGACCTCATCGATGATAGAGGTCGCTTGTCGCTCGGATATGGTTTCTTCGGAGTCGGCTTTCAGCTGAGGGAACCTATTCCTTCTTTCCTGCTCCTCCGCTATTCTCCGTATATGGTCATATTCCCTAATCCTCTGCAATTCCCTCGCGGAGGTAGTCCTCATTCTCTTCCTTGCCACTAGACCGGGGGAATAGGTCCCGTCCGTACGTCGGACGGGACTCGACTTCTTCACGCTCCATATCTTCGTTGAATTATGGTTGGAGCTTCTTCAAAAACAACTTGGCGGAGGATCTCTTTGTAGCCCGTTGAATCTTGTCTTCCTCATCCGCGTGTTTGATGGGAGCTAAAATGACATTTTACTTATTCGTGTTAGAAGTAGCACAATAAATAACATAGTCGTGTTGTATGCAACACGATTAACTACATAGTCGTGTAGCATGCAACACGACAAATATAATAATCGTCTACAACTTACCTTTACCCCATTTCGTCGAATCGAGATGTGACTTCCTTGCCAGCTCCTTTGTCTGCATACCAATCGGAGTGTTCTTCATATGCTCCTTGTCACGGGGCCACTTCTTTGGCTCCATCTGATGCACCGATGACTTCTTTGGCTCCATTTGGGGCCGCTTCTTTGGCTCCTTCGTCGGCTCTTCAGTCATCTCCTCCTTGGGATGCTCAAAGATCTGACCTTCTAACAGCATTGACGCTGAGGCGGCAGAGGCCTTCATAGAGTGGAGAACCTCTCGCAGAGGTCCGACTCTCCTTCCCATCTCCTCATACGAAGATAGAGTTATCTCAATTAGTGACTGTATGCCCTGAAGCGCACCCTCCAATCGCCCCATTGCAGTTGCAGTGGACTGGGTAGCCATCCTCGAGGAAGTGGATGCAGGTTGGTTGGGAGTCCTCTTGATTTCCGGCCTCTCCGGCCTCTGACGTCGTGGAGGAGGGGCCACTGAGGTTGACGAAGCAAGGAGAGATGCCTCTCCGGCCATGGAGCTGATTACGTCGACGAGTTCCTCCCCTACTTGAAGATTGTGGAACACTCCCGTCCAATAGTCGGTCATACGGTGCTTCTTCTGTCCACCTTTCTTCACCTCTGTAATGAGGGCCCCACTTCCTGGCCACCTTTTGGCCCGTGGGCTGGTAGGGCCCATGACAGGATGGAAGATTGTCGTGTGCTCGAAAAACCAAATCTGCATAGTAAACAGATGAAAACATTATTACAATGCGCGGTTGCCTTAGTCGACTATAAGTTGAACACGAATTGAACTATGGTCGTGTCGTAAACAACACGACTATATACCTAGTCGTGTTGCATCATACACGACTATAAATATAGTCGTGTTGCATAATACACAACTATATATATAGTGGTATTGTATAAGACTTTTTCCCGATCGAAGACTATGAATGCTACATACCTGAAGGACATATGCGGTGCCATTTAGGCATCCACCGCCCAGGCACTCTCCTTGCGATCTCGCACCCACTAGTCTGCTGGTATGGGTTATACCAGAAACCAACATCTTATGTATAGCCCCAGCCCAATTGTATGACCTCAAACTTGGGAGGTCATCAATGTAACGGTACAAAGAGGGATGAACCGCTCTAGTGTTGTGTGGAAACAGCACCGTGCAGAAGAGGAGGCAGATGATCATCCTCGCAATGTCCTCCTCTTCCATCTTCAGTTCGCCCGCGCTAAGCGTGTCTATGATTTCCTCAATGTGTGGAATTTCCACTCTCCTCGCGGCGAAGTGCTTTTTGAAGAATTGACCTTCCGGTCGGCGTGTCAAGGAGGGGAGGACCTCAACTCTTTCGCCCTTTGCGGGCAATCCGGTGATAAGCGCAACTTCTTCCTCTGTGAAATGTAGCGTCCTGCCCTTGATATTGAAGACCTTCGCCGACTCATCCCAGTACCTGACCAAATGGTCGAGGAGGTTCCGAGATACAACTATGTCCTCACCTTCAAAAATGACAGCGAAACCAGCATCTTTGATCACTTGGGCACATCTTTGGTGACGCTGTAGGAGGGCCGCACACTTTTTCATCGCTCCAGGTTGACAACACGTCTTTAGCACCGGTTGCGCATTATATGTTCTCTTCACTGGTCGGTCCATCGAAGCCTTCCTTTTCCTGCCCCTCTGATTTCACTGTCGAGGTGCCAAGACAAAATCATGATCCTCCTCCTCTTCCGATGGTATTTCCTCCATAGACTCATCTCTTTTTTTATCCATCTGCAAGGAGTGAGGTATAGTGGTCAGTAGAAAAGTCTCCTCGGTGAAACACAAAAATATAAAAGTCGTGTTGTCGCGTACACGACTAAATAGAAAGTCGTGTATTTTACAGACACGACTTTATAGTTCATAGTAAAAATTTAAAATTCAAATGTCGGACCTTATGAAACTAAAATCAGTAAGGATTGTTGTAACTTACCGCAGTTTAGTCGTGTGTATGTGTGTATTTCCTCATAGGTGCTTTTCACAGTCTTCCTCGCCGTCAACCGAAGCTCAATCGGTCAATCCGCCGGTTACATGCAGGCGGAGGGAGCCGCGGAGGAGCTCAGAAGGTTGAAGATCAGAAATACCGACGTATACGCTTCAAATCGCCGCCTTTGTGCACTCTCCCTCAGTCGTGTCATCGAAATCCAGCAGGGGAGCAGCTCGATATCGAGATGGGAGACGCGAATAGGCTCGTCAAAATCCGTGTATTCCGCCGGTTGAATCGCCGCTCGAACTCGCCGGTCGCCGGTGACATCGCCGATGTATATCGCCGGAGAACTTCACACTTTTTTCGTGTTGTACACAACACGCCTCTTCGTACAGTATTAGCACAAAAAAATAGAAAAAAGGGCATTTTGGGTACTTCAAGTCCAGATTCCGGGTCATATGAGATTTCACGGAAAAAACCTGGTAATATGGGAATATCAAAGTTGGCGCCATGTAATATGGAAAAAACTCCTGGATCACATTGTTGTCCAGTTCTTATTTATTTCCAGGCTATTCATTCACCTTTTAGATATTCTTCCCTTCACTACAATGCGCAAATAATTGGTGACATCCTTAGAGAGGATCCAACCTACTATAACTGCTTTTCACTACCCACCCTCCACCTTATCTATTTGGAATTGAGTATGTGATTTGAATGTTGTGGAAAAAAATTGAAGGGTACAAAGAATAGGCTTCTTGCAAACTTGGAATGCCATTCTTTTGAAGAGGGCCCTTCTTGTTTCTAAAAATTTGTTTTCTCATTTGAGGGATCATTGTTATAGCCTACTAGGCTAAAGTTACGCTTAGCTCCTGATCAGGATCATTACAACAACTGTTTGTAGTAATTACGCTTTACCTCTTACAGAAAACGTAGCACACTTGATCGGAGAGAGTATTAGGAAAGTCAGACAATTGCATGCTTTATATGCTGTAAATGACAAGTACAAAAAAACATGCTAGTAAATGTTTATAATTTTGTGTAGGTAGTTATTGTGCAGGTATTTTGCCAAAAAACAATCTCATGCAATTTCATGGATTGTTTTATAGTTTGGAATATAGTAGGGAAAATTAATATATACCCCCACTCCACGTGTGTTAGCATGTGCCGAGGCACTGCGATCCGTTAGATCGAGATTCAACATCATACATTAATCAAAGAGGCAGGCAGGTGATTGAGTATTCAAGCCTTGGCGCACGCAGACGCGCGTGAGTCATATCGCATGCATAAACAGAACGGTAAGTTCAATAATGTTTCGACAAATCCAGAGAGAAGAACACCACCTCTGCTTAATTCTAGCAGCTTTTGCTCAGATCACTCCTCTTTACGCGCCTGCCCTTTTGCTCCATCCACTCCTTCCCCGCAGGCACCTGCTGCTTCTTCCTCCTCCCGATCGAGAACCCATCATCTCCTCTGCTCCTCCTCCTTCCTCTGCAACAACACCCATCTCCTTCTCCCTTTCTTCTTCTCCTTTTTCTCACCATATCTTCTTCCTGCCACCTTCTTCGCCATCCACAACTAAACCCACCTTCAGCTCCACGACGCCATTAGAGGCACCAGTGTCATCCTAGGCCTTTTTCTTGAATTGGTTCGATGGAACTTTGTCTGTAGAAGGTAGACATCTGTGTGGTTCGGAGGAAGTGGAGTTGAAGTAAGACCAGTATGTCAGCTAACTCGAATAAAGCATCTGCTTCCCGGAGCAACCCTGCTCGATCCAAACACAGTGCACGTGTGGCTGAACAGACGACTCTGGACGCCAAGATAAATAGAGACTTCGAGGATTCCGAGGATCGGTTTGATTACTCCAGTTCTGTAGATGTTCATGTCTCTAACTCTAGGAGCAATATCCCGTCTTTGGCTGTATCGGCTTACCTTCAGAAGATGCAGAGAGGAAGGCTTATACAGCCTTTCGGGTGCATGATAGCTGTGGAAGAAGAGAGTTTTTCGGTTATAGGTTTTAGTGAGAACGCGCCGGAGATGCTGGACTTGGCACCCCATGCTGTGCCCAGCATTGAGCAGAAGGAGGTTTTGACAATTGGGTCGGATGCGAGGTCGCTGTTCCGGCCGTTGAGCGCGTCTTCGTTGCAGAAGGCGGCGGGCTATGGAGAAGTGAGTCTGCTGAATCCTATACTGGTTCATTGTAGGAATTCAGGTAAGCCATTTTACTCGATTATGCATCGAATTGATGTTGGATTGGTTATTGATTTGGAGCCTGTGAATCCTTCTGATGTGCCTGTGACTGCGGCTGGCGCGCTGAAGTCTTATAAACTTGCTGCTAGGGCTATTTCAAGATTGCAGTCTCTGCCAAGTGGAGATATTTCACTTTTGTGTGATGTTTTGGTGAGAGAAGTGAGTGATCTCACAGGGTATGATAGAGTGATGGCTTATAAATTTTATGAAGATGAGCATGGAGAAGTTGTGGCTGAATGCAAGAGGGCTGATTTGGAGCCTTATCTTGGACTCCATTACCCTGCAACTGATATCCCTCAAGCTTCAAGATTTCTGTTCATGAAGAATAAGATGAGGATGATCTGTGACTGCTTGGCTCAACCAGTGAAAGTGATACAGGACAAACGATTGCCACAACCATTGAGTTTGGCTGGATCCACCCTGAGAGCACCACATGGTTGTCATGCTCAGTACATGTCTAATATGGGTTCAATTGCATCTCTTGTGATGTCTGTAGTGGTGAGTGAAGGTGACGATGATTCAAACAACGGTGAGAAAACGGGAAGAAAGCTGTGGGGGTTGGTGGTCTGTCACCATACTAGTCCTAGGTTTATACCTTTCCCACTGCGGTATGCGTGTGAATTTTTGATTCAGGTGTTTGCTATCCAGCTTAGCAAAGAAGTTGAATTAGCAGCACAGATGAGGGAGAAGCACATATTGCGAATGCAGACCGTGCTCTGCGATATGCTTCTCAGGGATGCTCCAATGGGTATAATGACTCAATCTCCAAATGTGATGGATCTTGTCAAGTGTGATGGAGCCGCACTTTACTATCGCTGCCAGTGTTGGTTGCTTGGGACCACCCCTACTGAGAACCAGATACGAGACATAGCCGAATGGCTTCTTCAGTATCATAACAGTTCGACTGGCTTGAGTACAGATAGCCTTGTGGATGCTGGCTATCCCGGTGCTCATGAACTTGGCGATGCTGTTTGTGGAATGGCTGCTATTAGAATTACCAGTAGAGACTTCCTTATTTGGTTTCGGTCACATACCGCAAAGGAGATTAAATGGGGGGGAGAGAAGCATGACCCTGGTGATAAAGATGCTTTTGAGTCAAAAATGAACCCAAGAACTTCTTTTAAATCCTTTCTAGAGGTGGTGAAGAGAAGAAGCCTTCCGTGGGAAGATGTTGAAATGGATGCTATCCATTCTTTACAGCTCATATTGCGTGAATCCCTCCAGCAAGAAATTGTGAATGGAAGAAAATTGATTGTAAAACCACCTGTGGACGATGGTAAAATGCAAAAATTGGATGAGCTTCGTCTGGTTACAAATGAGATGGTTCGTCTTATTGAGGTTGCACCTGTCCCCATTTTGGCTGTGGATGCCTCTGGGATCGTAAATGGATGGAATACCAAAGCGGCTGAAGTCACTGGGTTACCCATTGAACATGCTCTTGGGATTCCCTTAGTTCAGTTGGTGGAGGAAGCTTCAACTAAAGTGGTACAAAACATGCTGCTCTTGGCTTCAGAAGGTGAATCTACAGCTTGTATATGTATCTATTTTTTATTGACGTTTTTTATAGTCTTTAAACTCTTATAATTGCCATTATCTTCTTTTATAGGTTACAATTGATTAACATACCTTTCGAATCAATGAGTATTTAATCCTTGCTATGATCTTGGACACTGTTTTTACAACTTGAAATTGCGCAAATCATATATTTTTCTTAACTGATAGGGTGGTGTTGTCTTTCCATTTAAAGTAATGTAAGTCTGATGCTCCAAATTACTTTTCGTATTTCTGTTTCCCATACTAAAGTTCAATATGTTGTTATATGGCACTCTATTGGAGAAAGGTTTGTTGCATTGCTTCTCTTCTAATTGTCAGTGTTCCCTTACAGAAATCTGATTTGATCTGGATGTCACTTATCTGTAAACGCTGTTCTTAGTAATTATGATCATCTATATCACCTTATTCCTAATTTCTGGGGTGGGTGCAGATTCAACTTTTTCATTCTTCTCTAGTATAAACCACTTCCATGTCCAATTCTTACATCTGCATGCCTTTTAAATCATTCTTCGTCCAAGTCCTTCACAAGTCAAGGGGCAAATATGTATTCAATATCTGATGAGATTCATTGAAGATACGTTGAAGATAGGTTCTTTAATTCCATTGCAAATTTTCATGATTTGTATTATATGCTTTTGTGGGCAGGCACAGAAGAGCAAAATGTTGAAATCAAACTAAAAACATTTGGTCAGCAAGAAAACAAGGGACCGGTAATATTGGTGGTCAATGCATGTTGTAGCCGTGATGTGCAAGACAATGTTGTTGGAGTCTGTTTTATTGCTCAAGACTTGACGGGGGAAAAACGGGTCATGGATAAGTACACACGGATACAGGGTGACTATAATGCTATAGTTACAAATCCCAATGCCTTAATCCCACCGATTTTTATAATTGATGAATCAGGGAGTTGTGTAGAGTGGAATTTTGCCATGCAGAAGTTGTCAGGTTTGACAAGGGCAGAAGCAATAGACAAAATTGTTATTGGTGAACTTTTTAGTCTTAATCCTTTTGGATGTCAGGTCAAAGACCATGACACACTAACTAGGCTCAAAATAGTGCTGAATGAAGTTATTGCTGATCAAGAGACTGATAAGTTAGTTTTTGGCTTTTTTAATCGCGATGGAAAATATGTGGAGGCTCTTCTTTCTGCAAACAGACGGACCGATTCAGATGGTAAGTTCACTGGAGTTTTCTGCTTTTTACATGTGGCCAGTCCGGAGCTTCAACATGCATTGAAGTTGCAAAAGATTTCGGAACAGGCAGCCAAGAATGGTTTGAAAGAGCTTAGTTATATTCGGCATGAAATTCAAAATCCGCTTTCTGGGATGATTTTCACTCGGAACATGCTAGATCAGTTCAATTTAAGTGGAAAACAAAAGCAGCTGTTAAGGACGAGTGTGCTCTGTCAGGAACAATTGAAGAAGGTCTTGGATGATGTAGACTTGGAAAGCATTGAGGAATGGTATATGGTCTTTGCTATCTTATTCGTATTCATTTGTTTTAAATTGAAGTTGTTTACATCTTCTTTTCATCATAGAAGTGATATTTTCATGAATGCTTCTGAATTAACCTGATCCCCCCCATTTGATTTGATCCAGATATGAATCTGAGAAAAGTACTGAAAATCTGGGATTCAGTTTGTTCTCTTAAAAACTTTCCAAAGACCTAAATCATGTCATTCTAGGTTCTGAGACAATTTACTTTATTTCGAAAAATAAAAATTACACTTGTTAATTATTTTAATAATCTGCCATTTGTGGTGATGATTAAAATATGTTAAATGGAATGCAAAAATGTAATTTCTTCAGGCGTACTAAATGAATCAAACCCAAATTTGGTATGAACTTTTGGTTGTACCTACCATTTGTGGTTTTATCTTTCTCATCTTAGTTCATTTTGGTTTAGAAAAATCTATACATCACTTGAGTTGGTTGGATTCCTTGCAATATGTATGGACTCTGGGTTAGTTCAGGAAAGTCAGAACCGACCTAACCAAGACTGCCCAATAGACTGCATTAGGTTCTCTACATTCATACCAGAGCAACAAGTTTTGAAAAGCTGGCCATGCATTAATTTTCCAGACTATTTTTTGCTTCTAGTTGCCTACGTTATTTTACTATTTTCTGTTCCGAATTATGTATGTCAAATAGTCACTTTTACCTTGGACTTCTGGGGTGATAGTCTCCTCCTCATTTAAGAATAAGGACCTTGGGTTGTTCTAAAACATTCATTCGCAAGTACTTCACTTAGGCTAATTCCTCCTCGTGTTCGTTATGGACAATTTGTGGAAATTGAATTTTGGTTTCTGTACATATCGTGTAAGATTTAGACTTTATTAACCACTATGCGTGTTAAATTAATGACCTCATATTTATTTCTATACTATGTATGTTCAGAAGTATTTTACTCCGGTAAATTCCTTTTTATGTTAGCCTTCAATGATTATAGTTCTGTAATTCTGTATGTATCATGTAAGGTTTGTGCTATCTATATGTGAACTTGTGAAGTGAAGTGCATTGGACGAGTTGTCCAGGCATACAGGTCTTTGGCTGTATATACCGTATAATTTTGCTCTAATGACAATTATAAAATCTAATATTTATTGGCTAACGTGGGTCTTTGACATGCTATGTTGACTGTGCACTTGATTTGATCTTCTCATACGGTAACCTAGTTTCTTATAGTTGGTTCTTCTTGACTGGCGGTGATTGTTTTTAGTTTGACCAAGACCTGTTTTTTTGCTAATATTTGCTGGGGTTCCTTGTGAGTAATTTTTAACGGTGGCCAAATGTTACCTCATTTTGATAAGTTTCTCAAATTATTTATCCAGCTATCTCGACATGAACACTGTGGAGTTCAACCTTGGCGAAGTTCTGGAGGCAGTTAGAGTGCAAGCCATAGACCTTAGTAGAGAAAAGGATATCCAGCTTATTTGTGATTCACCAAAGGATGTATCTTCCATGTTTTTGTATGGGGATAATTTGAGGCTACAGCAAGTTCTGTCAGATTTCTTGATTAGTGCTCTCACGTTCAGCCCAGCTGGAGGAGAGTCTGTTATGTTGAGGGTGGCACCCAGAATGAAAAGAATAGGAACTTCCATGCATATTGTTCATCTAGAGTTTAGGTATGCCAATTCTTTTCATGTTTTTATTATAGTGAATGACATCTTATTTTTCTAATTTCCATGTAATCCTTTGTTACTAATAATTTGAATTGGCTGACAAGCGTCTATGTTCTCGTTTTGTTTTTCATGCAGGATTGCCCACCCTGCACCTGGGGCTCCAGAATCTCTGATACAAGAGATGTTCCACCATAGTCGAAGCATCTCCAAGGAAGGTCTCACTCTACACATCAGTCAGAAGTTGGTGAAAATAATGAATGGAACTGTACAGTATCTTAGGGAAGCAGATAGATCCTCTTTCATCCTTCTTCTGGAGTTCCCTGTTGTTGATCGTAGCCGGCCAAGGTGAGAGAGAGCCTTGCTATGTGAATTCAGTGAGAATTAAGAACATTCTTGGGCTCATCTCCAAACATGCAACTAACATGAGATTTGTACAATTGAGGATTTAACTGTATGAAACTGACCACTGTTGTGTCCCAGCTCCAATAAGTAATTGCTGCCTGAGTTTGGAAAATCTTCCATGTATATAGCACACCCATGATAAAGTTGGGAATTGATATGATTAGGAGCTTGTTCAAGCAAATCACCAAAATCGCTTGAGTTTTGTGTGTAACATGTAAGTGTATCCATCTGCTGATAGTAAGGCTTTTTTGTGCTTGATTATTTTTGTAGTAATTTTTTCGCCAATGTGTTTTGTTGTTGGCCATTGCCAATTCACAATTATACAGACTCCTGTGCGGAATAGTCGAAGATAGTGTCTACCTCTATTCACACTACCTTTTTAAAAAGGAAAAAGAAAAACTCTTCTCACACATTTACGTGGAATTTTGGTTGACTGTATGTTTGAGTACATGAAAAGGCATCATGTCGCTTTGTCTGTATTTCGGGATAATAAGTGTATTTAATCCTGGGAATTGCTAAAAGCTAACTTCTTTCATTCATGTCAGTTTTTAACATCTTCTACAATCTCAATTCTCTTTAAGCTGCATTATACTGCTTATTTGTATTTGAGGCTAACTAGTGATGGCTCATAGTCACTTCAACTCTTGAGAAAATAAAAAAATCTTGAAAGCTTAGCTCTAAGGACCGTATCTGCCCAGTGACTACTGCCTGAGCATTTGCATTTGAAGGGTCCCAACGTAAACAATAGAAATCACCATTTCCTCCGAGATTTTGATGACAAAGAGATTTGGACCTAAAAAAAGATGACAAAGAGATCAAACTAAAATAATATACTCCAGTCTGTCCTTAGTTCCAGACACGCAGCATTAAGAGTGGGAGCATTTTAGCTCCCCAATTGACATAGCCTGCAAGGAATAGAAAGCATAGGATCCTCAATAGTTGCTTGCATTATACGGATATGGAGATCTATGACAATGCTGCTACCCTGACTACACAGTTTATCCTGCCCTTTATTTAGTTTAGGATGCTATTTTAGAAAAACTTTGGTTCCTGATCGATATTATTACAAGTAATTTACCAAGTTTTTCATTTTCCGTTGTCCTTTTTTCCCTATTTTGTGCTTATCCTTAGCACGTAGAGTTCAGGTTGTGTCGGGGTTTATCGTGGACTCAACAGTATGATGCAAACAGTGAATTAGATGATGTAAACATTTCTTATTGCTAGACTAATATATTTCCCTTACTGTCACTTAGCCTATAACTCTCTCCTAAAAAGGGACCACTTACTGTCCTTATTAAGCAAATTTATCAAATCCATTGTGTAACACATTTCATCGACATGTAAATCTTATTAATTGAAGTAAAATGAAACAGGATACTAAAAATCAGTTGGTTTACTTCAATATCTCAATTTTTATTGCGGACAATTAGTGTCGCACGAAGGAGTATGTTAATCTGCCCAATTGCGGAATAGCCACTTAGTTCATAGCCAAAGAGTCCTCTTTGTGAGCCCCCCTCAGGAGTGTAGGTAGGCCAAGGGAGAAGTTATTCAGTGCGCTGGTGTGCCACATGGAATTCATGCGCACACGTTAGCGGCTTAGCGCAGTTTCCAGCTTATGCAATTTCATCGATGTTCAAGATCGGCAGCTTCTATAAGGTTGGCATAAATCCCATGTGGCACGCCGGTTGCAATGAATATTTTCTCTGGCCAAGGGGGCAAATAACTCACATCAAGAATAATTTGTTTTAAGAAACAGCCTTGGAAAATAGCAGTAGAAGCGTGCATATTGAGGATCAAGATCCATGTGGGTTGCTTTGATCATTATGTAATTTAGTTGATGCAAGTCGTTCGTTTCTTTAGTGAAGTTGGCTTGACGAGTTCCAGTAGAAGCTGAAGCAGGACTTGCGATGGCTGTAGAAGGTCAATAATGGTCAATAGCAGCGAATTTTGTAGTTGAGGTAAAAGCAATGGTTGCTTTGTGTGACAACCACAACGATGGCTACAGATAATTATAACAATATTACATGAAAATTTTGGCAAAGATAAATAAAGAAGGTGGAATAAAGATACACTCTATTAATAATGACAAGTTATATTGAGCTTACAATATGGAACAGAATTTTAGACCGCACTCATGCTGTTACACCCAATTAGGATCAATCTCTCATGGCATGTGCACTTGAGAAAATTTTCCTCCAGTAGCATGTCTCCATTTGAGGCAGAGACACTCGAGTTAAATTTACCACTTGAAATACTGATGGTACTGGAAATCACCAGGACCTATTTAGTTATTTGAAGATGGGCAACTGTTCTACAGCTGAAAAGGAAGTTAGGCAAATTGAATCCTTGGTTGATGTTCACAATTCCATATATGCAAGATTCTATTTCTCCATCCTAATTAGTGCCTGACTGAAGAAAGAAATAGTGTTCATGGTAGCAAATGATCACACTACAAAAATTAAACATATGGGTCATAATTTTATAGCAGTATAAACAAAACTGAAACATTGAATACCAATTACACATTTTATCAAAAACAAAATATATATACCATTTACACAGAAAGCATAGCCTGCATGCTCCAGATTAAAGTGCGCAGCAAACAAGTTTTTATGCATAAGAGGGTGCATATTGAGATTTTGTATGAGTTGGGCATAAGCTTTTATCATTTTCAGCATATTCACAGAGTGAAATTTGAGCTTCGGAATTGGCCCTTGGAAACGACAACAATTCTTCCAAAACAGTGCTCATTTGTGTCTCAATTGTTTCAGATTCATTTGATTGAGGAGCAACTAGAATCAGATACTCGAGTGCAATACTTTTTGCAAGGAGAAACTTCACCAATGAAATTTCATTCCTGTGGCCGCTAAAACTGTATATCTTTGCTATCTTGAGGTTAATGAACATTTGCTCAGGAGGGACGCCTGGTCTAAAAAATGCGTCTTCCCGGATTATGCACTCGAAATCGAGGCTGCCAACCTGCAAGGAGTTTTAAAATTACAAAGCTATAATCATCCAAAAATTGCTATTCCAATTTGATGAACGAAGCAAGGCTAGGCTAAAACGACTAGGCTAAAATGATGAATAATCATAATCATCAAACCTCTATGAAAAGCTTCTCTAGACAAGGAAAAGTGCAATGTCGAAAGAAACAATATATGGCAGTCAGATAGTCGTTCTGCAGCCCATAATCCAAAAGTATCTGTAGTTCGAGTATCTCGTGGAATGCAATCGGTAAAATTTGAGGCTCATTTTCCTCTGCAAGTACTATATCCTGAGATAAGATCAAGAGTATATGATTTAAGTTGTTTAATATGTCAAGTACTGAAAAGAAGAAAAACTTGGTGAAACTAACCCTAAGAGCTGCTCCACATATAGTGAGAATTTTGATGTGGCTCATCTTCGCCAAAACCATAGTTCGATTCTCATCGAAATCATAAGCATTTACACCAACTGCACAGATAATGGCATCCTCCAAAGAAGAAATATTTGCAAATTCGTACGATAATGAATCACCATTGAAATGGAACGACCTGAGTCTAGGAGCATATATCTCCATCTTACAAAAACAAATACAGTTCATTATTGACAAGAACTTGAGCTGTAAATCAGGACCACAGATTCTAATGTTATCGATGTCAAAGCACTCCCTTAAGTTAAGCGTCTTGAGAGACGAGCACATGAAAATTATTCTCTCAAGCATTTCATCAGTTATGTTAACTGTAAAGAGGTAGAGCTCTCTGAGCGAGCTGAATCCTGGAAAGTCCAACGGAATGCTGAAATCAGAACGACTTATTTTGACATGGGTCAGTGAATTGCAGCCAAAAACACAAGCAGGCAGCTTGAACCGCTTCTTCTCTGCTTCCAAGAATTCGCCTTGGAATAGTGGTACATAGTCAAGACGGAAGTCAAGTTCAAGCTCTTCAACTCCTTGGTTAACAACACATTCGAACCACTTCTCAAGATCACACATATACTCAATGGAAGGATAGAAGAAAAGATTGAACCTTTTTACTTTGCTGCCTCCACTGATCCGAAGATGCAGATTGACTGAGCCCACAAACTCTTGCACAGGTTTTCCTGAAGCGAAATTCTCACCAAAGTCTAGCACAGAGTTCTGTAGCTGGAGGCTCTTGAATAAGTGATTCCATCTATGGGAAAGAACTCCAGCTCTGGCTATGGATTTGACGGGCAGAAGAGAGAGGATTTGGTGAAGGATTTCACTGGGAAGCTGGCTGATTCTGTCTGCCATGGCTCTCCACTTTCAATAACGGTGGATTCGTTAGCATAAGCATTTGCTCTTAAATAGTACGACAAGCCTAGGCTGGCTTGCTCAAGAAGCTGTTTCCAATGTCGGGAGTCAACAGCCACGACTGGCTTGCATCGGAAGCTGTCCACATTTATCTCTTCACTGATTTGACATTCGGATTAAAATACGACGACTCGAGATGACTTGGCTCATGTAAATTACATTACCGGACTCAATAAACTAAAAGAAAATCGGTGGATCGATCTCTCTCTCTTTCCTAGCTATGCATAATAAAGAGAGACGATTGAGACAGATACGTACATGGAGAGAGAGAGGGGGTGAAGCTGGGATGAATAGCTTTGAGTAAGTACCATATATTAATAAAAAAGCTATGGAAATGTTTCAATTACAAGTAGTCTTATTTATGAATTTAAAAGTCATTAGTTAATTTCATACAAAAAAGTTCGTCAGTTATTGACGAGTATAATTGAGAATCTTGGCTAAAGAAAAGAAGTGCAGAATAATTAGGGAGCATTAATGAGGGAGTAGGATATGGGAAACCAGCATAATTCGTTGAGAAAGTGGAGGAATAGGGAGTATTCGGTTTTGGATGTACAAGATGGTACGAAAAAATTTGAATAGGGATTGACACAATAACAATTGACAGCAATCCAACAAATATTACCTCAAAGTTAGGACTCATATGCTAAATTTGAGACTGATCAATTTTTTAATTCGTGTATTAGCCTTAACTAAACCATGCGCCTGAAATATAGGAGTGAGAAGTACATGGACTCTTCAAAAAGGTGGCCCCGTTTTAAATCAATCACCATTAAAGTTTTTTTTTATAAAAGCAGCATAATGATTAGATATTACGACAATTAATGGATATAGTAGATATCTCCTTCCAATCACCATGTGGAATGAATTTGTATTTTAAAAATAAAACCATCACCATTAATTGAAAGAATCTCGAGCATGGGAAGTTTATGATATCCTTCCATCTTTATCTCATAAGATCATAGAGTGACAGAGATAAAAGTGATTGTTTGAGAAGAACAGATTGTAATAGCAAGTGAAGAGACTCGAGAATGTAACTCCGCTTTATTTGTTTTCTCGTGCACTATGTTGTTAATGTAAACATAAAGAAAAAAATTAAATGCTTGTGAGAGAGGAAGACTCTTGCAACATTACATAAGACTTTGGTTTGTTTGAAGTTGAGAACCGAGAGCTGCCACATTGAGACCCAACTTAGGGCGTATCTTGCAGGAGCTAGCAAGATTTTCTCCTCTATTCAAGATGTAATTCAGATCATAGAAGTGTTGCTGCTCAATCATACATGCATACATATATATATATATAATATATATATATATATATATATATGGAAAAAGTTTAAATGAGATCGCTCTCATATTGCTTATATGAGGCCATTTTGAATTGTAGCCGTTGGATCTTGATCTGACGGCTACAAATATCCATAATGATCTCACCCACTCCTTGATATGACACACTCACTAACCCACTGATTTGATATCCACCCTCCAATCAGAATCTAACGGCAATAAAGATTGGCCTCATGCTCCTTATATGAGAACGATCTCATGGAAACTCATCTATATATATATATATATATATAATGGGAAAAGTTTAAATGAGATCGCTCTCATATTGCTTATATGAGGCCACTTTGTATCGTAGCCATTGGATCTTGATCTGACCGCTACAAATATCTATAATGATCTCACCCACTCCTTGATGTGACACACTCACCTACCCACTGATTTGATATCCACCCTCTGATCGGAATCTAACGGCAATAAAGATTGGCCTCATGCTCCTTATATGAGAACGATCTCATGTAAACTCATCTCATATATAATATATATATATATATATATATATATATATATATATATATATATATATTTCCTCTCCATGATGGAAACCCTCCTTATATTAAAACAAGCTATGTGAGAATGTGGAATATTATTTTTTGGGTAATTGAATATATTTTCAATAAATAGATATTTTATGTATCATATTGCATGTGCATTTTGCACGTGCTCACATAAATGTGTGGTATCCATCAGAGAGGAGATGATTATCAATGACCATACGTTAAAATCTCCATTTCTATGAATTGGTAGAAAGTGGGGAGCAAGTATTTCAATCTCACGAGCATAGAAACAGTCTATTACGGCCAAGTTATAGGGCTTCAAATTTGGAGCAGAACCTTTAATTGAACATAAGTTGCTATACCAACAAAAAGAAACTCTTGAAAGTAAAATGTAGAAGCGATTGTACTGCTGATAAATTGCACAAGAATCAAGGAATGACCAAAATGAGACGGAGAAGAAAAGGCCTGGTCGATTATCAAAAAATAAAAAAGAAAAAGAAAAAGGCTGGTCAATTCGAGAAAAATACTTTGCCATGATAGTCCAACTTGCTAATCTAATATATACTAGATATGATGGTAAAAGCGCAAATGAAGCCGCAAGCAGGCTGCAAGATATTGTGGTTAATAAAAAGGGAACCTATAAAGATTCAACCCCAAAACATTAAATCCAAAGAATTAGCCTTTGTAGTAGGAAACAATTCCTCATGCTACTACCTGAACGGTTTCCCTTCAGGCCTTCTCCTCAAGGGCAAGGAATGTCGTATCGGATATCAGTAGACCAAAGAGACAAAATATCGAAGATATTGTGTAAAAAAATATTGGTGGTCTAAAACTAGTTTTTATCATGTATTTTCATTTTTCACAATATAACTTCTAAAATAAGTGATACTAATTTAGACAAGCATAAATATTAAAATATGCATAAAAATACGTACACAATTCAAAATATGTGTTTGCGTTTTAAACCTGTATCCTTACACTTGGCATAGGATGGGAAACAAACAGAAAAGTTAAATTTTTTTCTTTTTTTTAAATACTGATATATCAGCGATATATAGCTAATATATCAGCGATATTTTAAAAAGACTCCAAAATCGAGATTACATAATAGTGGGAATGCAGAAAATAACAAAGTGGATCATATGGGTCAAAATCACATTATGCACAAAGTAGTCATACTCACATCCCAAATTTTTTAAAACATTGGCTACTAATCACTGGACATGCTAGTCTGGATGCTTCCGATGCAGCACAAACAGGAATTCATACGTAATATGAATCATATTCAGCTATGAGTATGAGTGGGGCTTGAATTCTTATCCAAATATTTGAAAAAATACGCTACTTGATTATGATTATGATTATGATTATTATTATTATTATTATTATTATTATTATTATTATTATTCAGCTTTTGTATGAGTAGGGCTTGAACTCTCATCATCTTCGTGATATTCATAGAATACAAAGAGACCTTGGACAATGGTAGCCATTGTTCCAAAATAGAGCTCAGTGGTGTATGATACTTGTGTTCTTTTCGGAGGAACTAAAACCATGAACTCAAGTGCAATAGCTTTCGCCAGTAAAAACTCCACCAGCCGACTTTCGTTCCAGCAACCAGTAAAGCTATAAATCTTTACCATCTTGAGGTTGCAGAATACTTGATCAGAAGGACTGCCTCGTCTATAAAATGGGTCTTCCCATACTCTATCAGATAAACGGAGGGTATCAAGCTGCAAGAAGTTTAACATTACAAAAGTTTATCAGTTTGCTAAAAGAGCAGCGCTAAAATGATGATGATATCGTAGTAGTCACCAAACCTCTATGAAAAGCTTCTCTAGCGAAGGAAAAGAGCAATGCCGAAATAAACAATAAATAGCAGGAATATACTTGTCCTCCACCCCCTCCCAAAAGTATCTGTAGTTCGTGCAAGTTGGCGAATGTAATTGGTAAACGCTCAGGTTCACTTCTCACCGCCTTGACTATATGCTGCTATACGATCGAGAATCTCATACCAGGTTTTTAGACTTTTAGTATGCCATATATATAATAAAGAAGAAAAAAACTGTGGCAAAGAACTAACCAAAAGCTCTATTCTACATATAGTGAGAATCTTGACGTGGGCGATCTTAGCTAAAATCTTCATTCGGTTGTCCTCAAAATCAGCAGCATGTCCACCTCTTCCACATACAATGCAATCTCCAAGGAAGATATGTTTGTGAACTTATATTCAAGTAAATCACCATTGAAATGGAACAACTTAAGCCTCGGAGCATCTATCTCAACCCCGGCAGCATGCACACAGTCTAATATGGCCAGAAGCTTGAGGCGTAAATCACTACCACAGATTCTAATATTATGGAAATGAGCACACGCCCGCAAGTTCAAACTCTCAAGCGACGGGAACTTGATAAGTATTCTCTCAAGCAATTCATCATTCAAGTAAACTCTATAAACATACAACTCTGTCAGCAAGCTAAAACCCCTAAAATACCACGGAATTAATGCAGAAATCAGAACGAAACAATCTAAAAAAGACAAACAGAAAAAAAGCTAATACTAGTGATCACCGAGTTGCAGAAAAAAAGACAAGCGGCCAATCCATGGTATCATCTAAATTTAGTGGTCCATGTAAGATAATCAAGGTTTATTTACTATATATTCTCACATGCCCTCACGTACAAGTGTTTATAAGTGTAACACGTGAAATATAATTGGGATATAAATGCATCCAACGAGACTACAACTCAGAACCATGTAAAATAATTAAGTTTTTTAAAAGCTCCAATGGTAAGGAAACGGAAATCTTTATTTATTTATTGTATATTCTCACAATGCATGCTCAAGACCGAATTCAAGATCAAGTTCTTCAATACCTTTATTAACGACACACTGGAACCACTTGTCGAGATCAGGCATGTACTCGATGGAGGGATAGAAGGCGAGCTTAAAGCTCTTTACTTTGGGGCATGTATTGAGCTTAAGGTGCAAGTTGACAGCCCACAAACTCTTGTTTTGATTTTCCGGATAGAAATTGCTCACCGAAGTCAAGAACAGAGGAATGGAGTTAGAGGTTGTTGAATAAGTGGTTCCATCTCTTGGACAAAGCTCCTGCTCTGGCTATGGACTTGATGGGAAGCAGAGGGAGGATTTGGAGGGGGATTTCATCGGGGAGTTGGCTGATTGTGTCGCGATTTGATGCCATGGCTCTGGAACGGTCGTCGGCCATGGATGGGGATAGGAGGGGCCGGCGAGGAAGGGTTTGTGACCAAAGGGATGGAGTCCTGGGACCATATGGTTCCAACTGTTGGATCGAAATCCAACGAGAGGAACATGTTTTGAGTTTTACAAAGTTTCAAGAACTCAAAATTTAAGCTTTAATGCCCAGCAAAATTGTGAACCTTTCTAATATGGTGTCAACAAGCTGTCAATTTATTGACTTTCTTGATTCTTCCCTCTTTATGGGATATTAGATTGCCCATCAGCACTAATTGTATGCTTGTAATGCTCCCGTTGTCCTAGTTTAATGCTGCCTCCATCCGGCATTAGTAGTAATATTTGTTTTCTGGAAAAGTGTTAAAATCAGTTCATTTTTAAAAGCCAAATGTTGCTATCTGGTTGGAGACGGAGATAACTCCATCCGAAAAAAAGAAGGTCCCATACTAGATGCTCCATTTTGGAAAACCAAATGTTACTACTAGATCTTTGATGTAGCGACTCTTAGATGTGGTTTCCGTCATTCAATACAAATTAACATATTTCCCGATAGAGCTATTAAAACAGGACAGGGGGAATACTTGTTCAATAGTCTTTATGTTGCTTGAATTTTATGCATTTGCTTATGAACAAGAAGCTGGCAACGTTCTCTAAGCGAATAAGGAAAAGGTGGCAATACACTGATGTGCTAGCACATGATTTGCATTGTACTAACTCTTTGGCCATCCTTTATCAGATGTTCATATCAATCAAAACAGAGAACACATGACAATTACACAGAATCCATTATTTCAGATAAACAAGACTAGCGAAACAGTGTAACTAAGGATGCAAAATTAACAGCTTGTCACGAAAAAAACCTGTGATTGTTCATATTACATACCACCCTGCTCAACTGGTTGAGAAAAGAACATTGTTTTCCTGAAACAACAACAAACCCATGTTCTTTCATCACTAAACTCCTCAGGCTTCCAATTGTACGTAGTAATTCAAGGCTGGTAGAAAGAATCACACCCTTGAACTCGATCAGTAATCTTTCATTGAATAAGCCTTATTCTCCAGACATAACTCGGTAGAAATCATTGAGGACAGATTTGGAGGTGAGGCAGGCCTTGAGCAGAGTGAGAGCCTACAGACCAAACGAGGAGTTAGTAGAACAAAATCACGTATACATTAGGAAAGAGCAAGTAGATCAGCATTAATCTCGGCAAAAAACAAAGTAGACCAGCATTAAGAAACCAAGCCGATAAAAGAACTGAAAATTTTAGGACAAGGCATCTCAAACCTCTTCCTCGCCAATGTTTACCGCTATCTCTTCCACATCATTGAGGGCCACCCCGAGCTCTCTAAGAGTAGATAGGCCCGAGATGGCAGATGCAGGCACAATCTCCAGCCCGTCCTTTATCATGAACTTAGCTGGCCCTTTCATGTATTGCTTGTTTGCCATAACATCTACTGGAGTTGAGAGGAGGCGTCTGTAGTAATTTGGATGATCGAAGAGTGATGGTATCTGCAACTCCTCAGCAATTGGAAGTGATAAGCTCTGTGGATCAAAGTCCATAATGTGCATTGGCAGGACTACGTTATGCTCTTTCACTCCAGTCTTCATATACTTCTCCTGGCTCAAAATTTTTATACTGTTTGTAAGTTTGTCAATGGAGCCCACGGTAGATTGCTCATCAAGAAGCTTAATCACACATCCTAGGGGGAAGATGAGGAAGCTAAGGAGAAGGTTAACAAAATTTTCTTGTGCTTCTGCATACAAAATAGAGTGGGATGTCTTGCTCAGGAAGAGCTTGAGCTCTGCATTGACGTCCATCTTTAAGTAGGAGGCGGATTGTGTCTCCTCAAGTGGCCGAGCTCTCTCTTTCAAATTAGGGCACTGAATGGGATCATCTGCACTTTCATGCCGTAGGAACACATCTGTCAATGGCTGCTTGGACAAGAGCGAATGCTTGAGCAGGTTCAAGACCTGTATAGGAAGAATGCAGATTTAGATACCAGTTACACAGCAGGAAATTAGCACTGAGACTGCGTAGGTATATGGCAGTCATCTTGCAACCTAATAAACGTGACTGTTGAAGACTGTCCATTCCCGGATTAAAACGAGGTTATTTCTGGTTATTTGAGCTTAAATTCTCAGACAGTAGATTCTGCTTGATGACCTTTATTTCAAATATCTTAAGCTGTTAGGAGAAAGGATTACCAATATACATGTAAGATAACCATTGTTTCCAAACAGCTTAAAGTGTGAAGAAACGGATTATATACTATACATTTCAAAGATTCCTTTAGAGCCTTTATAAAATTCAGCTGTAAACGGGCTAAAATCTTGTCATAGGCCGAAGTATGGATTCCACTCTAACTTCCCTGTATGTCCTACCGCTACCACCAGCATGAGACCCACACACATATCAAAGGATAAAACAAACTTACAGGGCTATACATGATCCTTTTTTCTTAACGCAAACTATAGATTCTTAAAACTAGGCAAAGTTACCCTTATGATCGATCCTGCCCAATCTCATACAGCACATTCAAGCTAGTTGAGCCAGAGCTATTGAAGGACTAACCATTTATCTCAAACAGTTTCCCTTCTACAGAAATCGCGGAAGTCAGTTTGCTAGCTACAAGAATAACTCTCCTGTATTACATCAAACCAAAAGACTAATACAACACTGTACATTTACCTCCTGAACCCGTACAGTGACAGTAACGTCGCGGAAGGAATCATAGTCTTCAACACCCATTTCATTCATCAAGGAGAAAGTTGATGCAATAGACAAGGGCATCACTCTCAGATCATCCGTCACCATGAAGCTCAACCCCTTGCTCACAAACATTCCTTCATTGTTCTTTGATTCTTTCCTCAACCACGATTTCTCAATAGTCACCGGGCAACTCATCACATGCCCACAAAAACATGGTGCATAGGCTAAACTACTAAAACAACGTGCACATACAGAGCATTTAAAGCAGGAGACATCGCTTGCACCACCGACAGTACCAGTAGTAGTCTCCTCTTCAGGCTTCTGGTAAGCACCGAGGAGCATGGCCTTGTAGCCATCTGACTGGAAGGATTCCCGGTGGAGGTTGTCTAAGCTCTCATACAAGCTGGTCATGGATCCGATTTCTGGCCACCTGCCGATCAGGCGGATTATTTTGCCCATGGGGAGGGTCAAGAAGAAGAAGAGCAGGTCCACGAAATCGCTGCCACACTCGGCAAACAAGACTCGGTTCTTCTTACTGTCCACCTGAAGCTTTAACTCCACTTGCTGGGTCTCCATGGATTGAGAGTACCAATGGCGATTGTTTTCACAGATCAGGGTCTAGCTCCTTTTTGGGCTTTGGCCTGGAGGAAGGAATGTTTTGTCAAGAAGGAGAAGCATCATCATCAACAGTTATAACTTATATCTCTGTATCTGTATCTGTATTTGGGAAGAGCTTTCTTTGCTTTTCTTGTTTTACTGTGATATGTCTTTTCCATTAAAGGCCCAAGGATAGCTAGTGGGGTTCCCTCATTCCATGTCACTGATTTCATGCTTTTGCTTTTTGCATGATTTTTGGACCTTTAAAGGTCCATGGAATCTTTTGCTTTTTGCATGTGATGAGTTCCATGATTCCATCATTAGTTTCTTTTTTTAATCCTGATTTTGATTTTTGCTTTTGCTATTGTGCTTTCCGTTTTATCAAGCTACAGAGCTTCCATTTCAATATTTCATGTTCAGTTTGCTTCTGTGGCACATTATTATCTGTTCAACTTCTATCTCATATCTTTGAAAAAATACGAAAGAATTATACGTATTACATATTGCCTGTTGATGCTCAAACCAAAACTGCGTTCAAAAACACATCCTGAAACGAACGCCCACTTCATATCATCACTAAACTAAAGTTGATGGCGATTGCAGAAGCACAAATTGATCTCAAATCAGAAATTGAAATCAACAAACTTTGCAAATAGATTGCTTCAATCTCCAACAAGCTGAAATCCACGAATTGCAGAGGAAATTATTTTTTTGGTAATTAGTTGCAGAGGAAACTAATGAATACCGTACATACAAATCTCTCAATCTGTGAGAGAAGACACAGATTTCAACTCAGAAAAATCAATGAAACAGAGTTTAAAAGAGAAAATTACATCAACAACTTTCATGATTCTCCCACCATGAAGCTCCAATTTGACTATCGACTCCAAACTGCCTGAGTATTTGTTGCTCCAATTGCCGATTAGATGTCGAGGACTAATTATTCACGCTGCAGCCAAATCCGATGGCAACTGCACTTGAAGGCAGAAGGAGGCAGCTAACCACTTTAACTGTCAAGAAGTAAAGTAGAATTTCCTGTTCTGCCCTCATTTGCTATTCATTTGAAACATTGTTCGACAAAATGCCACACTGAGAACACTTATTCTTCTTCGTCCTCCTTTCATTGTATACTACATCAGGACTTGAGAGAGAGGTCCCAGCTCATTGATACTAAATATAAGAAAGGAGATGTGAAAATAGGTTTCCATTGCAATAACAGAACTGAATGCAAAGGAAGAAGATCCAACTGGAAGAAAGAGTTGGGCTTACAAAAGTGTGAAAAGGAAAAAATCTAACAGTCCCTACTTAATGAGTATATACAATGGTATACAAGTACGCTTTCACACTCTCCCTCAAACAAACTCTAAATGCTTGCATTAGAGTTTGCAAGAAGGAACCAAAAAATGCTTAAGAAGAAAAGAAATGTGGGAGGGTGATAGTTCCATGAAGAAACTCTTGATGAACATAATGGCAATTAATTTCAATATGCTTAATGCGCTCATGAAACTCGGGGTTCTTTGCAATTTGAATGGCACTAGTATTATCACAAAACATGGGAGTGGATGATGGACAATCCACACCAAGATCTCCCAACAACCAACCAAGCCAAACCACTTCAGAGGCAGTATGTGGCATAGCTCGATATTCCTCTTCTGCAGTAGATTTGGCCACACGATCCTGACGCTTGCTCTTCCTTGAAATGAGAGAATCTCCAAGAAAAATACAGAAACCTGTAATAGAATGTCTATCACTCGGGGAGCTAGCATAATCTTAATCATTGTAATCACGAAGTGACAAGGTAGAAGATGCCGAGAAGAAAAGGGGACAAGTGCATGGAGTCACGAATGTATGGGATAATACGCATAACTGCTGGCATGTGAACCGAGCGGGGGGGACTCATGAACTGACTCACAAGATGTACTGCATATGCGATATCAGGCCTCGTAGTAGATAATTTAGACTCCCAACAAGTTTTCTATAGACAGTAGGATCCTCAAGAAGTTCTCCATCTGTAGACCGCATCTTCACATTTACCTCAACAGGAGTATCCACATGTCTACTTGTATCTGCTAACTGAGCACGGGAGACTAATTCAGCTGCATATTTATGTTTGGACAAAAGAATTCTATGTCTGGAGCAATGAATGTTGTATCGGATATCGGTCGAGTCGGAGACATATTAGAGATAGTGTGTAAAAAAATATCGGTGGTCTAAAACTAGTTTTTACCATGTATTTTTATAATATAATTTTTAAAATAACTGAACCTAATTTAGATAAACATAAGTTTTAAAATATGCATAAAAATGCGTATATAATTCAAAATATGTGTTTTCATTTTAAACCGTATCTATCCACTTGACATAGGATAGAAACAAACAAAGAGGGAAGTTGATTTTTTTTAAAATTTTTTTTTTAAAAAAATAATATTCTAATATATCGGTGATATTTTAAAAATATTTTTAAAATTGAGATTACACAATATGGTTTTATCGATTGAATGCTATATCGGTCCATGGTCTCGATTAGGCTACCTCAAGGCCCAAAAAATACATCAATCGACCTAAGTCATTCATATCAAACAGTGGACTTAGACGGGGCTGAACTTCGCGCTTGTTTTAGTCCGTACAAGGCCCTTCTCAACTTGCACACCCTCACAGCTGAATCTGTCACACCGGAGGAAGCTGTATGTAAACTTCTTCCTTAAGATCTCTATACAAGAAGGCGTTCTTCACATCGAGTTGCCACAAATCTCAAGACCAAACTGAAGCCACAGCAAGCAAGGTACGAAGAGAGGTCATATGTGCAACCGAAGCAAAAGTCTCCGCATAATCAACTCCATATACCTGTGAAAAACCTTCTGCTACCAATCTCGCCTTATATCTCTCAACTGACCCATCGGCCCTAGACTTTACTTTGTACACCCACCTACAACCAACAAGTTTCTTTCCGGAAGGAAGAGAAATCAAATCCCAAGCATGCATCCTACTAAGTGCATCTAATTCTTCAGCCATAGCCTGCTGCCACTCAGCAGAGGATGCTGCCTCAGCATAAGTGTTGGGTTCACTGATGGAAAATAGTGCATTCAGAGCAGCCCGATGTTTTGGAGAAAACATTTCATAATCAATATACCAAGAAGGAAGATGAGTTTCGTGAGTGGTACGACGAAGAGGTATCGCATGAGCAGTTTCGAGAGTTGTAGTTGTAGTGGGAGTGGGAGTAGCATTAGACAAATTCTCAACCTCAACATCTGTAGTATGAGAATCAAAAGATCTAGACATGTCAGCCGCTTGCCTGAGCTTGCATTTGCCCATCAAAAATTTTAAAACGCCGCCTTGTATAAACTTGAAGTCCTTTAGGTGGAGGAGGTGGTAACTCATCTGGAGACATACTAGAAGGCTCAGCTGTCCCATAACTAGGAAGAACTTCCGCACTAGGAAGAGAGAAGGGGGCACTAGTAGTCTTGGGCTGAAAATAAGGCAAGTTCTCCATAAAGATCACATGACGTGAAGTGTACAGCTTCTTAGACTCGGCATCATAACACCGATACCCTTTTTTACGAAGAGGATATCCAATAAAACAACACTTCATAAGCACATAACAAGAGCATCCAAAAATGCGCAGAATAGAATAGTCAGGTTTACGTCCAAACAGAGCTTCATAGGGAGTAGTTGCTTTTAGGACACTAGATGGGATAAAAAATACTTGGGAACATGATCAGCAAGAAAGCATAGCTCGAGCTGTCTCAACAAGATGTCTATTCTTGGGCTCTGCCACTCCATTTTGTTGAGAAGTATAAGCACAAGAGCGTTGATGAACAATACCCTTGTCCTCAAGAAGCCTTTGCACTTGATGACTTACATAACTCTCCCCCTTAGTCAGATCGAAGAACCTTGATACTAGTATCAAACTGATTCTCAACAAAAGCAATATAGCGCTTCATAATATCAAAGAGTTCACTCCTTTTTGTCATAACAAAGAGCCATGTGTAACGCGTACAATCATTTATGAATATCACAAATTATACAGCTCCACGTTTAGACAAAATTGGAGAAGCCCCCAAACATCATAATGAACCAAACCAAACGGCTTAGCAGACTTCGTGGTCCTTCTGGAAAAAGGAAGGGCATGACACTTGGCAAGTTTGCAACTAGCACGCTCAGTGACACAACTAGACATGGTACTCTTAGATCCAAGAAAACCAGAAGAAAACAATTGTTGCAACCTCATTGAAGAAATACGCCCATGTCATGCCATAGCATCGAAGTATCTGACGTAAAGATAAATAGAGCTGTTAAAGAATTTAGTCAGTTATATCAGTTATACTAATAATAGTCATTCGAACCTGCAAGTAGAATGAAGAGGCATTAGACTATAACTGTCATACACCTTGTTAGCTAACATTTAGTATGAGTTTAACAATTTCTTCTAACCTTTGCCTTGATAAATTAACCACTTCTCTCGTAAGCATATACCTTATTAGCGAGTGGCAGTGCATTCAATTAAAAAAAGGATGTGAATCCAACCCAGTTACCGTAAAGATCAGTCAAGCCAGCTTGGGTTGTGTTAGTGTCGCAAAATATGAACACTTTTTCATTTCTATAATGGCTTAAGCTTTGAGGAGAGTATACACACACACACACACACACTCCCACCTAGATTAATAGTCTGAGTTAAAAAACTGAGATTTCATAACTAGAAACTTAGATAATTATCGATCTGTTCATTTCAAATTTCTAAAACATACGATATATAGCTCCCTCCATCCGGAGTCAATAGATACATCTGGCTTTTTGAAAGAACTAGTTTTCAAAAACCAACTTATCGATTAGTTCCGGACAGAGGGAGTGTTAATGTAGGACAGAGAGTATTTCTTTTTTGCTGAAATAAGATGGGGAATGATATCTTATACTCCCGAATGTTTTAGGCTTTTAAGAGAATCGCCTAACTAACAGGCTAGCACGTGATGAGCAATTTATCTCAAGATTTGTCACTTCGAAAAGACATGAATTCTCATTAGCATTGAATGAACAGACCCATTCAAAAAGCTACTAGCTACTATGCGCTTACCTCCTGAATTCCTACATTGACAGCAACCTCGCGGAAGGAGCTACAGTCTTGAACACCCATTTCATTCAGCGCGGAGAAGGTTGATGCAACAGAGAAGGGCATTACCCTAAGATCTTTCACAAACACCTCTCCCTTCTTCTAACATTGATTCGTGTACATCAGCACTTCGACCCATCCATAACACGCCCACAACAACATGGTACATATGTTAAATTGCTCAAACAATGTCTAGAGGAGCTTAATTATAAAGACAGAGACATCAGGATATTCGCTTGTGAACTTCAGAACCAGTCTTCAGATTGGGGTTCAAGTGGGCACTGAGGAGCATGGACTTGCTGCCCTCTGCATGGAAGGATCTTATATCGAGCTTGGCCACGCTCTCATACAATCTGCTCATGGATCCGAGCTCGGGTTGCTTGTCGATCAGGCGGAGGATGGCGCTCGTGGGGAGGGTCAGGAGGAAGATGAGCAGGTCCATGAAGTCGCTGCCACACTCGGCAAACAAGACCTGGTTCTTCTTAGTGTCCACCTCGAGCTTAAACTCCACATGCTCATGAGTCTCCATGGAGTGAGTGAAGCTAATGGAGATTGCTTTTGCTGATGGAACCGGATCCTGTGGTGAAGCTTCACCGCCTCGCTGGTGAAGCTTCACCAGCCGTCGATCATAAGGAATCGACGGCGCACACGGTTTCCTTGTGCGCTCGGCCAAAAGACACGCTTTTGGCTGAGCGCACATCATATCCGTGTGCGCCGTCGATTCCGTACGATCGACGGCTGGTGAAGCTTCACCTGCTTGGGTTTTTCTCTAGATGAAAAAGTAGGATGAGTCCGGATCCTCCGGTGAAGTGAAGTTTCACCAGCCGTCGATTGTACGGAATCGACGGCGCACACGGTTTCACCACAGGATCCCGTTCCAAGTAGGATGCCTTGAACTTCAACTATGCTTTTGTTCTTTAAACTGTGGTTTATTCTTTCCAACAGCACTCAAAGCAATGATGCCGGCGGATTAAGTCTTTTCTAATGAAGCCACAGCTAGTGCGGTACCAGGTCATTTGCACTTTTTTCTTTTTTGTTTTGCACGAGTGACCTTTGCTCGTCCTGAGTCTCCTGACCCTGTCCGTCCATGTTTTTTGTTTGTGAATGTTTTATGAACGGACTTTCTATTGTCACCTTGTGCGAAAAATACTTTAGGCCCTCTTTACTTTTGGCAAAATTATCTCACATCCTCTTAATATTCCTCTTAACTATCTTTAAATTACAAAAAAACTTCATTGACCTTTTCACGTAGGGTGATATGAGCAGCCAAAAAAGTAGAACCTTTTACCATTAACATTAGAGACAAGTTACCGAGAAATAAAATTAACATTAGAAACCAAATAAGTTGAATATAGAAATTGATCACAATATGCTTCAAATAAAAAATAATTGAACAAATAATTATCTTTAGAAAAAAATGATGACAAATTAGGGAGTTTTTTTTTATTACTTGGCACCACTCGCAGTTTTCCCATATCACCTGGAATTTATAAAAAACTTCCATATCACCTGGAAAATAGAACCTTAACTTTCCAAAATGCCCCTCTTTGGGCTTAAAATATTTTAACCGACGGATTTCTTCACTTTTTATCTGGCGAGAGCATTCCACTCGGAGGATGAGGCTTTCCGACAAAGCTTCGAATGTCGCGGTGATCCAGACTAAAGCCGATGGCCGCCCATGCCAAAAAAAACTCTGATCGTGAGATTTTGAGGTAAGAGCAGTGGGAAGGCTCGCCCTACTACAAAAGTTGAGATTTACATGTAAAGAAACACAAATAACGGCCACTCATTGGTGCTCGAACTGCTCATAGACAAGGATAAAAATGGGCAAATGCGTAAAATATTCATCGGCAAACAGCAAATACTATTTGTATATTCGTCAACCCAACTAAAAGTTGTATAAATAAATTTAAGATATCTTCATTGGGATAAAGAGAATGAAAAATAAGGAAGAACGCAAAAAAATGGGCAAAAACCGATAAAAAATAAGCGAGATATGACATTTTGAAGTTTGCCGTAAAAGCGTGCGTTGTTAGACATGACTCTAATTCAAGTCGTGTGCTCGGGCACATGACTCCATTGCTATCGTGTACCTGAGCATACGACTTGAATTAAAGTCGTGTCTAACAATGCACGTTTTTATGGCAAACTTCAAAATGTCATAACACGCTCATTTTTTATCCGTTATTCGTCTTTTTTTTCATTCTTCTTTATCTCCATGAAGATATCCTAAATTTTTAAAACACATCTACCTGTGGATATGATAAATTTCTAAAGAGGGAGCATGTGATGAAGCTGTGGATATGACAAATCACTCATGTTTTCAAATTAGTCATTCCACTATATGATGTCTCAATATCTTTCAAATATCTTAATGTAATAGAAGACGGGGAAAAATAAATAAGAACAAAAAAAATAGGAAAAACAGATAAAAAATTTACGAGTTATAATATTTTAAAGTTTACCGTAAAAGCATGCATTGTTAGACACGACTCCAATTCAAGTCATGTGCTCGGGCACATGACTCCATTGCTATCGTGTGTCCGAGCACACAACTTGAATTAGAGTCATGTCTAACAACACACGCTTTTATGGCAAACTTCAAAATATTATAACTTGCTCATTTTTATCTATTTTTTTCCATTTTTTTGTATTATTCTCTAATTTTTTTCCTCTTTATCCTTATGAGGATATCCTATATTTACACAATTTTTAGTTGGGTTGACGAATATATAAATAGTATTTGTCACTCATCGACTAGTATTTAACATCTTTGCCCATTTTTTCCTCTTATTTGATGTCCACGAGCGGTTCAAGCACCAATGAGTAGTCGTTATATGTATTTCTTTACATGTAAATCTCAACTTTTATAATAGGGAGGGCTTTCCCACTGTTCTTACCTCAAAATCCCGCAATCATAACTTTTTTCTGGGCGTGGGCGGCCGTCGACTTTGGTTTGAATCGCTGCAATGTTCAGAGTTTCGTCGAAAGTCTCCTCATTCGAGTGGAATGCTACAGGAATGCCCTCATCGGATAAAAGTAAAGAATTTCATTAGTTAAAATATTTTAAAACCGAAGAGGGACATTTTGGGAAGTTGAGGTGCCATTTCCAGGTGTTATGGATGTTTTTTGTAGATTCTAGGTGATATGGGAAAATGTCAAAATTAGGAGATTTGAATCATCAGAATCGGTCTTGAAAATAAATTTTCTTTCTTTTCATTTAAAAAAAATAGAATGTGGCTATTTGGAGTCTTGGACCATTAACTTCATTTCTCATTTACACCCCGGTTTTCATATAAACAAGCTGAATATTTTTGTAAGGGCCCAGTTCTCGAAATCGTAATTTGGAGATTGCTCCGCGTTAGATGTTTTGTAAATTATCGGTGACTAATCCCCTTAATCCTCTACTCGGAAGAATGCCCATCTCGGGTTCTTACTAAGCTCGCCAATACGAGGAATGCACCCCGTTATGTCGTTTTCAATGTGACAGGGTCATTTTCCAAACTCCTCTATGCAACGTTTCTCGATTTGAGCATGTGCCCTTGCCATGGAGGCATGCCAGATCTAGCCATGGATGGGCAAGGCTGCCTGACCAGATGCAACTTCAGTTGGCATGGCCAGCCATGGCCAATCCGGCCTCGGGTTCCCGTTATACGGTTTGAAGAAGAGGTCATGAAAAAAAAAAAGAACAAAAGGATGAGAAGCGGAAGAGAAAGTAGAACGAAGGAGGAGCTTGAGGCCCCTTGTCTCTATGGCCATTGGAGCTAGCGGCGGAGCTAGGATTTTTAGTCATGGGGTCAGGTCATTTTGAGACGGGGTAAGTAAGCTAACTTCTAGCCACTTTAACCCATTTTAAATGTCCCACCTCACCTCAGGTAAAGGTACAGACCTAGACCTGCAATGCAACTGGCGGGATCACCCGCGGACAGCAACTGGCGACTGGCGGGATCACCCGCGGACAGCAACTGGCGGCTCTGGTACGAGGGAAGTAGGAGAGAGAGAGAGAAGATGGGGTGGGGGAAGGATGATGGATGTGAGTAATAAAAAATTTTAAAAAATATTTGGAGGAGGGTGGGATACCCGGGGGACACGGGAGTTTAATGGTCCAAATAGCTGCATTCAAAGCAATATTCTTCTTCATATCACCTAAAAGTCACCAAAAGCACTATGAGGAACATCACCCGGATCATCCTCGCGCTCTCGCCTATGTAGTATGCTGGCCATGGCCCACGCGAGGAGCGTCTTGCCGGTGCCCGGCGGGCCATACAGAAGCACCCCCCTAGGGAGGAATATCATCTTATACAGGGAGTGTACATATTGAACTAGGAAAAGCCGGTGGACATACGTTAACTTTTTTTTTCCTAGGGTTTATGCAAATTAAGCTTATTTTAGGACTGCTTAAGGTTTTGTCCGGTTGGCTTCAATATAATCAAACTTTCTATTATGTCTATTACTCGGGTCCGACTTGATCTAATCTGGATATCTAACCAGGAGAAGTCATAAAGCCCAATGGGCTTAGGTGGGTCTTGGGCTTTTAGGAAGTGTTTTGGGCTAGAAGGTGAGCCACTGAATAGAAATCCACACGGCCCGTGTGAGAGACGGGTTTACTAGTGAGGGAGTGAGGAGGACGCTCGTCTTCTCCAAAACGCAACCGGAGCAGAAAAGTGGCTTCGTCGGCGGTCACCGGAGGGTTCTCGCTCTCCGGAGGGAGAAGCACGCAGTCACGGGAGCTTAAATGCGTGAGCTTTCTGTAGCAAAAAAGGTTGAAGCTGGCAGCGGTAAATCTAAGGGGCGGACGACAGCGATGATGTTGGAGGCCGAGTAGGGGTCTGCGTGGCGTTCCTTGGAGTTTGCACCAAGGAAAGGAACCGCTGGAGTCCTCAAGAGGTCTCCGGAGCCCGCACCAGGCAAGAGAAACTCTTCACACTAAAAGATAAAGCTCAAGCATTGTCTGCTATTTTGTTAGAGTTAGGGCCTTTAAAAGTCTTACAAAGAGTCTTTAACAAGTAAACCACTAAAATTCTTCAATTATACCAAACGAAATTAGTATGTGTGTTTATGATGATGCTTGGAAGCAAATTGATGGAAGTTTTTTTTACGCCGCTGAGTCGGTGAAAGCTGACCAGGATATTATCAGAATGAAATTTGCTAAGCTAAGATGGTGGATTAGGATCCATGTTATTGATCCCACTTTGCTGAAATTATTTGTGTGATGTTGATGATTGTTCACTGAATTGCAATTCGTATTATCCTCTAATTGTTTCCCTATCTAATTGAAGTCTTCTTGCGCTTTTATGTTTATTCATGTTAGTCTGCACTGTAAACAGATACACATTTCAGTGGGGGAACAAATCAATTTACTATTTGATTCATTCAACTTCCTAGAGTGGTGTTCATTGGATTTAAAGTCATGATCAAGGTTCATACTGCTTGCAACAAAGTTTATCCTGCATGGGCGATGGTGATCAGACTGTATAGTTCTAGTGGTGTTCTGCACATGACTGCTGATCCTGCAAAAAGGATCTGCAAAATTATGATGTCTTGCCCAAAGCTAGGTCTGGATGTAGTTCTCAATGAGAGTGGGATTAAGATCTCGCCTGATGTTGTGGAAGTAGTGCTCAAAAGATTTGAGAATGCTGGCATGCAAGCTTATCGATTCTTTGAGTGGGCTGAGAAACAGCAAAATTACACTCATAGTGTCAAAGCTTATCACATTATGATTGCTTCTTTGGCCAAGATTCGGCAGTTTCAGATTATGTGGGACCTTGTAAATGCTATGCGGAGGAAGGAAATTTTAAACATTGAGACCTTTTGTGTGATCATGAGAAAGTATGCAAGGGCTCATAAGGTGGATGAAGCAATCTACACCTTTAATGTCATGGATAAGTACGGCCTGGCCCCAAACTTAGCTGCATTCAATAGCCTACTAAGTGCGTTCTGCAAGTCCAAGAATGTCAGAAAAGCTCAGGAGATTTTTGAAAGCATGAAAGAGAGGTTTGTTCCGGACTCAAAAACCTATAGTATTCTCCTAGAAGGATGGGGGAAGGAGCCAAATTTACCGAAGGCAAGGCAGGTCTTTCGCGAGATGGCTGATAGAGGCTGTGAACCTGACATAGTCACCTATAGCACTATGGTGGATATTCTTTGCAAGACAGGGAGAGTTGAGGAAGCAGTTGGTGTTGTTAAGAACATGAGCTCCAGGGGTTGTAGGCCAACCAGTTACATATATAGCATCTTAGTTCATGCTTTTGGGACTGAGAGGCAAATTGGTGATGCAGTGGATGCTTTTCTAGAGATGGAGAGGAATGGGATAGTGGCTGATGTGGTTGCGTATAATGCACTGATTAGTGCATTTTGTAAGGTAAACAAGTTTAAGAATGTTTATAGGGTTCTGAAGGACATGGATCATAAAGGTGTGAGTCCAAATTCACGGACCTGCAATGTCATTATCAACAGTTTAATAAGCCGTGGGGAAAATGAAGAGGCCTTTAGGCTTTTCAGAAAGATGATCAAGGTGTGTGAACCTGATTCAGATACCTACACTATCATGATAAAAATGTTCTGCGAGAGTGGTAAGATGGATTTGGCTCTAAAAGTGTGGAAATTTATGGGAAAGAAGCAGTTTGTTCCAAGCATGCATACTTTCTCCGTTCTTATAAATGGGTTGTGTGAGCACGGAGAAGTCAGCAGGGCTTGCGTTTTTATGGAAGAAATGATAGAGAAGGGTATCAGGCCTTCAGGTTCCACATTTGGAAAGTTAAGGCAGTTGCTTCTGAAAGAAGACAGAAAAGACGTTCTTAAATTTCTTGAGGAAAAAATGAAGCTTCTTATTAAGGAACCGTTATGCGATTAAACAGTTAAGCGTTCAAGAAAGGATTGAAGAAAAGACTTGGCAAGTGGATCTATATGACTATTAACAGCTGGAATTTTTGGCTGCAAGTGTATAACATGCTCCATAATCATGTTCAAGATCCTTCTTTGTTCTATTTCAGAGAAAGATCGCAATGTCTACCAACTATGTTACTGCCGATATCTTCTGCTGTATTATCATGAACACAAAAAGCTCTCTTAGCTGAAGGAAATAATAGGAGATTGCAATGTACAGGTATGCATTCTAAACAATCTCTTCATTAATTAGCTGCTCCCATCCTTTTTGTCATAATGTTATGTGCCATGCGCATTGTACGTCTAGTGGTTGTATACTAGTTTGTTCCTTGGGGTTTAACAGTTTTGTGTTTAATGTATCTGCGCAATGCTTATGCTGCTTTAATTTGCTTTCACTCTAGTTTTGCTAGAGTTCTAAAATGTTTTCAGCTGTGCAACATTGTTTCTTGATGGTTGTGTCACTAGGTCACAGTCTGTGTTTTTGTCATGATCAGTGCATCAATCTCTTGATAGGCATACCGAAACTGAAGGGGTATAAGAGAAAAATTAGAATGAACGCAAAAGCCAAAGGTGACAACCACATTGAACCTATGACGATTATCATGAGATAGTGGAGAGAGGATGAAGCGGTCGTGTAGAGATAGTAGATGATGTCTTGTCCAAGGATTTCAGATGCACTCAGAACTTGAGGTATACGGTTGGCTGTATAATTATTTTGCCTTTTTATAGATAATCGATTTGCCAAAGTGGCTACATTCGAATTTCGATATAACCAAACCAACGAGAATCCATAGAAGTATTCGCATTTTGATCCGCGGAGGAGTTTTCATCCATGCTGTGCGAGCTGATTCTCTCCCACCGACAGAGAGGACCACTAATTAAATGAATCGGAGAATTTATTTCCTTGATCGTAAAAACTTGCCACTATGTTTCTTTGCATGGATTTTGTACCATTTTGATTCCGATAAGAGTCAAACGCGGTATATAATCCATGCCGCCGACCCCATATAGCTGGGATAAGGCATATGATGATGATGATGAAGAAAATGCATTAGAAGTTCTTGTGGCATTTTTCGGTCAGTGATGGATGAGTAGCTGCCTGAAAATCCAGAGGTCAATTGATTGTTAACCAGCTGCTAATTTGGCTCTTTGGACCTCCATATATTTGTTGCTTGATCCGTCTTTAGTCATATTGCAGACCCCTGAAGTTTCGACATCCTCGTTCTTCCGGATGTATGCATCAAGTAGTAATCATTTAAAAATCTATTATGCTATAATTTTTTTTGATAGGTAAGACTCGTGCACACTTTATGCCAATGGAATCCAGCCTTGGGGCCTCTTACACAATCAGAAGAGATCCAACCAGCCCGACTAAGGCAGGATTGGCTATCTTATGCTATACACAGTGTCTCAAGCTACTCATCCATCATAACGAATATGTATGATGATGATGCATTTAAGGAATATGTTTGGCTGATTACAAATTGGTTTTGAGATCAACAAGATTGAAATCGTTTTCCGAATATTGTTATATGGGCCAAAAGATCCTACTCGTGACTCTGAAGTTCAGGTCCCAATGTCCTGGAAATTGGTTTCGTGGAGCAGTTCCAACCTGAACCGGCCCTCGTTTTGCCGCTCTCTATTTGAGCTGGATTGCATAGAAAATCGTGGTTCAGCACTGTCTATCTCTAGAGTCGTTTTCTATGTCATACATCCTTTGACTTCAAGTGTTAAATGCACTTCCATAATTGTAATCAGATAGCCGATGGAGAGGTTTCAGCCTTCGATCCATGCATTATAGAGCCAGTTTTTCTTATTCATTTCTGATCGAAGAAGTTGCAAACCTAACCAGCTGCGCAGACCATCTGTACATTCACTTCGGGCTGGACTTTTTCCTGGATGACTAGTTCACCACCCCATGGTTTAGCCGGCCCACCCCCTTTATGCGGTAGGTGGATGTCCCCGTCCTGGATATATCCGTCATATTTGTATGGAGGGGGTGGGACCATGGGGTGAACTCATCCCTTTGTTCCTTTGCTATATTAAATTCTTAAGTAGACTACTAGGTATAATTATTGCTTGGTGGTGCCTTAATTGTTAACACTTGGAATCCATTTAGTTTTAAAACAGTTGATTCAAACATCTGACATCAGCTAGGCTCAAGCCATATGATGTTAGAAGCTTCACTTCCCTTTTATAACTGTGCTCTCTTAACCTCTAACACCTTAATCTTTTCCCTTTCTCTCGTTCTGGTTTCTCCTATTCAAGCTCCTCCCAATTTACCTCAACAATTTAAAAAAAACAAACTAAAACCGGCAAATCCAATTATTTTTTATTGGGTAATTTCTTGTTATTGTTTGATCTTGCAACGAAGAGCTTGTACCTTGTGATAAAACGATTTACCTTGCAAAAACTGCAACATGATGTGATGTCATATGATATTACATCATCACTGTACAATGTTTCTATCTAGTCGAACGTCATATTAATTACTCACTTCATTCAATAAAGCTCGTCTGCATTTAAAACACAAGTATCCGTCATATTAATTACTCACTTCATTCAATAAAGCCCGTCTGCATTTGAAACACAAGTATCCACAGTTGCATGGCTGGAGAAAGGGGAAAAAATTGTGTTTTATATGGCTTTAGAGGCCAAATTTTTTTACCCATTTTCAAATGCAGATAAGTTTCTTTGAACTGAGGGAGGAGATATTTCGGAAGGAGTAGTAAGTAATCTGCCGTAAAAGAAAAGAAATGCTTTGCGCCACAACTTTAGATTCCCTAAACTTTTAGAGGGGAAAAGCAAAGGTTAAATAAAAGGAGTCTGCACTAGTGTGCTTTGGAGAAAGAATCACAGGCTTGCTTTTCTGGTGAGAAAGTCCAGAGAAAAAGATTTGATTGGGTCCGGTGGGAGGAAAACTTAGCTCGTAAGCTTACATGTGAGAGCTGGGGCAGCACTTTTATCTTATGTTGATTAAAAAACCAAGTGGAATATTACGATGGAAATGCAGACCAGTGATGATGCAGTGGACCTACACCATTTTGTGAAATAAGGACTTTTCTTCTTCTTCCTGTTCCCAAGCTACAAAGGATTATGACTTGACACAGTTCCATCCTTATTTTCTTTTTCTGCTTCCTTTCTTTCTTCTCCTCTCCGGCCGATGCCATCTCCTCCGACTAATACTTCTCTGGACGCTACCCCTCCTCCCCCTTCCTCCACTGCCAGCGGTTTGGTGCCGCCAGCGGCCATGGCCAGGTCTTAGCCAGCGCCTCTAATCACAAGCCTAATTCACTTGAAGTGGTATGTCAGTCAAGGCCGGTGACTAATTAACTTAGCCAAGATTTTTTTTTACTGATCACAAGCTTAAGTGATCAGTGATAAATTTTTACCTTTAATTTTGAAAAAAAATCCCTAACACAATTCCTTCTACGGACATCTTCTACCAAGAATTCTTCCTTCCAAGTTCGGCCTTTGGGCGAAATATGGAGATGATCAGGACCAAATTAATTTCCCACTGTGAAGGAAATTATTAGCCACTCCGTGCTGTTTTTAAAGAAGAGCCGTCTCTTGTCAATCCATTACCATCAACATTATTCTTAGGAAAACAACAAAGATTTACCATAAAATACAGCATGCAGGAAGAGAAAGGAACTGATATTTAGTAATAGGAAAAACATAAGCTTTTCGGATTTTACGAAGACCGTAAGAAAGCCCAATTCATAGGTTCTACAGAGCAGTACAGGATTGCCCAGAAGTTAAAAAGAGTACAAGTCACTAGATCCTCAAACAGTAAGAGGCTGGCCTGAGTGTAAGCCTCGGAAGTAGCTAGCTGGATTTGCCTCAAAAGAAGCTCTGGGCATACGAAGGCCGCCCCTTCCAGGTGCTTTCATCATTCTCCCAGTGCTGGTGCAACAACAGCGGCAGCACCAGTAGAGGCACCAGAGAAGGAGACCCAGTGGTATGGCTACAGAGGCTACATGCAGGCCAACCGAGAGCCAGTGCTTGAGTGTCTCAGACCTCGTCTCCGGTGGAAAAACCTCGTCAGATTTTTCAACCGCATATCCCCAGAAGTTCTCCAACATCAGAAGGATCTGGTGCAGCTTCTCCATGAGAAACCTCCCTACGTCACCACTCTCCATTCTCTCTCTCTCTCTCTCTCGCGCGCGCGCGCTTAGGCGTGCTGTATAAGAGTGCTTACATAGAGTTATATAAAGGTAGATTCAGTGGAAACTATCATTATCTTTGTTGAAGTGATGAGAAGAAGATCCAATATGTGAAAAGCCCAAGAGAGCTTCTCCTCCTCTAATTGGGCTTTAATACTGTATTTACAATCAGTATTAAAGCCACAAGCACATTTTTTGTAAGAGTACGTAAACAAATGCAAAAGGCACCCACATTTGTATCATCGATATACATTTTGCAATTGGTTGTTGAAAAATTAGCTCGATCCACATTGAAAAATCCAACTGGTTAGCGGATTTTTGGGATAATGATTATTCCACAGCTGGATTTTTCAATGTGGATGTTTCTGATTTTTCACACCCCAAAGGGTCCCTCAATGTTTTCCTTTTGACTATGGATTCTTTGTTAACACTTAACACTATGTACTAGTAATTGCGTAGTGAATGTTGGTTTTACACGG
This sequence comes from Houttuynia cordata, assembly GCA_039654745.1. Classification (NCBI taxonomy): domain Eukaryota; kingdom Viridiplantae; phylum Streptophyta; class Magnoliopsida; order Piperales; family Saururaceae; genus Houttuynia; species Houttuynia cordata. The sequence goes on along the minus strand of CM077503.1, from coordinate 40,148,308 downwards.
GCATGGAGCTCCCTCTGAAATCTGATGACTTACCGGTGAAGGCTTTTGTTTCGAATTCATCCTTTGCAGTAAAAAAGCACTGGACATTTCACCACAAAAGCAAGCCGCTTGGTACTTTTATTTTTTTGCTATAAAAACCGTTGCTACTTTTCCAAAGCAGTAGTACAGAGACTCCAGAGTGTCGAGATTCCATTACTACACACAAACTTTTCCAAAGCAGTAGTAAAAAAAGCTGGAGGAATAGCATTACTCTCACTAATGCTCTTGCTTTCCCAAGCATCTTTCAAAGCCAGTCTTCCCCTCCCTCCATGTTAAGGGCATGTACGTACGTAAAATACATTTCATGGAAAGTTTTCACAAGAACAAATAGCAACATAGTAATACAAAAAGCTTAATCATGGTGAGCCAAGGAGAGGAAAGCAGGTCCTTCTCGTGGATTACTGCTTAATTTACAAATTTGTTAGCGTTTTACTGCAACATAGAAAAATGTACAGCTTGATATGACATCATGCTCCTAAAATAAACTAAAAGAAGACGAATTACCAAACATGGGTCCCCTTTCCCCGTGTTAGTCCAAAACCAGAATGTTTTTTATCGATAAGGTCCAACACAAGCGTGATTATAATTTAAACAATTACGCATATAAAATCAAGGTTTTAAAAATCGAACAGGTGACTGACTCAAAATTCTTGTCGGGTAGGTCCAACCCGAGTTAACCCGGGTTGACCAATTTATTAAAAAATTTAAAAAACAGACAAAGGGGGCCGCTCCCTCTGGCCGCCGTTGGGGGGGGGGGGGGGGGGTCTGCTCCCTCTGGTCATCGCCGGAGGCTTCCTAGACTGGGCGGCCCTGCCTTAACTGATTCAAGGCGGGGGGCTCTGCCTCGACGGGGTGGCCCCGCCTCGAACCAGTAAGGCGGGGCTGCCCAATCGAGACAGAGCCTGTGGGGCTCTGGTTCGACACGGGGCTGCCCCATCGTGGCAAAGCCCCTGCCGAGGGCTCTAGTTCGATGCGGCGCCGTCGCCAGAGGGGGGGCAAGCTCGACGGCGGGGCGTCGGGGGGGGGGGGGGAAGAGGGGAGGGGGTAAAACCCTGACCAAGCCGGGTCACTGGTTCGACCGGCTGGGTTGTACTAACCCGGCCGGGTCAACCAACCTGGCCGACCCGGACCGAAAAAGGCCCCAGCTCCGGTTGGACCGGCCGGTTCAATCCGGTTTTTAAAACCATGATATAAATCCGAAGTGGTTTAGCATTTAAATATAATTGCTCATCAAAATGAACAAAATTAAGTTAAATTAACCATATAAATAGGATTGCTAAATGAGCCGGGCTCGGGCGGCCTGCAATTGTTCATCAATAGCCCGAGCTCGCTAAGCATTAATGGGCACAACTCGCCAGAATATAAACAGCCACGGGCTGTTTATTGGGCTTGGGCTTCCTTTGTTTTATCTTATACTCCATAAACCACATCAGGCACTGGGCTCACCGGGGGTATCGTTCTGAAACGACGGCATCACAGGCTCGTACACGCACAAGTAGAACGGCGGCACCTCATCCTCCTTCCACCCATTATATACCTCACACACCGCGCACCACCCGGCAGTCGGCACCACTTCATATTCTTGGCTCGGCTTCGTAAGGCGGAATTCTTGGCGTCGGCACCGGCATGGACCCTGCTGCTTCGGCGTATTTCATCTAGAGCTTTCTCAGCTCCACCAAGGCATCCTGGTTCATTAACCCCAGTGCAGAGAGCTGGGTTGGCGGCTTGGACAATCGGCCGAACTCCGGAAGGAGGGGGGAGGGAGCCAATGAAGTGGAAAGGGCCCCAAGGAGTCACCGGGGGGGGGGGCGCCGGAGGTGGGGGGCTGGCCCCCTTGGCTCAACGGGGTGGCGGCGATGGCAACGGCGGCGTTGGGGTGGGGAGGGAGAGACTCGTTTTGGGGGGGCACCGATGAGGGTGGGCGGCAGGACGTTGGAGTGGTGGACGCAGGGACTCGTGGCTTTCTAGAGTAGAATAGCTGAGAAACTTGACACAATGTAAGAGGGTAAATTTCCAATCAGAAGATTGTCTGAAATATCCACAAAACTCGGTTCTTTGTTACAAGTCACAGTCTTTGGTAGAGAGCAGTTTAGTACAATATATGGGTCTGTTGCAATTCACTTTTAAAGATGGAAAAACTTCTTCTGATTTTAGAAATGCATGATTTGTTGGAAGAACTTCAGCTGAAAACAATGTGAAAACCCGAGTTTGAGAAGATGAAACTATGCTTTCCAGAGGAAATGGAGCTTTAGATAGGTGGAAGGATGGCTTTTACAGATAGAAAGCAACATAGGCAGCCATTTTTTGGGCCATGTAGGAAGAATTGGTGGACAAGATGAAGTGATGTGTGCTGGTCATTAAGGAAAGCAAATGCAGGAAGAGCAAAGCGAGGGAAAGGGATGGGGCACTAAGGATGCGGAAGAGACTCGTCAGTTGAGTAGCAGAGGAGGGCGGGGTTCTTGGAGGAGGAGTGGTGGAGATGGTGGGAAGGGCAACAGAGAAGGAGGGAAGGGTAGGCAGCACTGTCGTCGCAAGGGGGATAGCGTTTAATGTCAGGACATATCGAGATGAGGCCGCCGACGGGGTTTGGGTACTAAGGTCGATGAAGTCTGGAAATGAGGAAGGTGAGGCTGTGAGGGAGAAGATGAAGGGAAAGTGTTACGCCGGATATATACAGGCGGTTATTGGCCCATGTGGCCGAGCCCGAGATCGGGTCACTTTAGGTGAGCCCGTTAATAGCCCAACCAGTTATGGTTAAATGGGCTCGGGCTGGGCTGGTTCAACGAGCCTTGAGCTTGTTTACCAGCCCTACTTATAAACCTTTATCTTTTGACTATACTAGACATCCCTCACGTTCTGAAAACTATAACTAAACTTCTTGGTCTTTCCAAAGAAAATATGAGTTTGTCATTCACACCATTCTTTTTGTACACCAATTCCTAGCACCTTCGGGCCTAACCCTCAGCTTCCCGGCACCAGCGCCAGCCTCGGCTTCGACCTCACCGCCCCTGCTCTAGTGTCTTGTGTGACGGCAAAGAAGACGGGAGGGGGTAAAACCCGGACCAAGCCGGGTCACTGGTTCGACCAGCCAGGTTGTACTAACCTGGCCGGGTCAACCAACCTGGCCGACCCAGACCGAAAAAGGTCCCAGCTCCGGTTGGACCGGCCGGTTCAATCCGGTTTTTAAAACCATGATATAAATCCGAAGTGGTTTAGCATTTAAATATAATTGCTCGTCAAAATAAACAAAATTAAGTTAAATTAACCTTATAAATAGGATTGCTAAACGAGCCGGGCTCGGGCGGCCTGCAATTGTTCATCAATAGCCCGAGCCCACTAAGCATTAATGGGCACAGCTCGTCAGAATATAAACAGCCACGGGTTGTTTATTGGGCTTGGGCTTCCTTTGTTTTATCTTATACTCCATAAACCACATTAGGCACTGGGCTCACCGGGGGTATCGTTCTGAAACGACGGCATCACAGGCTCGTACACGCACAAGTAGAACGGCGGCGCCTCATCCTCCTTCCACCCATTATATACCTCACACACCACGCGCCCCCCGGCGGTCGGCACCGCTTCATATTCTTGGCTCGGCTTCGTAAGGCGGAATTCTTGGCGTCGGCACTGGCATGGACCCTGCTGCTTCGGCGTATTTCATCTAGAGCTTTCTCAGCTCCACCAAGGCATCCTGGTCCATTAACCCCAGCGCAGAGAGCTGGGTTGGCGGCTTGGACAATCGGCCGAACTCCGGAAGGAGGGGGGAGAGAGCCAATGAAGTGGAAATTGCCCCAAGGAGTCGCCGGGGGGGGGGGGCTGGCCCCCTTGGCTCAACGGGGTGGCGGCAATGGCAACGGCGGCGTTGGGGTGGGGGGGGAGAGACTCATTTTGGGGGGGCACCGATGAGGGTGGGCGGCAGGACGTTGGAGTGGTGGACGCAGGGACTCGTGGCTTTCCAGAGTAGAACAGCTGAGAAACTTGACACAATGTAAGAGGGTAAATTTCCAATCAGAAGATTGTCTGAAATATCCACAAAACTCGATTCTTTGTTACAAGTCACAGTCTTTGGTAGTGAGCAGTTTAGTACAATATATGGGTCTGTTGCAATTCACTTTTAAAGATGGAAAAACTTCTTCTGATTTTAGAAATGCATGATTTGTTGGAAGAACTTCAGCTGAAAACAATGTGAAAACCCGAGTTTGAGAAGATGAAACTATGCTTTCCAGAGGAAATGGAGCTTTAGATAGGTTGAAGGATGGCTTTTACAGATAGAAAGCAACATGGGCAGCCATTTTTTGGGCCATGTAGGAAGAATTGGTGGACAAGATGAAGTGATGTGTGCTGGTCATTAAGGAAAGCAAATGCAGGAAGAGCAAAGCGAGGGAAAGGGATGGGGCACTAAGAACGCAGAAGAGACTCGTCAGTTGAGTTCGTCGGAGTGGTGGAGATGGTGGGAAGGGCAACAGAGAAGGAGGGAAGGGTAGGCAGCGCTGTCGTCGCAAGGGGGATAGCGTTTAATGTCAGGACATATCGAGATGAGGCCGCCGACGGGGTTTGGGTACTAAGGTCGATGAAGTCTGGAAATGAGGAAGGTGAGGCTGTGAGGGAGAAGATGAAGGGAAAGTGTTACGCCGGATATATACAGGCGGTTATTGGCCCATGTGGCCGAGCCCGAGATCGGGTCACTTTAGGTGAGCCCGTTAATAGCCCAACCAGTTATGGTTAAATGGGTTCGGGCTAGGCTGGTTCAACGAGCCTTGAGCTTGTTTACAAGCCCTACTTATAAACCTTTATCTTTTGACTATACTAGACATCCCTCACGTTCTGAAAACTATAACTAAACTTCTTGGTCTTTCCAAAGAAAATATGAGTTTGTCATTCACACCATTCTTTTTGTACGCCAATTCCTAGCACCTTCGGGCCTAACCCTCAGCTTCTCGGCACCAGCGCCAGCCTCGGCTTCGACCTCACCGCCCCTGCTCTAGTGTCTTGTGCGACGGCAAAGAAGACGGGAGGCCAAACGCAGGCAGAGCCGGGTTAGCGGAAAAGATGGATGTTAATGATGAAGCTATTTTTGTCTTTTCAAAAGATTAGGATTTTAGTTCTATTTTTTAAAGTGAAAGAGTACATGTTAATTTCGATAAAAGTTGGGAGCATAAGTTTACTTTAACTGTACCCAGTCCTCAACTCCTCATTGCCTAGCAACTTCCTTTCCGAAGAAAATTGTTTTCCTGAACAGAAGGTGGCTTGACTACTATAATAAGGGAAAGGGGTTGGGATTGTGCATCCTAGCCCCTAGGTGGGTGAGACTGATAAGATGGACAGTGTAGTGCTGGAAGACAGTCTCCTAGCCAACCTCCTGAAAGGAATCCTCCTTCTTGGAAGGAAGCTTGTGAGCTTTTCCTTGCAAAAGACAGAGGAACTTCTTCCCCGTTTGAAGTGCTTGGTGAACGATGGGATAGAGAAATCAAAGACAGACCTCCTACCTCATGCAAAGAAGGGAGTGGACTTTGTTGTGGACAACGCCAAGGAACATGTTATGCCTTATGTGAACAAGGCTGCTGAATATGCAGGGAAGACTCTCAAGGAAGACCTCCTGCCTCGTGCCAAGGAAAATTTGAACTTTGTTGTGGATAACACCAAAGAGCATGTCCTGCCTTTTGTGAAGGTGGCCGCTGAATATGCAATGGAGACTGTCAAAGAGCATCCTTGGGTGTCTGGATTTGTGGTGCTGCTTGTGTTGTTGTACTATCTTTCTAAGCCAGGATCTTCGGGAAAGATGATGAAGGCGCCTGGAAGGGGTTACATGATGGCCAGGTCAACATTTGAAGGCAACCCAAAAGGCTACTTCAGAAGCCTGAGGGGCAAGGGCATGTGAAAATCTGAAGGAAGCTCATGTCGTGTGTATGGTGGGTATAGATTGTGTTTAAGCATATCATGCTGTTGCGGATGTTTTATAAATTCGTACTGCCGAATTTTGTTGCGATTGTGATGATGATTTGGATCATAAGAAGCACCTGTTCTGTTCTTTAATCTGTTGTGGGTTGTGGCATATCTTATCAATTATGGGGTTTTTTCTGTATTTGGTCGATCCTAGTTCCTGAGATGCACATATATATTTGCTCTTCATCGTTTGGAGACAGACGAACAAGTGATTGTGCTTAAAAATGCCATAACAAAGGATGTTATTTGATCTTGGTGATTCCTTAATTGTTAACACTTGGAATCCATTTAGTTTTGAAACAGTTGATTCAAACATCTTACATCAGCTAGGCTCAAGCCATATACACTTAGAAGCTTTATTACCGTTTTATAACTGTGCCCTCTTAATCACTAACGCCTTAATCTTTTCCCTTTCACTCGTTCTCGTTTCTCCGATTCAAGCTCCTCCCAACTTACCTCAACAATTAAAAAAAAAACTAAAACCGGCAAATCCACTTGTTTTATTTTGGTAATTTCTTGTTGGCGTTTGATCTTGTAACAAAGAGCTTGTACCTTACGATAAAACGATTTCCCTTGCAAATACTGCAACATTCTTTCCCACATAAGATAAAAGCCCTGCCCCAGCTCTCACATATAATGGCTACTATGAAGATGTACATGTGTGTTTCTGGGAGAGCTCTCTTACGAGCTAAGTCTTCCTTCCAACGTACCCAGCCAAGTAAAAGCAAGCCTGTTATTCTTTCTCCAAAGGGAATTGGTAATATTTGTACAGTAGGAAGAATCTGCAGTAGGGTTATCACTGCCCTTCTCCAAAGCACACTAGTGCAGACATTGGTCTTGATAGAAATACGTACAGTGATGATGTAACATCATATGACGTCACATCATGAATTGAGATGGACGCAATAAAGACAAATTAAGACCATACTTGCACCTTTTAAAGGTGTCATTTTCTCTGGACCTGTGTAGCCTGACTAATTGGCCCCCAAAATCACATCACTGTATTTTGCCACGTTAATAAAAAGGTCGAATAAAAATAAAAATTATAATTTTACCTAATATTAATGAGTCCCCCTCCACTTGTCCTTTGGTCCTGATTTCTTGTCACATAATGTAATTGCGAAAACATTTTGACTTCTTCACTTAGAAAAGGAAGCCTGTTATTCTTTCTCCAAAGCACTTGTGCAGACTCCTTTTCTCTTTTATTTTTCCCGTCTAATGTTTAGGGAATCTAAAGTAGAATGAGCTTGATCTTGGCATATGAAATTCCTTTAATTAGAAGCAATTGGTCTTGAAACAGGTCAGTGAAAAAGCTGCTGAACTTCTTGGTACCAAAATGCTATGATGAGAAACCTTGCGATATAACTCTAAAAAATGAAGAAAAAGATCTTATGACAAAACCAGCGCCTAACCTTCTAATCAAAAAAAGGAAAAGAACTCTAGTAATCTCAATTTAAACCCTTATCATTGCACCTTTAAACCTGGATTTCTTCATTAACAGCTACATAATATTTGTACAAGAAAAAACCACTGAGTACATACACAGTACACTGGCGGAGGAGCTTGCTCTGCATTCTTATCCCTTCCGAGCTAAGTTTTTCTTTTCTCGTATCAATTCGAATCTCAAAATGATCTTTTTTCCTATGTACCTAGAAAAACATTGACTTTCCACTAGAAAAGCAATCCGATGAATCTCATTTTTCCAAAGCAGTAGTACGGAATCAAGGGTTATTTTAATCTCATTTTTTCCTATGCGTTGGCTTTTGGCTCTCTTCAATTATGGAAGTGTCAGAATATCATTTTCGCTCTTTGCTTTTCCCATGTATCGTAAGCCATCTTCCTATATGTTGTAGCATCGACGTAGACATTTTTCTATCACAAACTCAATGCCAAACTTTCACAGAGCAAATTGCAAGATTACCTAATAAAGAAAGCTTAAAACAAGCTTATAGTACAGCCAAAGAATTCATTAGCAATTTACTGTTTATCTTCTACTATTGTGTTTTCCACATCCAATTCCTATGGTCTACGAGTGACAATTGAATACCTCTGTTCGCCTCTACCGTAGCTAAGAACCAACAATGGTGGGGCATTCGAACAATCGTCACAGATTGGAAGACATTCCAAAGAAAATTGTTTTCCTGACCAGAAGGGGGCTTGAGTCAATACTTGGTACTATAAATAAGGGGAAATGGTTGGGATTGTGTATCCTAGCCCCTAGGTGGGTGAGGTGAGAAGATGGAAAGTGAAGTGCTTGTAGTTGTAGGAAGTATTTCTTCACCCGAAAAGAAAAGCATGGTATTCTTTCTCCAAAGGAAAATGATATTTGTACAGCACATTCCTACACATTTTAGATACACAGAATGTGTAAGAATTTGTAGGGCTATCATTGTCCTTCTCCACAGCACACTAGTGCAGAATCCTTTTCGCGTTTGCTTTTCCCCCTCTAATTTTAGGGAATTAAAGTTGTCGCGCGAAGCATTTCTTGTCTTTTACGGCAGATTACTTATTACTCCCTCTGTCCAAAGAAACTTATCTGCATTTGAAAATGGTTAAATTTGTTGTCTTCCAAAGCCATAGAAAACACAATTTTTTTCATCTCCAGCCTTGTAACAATGGATAATTGTTGTCCAGCAATCACGAACCAAACGGATAGAAACACTTACAGTGATGATGTAACATCATATGGCATCACATCATGAATTGAGATGGACACAATAAAGAGAGAGACCATACTTTTCTACCTTTTGAAAAGGTACATGGAGTCATGGACTACCGGATAGCGTAAATATAATGCGCTTGGAACTTCACTCAGTGGGTGGATGAGACCCAAAGATGAAAGGAGGCCAAGATGTTGCTGCTGTGAACCATCATCCCTCAGGTCAAGCTGGGGAAGGCAGTCTCTCCTTCGTAGATAGCCTACTGGAAGGCATCCATGTTGGGCTTGTTTTTATAATAAAACATAAAGTGGCCCAATTATCTCAATTGACAGTGTTTTAGGCTTTTAGAACTGTCTGGGTAATGGGCCTAAGTTAGGATACCCATTAAGATGTGGTTTTGAGTGGTAGATCTGAACCATTGGATGACCTATGGATGGACGGCCAGGATTCTAGGGTTCTTTACAGTGGTGTCCTGGTTTAGTTATAAATACACCATTAGCCATCCTAATACGGTGTCTTAAGTGAGAATGCTCTCAGCCAAGTTCTAAACCAGAAACACGTGGTTCTGAAGACGATTAGCAGAGACTCCATTGAACGTTCGATTCTAATAGCTACAGGTATGCCTAAGTCTTTTGTATTAAGTTCTATCAATCCATCGTCTTGGAGGCAAACTTGTGAACGTTTCCCGGCGTAAAGCAGGAGAACATCTTCCCCATTTGAAGTGCTCAGTGAACAATGCGATAGACAAGTCAAAGAAAAAGGCTGCTGAAGATGCAGTGGAGACTGTTAAAGAGCATCCGTGGGAGTCTGGGTCTGCGGCACTGCATGTGCTCTTGTATTTTCTTCCCCCGCCGGGATCCATAGGAATTGTGTTGAAGACGTTGTTGTATTATCTTCCCAGAAATATGTTAAAGGGGATGTTGTATGATCTTCCCAGAAAGATATTAATCAGCGCACTGTGGAATTTTCTCCCCAAGTTTGGAAAGATGATGAAGGCGCCAGGAAGAGGCTATTTGATGCCCGGGTCTGTGTTTGAAAGCGACCCAAAAGGCTACTTCAAAGGTTAGAGGGGCAAATGAAGGCTTATGTCTCACGATAGTGTTGACAATGAGCCCTAAGTGAAGGGTAGTTCGGTCATTTGTTTATAAAAACTTAATATAAAAGAGGTTAGAAAGCCAAAACGTGGTAGAACAGATTGGGAGAGGGCCGTCACGCACTAAAAGGAATTCAACTTTCTTTGGAGAAGAAAAAGGGCTTCTATTTCGTCGGTAAGTTGTGTGAGAGGTGCTGAGAGAAATCATTGTAATTCTTCCTTGTATTTGATTCTCTATCTAATGGAATTGTGTGATCCCGTAGATGTAGGCAGCAAGGTCGAACCACGTTAAATTCCCTTGTGTTATTTGCTTTCTTGTTAGCGTTTCTACGATCCATTCTTCTACTATGAGGGATTGGCCTGGCGAGGGCAGTTCTATTGCCTACAATTGGTATCGGAGCTTCAAGAGGAGATGGCTGACGATGGTAAATTCAAGTTAGAAAAATTTAATGGCCAAAGTTACAGATTTTGGAGCATGCAAATTGAAGATTATTTTTACCAGAAGGATCTTTATCAACCTTTGATTACAACCAAGCCTATTGGTGAAGACAAGGTAGATGAGATCGCAAGGTGGGAGTTGCTTGATCGCAAGGCTCTAAGAGCAGTCAGGTTGTCTATTTCTTCATCGGTGGCATCGAACATCACGAAGGCGAAGACCATGAAGGGATGCTTTGATCTGCTTGAGCGGTTGTATGCGAGTCCTTCTTCTACAAATAAGGTACATCTTGTGACTAGCATCTTTGATTTAAAAATATTTGATGATGAGACTGTGGCCAATCATTTGAATCCATTCCATGCTTTGGTGAATCAACTTGAAGCAATAAATGTTAATTTTACAGAAGATATACAGTCTATTGTTTTGCTTAAATCTTTGCCATCTGATTGAGAATCATTTAAAGTTGTTGTTCATAGTTCTCATAATACAAATAAATTTAAGTTGAATGATGTTTGTGGAATGATATTGGCTGAAGAAACATGTCGTAAAGGTGGTTCTTCTTCTTCTTCTTCCAGTTCATCCCTAACTATGGAGGAGAGGGGGCGGCGACCTCATAGGGGCAAGCCTAGATAGAGAGGGAAATTTAAGAGGGGGTGGTCTAAGTCCAAGAACTGTAAGGGTGATGGGGCTTGTTGGCAGTGTGGGCAGAAAGGCCATATGAAGAGAGATTGCCCAAACCCTCCTCGTGATGGAGCACAAAATCATGACAAGAATGTAGTTAATGTTGCAGATTCTGATTGCATGTTATTGTCTATGGAAAGTAAATGTGATGCTTTGATTATTGATAATGGTGCATCATTTCATGCTACTTCTAGAAAAGCTTTGATGCAAAATTTTGTCGCTAGTGATTTGGGCAATGTCTATTTAGGTAATGACCAAGCTTATGAAATCATAGGCAAGGGTGACATACTTTTGTTGCTTGATGATAATGTTGTTCTTGTGTTGAAAGATGTTCATATTATGCCTCATTTGATAAAGAATATTATTTCTGTTGCTCAATTGGCTACATGTGGTGTTACTACTCACTTTAAGAGTGACAGTTGGAAAATGACTAAAGGTGTCATGGCAGTGGCTAAGGGGAAGAAATTTGGACATTATATATGACATTCAGTTGTCATAAAAACTCTATTGGAGTGTCATCTAATGCTGTTGATGTGAGTTTGTGCCACTGTCATCTTGGGCATATGTCAGAAAAGGAGATGAAGATGTTACAGACTAAGAGGAAGTTGTCCAGTTTGCAGTGTACTGATCTGGATTTTTGTGAGTATTGCATCATGGGCAAGCAACACAAAGTTTCATTTTTACGAGCTACCCCGGAGCACAGGATTGAGCGGCTTGAGCTTGTACACATAGATGTTTGGGGACCAGCCTAGGTTCCATCCCTTGGAGGTGCGTCTTACTTCATTACTTTTATTGATGATGTTTCTCGTAAGTTATGAGTTTTCTTTACTAAGAATAAATCAGATGTATTTTCTATCTTCGTGCAATGGAAAACACTTGTTCAGAATGAGACAGGGTTAAAATTGAAGTGTTTGTGTTATGTCCCGGCATGGGACACGAACAGGGCCAGGTATCATGGCCGGAGAAAGAGAAGAAGACAAGAAAGAAATAGTAGGTAGAAGATCAATTCATATTGCATACCCTAAAAGAGGAGGAAGACCTCCTTATAAAGAAAAGGAAATGGGCGAGGCTCCCTAGGCCTGCGCCACCAGTCTGGCCAGATGGGCCCTAATTGGACCTTAATTGGCCCCTGATTATTCTCTATCAGTCCGTTACCTAACAATTAGCCTAAACGGGCCTGATTACAATATGATACTTATCAATCAACTATCCTACGGAGAGATCTGCTCGGATGATGTGCTGACGTACACAACACTCCATCACGCTTCCGCTCCCGCCTTGTCCTCAAGGCAGCCAAATAATCCCACCTTGTATTCTGACGTGAAATAAGACCTTAATACTATCATCCGTGGTGCAACTGAGGAGGTCCGCAACATACATTACCCCGAATGCATGAGCGTTGTACCAAACAACAATCCAACCGCAAGCCCGCTTGAGAGGCAAGCCCAGGTCAATAGGCAATTGGAGTAATTGGCTAACCATGCCCCACTTCCCATTTGGAGCAGAAACAATAGCAATCGTCACATAACACCCCATGTCACGTGGCACCATGGATGAGTGGCCAGCCTTCTGAAATCCAATTTGAAATAGTAACCCAGCCATCGGGACAAAGCACCCAGTTGTGGCCTTCTGCAATTTCTCACATGCAACCCGGAGCCATATGCACGCTCCAGCAGTCTGGTAGACATCAATCTTTGACTTTTCCTTAAACTTTGAAGCAAAATATTCGAACATTACTTCAGCACAATCTCTTTCACCCAGGGACCAATCAAAGGCATGTGCTGGGATCTTCAACTGGACCTTTTTTAATCCAGCAATACAAACCTGGGTGCTGGCGTGACCCACACTCACAAATGCAACATTCAACTGATCATTTTCTGGCAAATCTGTCTTATATATACCATAAGCCAAAACAGTTGCAGTGGTCACATGAATCGACAGCAAGGGGTGGAGACCTGTAATAGTTCTTGCGTTCACAACTGCTCGTCTCTGAAGATCAGTGAAGTACACTAGAATATCAATACCACAATCTACAACAGCAGCACCCATATTCTTCCGAGCAATACCTCTAAAATCTGAAAGGACCATTCCCAGCACCTCATACTGAATTTCAGACTAAGGGAAAACTCCAACAGCACCATTGATCCCATAAGTAGTAAGGTCCAGAACCATGGACTGTTCCAGCTTGGTAGCTTCTGCTGCAATATCAATCACACCTCTTCTTGCCACACCGCATCCAGCATATACATTCCTCAGGGCTGGAGATTTAGAAGCTAGCACAGGAATAAAATGCAGCCTAGTACCATTCCAGTTATATATTACATGACATCGTAAGGCCTGAATCCTCAACATCTTCCTAGGCTCCTGGACAGGTGGAACCGATGGATTCTTCACATTAAATGCATAACATAAGTTTGTAGAGCGTTGTTCATCTGTGTTAACAACTTGTTCCTCACTTCTGTTCTGCTTTCTAACAGTAGATGCAGCCTAGCGGCCCAAAGTCTTCCGGAAACCTCCTCCACAGCAAAGATATTTAATCTCTGAGTGATAATCCAAGTCGATCACGAACGATAGGAGTGAACCATCAAAAACATCTCCAGAGTTCAAAGAAGGGTAGTAAAAATCATTACCATTGTTGCATATAAAGGCATCAAACTTGGTAACGCTCATTTCCCCAAATACAATTAAGGAGTGCACTGCAGAATTAGTCAGTGTAGTTGAAGGAATAAAACCTACAGAACCTGGCACCTTATCTGAGCGAGCAATCTCGAAAATCCTTGTAAGTTGTCCAAGAAGGTCTTGAGCAGGGTGACTATCAACAGAAATAACAAAGATATATTCCCTTCTCCTGAACAGAGGAAATTTAGCAGTATTTTCAGACAAACATATTCCACACACTTGCTTTCTCATATCAACCTGTAACTCCTCAGCTTTTGATTTACCTTTCCTTCCAAGACATATCTTTTTCTGCACTTCTAGACCTCTATCAACTGGAGCATCATGGGGCAGTGATGAGCTTCTCAACCGTGTTGTTGTAAGAGTCAAATGACTACGAGTTGTAAGAGTCAAATGACTACGAGCTTCCCACAGGAACTCCCGCTCTTCCTCTGAGACCGTGTTCTCATAGTCTGATGATCCAGAATCCACTGAATCCGAATCAGAATACCCGACCACTTTCCTCTTCCATCTCTTTGTCTTATTTAAAATTTCCTTTGGGCCATTTTTTTCTTCCAAATCACAATCATCATCCTTATTAATTGACCGCTCTTCATTCGCAACAAAAGGTATTGTACTAGCATCAGACTCAAGCTTCACACCATTGTCATCAGCAGTTGAACCATCATCACCACTATCTACTGTCGCTTTTCTAACATCCACTTCTGCTGCACTGTCAACTATATCAGCAACAGGACTCTTATTGCCTTGTTCGCATTCAAGTTCAATCTCTTCTGATGAATTGATGGGCAAGCTTCTGCTGCCGTCTAAAAGGGAATCAGCAGAAGCAACTGCTAACGCAAACTCATCATTGTTCTTGCTGTCTTCTTCAGATTGTAATTCGACCTCAGTGTCAGAGTCAGCTGTAATGGAAGGAATAGCCAGCACTGACGTTGCTTCCCGTGGATGATGCTCGTCCACATAGCGGATCACATCTTGCAGAATAAAGTAGCCACTTACTTGTGGGGCTAAAAGGAATGATTGAGTAATTTTCCTTTCCGAATAGTCATAACGAGAGAGACAACCCATCACATGAATACTAATTTCACCATCATATAACTCCTGAACATCTACAAGTTCTACTTCTGCGATCATACTGTCAGAATGGAAAGACAAAATCTTCTCGTAAATCCCTTGCAAGGTCGTGACAGAATTTGGAACACCCTTTTGCTCAGGTCGGCTGAGCCTGCTTGAATCTTTGTAAAACTGAAAGGCCTTATCAGGAGTGGTGTACAAGATGGAATAATATTTATCAAGGAAAGCATCGCAAACCTTTTTTGTATAGACGGAAGTGACTGGAGCCAAGGGAATCAAAGGAAAAGCCTCTGGTTTCCACTCCGGCCTTTCATCAAACAGTTGGCGGTTCATGTGGCTCCCGGCAATGGTGGACGGCTTGGAGAAGTCATGGGAGTGGCTGAAGACAGGGGAACGCTTGGAGGTGGCGGATGGGTCGACCGACGCTGCCATCTTCGTCGGGGCGTCGGCGAGGACTCCGCCGGGGACCATGTCGCCCACAGAAGTGTTGTAGGCAGTTAAAGGCGCTGCCTTGTGTGAGAATTCAGCCTGCTGCGTGGTGGCGACGGCACCAACAGGAAGGGGCCCGCTCGACTCGAGCTCAATCGGCACTATGTCGATAGCCGGTAGCAGCCGCCCCTCGTAGGTAGTCGGGGAGGTCTACGGTACAAAGAACGTGGGCTCGGTCGGTGGATACGATCGGACGGGGAGATAAGGTGCGATCGTTGATCCGCTGGCGGCAGACCGTGCCGGTAAAGCGACAGAGAAAGTAGTGGGTTGGCTGTGACGTAAGGTTGAAGAAGGGTGGTTGCAAGTTGAGGCTGTCGAAACTGAGAAACTGGAGTTGGCCGTCGGGGTGGCAAAGTTGGGCGCTTTGTGCGACGGTCGGCGGGTGGTTGTCCTCGCCTGGGATGGGGAGGCATCGGAAATGGAGGCTGGCCACAGAACTGCTCAAGGTTCCTTCCATCGGCCAGATATGGGTGAAGGCAGATTCGGATATGGGTTGAAGGAACTAGAATAGGGGGTTGGCGAGATGTCGGTGGCGGGGCCCGACAACGGTGTTGGCGGCAGAGCGGTGGGCGAAGGTGGCTGTGGGAAGCCCACCTCGGCTGGGCGGTGTATCCGGTGACGGTGCTAGGCGGTAGGGTAGTGTTAAGCATGAAAAATACACATTTTTATATGTCTTTTTACCTATTTGTTAGTTGTGTTTTCTGATTAAAAGGAGGAATAAAGTGAATTTTAGTCATTTGTTTTGTAATAAGGAATTAATTAAATAAGGCTCTCTAAATTGCTCAATTTAACACTGTTCCGTAATTTTATAAATATTTGGTACGTCTAATTTGGGACATGTTTTATTTTGTATAGGTTCAAATGCCCATACTGCCGAACAGCCAAAAGTGAAGCCGTTAGACGGGTTTTGAAATGCCAAAGCGACCCAAGATCTGAGATCACGCGCAGAAAAGATCTGATCCGTTGATGTTCACTGATGAAGAAGACGGGCGCATAATGAAATAAAGAGTCATTCAGATTCTATCCAGCGGACGAGATTGCTTCGACGGGTTTAATTGGAAGAAAAGAAAAAAAAAGAAAGAAATCCGGACCGGTTCAATGGTCCGGTTCATTGAAAAAAAAATAATAATAATAATAAAAACAGAACCCGAGCGAGGCTCGGGTGTTCTGCTCAGTCGGGACAGAGGAGCCTGTTAGAGCAGAGGGCGGCGATGAAGACGAGGCGAAGGATCGAGCGGCCGACGGCGGAGGCTTACGGTGGCAGCTAATCACGACGGCGAGTCTGGAGCAAGGACTGGACGACAGCATCACGGCGGCGGGTCTCGACAAGCGGAAAAAGAAGAAGAAGAGAGCGACGGCAGAGGCGATTCACGGCGGCAAGGCTGATGACGGTGAGGTTTCCGGCGACCGCGAGGCAGCACGATCAGAGCAGCAACAGAAAGAGTGCTCGATTAGGAAAGTCTGCGGTTTGATTCCGGATTTGAGAAGGCGTCCTCGATTTGGAAAGTTCAGACCTTTATTTTGGGACGGATTTGGGGATCGTCCAATGGAGAGGCGTGCCGAAGATGGAATCCTACTCGATTCGGGTTCATCCTCAAGGTGGAAGAAAGCTAACTTTGGCTGTCTATAAAAAGGGAAGCAGAGCCTCATTCGAAGAGGAGACCGGCAGTTCGAGCGAGAGGGACGACCAACAGTGTTTTCTTCTATTTTTTACAGTTCGAAATTTTATTTTCTCTTTCTGTTTCACCTTGGCTGTTGTTGCAATCGGCCTCTGTTGATCGAGCAACAAAGGAGACAGCAGTGTTTACAACTCCGGGAAGAGGAACAGTACTTTTGGCTTTATTTTCCATTGTTCAAAAAGTCTTGTAAGTTGATTTAATTATTAGTTATACAAATGAATTCCATTATCTTTACAGTTAATTTCTATAGCATGAGTAGCTAAATCCCTGTCTAGGGCTGAGATGAAGCCATGATTAGTTGTAGGAATAGTATTTATGCGATGCAGTTGTTTTGTCTAAATTAATGCGTTTTAACGATTACTATTCTCAAATTAATTGCATTGGATTATATGTTGAATATGATATTTGGGTATTACCTGTGATTCATCGTATAATGGATACAGCTAATGATTTGAATCTCATCTGTTGATATGCAAGAGAATGCAAAATCCTATTTAAAAATCTATATGCTTTAATGCTGAAATTTTCCGTAGGAGAATAGATTGAATTCCAATTCTCTACGAGATAATTGTGAAAACAATTGCTAATTTTAAAAGAAATATTCCTATGATTGTCATGTGCTGATTCTTATGCCCTAGAGTTTTAAATTCTTGATTAAAGCTTCAATTTTTTTTTGTCGATTAGTTTCTTTTTCATAGATTATTTAATTGTCTTTAGATTAATTTCTTAGTTAAAGCTGTTTAATTGCATTGAGTCTTCGATTAATCGTAGTTGTAGTGAGTCAAATCAATTTAATTTTTCAACAAGGGTAATAATCTGATCTTCGAATTTGAATTCCGCTACATAAGTCCCTGTGGGTTCGACCTTTTAAAAATTGTGCGATTATACTGCAAATCCGATTCGTACACTTGCGAGTAAAATTAGGAGACTAATTAAAACAACAACAAGTTTTTGGCGCCGTTGTTGTTTTAATTAGTCTCCTAATTTTACTCGCAAGTGTACGAATCGTGTTTGGAGTATAGTCGCACAATTCTTACGAGGTCGAACCCACAGGGACTTGTGTTTTTGGAATTCTAATTCGAAGATCAGATTATTACCCTTGTTGAAAAATTAAATTGATTTGATCCACTACAACTACGACTAATCTAAGACTCAATGCAGTTAAACAGCTTTAACTAAGAAATTAATCTAAAGGCAATTAAATAATCTATGAAAAAGAAACTAATTGACAATTAAAAATTGAAACTTTAATCAAGAATTTAAAACTCTAGGGCATAAGAATTAGCACATGACAATCATAGGAATATTTCTTTTAAAATCAGCAATTGTTTTCACGATTATCTCGTAGAGAATTGGAATTCAATCTATTCTCCTACGGAAAATTTCAGCATTAAAGCATATAGATTTTTAAATAGGATTTTGCATTCTCTTGCATATCAACAGATGAAATTCAAATCATTAGCTGTATCCATTATACGATGAATCACAGGTAATACCCAAATATCATATTCAACATATAATCCAATGCAATTAATTTGATAATAACAATCGTTAAAACGCATTAATTTAGACAAAACAATTGCATCACATGAATAATATTCCTACAACTAATCATGGCTTCATCTCAGCCCTAGACAGGGATTTAGCTACTCATGCAAGAAAATTGAATTGCAAAAATAATGGAATTCATTTGTATTAAAGGTAAAATCAACTTACAAGACTTTTTGAATAATGGAAAATAAATCAGAAAGTACTGTTCCTCTTCTCGAAGTTACTGTTCACAGCTACAAATCGAGCAACTGATACAACTCAATCTTCAAATCAACTCCTACACAGCACCAGAAATCCAAAGCAAAAAGAACAAGAAATATGAAACTAATTTTGAAAACTGGAAAAAAACTGTTCTGTTCTTCTTTCTGTCGCTCGAACTGCCGGTCTGTCTTCGAATGAGGCTCTGCTTCCCTTTTTATAGACAGCCAAAGTTAGCTTTCTTCCACCTTGAGGATGAACCCGAATCGAGTAGGATTCCATCTTCGGCACGCCTCTCCATTGGACAATCCCCAAATCCGTCCCAAAATAAAGGTCTGAACTTTCCAAATCGAGCCTTTCCAAAACAGAGGATGCTCTGTTCGCTCCAGAACCGCCGTGACTCCTCCTCTGCCGATTGCCGAGCTCTACTGGTCGCCGTCGCCGGAACCCAGCCGCCTCGGGCCGCCTCCGTCTTCGCCGGAATCTTCGCCGTGCTCTTGCCCCTTGCTTCGAATGGCTGCTGCCGTCGCTTCACCGTGATCTGTCCATCGCCTCGAGCTCCTCATCGCCGCCGTCCTTCAGCCTTGCCGCCGGAAGCCTCCGTCGTCGAGCCCAGATGCCTCAGGCCGCCGCTCTGATTTCGCCATCGGCCTCTCGAGCAGAGCTCGAGAGAGCTCTTCTGCCCCGACTGAACAGAACACCCGAGCTCGGTTCGGGTTTTGTTTTTTTTTCTTTATTTTTCTTTATTTTTTTTCATTAAACCGAACCATTGAACCGGTCCGGATTTCTTTCTTTTCTCTTTTTTTTTTCTTTTCTTCCAATTAAACCCGTCGAAGCAATCTCGTCCGCTGGATAGAATCTGAATGACTCTTTATTTCATTATGCGCCCGTCTTCTTCATCAGTGAACATCAACGGTCCAGATCTTCTCTGCGCGTGATCTCAGATCTTGGGTCGCTTTGGCATTTCAAAGCCCGTCTAACGGCTTCACTTTTGGCTGTTCAGCAATACGAGCATGCGAACCTATACAAAATAAAACATGTCCCAAATTAAATGTACCAAATAGTTATAAAATTACGGAACAGTGTTAAATTGAGCAATTTAGAGAGCATTATTTGTTTAATTCCTAATTACAAAAAAATGACTAAAATTCACTTTATTCCTCATTTTAATTAGAAAACATGACTAACAAATAGGTAAAAAGGCATATAAAAATGTGTATTTTTCATGCTTAACAAATACCCCCAAACCTAGATTTTGCTAGTCCTCAAGCAAAACACAAAAGAAAAATAATAAAACTACTTAAAAATAAATGCCACTGTCGTAGGGAATCACGATTGCATTTAGCATATGCAACAAGCCTTTTAAACCCCCAGGTGTCCCTGGCTGGACGAGTGAAGTCTCGTGAGGGTTTGCAGCCATGCTACCCACAAACATGTATTTATAAAATTAACCTTATTCTTTATCTAAATGAGAAATAAGTCAACTAAACACTTCAAAACACAAAACCTATTATCCCTTCAAATACACACTGCAATACTTAAGAAAACTAACCACACGTACTTGCATTTATAATCAACTGGAATATAGAAGCGCTCAAGTAAGTGGTTTTATTCTACACCTTCATCTTGGAAATTTCTGCTCAATATGATATAGCATGATACTTTAAATAATAGAAAGTGTAGAACATTGTAGCAATACACTCTAAATCTCTGTTTTACACAGATCCAGTGTTACCCATTAACCAAAGAACATCAGAATCTACATGGTCATCGTAATCTTTAGGTTCATGATAGCACAGATGCTTGCGCGCCTCCTTCGGGTCCAACATTCTAGATTTGAGAGGATAATACACCATAGACTTTTTTTTTATTAGGACTGTGTAAGGCCTGACTTCAAGATGCTTAGGTTTAGCAATGACTCAGGCCAATGACTCCCAGCCAGTTGGCTTAGGGCATTAGGTTTTAAGATGGACCGCTTCGGACCTGAGCATCAGCCTAAGTTAATCCTATAATAGTCAAGCAGCCCCTTTTCTTTATTTTCGTTTCCATTTTTTTTCATTTTATTTTTTCAGCATATATATTTTCAAGCACATTATTCTGTCCAGGCTGTATTATACTCTCAACCTATTTCCGGTTCCAAGCCCTTGCCATAGCCAAGTAAATGGTCTATCATGATCGTTTAAGTTCAACAGACAACCACACATCATCCAATGACTCTGACTAAAGACATCCCACTGAAGATTAGTATTCAACAAATCTCTAGAAGGTATTACTTTATGTAACTGGTGTGTGTGAGTGAATTTTATTAGCTCAAGCACTTGATCCAAGAGGACTGTAACAGAATGCTATTTCTCAGTTAAGTGTCTCTATCCTCCAGTATACTTACTCACACTTCCAATGTAAATTAATCTCTTAAAAATTGAAGTATGCATCACGAAGGGATAAACTACCAAAACCTATAAAAATACTAACAAACAGCCTAAAATCTAAATTTTTTTTTAATTTTAAATTTTAATAATTTTTTTTTTAAAGAAAAATTCTCATGGAAGATGAAAATGAAAAATTTTATGAGAGTTGGGAAAGATTTAAAGACCTTTTACTAAAATGTCCACATCATGGGTTTGAAACATGGAGGTTAATACAACACTTTTACAATGGTTTAACTCAAACACACCGCAACATGATTGAATCAATGAACGGCGGTGCGTTCTTAGATTTGGGAGGTGAAGCAGCTTATAACTTCTTAGAGCGATTATCTGAAAGGTCCCAACAGTGGGATTTTGCAGGTCATAGGGAGAGACAACATCAAGCTCCTAAGAAAGGAGGTCTCTACGAAATCAAAGATGACGTAGATGTTAAGGTCAAACTCGATGCGCTAACCAAGAAAATAGATGCCCTGAGTTTGAACCGAAGCATCAATGCCCTCAACATGAATGAAGCATGCTCTGTGTGTGCTCGCCCGATGCATACATCTCTGAACTGCCCTTCCATGAATACGTATCCAGAGTGTTATGCAGAACAAGTAAATGTTCTAAACAATTATGGGAAGCCGATAGGCAACCCTTTCTCTGAAACTTACAATTCAAGTTGGAGAAATCATCTAAATTTCTCCTGGAGACAAAGTCAACCACCTATGAATGTAGGTGGGCAGCCTATGCAACCCATGCATAATCAGTTTAGGCAGAATAACCCACCTTATCCAGCTTTGTCTCAACCTCCTACCCAATATCAACAACCTGTCACTCAATCTCAGGGTCTTACACAAAAACAATCCTCTTTAGAGGACACTCTCAAATCTTTCATCCAATCTACAAGCCAAGTCATTCAGTTAACTAACCAAGCTATGCTTGATATGAAGAACTCTACACATATGAATACTCAAGCAATTGCTAAGTTAGAGACTCAAGTTGGTCAATTGGCTACTCAATTAGCAGAAAGAGAGAGAGGGAGATTTCCTAGTCAACCTGTGCCTAACCAGAAAGGCCAATTCTCCATTGGTAGTAGCTCTAATTCTTCACATAATGAGGAACATGTTCAATCAGTTATTACCCTTAGGTCTGGAAAGCAAATTGATAATAAAGTTGAAACTCCTGAAAAAGAAGAAAGTGAGAACACTAAGACTGAAATAGAGACTAAGGATTCTTCTCCAACTGTTGACAGTGATTCTCCACCTAGGAATTTTGTACCTAGGGCACCTTATCCGCAAAGACTAGTCAATCCTAAAAAAGGTGCACAATATGGAGATATTCTATAAGTTTTTAAACAAGTGCAAATAAACATTCCTTTTCTAGATGCAATCCAACAAGTGCCTTCATATGCAAAATTTTTGAAAGATCTAGTCTCTGTCAAAAAGAAAAATAATGTTCCAAAAAAGGCGTTTCTAGCAGAACAAGTCAGCTCTGTCATTCAATGTAAATTTCCTATCAAATATAAGGACCCTGGTTGTCCCACAATTTCATGCATGATAGGGAAACATCAGATTGAGCGAGCCTTGTTAGATCTGGGGGCAAGTGTGAATTTATTGCCCTACTCTGTGTATGTGCAATTAGGTCTGGGAGAGCTAAAACCCACTTCAATGACACTTCAATTAGCTGACCGTTCGGTTAAAATTCCTAGAGGTGTTGTTGAGGATGTTCTGATAAAGGTTGATACATTTTATTTCCCTGTGGACTTTGTTGTCCTTGATACTCAACCTGTTCCAAACATAAGTGGGCAAATACCTGTCATTTTGGGTCGTCCATTTCTAGCTACATCTAATGCTATTATTAATTGCAGAAATGGAGTGATGCAAATTTCGTTTGGGAATATGAAGGTGGAATTGAACATCTTTGACATCAGTAAACAACCACCTGACATGGATGATGTGAATGAAATAAACCTGATTGAAACACTTGTCCATGAAACATTTCTTCAAACACATTCCCAAGATCCTTTAGAGGCATGCTTAACACATTTTGGTTGTGAATTTGATATCGATCAGTCAATTGAACAAGTAAACTCATTGCTTGAGTCTGTACCTCTGATGAGTACTGAACGGTGGCAACCAAAAGTGGAGCCTCTTGCCTTATCATCATCACCAGTAGTTCCATCTAGTGTTGAGCCACCTAAATTAGACCTGAAACCATTGCCTGATACTCTGAAATATGCTTATTTAGGTCCTGCTGAGTCCTTACCTGTCATTATTGCATCGGACCTAGATGTGGCTCAAGAGCGTAAACTACTTGATGTTCTTGTAAAGCACAAAGAAGCCATAGGGTGGACCATTGCAGATATTAAAGGCATCAGTCCCTCTGTTGTTATGCATAGAATTCATTTGGAGGATGATGCCAAGCCTTCTCGTGAATCCCAAAGGCGTCTTAACCCTGTAATGCAAGAAGTTGTTCGAGCTGAAATCCTTAAGCTTTTAGATGTAGGAGTTATCTACCCAATCTCTGATAGTAAATGGGTAAGTCCTGTTCAAGTTGTGCCGAAAAAGTCTGGCATAACTGTAGTGAAAAACGATGCTGATGAGTTAGTGCCAACTCGAGTTCAAACGGGTTGGCGTGTCTGTATTGATTATAGGAAGTTGAATGCTTTGACAAGAAAAGATCATTTTCCCCTTCCTTTCATTGACCAAATGCTGGAAAGGTTAGCGGGACATGAATATTATTGCTTCCTTGATGGTTATTCTGGTTATAACCAAATTCCCATAGCCCCTGAAGACCAAGAAAAGACCACTTTCACGTGTTCTTTTGGTACCTTTGCCTACCGTCGCATGCCCTTTGGCCTATGCAATGCACCTGCTACCTTTCAAAGGTGTATGTTGAGCATTTTCTCTGATATGGTAGAGCGATTTTTAGAGGTATTCATGGACGATTTTTCTGTCTTTGGGTCTACTTTTGATGAATGTCTGCACCATCTATCTTTAGTGTTAGTGAGGTGTAAAGAGAAGAATCTGGTGCTTAACTGGGAGAAATGTCATTTTATGGTTCAAAAAGGAATTGTTCTTGGGCATATTATATCTAATAAAGGCATTGAAGTTGATAAAGCTAAACTTGATTTGATTTCACATCTTCCACCACCACGAACTGTGAAAGAAATCAGATCATTTTTAGGCCATGCTGGATTTTATAGAAGATTCATTAAAGACTTTAGTAAAATTTCAAGACCTCTGTGTAATCTTCTTGCAAAAGATACACCATTTGTCTTTGATGATGCTTGCAATAATGCCTTTCAGAAACTCAAATCAGAGTTAACATCTGCACCTATTATTCGGCCACCTGATTGGAGCCTACCTTTTGAGATAATGTGCGATGCCTCTGATTATGCTATTGGTGCTGTGTTGGGGCAGCGAATTAATAAACTTCCCCATGTGATTTACTATGCCAGTAAAACATTGAATGATGCTCAACTTAATTATTCTACAACTGAAAAAGAATTGCTGGCAGTAGTCTTTGCTCTAGATAAGTTTCGGTCTTACTTATTGGGATCAAAGGTCTATATCTATTCGGATCATGCTGCATTGAAGTATCTTTTATCTAAAAAAGATGCTAAACCTCGTCTCCTCCGATGGATATTATTGCTACAGGAATTTGATATTGAAATTCGGGATAAGAAAGGTTCCGAAAATGTTGTAGCCGACCACTTATCTAGGTTGATAGTTGATTTTACTGATGAATCATTGCCCATAACTGAATCTTTTCCTGATGAGCAATTACTTGCAGTGTCCCAGTTGCCTTGGTTTGCAGACATAGTTAATTATCTGGTAACTGAACAAATTCCATCTCATTGGTCTTCCCAAGATAGGTCCAAGTTTTTGTCTAGAGTTAAGTATTTCTTTTGGGATGATCCATACTTGTTCAAGTATTGTCCCGATCAGATTATTAGGAGATGTATTCCTGAACATGATCAACAAAGCATCATTTCTTTTTGTCATGATCAAGCATGTGGGGACCATTTTAGTTCTAAAAAGACTGCTGCAAAGATTTTGCAGTGTGGATTTTATTGGCCTACTATTTTCAAAGACTGTCATGCTTATTGTTCAGCATGTGAAAGATGTCAGAAGTTAGGAGCACTTTCACGTCGTAACATGATGTCTTTAACCCCAATCCTTATTATAGACCTTTTTGATGTCTGGGGTATTGACTTCATGGGACCTTTTCCTAACTCTTTTGGCAATCTTTATATTCTTGTGGGGTAGACTATGTCTCTAAATGGGTAGAGGCTGTAGCATGTAAAACCAATGACCACAAAGTGGTGGTCCAATTCTTAAAAGATAATATTTTTGCACGTTTTGGTTCTCCTCGTGCTATAATAAGTGATGGGGGAAAACATTTCTGTAATAGGGTTTTTGAACAATTAATGAAGAAATATGGCATAACCCACAAAATTGCTACCCCATACCATCCCCAGACAAGTGGTCAAGTTGAGATTTCTAATAGGGAGATTAAGCATATTTTGGAAAAGACAGCCAATCCGAATCGCAAAGATTGGTCACTGAGACTCACCGATGCTTTGTGGGCTTACCGTACTGCATTCAAAACTCCCATTGGAATGTCTCCATACCGTATTGTTTACAGGAAAGCTTGTCATATTCCGGTTGAAATTGAGCATAAAGCTTATTGGGCAATTAAGCACCTGAATTTTGATTTAAATAGAGCAGGAATTCAAAGGAAACTGCAGTTGAATGAGTTGGATGAGCTTCGTAATGATGCTTATGAATGTGCAAAATCGTACAAGGATCGCATGAAAAAGGTTCATGATCAAAATATTCTGCGAAAATCTTTTACATCGGGGCATAAAGTTCTTTTATACAATTCTCGTTTACATCTGTTTCCGGGTAAATTGAAGTCTCGATGGACAGGACCTTTTCTAGTTCGTGTTGTTTATCCACATGGAGCAGTTGAAATAGAAAACCCAAAGAATGGTGATATATTCAAAGTTAATGGTCATCGTCTTAAACCATTCTTGGAATTGCAGCAACCTCAGATTGATGAATTGACTTATAATGACTAAAGTTGCAGTAATTTGTTTTGTGCCTACTGAGTTTAGTTTTCTTTGCTTGCTTTATTTTTCACTATTTATCACTCACATTTTTAGGTTCATGATTCTCACAGGATATCTAGATGGCTGCCATATTCTTACACCTATGGGTGATGCCTGCACAGTTAGAAGAAGTAGTGAATGAACATCCACTGACTCCAGACTTAGATATTCCAGTCATCTATCCTTGGGCACCATTATTTCCACATCAGTTAGCGGGGAGTATGGATGACTCACCCATAGATGAGCTTGATCTTCAGGGGCCCATAGCTGCTGTCAATGTTGTTCCAATTTCATATTCGTTTTTGTTTCCCCGAGAGTCTAGGTGGGAGAGATTGAAGAGAAGTCTGGGAACATTCATTTGCCATTTGAGAGATGTCACTTGGTCGTGTTTTTATTCTCTGTGGTCTCGCGCTAAATCCTTGGTCGAATCTGCATCATCCATTAATGAGTAAAGATTAATAGCTGTGTCTGGCTGAAGACGTAAAACTTAGCGCTACTGGGAGGCAACCCAAGTTTTTAGAATTTTTATTTTTGTGCTTTTTTTTTCTTATGCTATTCTTGTGCTTCACTTGTTCTTTTCATTTTGATAGATACTATAGCGTTTCAGTGGAGTGCAGGTACTATCTTTCCTTCCCTCGTCTATTTATTTTCTTCAGTATTTATTTCATATCTTTTTACATTGAGGACAATGTTTCATGCAGGTTTGGGGGTATAGGAAGATATTTGTTTAGTATATCTTAAGTTATTTTCGTGCTTGTTTTGAATTTTATAAAAAAAAATTAAAAAAAAAAAATTTAGATTTTAGGCTGTTTGTTAGTATTTTTATAGGTTTTGGTAGTTTATCCCTTCGTGATGCATACTTCAATTTTTAAGAGATTAATTTACATTGGAAGTGTGAGTAAGTATACTAGAGGATAGAGTCACTTAATTGAGAAATAGCATTCTGTACAGTCCTCTTGGATCAAGTGCTTGAGCTAATAAAACTCACTCACACACCAATTACATAAAGTAATACCTTCTAGAGATTTGTTGAATACTAATCTTCAGTGGGATATCTTTAGTCAGAGTCATTGGTTGATGTGTGGTTGTCTGTTGAGCTTAAACGATCATGATAGACCATTTACTTGGCTATGGCAAGGGCTTAGAACCGGAAATAGGTTGAGAGTATAATACAGCCTGGACAGAATAAGATGCTTGAAAATATGTATGCTGAAAATGAAAAAAAAATGAATGATGAAAAAAAAAAATGGAAACGAAAATAAAGAAAAGGGGCTGCTTGACTATTATAGGATTAACTTAGGCTAATGCTCAGGTCCGAAGCGGTCCATCTTAAAACCTAATGCCCTAAGCCAACTGGCTGGGAGTCATTGGCCTGAGTCATTGCTAAACCTAAGCATCTTGAAGTCAGGCCTTACACAGTCCTAATGAAAAAAAAAAAAGTCTGTGGTGTATTCTCCTCTCAAATCTAGAATGTTGGACCCGAAGGAGGCGCGCAAGCATCTGTGCTATCATGAACCTAAAGATTACGATGGCTATGTAGATTCTGATGTTCTTTGGTTAATGGGTAACACTGGATCTGTGTAAAACAGAGATTTAGAGTGTATTGCTACAATGTTCTACACTTTCTATTATTTAAAGTATCATGCTATATCATATTGAGCAGAAATTTCCAAGATGAAGGTGTAGAATAAAACCACTTACTTGAGCGCTTCTATATTCCAGTTGATTATAAATGCAAGTACGTGTGGTTAGTTTTCTTAAGTATTGCAGTGTGTATTTGAAGGGATAATAGGTTTTGTGTTTTGAAGTGTTTAGTTGACTTATTTCTCATTTAGATAAAGAATAAGGTTAATTTTATAAATACATGTTTGTGGGTAGCATGGCTGCAAACCCTCACGAGACTTCACTCGTCCAGCCAGGGACACCTGGGGGTTTAAAAGGCTTGTTGCATATGCTAAATGCAATCGTGATTCCCTACGACAGTGGCATTTATTTTTGAGTAGTTTTATTATTTTTCTTTTGTGTTTTGCTTGAGGACTAGCAAAATCTAGGTTTGGGGGTATTTGTTAAGCATGAAAAATACACATTTTTATATGCCTTTTTACCTATTTGTTAGTTGTGTTTTCTGATTAAAAGGAGGAATAAAGTGAATTTTAGTCATTTGTTTTGTAATAAGGAATTAATTAAATAAGGCTCTCTAAATTGCTCAATTTAACACTGTTCCGTAATTTTATAAATATTTGGTACGTCTAATTTGGGACATGTTTTATTTTGTATAGGTTCAAATGCCCATACTGCCGAACAGCCAAAAGTGAAGTCGTAGACGGGTTTTGAAATGCCAAAGCGACCCAAGATCTGAGATCACGCGCAGAAAAGATCTGATCCGTTGATGTTCACTGATGAAGAAGACGGGCGCATAATGAAATAAAGAGTCATTCAGATTCTATCCAGCGGACGAGATTGCTTCGACGGGTTTAATTGGAAGAAAAGAAAAAAAAAAGAAAGAAATCCGGACCGGTTCAATGGTCCGGTTCATTGAAAAATAAATAAAAATAAAAACAGAACCCGAGCGAGGCTCGGGTGTTCTGCTCAGTCGGGACAGAGGAGCCTGTTAGAGCAGAGGGCGGCGATGAAGACGAGGCGAAGGATCGAGCGGCCGACGGCGGAGGCTTACGGTGGCAGCTAATCACGACGGCGAGTCTGGAGCAAGGACTGGACGACAGCATCACGGCGGCGGGTCTCGACAAGCGGAAAAAGAAGAAGAAGAGAGCGACGGCAGAGGCGATTCACGGCGGCAAGGCTGATGACGGCGAGGTTTCCGGCGACCACGAGGCAGCACGATCAGAGCAGCAACAGAAAGAGTGCTCGATTAGGAAAGTCTGCGGTTTGATTCCGGATTTGAGAAGGCGTCCTCGATTTGGAAAGTTCAGACCTTTATTTTGGGACGGATTTGGGGATCGTCCAATGGAGAGGCGTGCCGAAGATGGAATCCTACTCGATTCGGGTTCATCCTCAAGGTGGAAGAAAGCTAACTTTGGCTGTCTATAAAAAGGGAAGCAGAGCTTCATTCGAAGAGGAGACCGGCAGTTCGAGCGAGAGGGACGACCAACAGTGTTTTCTTCTATTTTTTACAGTTCGAAATTTTATTTTCTCTTTCTGTTTCACCTTGGCTGTTGTTGCAATCGGCCTCTGTTGATCGAGCAACAAAGGAGACAACAGTGTTTACAACTCCGGGAAGAGGAACAGTACTTTTGGCTTTATTTTCCATTGTTCAAAAAGTCTTGTAAGTTGATTTAATTATTAGTTATACAAATGAATTCCATTATCTTTACAGTTAATTTCTATAGCATGAGTAGCTAAATCCCTGTCTAGGGCTGAGATGAAGCCATGATTAGTTGTAGGAATAGTATTTATGCGATGCAGTTGTTTTGTCTAAATTAATGCGTTTTAACGATTGCTATTCTCAAATTAATTGCATTGGATTATATGGTGAATATGATATTTGGGTATTACCTGTGATTCATCGTATAATGGATACAGCTAATGATTTGAATCTCATCTGTTGATATGCAAGAGAATGCAAAATCCTATTTAAAAATCTATATGCTTTAATGCAGAAATTTTCCGTAGGAGAATAGATTGAATTCCAATTCTCTACGAGATAATTGTGAAAACAATTGCTAATTTTAAAAGAAATATTCCTATGATTGTCATGTGCTGATTCTTATGCCCTAGAGTTTTAAATTCTTGATTAAAGCTTCAATTTTTATTTGTCGATTAGTTTCTTTTTCATAGATTATTTAATTGTCTTTAGATTAATTTCTTAGTTAAAGCTGTTTAATTACATTGAGTCTTCGATTAATCGTAGTTGTAGTGAGTCAAATCAATTTAATTCTTCAACAAGGGTAATAATCTGATCTTCGAATTAGAATTCCGCTACACAAGTCCCTGTGGGTTCGACCTCGTAAAAATTGTGCGATTATACTGCAAATCCGATTCGTACACTTGCGAGTAAAATTAGGAGACTAATTAAAACAACAACAGGTAGCCATGGCGGCGGCTCTTTGGGAGGATCTGAGTTGGTCAACCTCCCTTTGGATGGCGACGGCCATGTCTAAGAAATCGTCGCACGCTCCGACAGATCGGAACGGCTCTGATACCAATGTTATTTCTCGGCATGGGACACGAACAGGGCCAGGTATCATGGCCGGAGAAAGGGAAGAAGACAAGAAAGAAATAGTTGGTAGAAGATCAATTCATATTGCATACCCTAAAAGAGGAGGAAGACCTCCTTATAAAGAAAAGGAAATGGGCGAGGCTCCCTAGGCTTACGCCACCAGTCTGGCCAGATGGGCCCTAATTGGACCTTAATTGGCCCCTGATTATTCTCTATCAGTCCGTTACCTAACAATTAGCCTAAACGGGCCTGATTACAATATGATACTTATCAATCAACTATCCTATGGAGAGATCTGCTCGGATGATGTGCTGACGTACACAACAGTTTGAAGTCAGACAATGGAGGCGAGTATTGTAGTAGGGAATTCCAATCCTATTGTGATAAGCATGACATTCGCAGATTGCTAACTACTCTTAGACAGCCCAGACAGAATGGTGTTGCTGAGTAGATGAACAAGACCATCATGGAGAAGGCACGCAGTATACTGCTAGATTGTGGCCTTCCGCATTCATTTTGGAGTCATGATGTTGACACTGCAGTATATTTGATCAATAGGTCTCCATGTTACCCCCAAGATGGAGGCATTCCGGAAGAGGCATGGTCAAAGAAAGAGGCAAATATTGATCACTTAAGAGTTTTTGGTTGTGTAACTTATGTGCATGTTGATGCTAAACATAGAGGCAAGTTGGATTCAAAGTCCAACAAATGCTACTTTATTGGTTATGGTGGAGATACTTATTGTTATCGATTGTGGGATCCGATTCATAAGAAGGTTATTCGGAGCATAGATGTTGTGTTTCATGAGGCAGAGCTTTATAAGCACCGTCAAAATCTACAAAAGGGGAAGATGAAACAGGTTGAATATGAGTTTGTAGCACTTGAGGCTGAAAATTCTTCAGATGATGATAGAGCTCATATGGGGGCCGGTCACATGGGGGCCGGTGCATCTAGTCATGAACCGGTGATTGATTCTTCTTCATAGAAAATTCCAGAGGCTCCAGTTGTTCCCTTGCAGACACCACTTGGTTGGACCAGCTCTAGGCAGATTAAGAAGAAACGAATATTTGATCTCTCTAACCCTGAGAGCACATCTGGTATGCACTCTATATTTGATCCTAGTCTGAATTATTTGTTCTTAACTGACAGTGGTGAACCAGAAAGCTTTGAGGAAGCTCGCAGGATAGACACTTCAACTCAGTGGGAACGTGCTATGGAGGATGAGATGGATTCATTGACCTCTAATCAAACTTGGGAGTTAGTTCCTCTACCTTCAGGTAAAAAGGCATTATATAACAAGTAGATTTACAGGATAAAACAGGAAGCTGATAGAAGCAAGAGCTATAAAGCTAGACTTGTAGTCAAAGGCTTTCAACAGAAGTATGGAGTGGATTATACAAAAATATTTGCTCCTGTTGTCAGAATTGCTATTTTCAGAATGGTGTTGTCTATTGTTGCAGTCGAAGATCTCTATTTAGAGCAGTTGAATGTTAAAACAGTTTTCCTACATGGTGACTTGGAAGAGGAGATTTATATGCATCAACCCTAAGGTTATATGGTAAAAGGAAAGGAGAATTTGGTTTACAAGTTGTCTAAGTGCTTGTATGGTCTCAAGCAAGCTCCAAGATAGTGGTATCGAAAATTTGATGGGTTTATGCAGTCTTTTGGATTTTATAGTTGCTACTCTGATCATTGTTGTTATTATAAAAGGTTAAAAACCTCTTATTTGCTCTTGTTGTTATATGTGGATGGTATGTTGATTGCAGGAGTTGATATTAGTGAGATTGAGAAGCTCAAGAAACAATTATCTTCTAATTTCGCAATGAAGGATCTTGGGCCAACCAAGCAGATCAAAACAAGAAAGCAGAGAGTGTTAAAATTACAAGACATAGAAAGCAGAGAGTGTTAAAATTATCCCAAGAGGAATATGTTGAGAAGGTATTGATGAAGTTCAACATGTTGGGTGCCAAACCAGTTGGTACTCCTTTGGCGATTCACTTCAGGCTTTCTAATGAGCAATCTCCTTGCACACAGGAGGAAATAACCCACATGAACAAGGTTCTTATACATCTGTTGTAGGTTCATTGATGTATGCAGCCACATGCACTATACTAGACATTTCTCATGTTGTGAGTCAGGTAGCAAGGTTTATGGCAAACCAAGGTGAAGAGCACTGGAATGCCGTGAAATAGATTTTCAGATATCTGAAGGGTTTCTCAGGTATGTCTTTGCACTTTGGTGGGAGTTCCAGGATTAACTTAGTTGGCTATGTTGATTCAGATTATGGAGGTAATCTAGATAACAGAAGAAGTACTTAAGGTTTTGTTTTCACATTGGGCAGTGGTGCAGTTGCTTGGCAGTCACAATTGCAGAAATATGTGACAAATTCATCTGCTGAGGCAGAGTACATTGCAACTACTGATGCTTGCAAAATGATGTTATGGCTAAAGGCATTCTTGAAGGAGTTGGACAAACCTCAAGAGAGGTGTGTGCTCTATTGTGATAATAAGAGTGCAATTGATTTAACAAAGAACAATGTGTTTCATGCTAGAACAAAACATATAGAGATCAAATATCATTTTGTGAGAGAACTTGTTGAAGAGAAAAAGGTCTTCTTGGAGAAGATACATACTAAGGAGAATCCAACAGATATGTTTACTAAAGTGGTAACGATGGAGAAATTGAGCATTTGTTCAACCGCCATCGGCCTTCTACACTAGAGGGATGGCGGTGATCACACAGTTGCATTAGATAAGAGTGGAGTAATTGTCTTGCTTGCAATTGACTCTATTTGACAAAATTGATTCAACATGGATCAGTTTAAGTGGGAGAGTTGTTGATGAAGATTTCAAGCAATTAGGTCTCAAGTGGGAGATTGTTGACGGTGAGCCCTAAGTGAAGGGCAGTTTGGTCATTTGCTCATGAAACCTAATATAAAAGAGGTTAGAAGGCCAAAATGTGGTAGAACAGGTTGGGAGAGAGCCGTCATTCACCACAGGGCTGTCACGCACCAAGAGAAATCCAGCTTTCTTTGGAGAAGAAGATGGGCTTCTATTTCGTCTGTAAGTTGTGTGAGAGGTGCTGAGAGAAATTATTGCAATTCTCCCTTGTATTTGATTATCTATTTAGTGGAATTGTGTGATCCCGTGGATGTAGGCAGCAAAGCCGAACTACGTTAAATTCTCTTGTATTATTTACTTTCTTGTTTACGTTTCTACGATCCATTCTTCCGCTGTGAGGGATTGGCCTCGCAAGGGCTGTTCTATTCCCTACAAATAGTGGTATAGATTGTGTCGAGTAATTAAGACGCTTATGGTTGTTTGATAAGTATGCATATGTAGGGTTTTCTCATCTTCAATCTTGTTGTGAGTCTTCTGACAGATCTTATCAATCTTTGGGTTTCTATCAAGCTTTGGGCTTCTACTGTATTTTGCTGATCTTCAACTTTTAAAGAGATCATCAACAAGTAACTTGTCTTCACAAGCGTCTTTTTGGAACATTTGATCTTGGCATACAAATTCCTTTATTTAGAAGCACTTGGTCTGGAAACAGCTCAGTGTAAAACCTGTTAGACTTCTTTCCTTATGACACCAAAATGCTGAGATGAGAAACGTAAAAAACGAAGGCATAATACAGACTTCATAGCATAGAGTTAAGAGTAGTTCAATGATTCCATGAGCATTCAAGGGTGAGATTGTTATTATCGCTCTTGCTTTTCCAACGCGTCTTAAAAGCCCGTATTCCCGTCCTTGTTTAGGGCATGTACATGGAACATGTTTAATGTTAATGGAAAGTGGTAAAAATGCTTAATCATGGTGAGCTAGGGAGAGGAAAGCAGTTCCTTCTTGTGGATTACTGGTGCACAAACTTGCTAATGTGTTACTGCAAGATCAATAGCATGTACAAATGACGTAAGTTGATATGACATCATGCTCATAATATATAGAGTAGACTATACACATCATGAAACTAGGATGATTGTTGATTGCTCATTCAACTTTGGCAAGCTTTATAGAAAGCACGGGAAAGAAAAGAAAGATTAAAAGACCAAAGAGTCTCTCAGCCTCACCATCTTTTAGCTAATACTATTGAATCCGTGGAACCTGGTCAGTCCACACCAGCATGATTATAATTGACGCAATTATATAAATGAACCTCAATCCGCAGTGGTTAAGCATTTAAATTTCTTGCTGCTCGGAAAAAAAGAAGAAGAGAGAAATTACTCTTATGACATTGGCCTTTGACTAAACTAGACATCCCTCAAGTTCTGAAAGCTACAGTTATACTTCTTGGTTTTTCCAAAAGACAAAAATGAGTTTGTCAACACACCCTTCTTTTACCGTGTCCCCTGGCACCTTCCCTGCCTAACCGTAAGCCCTCGCACCAACGTTAGCCTAAGCTTCGGCCTCACCTCCCCTACTCTAGTGGCTTGTCGAACGGTGAAGGAGACCGGGGGCCACGGCAGGCAGAATCCGATTAGTGAAAAAGAAGAACGTAATTGACAAAGTTATTTTTGCCTTTTGAAAAAGAATAAGACTTGAGTGTTATTTTTAAAAGTAAAAGAGTACATGTTAATTTCAATATTTGTTGGGAGTGTGTGCGTAATTTAACCGTAAAGTCCTCGTGGACTAGTTGGACTCAGCCATCAAAGAGATCCCGTTCGGCGGTCTCTTTTCTTAACAACCATTAGCCACTTGTCTTGTCAGGCCATCAGGTTCTAGTGTAGTAGACCGAAAGAAAGAAAAGCATTATCGACGATATTTTTGTTAAAAAAAAGCTTTGAATTTCAAGGCCGATTCTAATGTGCACTAGACTTTCCACTAGAAAAGCGAGCCGATGAATCTCTTTTTTCCAACGCAGTAGTACGGAATCAAGGGTTATTTAATCGGTTACACAAGTCTTCAGGCTTTCGGCTCTCTTTAATTATGAAGTGTAAGAATATCATTCTCGCCCCTTGCTTTTCCCATGTATCGTAAGCCATCTTCCTATTATATGTTGTAGCATCGACGTAGACATTTTTCCTATCATAAACTCAATGCCTAACTTCCACAGAGCAAATTGCAACATTACCTAATAAAGAAAACTTAAAACAAGCTTATAGTGCTGTCAAACGGCCAAAGAATTCATTAGCAATTTACTGTTTATCTTCTACTATTTTTCCACATCCATTTTTCAATGGTCTACAAGTCACAATTGACGAAAACATGGTAGCCCTTTGTTCTCTTCTACCATAGCTAAGAACCAACAATGGTGGGGCATTCGAGCAATCGTCACATATTAGAAGACATTTCGTGCATTTGGCAAATAAAAAGTATTTCTCGACGATATTTTTGTTAAAAAAAAAGCTTTGAATTTCAAGGCCGATTCTAATAATAGAGACAGTGCAAACTGATTTTAATTTTTACATGTGATGTAGGGTTTTGGACTGTAAGTTGAAATTAGTTTTTTTTATGGGAAGCAGAGGAAATGAAAATGACTGTTAAATACTTGGAAACCTCCTCGACCTGTTATTTTTGTCAAATGTGCAAAAGATGTAAAGCATCAAAATGATTCTTACATCTGGTTATACTCATTTGGCTGCTACTAGAAATCTAAATCATGGTGATCCAAGACTCCAAGCTGAGGCAAGCATTCCCTTGTGCAGATTACTTCTTAATTAAGTGATATGTTACAATGATGTCACTTATATGACATCATGAAACCGGGATTATTGCAAGTTCAACAGCTTTAAGGATATAAAAAGAAGATAAATACAAAAACAATGATCTCTCATCCTAAATCATCACCCATACCATATTTTTTAAAACTCTTCACAGTGGAATGCCCCTCCTCCCCTCCAACTTTTTGTTCAAACCAGCATGACTACAATTGCACCTTAATTGGAAGTTGGTCTGTTAGTTACATAAAATACTCCTGTGACTCAGCCTCTGGTCTACCTTCAGAAAATGTCTTGATAATAAAGGGTTTGGGAATTTGCTTGGTAGGTGGGTGAGTGAGACTGAGAAGATGGAAGGAAGACTCGACACTCCTGTCAAGCATCCTTCAGGTAAAGCACTGGAAGGCAGTCTCTCCATCCTATCTCATGCAAAGAAGGGAGTCGACTTCGTTGCGGATAACACCACGGAGCATGTCCTCCCTCTTGTGAAAATGGCTGCTGAATATGCAGTGGAGACTGACAAGGAGCATCCCTGGATATGTCGATCTCTGTTACTGCTTTTTCTGTTGGGTTATCTTCCCCTAACACCAGGAATGTTGACGAAGGCGCTCTTATATATTCCCACAAGGGTGATGAAGGCACTCTTGCATATTCCCATAAAGATGACGAAGGCACTCTTGTATGTTATGCTTAAAGTGCTCTTGTATTTTCTTCCCAAGCCAGGATCCCCGCCGGGGAAGAAGATGAAGGCGCCTGGGAGGGGCTACTTGATGCCCAGGTCTGTGTTTGAAGCTGACACAAAAGGTTACTTCAGAGATTTGAGGGGCAAATGAAAGTTTATAGATTGTGTCAAGTAATTAAGACTCTGGTATGTTTGCTTGATAAGTATGTAATGGTTAATGATGTATGGTTTTATGCGAGTTAATGATCTACCATGTGATGTTTCGGGTTACAAGTAGCCCCATCTTCAATCTTGTTGTGAGTATCTTGTTGTGAGTCTTCTGGCAGATCTTATCAATCTTTGTGTTTCTTCTTTACTTCGCTGATTTTCATCTTTTGAAAAGATCATCAACAAGTGATTTGTCTTCCCAAGCATTCTTTTGAAACATTTGATCTTGGCATATGAGATTCCTTTAATTAGAAGCACTTGGTCTTGGAACAGCTCAGTGTAAAACCTGCTGGACTTCTTGGTACCAAAATGCTGAGATGAGAAACGTACCTTGTGATACAACTCTAGAAAACGAATAAAAAATCTTATGACAAAACCAGCTCTTAACCTTCGAACCAAAAAAAGAAAAAGAACTCAACTAATCTCAATTTATACCCTTATCATTGCACCTTTAAACCTGGATGTCTTCATTAACAGCTGTATATTATTTGTGCAAGAAAAAACCACTGTATATTAATCACGTAAATGCAGTTCATACACAGTACACTCGCGTGGGAGCTTGCTGTGCATTCTTATCCCTTCCGAGCTAAGTCTTTCTTTTCTCGTGTCAGTAGGAATCTAAAAATGATCTTTTTTCCTCTGTACCTAGTCCAACGCACTAGACTTTCCACTATAAAAGCAAGTCGATGAATGTATTTTTTTCAAAGCAGTAGTACGGAATCAAGGGTTATTTAATCGGTTGCGTAAGTATTCAGGCTTTCGGCTCTCTTCAATCATGGAAGTGTCATAATATCATTTTCGCCCCTTGCTTTTACCATGCATCTAAGCCATCTTTGGATAGTATTATTTACCTATTTATGAACATTTGCGCACCTATGGGCATTGGTCGCCCATTTGTGGTTAATTCACCATTTGTTAAAGAAGAACCTCTTTGATAGGAAATTGTCATGTATACGGTACTATATATTCCCTCCATTCTAAAATACTATATATATTTAAAAATATTTATTGTTCCAAAATATTTTATATATTTTACAAAATTATATGACTTCATCTTTCCAAAATTTGAAGAGATTTGGAAGGATTGACTTAAACTTGGTTTGTGAGAGGTCATATGTTTTTCTTGTGGGCTTCTTGGTCCAATAAAAATGTGAATTTTATCAGATGTACACAATATTTTGGAATGGAACGAAATTTTTTTTTTTGGTCCTCATCAAAGGACAGCATTTCTCAATAAATGAAAAATACGTCTTGTTTGCATATGTCTATGTTTGTGACAAATAAATTCTCCACAAAGGTTCACAGATGGTTTACCAAACAACCCCAAAAAACCTACCAAGCCAAGCGAAGGCTTCGGAAAGCTATTAACCCCTAGTAGGGGCCATGCTCATGACAGAGGCCCCATTTTTGCCATGATATGGTCCAAAAGGCGGTGCCACCATGCTACAAGCAGCTCCACCGAAAAATCACTATTGCACCAGGGTGTAAGATATAAACCAATAAAGAACTAGATCTCGTAGTGATTGAAGATAATATAAAATGAGGTTGATAATTGTACGTATATTTTACCGGTTTAAAACACTAATATTAAGCAAATTCTATGTAACCGCCTCAAAAATAATAATAAAAATTTACTAACCATAATAGATACTAGTTAAATTTCACATGTGAACGACACGTGCTAAGAGGATTACATAATTGACAATACTATGAACTTCCATTATTATTTCTCTAATTATAGAAGCCTCATAAGAGGATTTTTTCTGTCATAAGAAGTAAATTTGGACACTTCAAAATCCCATAAAATATGTATAATGGGTTTTTACAAGTAATTGGAATTTTTGGATACATAGAAGACCCATTTAATTAGTTTCATCTTTTTAGACTCCTAAGATGGTAAGGCACTTAATTGACGGCGAAGCATTGAGATTTCTGGTTACACATAGAAGTATAATTCCTTTTAACCTCATAATATAGAAAGATATCAGTTGACGGTCATTTATTGTAATTTCTAATTATAAGTGAAAGATTAATTGAATTTGTTACATTAATAGTTATCCAACATAGAAACGTCTCAATTAGGGCTAGAATAATTCCTCGTAGTCTCCTAGTAGTGAAAGGCACTAAATGGAGGGCTTTGATCTTGTAACAAAGAGCTTGTACCTCATGATAAAACGATTTCCCTTGCAAATACAGCAACATTCTTTTCCACATAAGATAAAAGTCCTGCCCCAGCTCTCACATATAATGGCCACTGTGAAGACGTAAGTGTTTCTGGGAGAGCTCTCTTACGAGCTAAGTCTTCCTCCCACCGTACCCAGTCAAGTCATTTTCTCTGGACTTCTTCACCAGAAAAGCAAGTCTGTTATTCTTTCTCCAAAGCACACTAGTGCTGACTCCTTTTCGCTCTTGCTTTTCCCCTCTTTCGGCAATTAGTTGTTACTCCCTCCGTCAAAGAAAGTTATCTGTATTTGAAAATGGGTTAAACTTTTTGGCCTCTAAATCCATACAAAGCACAATTTCCCCCCTTCTCTAGCCATGTAACTGTGGATACTTGTTTTCAAATGCATATGGGCTTTATTTAATGGATGGAGTAATTAATATGACATTGGTCTAGGTAGAAATACCTACGGTGATGATGTAACATCATATGAAGTCACATCATGAATTGAGATGAACACAATAAAGACAGCGACCATACTTTGCCGCCTTTTAAAAGGTGCATGGACTAGTGGGTGGCACAGGAAAAATTTTAGATGAGATCGCTCTCATTTGTCTTATACTTATACGAGGCCAGTTCAATTTATATAATGTCTGTACAATTCATATCCGTTGGATTTTAATTTGACATTCATCTATATGCTAATTTGATACTAGCTGTCAAATTAGAATCTAACTACTCAATAGACTATTCTCATGCTCATATACGAGAACATGAGAACAATCTTATATAAACAGTCCTCGGCATAATACTAGCTGAATATAAAGCGCTTGTAACTTCACTGCTTGGGTGGACAAGATGCTCCTGCTGTGAACCATCGTCCCTCAGGTCAAAGAGTATATGTTAATTTCAAATTATATTGGGAGTGTAAATGTAATTTAACCCTAAAGTCCACATGGACTAGTTGGACTCAGCTGATCTGGCACTGGCAAGTGGCAACCAGTGTCACAAAGTACGAATTCTGGGCCTATTGGGCAAGAAGTCTATTAGTTTGGCAAAATTTGAATAAGACCGGAAAAAATCGTTGAAAAATTGGCAAACTAAAATATAATCAAATCTATGTCAATACCACTTTACTTGCAATGAATGGATGGATGGTTTCTTTTAGTTTCAACCTCTTTAAATATCACCTACAAATACTTCCACTATAATTCTCATATTTGCACCTAAGCAACACATCTTAAGAAACCAAAAATCAAGCATTAATCTCTTCTTAATCTCCCCTATTATTTGGCATCTCACTAATACTAGACTCGGAAAAATCCGAAGTTGTTTAATCTATCTGATAGGATCAATTTCTTTGGAGAGAGAATGGTTTTCATTGGTAATGGATGATCATGTTCCTTAGGAAAGATTCATCGGCCAGTTGGAGGGGACCAAACAATTAATCTCTGCACACTAATCACTTTTCTCACTCTTAATTACCAGATAGGGAGACTTCAAATCTTGGACCATGATTTTCTCATGTATCAAGAAGTACAACAATAATGCATATCATTTTTTTGTCATTGTTTCGCCTCACAAGCTAGGCTATCCAGAGAGGGGGGAGGTCATCAGGTCGACCCACCGGATCAAACCGGTTGGCCCGACCCGATCATCAAATTGGGTCAACTACCGAACTGGGTTTTAAAACACTGGTGAACACCCACCCAACCTACATAATTATATCCAGACATGTGCTGCAGGGGTTGGGATGTGTTGTAACCACCTCCTGGAATCTGATTGCTAGGGCTTCCATCTTCATTGGAGGATCCACTAGATGTTCCTACATGCGAGCCATTCGATCTACTTGTGATGCATTTGGTGTGCATTTTTTAATATTCAGCACACCACATATTAACTGTCTTAATATACAATATATGCCACACATTCATATTAAGGAAAGTGCATATTACACCTACTATTTTAGTCCACATAATTTTCTTTCGGTTGAAAGTCCATATAATTGAAAAATCATGAGTTATGACAATGCTTATCTTAGTCGAATTGGGGACATGTAAAGATCTGGGTAATTTGTTTAGCCATAATCACAATTAGCTACGTGTTAAGCACGCGCATATTAATTAGTCATTGTAAAACAGAGTGAATTCTGCTGATTGATTTGGAGCAGCAGCAATTTCATAACAAGTGTAGTAGAAAGTTTTTTTTTTAGGTAATTACAAGCGTAGTGGAAAGTTTTCGAATAAGTATTATCATTTTTGTTGTTTGCCAGAGATTTTCTGTGCAAATTGTGTCAAAGATTTCTATACAAAAGAATTGCATTAATTGAAATAAGGGACCGCTTAGGATTTTCTGAATTAGTTTTTTCAATTGCTGATTGTGTCCCTCATCGAGCAAACTTCGAGCTTCTTCTCAAGTCAGAACCAGCTTACACAACCAAAGTGCAATAGTACACTCAAATTATTTCTACAACGACCATATTATGAACTCAGAAGAGCAATACGTAAGACTAAGACGCAGAAAGGTGCTGGATTTCGTCGTGCCTACATTGGTGCTCATCATGGCAAGCAGGTTAGTTGAGAATAAGCAAGTCTAGAGCCAGAATTCCATGGATTCAATTCCCAGTTTCTCGTACAGAAGATAACTCTGTAACCTAGCAAACCCCAAGATTGCAAATCTCCTAAAAATTTTAACTAATACTCCTTCCAACCTGTTTTAATACCTCCATGAGGATAAAAAACAGTCCTATACTACATGCTCCATTGGGGCTTCAGATCCTCAACGCTTCTTAACTGTGGTTTCCACACCATTCAATAAGAATCAACAGTTTTCCTGCTGGAGCTATTTAAACGGGACAGAGGCAGGGCATATAGAGGATCATGTCTATTGTTCTTCCGGAAACATCAAATATTTTTGTCTAGGGTGTTTATTTTCAGCACCCTATAATTTTTCAGTGAGAACCAATTTCGTAAGGAAAAAAGTCATTTTTTTCTAACATGCTTAATAATACCCCAATGTGACATTTTGATGGTAGATGTCAACCCACAAAAATTTCAATATTGATAGTGGGATTCTACCAATATAAATGACTCTTAATATCAATCGTTTCATTGAGTTCAATCTTGCGGTAGTGGTCCACTATTATATACGATGGTAGGGTCCCATGGAATGAAAAGAGTGTGGTATTACTCAATAACTGTAAAAAAAACTTTGGCCGAGCATGCGGTGCTATCGAGAAAAATCAAGGTGTTGAAAAATCGCATCGTTTGTCTTTTGCGTCAGTATAAACAATTTTAATTAAAGAGTTAAAATCTCTCCATCTAATAAAAGAAACAATATCCAACAGAAACTTCAAAGACACCTATAACAAGATCGTTTGTTAGAAGCAAATATTCCGATCTCAGAAGCACACATATAGTCTGCTACTTCCAAGTTAGGTGCTTTAAATTTTGGAGCAGTTAAAAAAAAAGAAAAGAAAAAGGAGCAGAAACATTGATTGAAAATTTGAAATCAAGCTATTAAACCCACTTCCAATCAATCTCTAAAGATATTTTTGTAAACAAAAAACAAACGAATTCTCCGAAGACATGCCCCATGGGGTAATTGAGAAGGGAAACGATATTTGTATAGTGTGTCACTGACGTTCACCATTTTGAGGCCGAGACTTTTGAGTGAAATGAACTTCATGAAACTCAGTCGCCACACCATTCTAACATTCCAACTGACACCACTTTTTGAATGCCTGGACTTTAACATTTTTGCCTCCATTGGTCATTGCCATTGCCATGGCTCTTCAATGGTGATGCTGGAGTGGTCCTGGACTTAAAAAGTCTGGAGTTCGCATTGCCTTGTTTGGACGACGTGTGTCAATTGATGTTCATCCGACGGTTTGTAAGTAATAGCAAACCAAGATCCTGTCATTTTCTATCGGAAAATGATATTTGTACATCACTTTACCTACACATTTCCATACACAGCTGATGTGTATGGACATGAGTGGGTGAAGTGATGTGGGGACATGATGTGGGGACATCACTTCACCCATTCATTTCCATACACATCAGCTGTGTATAGAAATGTGTAGGAAAAGTGATGTAGGGCTATCACTGTCCTTTTCTATCAGAGTCTAGTTGAAGGTTGTACGCTATCTTGTTTGCCCCATATGACAGACCAAGCCCGTCAAGCCAGGATGTTACCAACTTGACATGTACTCCCTATGTCCCATATTAATAGTTACGCTTGGAGAAAAAGTGCATATCCATATTAGTTGCTACATTTTGCTAGATTTAAGTCGCTGGGTGCTTACAAAATATCTCACATGCTTCTATGTCAGCTTAGCTTGTGAGATGACTTGTAAGAAACTTGTGATATGTTTTTTTAAGCACCCACCGGAGCTTTTAACATGCTCTTGGCTGTAGGTCCCACCATAAAAATGCAGCTATCAATAGAAAAATATTTTCCTCACCAAATTTTATCACCAAACTCCATCCGCCACGTGGATGTTGGTGATGAAAATTGGTGAGGCTTGACGAGTTCCTATCAAATATGGGACAATGGGAGTATCAACGCGCTATGAATTGTGATAAAGGTGGACCCATGTTGGACCAACTCAACTTGACTGAGAAATAAGTTGGTTCAAACTGTGAATAGGGGTTCAACTTTTGCTGGCTAGCCCATAAGCCCGATCCTACCCGGCCTGCAATCCCGCCGGTATGGGCTTAAAATTTAAGGCTTAGGGTAGGGTTGGGCCTCAAAATTTCAGGTCTACTCATTTTAAGGTCGGGCTGGACTTCTGGGTTTAGAGCTATGGTCAAGCTAGGGAAGAGGGTCTGGCTATTACGGCTAGGGACTACCTCCAGCCCACAAAAGCCCGACCCGCTTGCACCTCTTAACTGTGAACAAATTTTGGTTCATTATCCAAGAACTAAAATTCTCCCACCGGTCCATATTAATACTCCGATCAGTTTTTCAAAATTAACCTAATTCATTTCGATAAACAGATCAAACTATTAATATGGATTGGAGGGAGTAGCATATGGTGGTATTTGTAAAACAAGAAAGAGGAGGCAAATAGGTCATGGCTATCTGCTGTAGAAATTCATAGCGTATATGGTATGCAATACTCATTACCAATAGATATACTCCCTTCATCCTGGTGTAAATTCTCCATGTGGAAAAGAGGACAGTGCTATTTTGGGTGCTCCATATGGTCAATTGAAGTGGATTTTGGACCTCTTCTTCCCCCCATTGGTTAGTTGGAGTTTCCACCATCCAATAAAATCAACATTTTTTTAG
Organism: Houttuynia cordata; assembly: GCA_039654745.1. Lineage (NCBI taxonomy): Eukaryota > Viridiplantae > Streptophyta > Magnoliopsida > Piperales > Saururaceae > Houttuynia > Houttuynia cordata. The sequence continues at coordinate 40,104,087 of CM077503.1, read as the reverse complement.
ATAGAGCATCTAAAACAGGACAAAGGAAGTATAATCTATGGTAAGAAAAGCTGTAATTTAGGATTAGTACCTGTGACTTAATCAGATGATTGTAGTAGTGGAACGTGATATTGGCACGGCTCAATCAAACTACAGGTCCCAAACTTCTTTTGAGATCTGGTTTCTGATTGAACCGGACCAATATCCCGTTCAGCAGCAACAGAACCACCCTCCTTGGTCCGGTTTTTTCCACAACACCATTGTTTTGCTCTGCAATACAAAGCTACAAAAGGAAGAGGCAAGAAAGAAAGAAAAAGAGGTTGTTACACAAGAATTGCTTAATATGAAAAAAAGGGTGCAGATAAGAGAACAAAAGGAAATGTTTCCTTTTTGCCTCAGGACATGAGAAGACGGAGGGAGAAGAAAGGAGGGGAAATTTGGCAAGAAATGGGAGAGATGGAAGATGTGGATTGTGGACAGAAGAGGCATCAAATTGAGAGGGAGAAGGATGAAGCATTTAAGTGAAATTCAACAACCCACAACAAAATGACAAAGAGGAAGTTAGAGCATTTATTCATTTCTAGGGGAATCAAATCTGGGATATTAAATTGGCATTGATGGTAGGATGCAGGGGATGTTGGCACAGTGTCCGGCCTCATTCAAAGCTGAAAACGGTATATATGTGCCCTTTGGGTTCTCCTCACTGAGACGTTCATCCTCAACGCATCTCAGCCCTTCATTTATTACTGGGTTGAATAGCAGTATAAGTTGCCATCTTAGTGTGTTCAAATGAGACATTTATGAAAGATGGTTCAAATGAGACATTTATGAGGACCATGTGGACCTGCTTGCATGAGCCATAACGCAAATCTGCCCCTCCGCAGGAGATTTGCGTCTGCTTAATATACATAGACCAATTGGAGTTATTACCAATACCCTGCAGCTTTATTCGATTCCATAGTCAGTTGACTCATTCCCCCCATTGAATGGCTTGATTAAGATAAGTCAGTGAAGTATGTATCCCGGCTAAATGCTGTTATATGAAGTGCATTTTGAATGACCATCATAGTAGAGTAGGTACTTCTGTTATTTTTGAATGCGATTCACTTACGGTAACCTTTGAGCCCTCTAGTCATGAAGGTTGCTCAATGTAGGAGCAGAAATTGCATTTTAAATAGATCTAAGCATTTCATCTTGAAATCTATTATATCAGACAACTGTAGATGCTAATGTTAAACGACCTCACTTAATACTTCATCCTGTTTTAGATGGCCCATCTGGAAAAGAGGGTAGTCCTGTTTTAGATGCTCCATGTGGTCAAAATTTAAGTGGATTTGAACCTCTTCCTCCCCCATTAGTTGGCCCACCATCCAATAAAAATTAACATTTTTTCAGCTGGAGCATCTTAAACTGGACGAAGGGAGTATCTGTCTGCTCTATGCAGACCCATGACGTCCTCATTCTTCTTTAAATTCTTGATTTTTTAGTTACGCATGTACAGTACCCAGATGAGCCTGACGGTGTGTACTCTATGGCATTGACTATCTACAGAAATATTTGGTGAAGCAAGTAAATTTTCTTGGAAGGTGATTTTACTCAAGCTATAACAAAAGGCCTCTCTTATGTTCTTTATTGGTCTCCCTGTGAGAAATAATGTGCAAAGAGCACAATCCTCTCTTATATTCTCCATTGACCTCACTTTGAAAATGAAATCATCTGAAAAGCATTAAGCTCACTCTCCTCGTATGTCAATGGCACCATAGCGGTGGAACCATAGTTTGTCGACCCTTTTCATGTCTGCTCTCAATCCATCACCACACCAAGAGCAGGCCAAGATTGTTAAGAGTCTCATTAGCCAAAAAACCATTTTTTTTTTTCAAAAGAAGAGAATCAAATATCATTGCTATAAAATTTTGTAGTCATATGAATGTGATTTTATTTGTTTTTCCGTGTATAGATATGTATGCGCCGAATGGACAACTTCGCAGCTAAAGTGCCTGGTTTAAAGTTAAGACATCAAATAGTTAGGCTTTGCTTTGATCAATTTGGCAGGTGCATGACTGATGAGATCATTATCAATCATATTACTTCACCTTTAATTTCTCTTTTCCTTTTCTTTTTCTCTATCTTTTAGCTTGAACTTCGACCATTTTTTATTATTAGTTAATGTAATTAAGATTACCAAGTTTCCAAAAGCTTGAGCTGGTAGGAAAGGGGTGAACCTATCCACATGAAATGTCAGCTAATGGTGTTCTTCTTGTGCAGTGGGGGTTCCTGTTTCAATCTGAGGTTCTCGAACAGTGTGGACCCGGAGTCCGGCCGGTGTTGGCGGACAGACAGGAAGAAGTGGCGGTGCTCCAGGGATGTGGCGCCGGAACAGAAGTACTGCGAGCGCCACATGCACAGGGGGCCGCCCTCGTTCAAGAAAGCCTATGGAAGTACAGTTCCATATCAACCACACACGACCTTCTTCCACCACTACTGGTTCCTCACTCACTCCGCCCAACCCAACTCATCCCAATCTCATTAATGGCGTCTCCAGCTTCCTTTCTCATCACCCATCTGACTTCCTCCCCAACAAAAATCCTTTTTTTCCTGAGAAGGAACAACCAAGGTGCGCAAGGATCACTTCTTTCATTAAAAAAAATTGGTTTTACACTGATTAAGGACTTGTTTAATTGTTTTGGATGATGATGTTCAGATATGTAGATTGGATGAATGAAGAGTCTGAAACTGTGGCTAGTAGCCAGGCATGGTAGCTGATGGAGCCGGAAATGGCTCTGAAGACTGAAAGTGGCATCGACTCAATGCTTGTCCGACCGCCTTACGACGACAACTTGAGTATGAACTTCTCCGGCTTCGGCAGCGACAACTTGAGCAAAACGACTAGTGTTGCCTCTTCCTCAATTCCAACCTTTCTTCCATTAAAGACACAATCCAAAATGAGCCCCCCTTGCCCTTCATCGACGCTTGGCCGATTGAAGAGCCCACCACCACCTCCATCTGGGCGGCAAAGCAGAAATTCCCTCCGTTGGGAAGTTTCCCATGTCTTCTCTCACTCTGTCCATGCCCAGCTGCGAGGAAGACGAACTCGCACATTAAGGCGACTTCAAGTGCCCTGGAGTACTAGGAGTAAGATAAAACTTAAAAGAAGCCCAGCTATATTCATAGCTTAATAACCGTTCAATAAATAGGTTGTGACTGTTTATATCTTATTAGGTTGTGACCATTAATATTTAGCAGGCTCGAGCTATTAATAAACAATTGCGGGCCGCCCAGGAGTGTATCAAGCTGGGAGATGGGGAAGGGGAGGCATGCATTGGAGATATGAAAAGCACTGGAGGGTAACAATATGGATGCTAGTTACATTGAATCTGCACACCGTACCCATGCACCTGTATTCTTGCCGGACACCAAAAGCGTTTTCACTATTCAATGAAAACATGGGTGTGTCGGTGTAGAGATTCGGTGTAACATTATTATTTCAGAATTTATATATATTCAACCACGAGAAAAGTTTAAATAAGATCGCTCTCATTTGGCTTATATGAGGCCAATTTCATTCGTAACCATTGGATCTTCATCTGACGGCTACAATCAGTTATATGAAATTCACTTACCCTATGATGTGACACAGTTACTTACCCACTGATTTGATATCCACTCTTTAATGGCACAAATGATTGGCTTCATGCTCCGTATATGAGAGCGATCTCATGTAAACCATCGTCTTCAACAATTGCAAAAAAAATTGTCTTAGACTTTTGATAAAGAAAAATGATAATGGATGGTACAACATACGATGGATATCGACTATGGCGTTTTGTGTATACAATAACATCGGAAACCGACCATAAATGACAATGGTCTTAAGAATTTGTCCAGTAAAACCCTCTCACACTGATACACATTTGCTGTATAGATTCTTTGTACAACTAACATTTTCGAACCACAAACTTCTGACTTATATTGGGATACAATTTTGTACATGCACGAAGACAATTACCCACTTTACTCCAAGAAGTCCATTAATGGTACAATGTCCCACAAAGAAAAACCTCCAAGCTCAAGCATGAGAATTCCAACTCCTCAACAAATTGAACTTGTACATATACAACGTTCATTAACACACAGATGGTATCAAGAGGTCTGATTCAGGAACTATTAGATTCGTATAATTTAGGACCGACACAGATTCTTAACAAGCTTCAGTGTTAGTTCTAACACTCGTTTTTAATGCACACATTCGTTGAATCAGTGCTAGAACTACCACCAATGCTAGTGAACAATATACGCCAATTTTTTAGCCTTTTTAAGTCTTTCTTTCTAGGGGCCCAATACACTAAAAACGAGAGTTTGAAGGAGGAATGTCGAGTATCAAAAACATGACAAGCAAACAAGTCTTCTTCCGATTTATCGCCTTCTTGCTCTCTCTGACAGACTAGAATCCAAACCCTTTTCCTTTCGCTTCTCCTCCTCCTCCTCATCCGGCCTTGATTGTTCCTATCAGTTCACAAGATTTATCTGCCTTTTAACTGCTAACAAGTTTGATTTCTCGGAATTCCTTCTCAAGTTTGGATCTTTTTGGTGTTTTATCCTTTAATTTCTTCTTCTTTTTCTGTTTTTGTATGTTTGGATTGGACCCATAAAATGGTTTGTTGGTTTTGCTACTTGGCTGTTTCAGAATTCGTGGCAATTGGGAACCATTTCGCCATGGCCAAGAGCTCCTTCAAGTTGGAACAGCCTTTCGGTTCGTGCTTTGATCATCCTCCTTTGAAATACTTTTTTTTTATATTCGTCGACTTTTCTCTGTATGGTCTATCTATTTGCTTCTTTTTATTGGGGAATCACAATATTCTTGGTATTATTTGATCAATTGCCCATATTTATCTTTTTATGATATTTTCTTCCTTGTTAGAATTGTTGATTGTTTATTCGGAGGGGCTTGAGTTTGAATTTTCCTTTTCTGCTCCGGTTTATGTTTTTGCCCTTGATTATAATCTCTTCTTTATTTGTCACCGCTCATCAGTGTAAAGTCTAAATTTGTATATTTGAAGTTTGTGTATATATTTTTTTGTTGGATACTGACTCTGTTTGGGACTTGCATTAGTTGCTGTGTGTTCCCTTCTATAAGGGATAGAACGTTGTAGTTCCAAAAACTGGCCCTTTTTCCTGGAAAAGATATGAGCATATGAAAATTTCTTTTTGGCATCTATACTCGATTCAACAATGGAGTGTCTATAAATTGTAGAGCCGATGGGGGGTGATGATCCAGAATTGAACTCATGTCAGAAAATAAGCTTGTTCATTAAGTTTTGTTAGTTTGTGACATTGCGTTATGTGATTCTCTTGGATTGTAGGAAGTTTCTTCTCTGGCTGAAACTTTTTGGGGGCCGAAGCTTGTTTATTTTCATTTCTGTTTTGATTTTTTAGTTGAACATGCATATAAGGGTTAAGACATGGTGCCAAGTAACTCAACCTGAAGTATTAATTTTAATAATCGAGTTGAAAAGTGGATTTGAAGTTTGAGTTGTCGTTGATTGCTTGCTGCATCCATCAATTACTGAACGAAATTCTTTATTAATGTTTATTTATAACATTGCATGTCGTCAAGAAACTTAATTTATTTGAGAGCACGATTTATTAGCTAATTTGCCTACTTATTCTGTCATATCAGAGAGGAGGCAAGCTGAAGCATCACGTATTAGAGAAAAATACCCTGACAGAGTGCCGGTATGAATTTTCCATGATCTTATACTGTTAAAGTGATTGTAACTAATGTTAAGGTGACTATCTCTTATTCATCTTCTCCTGAAATATAGGTTATTGTGGAGAAAGCTGAGAAGAGTGATGTACCAGATATTGACAAGAAGAAGTGATTTAATATCTTTTTACTTATTGCTTTAGTTGGTAGGAAAGATCTCTTAGTCCATTGGATTGACGTAAGCGCAAATTAGTATTTGCTTTTAAAGCACATGCTGTTTTCTAGGTTCATACTTTCAATTTAGAATGGTGCCTGTACGCTCCCTAAGCTGCTTTATTTGATGACTGTAAAAGAATTGGGACATTGGAAATTCTTACATTGAGTGGTCAATTTTATACATTTTGGCAGTTAATAATTTCACGCAATTCATGCAGATATCTCGTTCCTGCTGATTTAACGGTGGGTCAATTTGTTTATGTGGTTCGGAAAAGGATAAAATTAAGCCCCCAGAAAGCAATTTTTGTTTTCGTCAAGAGTGTTTTGCCACCCACTGGTGAGATAATCTTACACATTATCTTTCATTTAGTTATAATTTTAAAATAAGTGTTGTATGTAGGTTCTTATGGTCGTATCATGTATGACAAACATTTATTTTTGTACTTGCAGCTGCCTTGGTGTCTGCAATTTATGAGGAAAACAAGGATGAAGATGGCTTTCTTTACATGACTTATAGTGGGGAGAATACATTTGGGGGGAACTTTTAAGAAAACTAGTTTCTCTGTGCCAAAATTGTACATTCTCGACTTTTCCCCTATCCACCAAAAGGTGGGTGGAACCGCTGGTTGCATCTTTTGGAACATTAAGATGTGTTCTTTTTGGGTTCGAAGATTAAGATGTTTTAACAACGGTGCCTCGGTGCTTCCTGAAGCTAGTAATCCGATCTGGAAAATTGGAAGATTATAGCTGTATCTGCATACTCTTCTTTTTTTTTCCCTTTTTTTAAACCTGGCAGGACTACTAGTGTTTGTGGGATCATTATTGCTCTTCTCGAGTCATATGTAGCATTTTTTTGGTACAATCTCTAATAAGAAAATTCCGAACTTAATTGGAAGCTATATGTGGAGACCACGAGTTGGGTGCATCAAGAGTTGATCACGGCTATGTTCGGAATTACGGGGCCCCACAACTTATGCCAAGAGAAAGAAGCATGAGCCTCACAGATCAATGCTTGCCCGGGCTTATTAAAATGAACGTAGGCATAACGTTAGTGTGCCTTGCTCTTAGCACTGACCAATGGCTATGCAAGAAGGATATGTAGTTTAGACCGTTCAGTGGCAGCCCTGCGCACAGCTATTTGATACAATTACAACATTATCAATTAAAGCTGGTATTAGTCTACTAAACGAAAGAACTAAAGTTTAGTTTACGGGAAAAAAGGAAAATAATAATATTACACCGAAACTGGGGAAATCATTGTGTGCATCTGATAGCAAGGGGAGCATAACCCTGCAAGTGTAAACTCACTGGAGCTAATAAGTGACGCTGTTTTATGCATAACCCATTCTTCTAATTTGAACCCTGTGAAGAAAAGAGTTTTAGTTTTTCGGAACAAAATTTAGTTGGAGGTTAGCACGAAGGTTCAGCAGTGTGCGCCATAAAGCGGGCAGTGACCTTTCAGAATTTCACTATTGAAAATGCTCGGAACTAGTCATCTGCTGTGAATTTCATACCATATAAAAGCATAGGACTAATTTATCAAACCACTCAGCAGGGAAGCAAGTGAAAGGGTCAATTTCTTTATATATAAAGATGCCACAAATCTACCTTGACCAGATAACAAATACATGACAGTTTTTCTGTATGTCCGAATTTGTGATTAACAAACCAGTCTTTTCCTTTTAGCTCCACCCACCATCAGCCTTTCTCTTGTGACCCTCACAAATAGAGATTTGATAAATTAGCATTATTAGACATGTTATAAGAAACCATTATCTCTATATCTTGCATAGATCTATATCTTGCATAGATAGAGACTGCCGATTTTCGCACTGATTGCGAAAAGGTACCACCCAGAGGAGGCACAGGTAGAACCCACTTCGAGATATGGCAGATGCCACCTTCTGGCTTGTTATCAGATGCTCGGTAGCATATGTAAGTAGTTATCCTTCATGATGTCCATCTTTGGAAAGTGACGAGTCCTTCTGAATAGAACAAGCCATAGAGAAATCACTGACATAAAACATTCCAGCTTGAATGCGGATTGGACCAGCAAAGGTGGCTTGGGGAGTTCTCCTCCATGGCTTTGGCTTTTCCCTTGAATGGGATTTTCAGCAGCAAACGCAGGAGATGAGGGAATGGATCCTAGCATGCCATGAAGCCGTTTCGCCAATGACTTGCCCCAACCGTCACCATAATTTCCATCCCATGTATCTGCAGGATTTGTAGTCCAGAAACTTGTCATAAACAAATAGAAAGAAAAAGCAAGCAGAAGGAAGGCACGTGAAGGATATATCACTCATGTAAAGCTTTGCTAAAAAAACAAAACTCATGTAAAAGCTTTGCTAAAAAAGCAAAACTCATGTAAAAGCGGGATGGTCAAAGCATATAATAATTGGTTTTGGCAGTTACCAACTAAATGCTTCTCCAACTTAGTTTTCTTGAAAACTCAAGAGACTCCTCAAGGTTTCATCATGAACAAAGGTACAACTGAAGTCCAAAAAATTAACTTCCAACAAAACAAAGCCCAATATGGCCAAGCATTTCACATCCCAAAATCTGTAAGATAAGTTTCCATGACTGAGAGTCAATGCTACTCTACAGTACCTCTTGGAGAAATGCCATAAATTTTACTTAATTTTTCTTCAAGGGTAGTGTAAATAAAGTCAAATCAATCATAGACAAATAAGCAATTGCATGCACAAAGTTCACAAGATCACTGAACACCTGAACACTCTTATTAAGGACAAAACCCATGTCCGTCACTCTGCCTACAATCTGTAGCACAAGAATTACAATGCCCCTTTGATCTCATAGTTATCCATGATAGCCAAAAGTTTCTCAACTTCTCCCAAATTGTCCTCCATGATATTGGTGTGTAGTAATTGATGCACCCAAATGCTAAATTGCACAAATTCGTATAATCATAATCATAACATTAACTATGAATTCCCCCTAACATTAGTTTCACTAATATAATTCTATCACTAAATCTCTTAAACACCTACAAGTTTTTTCTCTCAAGTCCTTATCGACCAGTGTACCCACCCCATTCCTATTTAAATCTTTACCTACATAAATTAGTTAAAGCCCACCCCTAAGCAAGCTATGTTAACACTCCTTTTAAGTGTTTCTACTAACTCACATAATCTCACCCTTCAAGGTCTCAATATTCCACGTTGCCACTCTAATCCTACGCTCTTGGACTAGCTTCTTTACTTGCGCCCATCCGGACCAACGCGAGAACCCTTGGCTCACTTTTCATTGCAATCGTGCGTTGTCGCAACGCGTTGCTTCCGGGGAACGCCCTAGCCAACCCTTGCTTACTTATCATTGCACCTCTTCTAAGGAAAGCCTTAGCTCTAGCTAAAATGTGTGGTGTAAGATCTACAGAGATTGTCTAAATGCCAAGTCAGATCCAAAGAGATTGTCTAAACACTAGAAGTGGGGTCATTATCACCTTGTAAGATTCATATACTATGAAAATGGGCTTGATGGAACCACCTCTATCAAGTATTAGATGGCAAAGCTCTAGTAATCATAATTATAATCATAATTAAAGTAGCACCTTTTTCCAACTATTTGGGATCGGCGACATGGATCTTACTCCTCCATTCAGGCCTATTTTGGGCTACCTCTTTGTGTAAGAGATAGTTAGTCATATTCTTTTTAACTCATCCAAGTTCACTTAGGATTCTCTCTCCCTCTTTTGCATCATTTACATGCATCCCTTCTATTCTTCTCAGCAGGGGCATCTATTGGTCTTCTTTGCATATGCCCATACCAACGCAACCTACATTCACTTCAGCTCAAACCCATAAAGGAGCTACCACTAAACTCTCATGAAGATATTCATTTCTAATCCTATCTCTCCTAGATCTCTCCTAGTTATCTCACTCATCCACCTTAGCATTCTAGTGGTTTTCTAAAATTGCAACTATTATTTATGCAAATCTAAGTTTACATAAAATTACACATTGCTATCTTTGTACTATGTGCACATGCAAGGAATTTCTGATATGTTAGTACTCTCCCGTATTGGGGAGTACAAGTGTCATCTAAAACAGACCATACGTTAGGCTCCTTCTAGGGTCCATAAATGATGGATCCAATCCTTTTGGTGTAAGTCCATGTCAAGCAATCCTCAAAACAAGTACCAAACACCGAAAAATCGTCCATAAAAATTTTCAAAAATTTATCAATCATGTCGGAAAAAATGGACATCATGCATCGCTGAAATGTCGCAAATCCCTTGGAAAGACTGGCACTTGATTGCATCCTGAGTACCTATCTAAACAGCAATAAAACTCTTGGCCTGCTAGTTTCTCCAGGATAGATAAATGGTTTTTCAACAAATGTTACGTGTTAGGCTGTTTGATAATTAGAAATGCTGTAGTCTATTAAATTCATCCTCGTGGTTAGTCTTTTTCTCTATGGTTGTGGAAATTCAAGTGTGAGTTCTCAAATGAAACTAGCCGTGGAAATCTTGCATGTTCTATGAAGGGAAAATAATTTTATACCGATGTGAGGGAAAGTAAAAATTCAGATAGTGTTTAAGCTACCTTTATGCTATATAAGGCCTCTTCTAATGTCATGTTTAATGAGTCTATCATACTGTGGAAGATAATAATTATCCTCGATAAATATTCCTGCACAGGAAAGAATGCAAGGTGCAGTTCAATCAATTCGTTCACATGCTCGCATCCTCAAATGTGTAGTTCTGCAACCATGTCCGACTTGCTGATCCAATTTCTAGACCTGCTATATTTTTGCGTAGTGCACCCTTGACCTCTGCTCGTTTGGAGGAGCATGCTTTGAGAGTACTACAATCTCCGACATACTGAAAGGAAAAGGCAAAAGTGCTGATGGGTCTTGGCTCTGGTGCACCACAGAAGACACTGTTTATGATGCTGTCAAGTCGGTATGTACTATTTTAGCTTATTTCTTGGATCATGTTTTAT